>CM067167.1:50977593-51020093 GCA_034093135.1 Erigeron breviscapus | reverse complement strand
TTATTATCGTTTAATTTGTAGAAAGTTTTACACATGAAAATATAGATTTTGATGATACATGGATCCGTAACACGTTCAAGAAGGCTACTGATCGATTTGCAATTCAATCCTAATTAATCAAGCGATTTTGGATCTTAAGAAAGGGTGGCTCACTTATATGAATTACTATTTCAGGATTAGAACAGAAAAGCAAGTTTGAAGGATCAAGTTAAAATAGTATACATGTGTAGGTATCTGTTATTCAAATTAACGAATCTTGTCTTCTTGATTTACAACAATATATTTATAGTGAGGCCGAATAAGGATCGAGGATACATTCTCTACTTGGCATATACGAGAGAAATTAACCCTAAAACGAGTTGTTTTGTCAAAAATTCAATCACATATGATAGATTGATGATATTAAACCACCTTTTGAAGCAGACTATCCTCTTGAAGAATAATGCATACGGGTGTATTACCAAAACCTTGAGCCTTGGCTTGCATGACTTCCTTCATTAACGAACCAAACTCTTTACGGCCGAGTGTACCTTTCTTTTCAGCATCAAATTTCTCAAATATTGCATCGTATAGACAATCAACCTCTTCTTTTGGTTGCAACTCTAATTCCACCGACGACGGATCTTTGATCTCATTTTGAAGCTCATCACGAGACAAAACTCCATCTTTATTCACGTCTAACACGTTAAATCGTTCCTCGATGCACTTTTCAAATGCATCAGAATCATCGACGAACTTTTGAACCATTGGACCATCGATAAATGCAACACTCATATTTCCAAATTTTAAGAGTATTTTTACCTTTATGATGACAACTTTGTATTTGAGAATTGATTTATACCTTTATAGTTTTATAGAGATGAAATGTGTTTCTTCCTAATTATTAGGACTTCCTATAAAATGATTGAAAGCCCTTTATTTTAGATAACATAAAATTGGTTTGAATGTTGTGTGGTTTCTTTCGGCATTTGGCATCTCCCTTTGCCAAGAAAATAAATACATTACATGTATGTTTATTCTGTCCTAAAAATAATACGGAGTACAAATATATACTTGACATAGGCTTGGATGTGGGCTACTGGCCTGTTGAAAAACATAATGTTGTAAACTATAGGTTGGGTCGGGCCGAGTTAATGAGCCGGTAGGTTAGATTTTGCACCGGATCGGCCCAAAACTGAATAAAACTGGCCCTTAGAAATAGACTGGAGTTCCGGAAACTAGTCAGGCAGGTCGGGTATAGGCCGGTATCGGATAACGTTGCAGGGATAACCGGGTCAGCCTGAATTTTGCAGAAGCCTATATAAACGTTATCTGTAATTACTCTTGGTTGTTTTGACTTTGGCCCAATAATTGTAACCTTAAATGTATTGCCGAGAGTCTTAAGTAATGTGAATGATTACATATTGATCAGAGTTTTGGTATGATTTAATGTTTACGACTTGTATGAATGTGATTATAAATAACATACAGATACAAGTGATAAACTAGTCACGTTTTAAGTAAATTAAAGTATACTTAAAAGATGACAAAAGGAAGTGTGTACAAACTCGTGCTACAGTAACACGAGTTTGTCTAAACACGTGTATTAACACGCGTTTGTTACCTTAACACGTGTTTGCTACCTTAACACGTGTTTGCTACCTTAACACGTGTTTGCTACCTTAACACGTGTTTGCTACCTTAACACGTGTTTGCTACCTTAACACGTGTTTGCTACCTTAACATGTGTTTGCTACCTTAACACGTGTTTGCTACCTTAACACGTGTTTGCTACCTTAACACGTGTTTGACTTTTAAACTCGTGCTCCTGCTCAAACACGTGTTTGCTACCTTAACACGTGTTTGCTCCTTAACACGTGTTTGCTTCCTTAACACGTGTTTGCTTCTTTAACACGTGTTTATCTCAAACACGTGCACCTGTTCTCCTTTTTGTTCTAAACACGTGTTTATCTCAAACACGTGCATCTGTTCATTTTTTTTTAATTTTTTCTTTTGTCGTATTTCGATGATGTCTGGAATACCTACAGTTTCATCAAAAGAGGCCCAATACATTAATGCATTAATTCTTCACGATCATGAAGTCGGTCGTACCAATTCACCCCCTAAATTGATAAAACTTGAGAATTTCTGGAGTTGGAAAAAACGCTTTGAATCCTATATTCGCCTTACTGATTTCAACCAATGGGTGATGATTACTGAAGGATATGAGTGGCCAACTCATGAAGATGTTAATGGAAATGAGGTCCAATACAGGCTTGGGGATATGACTGAAGGGTTGAAGAAAGAATATGCCGTTGAAGGAAAGGCCTTGTCGAACTTAGAAATGTGTTTACCTCGGGATGCAATTCATCTTCTCGGAGAACATAAGACCTCTAAAGGTTTGTGGATGCTTTAAACGCATACTGTGAAGGTGATGAGTTGATGAAAAAGGGAAGAATTAAACTGCTGAACAGACAATATGAAGTCTTTAATGGTTGAAATCTGAAAGTTTAGATGATTTAATAACTCGTTTTAATCATCTGATTACTGAACTGGGATATTTTGGTGTTACATTTACACAAAATAAACTAGTAGATAAATTTTTGGATTCTCTGCCGAACAAATGGAATGACTTTGTACATAGTCTTCAAGAAGAGAAAAATTATGAATCTTATACCTTGGCAGAGATTGTCTCAAAAGTAAAGAACAGGGAAATGAAACGTAAAGCAAAAGATGAGCTTTCTGTTTTTCAACAAAATCCGAGTCTTTATCATGCTAATACTGATAATCTATTGTCTTCATCTTCCTCTACTTCTGGAAGTGGAACTACTGCTCTTTTATCCACTGAAACCATTCATCCTGTTATGGATCCTGATGGAATTGCAGGATACATGGTTTATGACAATTCGCCTACAACTAAGAATAGCAGTGGATCAAGAAACAGTGGAAATACAACTGTCGCTCGATGCCAATGAGTATGCAATCTGCTGAAGGACGTATGCAAGTATTTGCTGCAATGTGTTCTGCTCATGAGGCATTTATCAATGGCAAAATTTCAGATCCAAGTTGATTGATAAAGATTATGAACAAGTTGATCCTGATGATTTAGAGGAAATGGACTTGAAGTGGCAAATGGCTATGCTCACTATAAAAGCTCGTCGTTTTATGCAACGAACTGGAAGAAATCTTGCATCTGACAAGAATAGAGGATTTGACAAGTCGAAGGTTAAGTGTTATAACTGTGATGGTTTTGGTCATTTTGCTAAGGAATGTCAAAGACCAAAGCGTTTTGATAATTCTACAGCTAATCGTCAGAATTACAATCAGGGAGGTGTGCAGCTGGAAATCAAATCAAATCAACCAAAGCTACAGAGCATGATGGAATGATCATTCAGGAACTTCCTACAGAAAATCAAGGTCAAAATCCTGAAAATGCCATGGTGGCAAGACAGGAAGATGGTACTTACCTTTGGACAAAGGAGAATGAACCTGAAAATGCTTTGCTAGCTGAGATTTATGATGAAGTAGCTAATGTGATTGATGACGGAAGTGCTGCGTTTGATTATGCTCTTTATACAAGTGAAGAGGCTGCTGCTACTGATGCTGCATTAAAAGTTTCTGATGATGAAAAGGATGCAGATGAAGCAGTGAGGCTTAAAAAGGCTGATAAGAAGATCGATGAATCTACTGATAAGACAACCAGCCAGAGTGATAATCAATCGATGAGCTCAAGTGCAAAATTGACAAGGCTATTTCTACAGAAGCTGATGATTTTGATATTCCTGAAGGTATGACAATATCAGACTTTGTTGCATATATGCTGACTGCGATGATCGAGAGAAACAGGTAACTTTTTCTTATTTGACTGTTCATCGTATTTGCATGTTTGTTAAAGATTTGATGCAGCAACATAGTATTGCCTCATCCAAGACTTTAGAGTTAGCCGCTAGTTATGAAACTATCAGCAAGGAACGTAGTTCATTTTTCTCTAAGAATAGTGCTTTACTTGATCAAGAACGTCAATTTAAGAGTAGGATTAAGTCACTTGACAATGATAATGCTGCCTTAAAAGACAAACTGAAAGAATCACTTTTTAGAGAAAATCTAGCAAATGAAAAGATAGTTTTTCTTTCTAGTGAAATCGGTAAGAAAGAGAAGGATTTGGCTGATGCTAGGGTTACCATTACTAAACATGAGACTACTTTAGCTAAATGGAGAGGAAGTGATCTAGTAGCTTCTTTAGGTAAACCTAGACATCCTAAGGATAAAACAGGACTAGGAGCTGATTACGCTGATGTAAGACCTCCTTTTAACAACAACTTAGACCCTGTTTATCCAGATTTGGCTGAGTCTGATTCTGCTAAACCAGTGCTTACTGACTATCCTAAGTCATCCGTCTCCACTGAACCTAAGCAACCCAAATTCATTCCTAGACAACTGAGGACCAAAAACCATGATATACCACAGCTAAGTAAGAAGTTTGTCAAGAAAGGAATTCAGACTAGTTCAACTGAGGTTAAGTATGTTACTGAACCTGAACCTAGTGTTACCAAATCATTCTCAACTTCTGAGACTAAGACTCCTACTGTGGAAGAGATAGCGACTCAGGAGATTAAGAATATCTTGAATACCCCTCCATCTAAACCATTAGCTCAACAATCTTCTAGAAAGTCAGCACAACGATCTTGTTTTGCTTGTTATGAAGTTGGACATGTGTATAGTTGTTGCCCCAACCGAATTAGAAAGTCCTCTAGACAGTCAATTTCTCCTGTTAAGTCAAATCAAAATAGAGGATTATCTCCTAATTCCCATGTTTCTTTTGAGCGAGGGAATGGTAAACAACAGAATGTGTCAAGTAGTTCTAATGGGATGGGTAATCAAGCTTATGGTAAATTTGTTCCACCTGTTGCTAAAAGAAATGATTCACCAAGATATGTTTCCCCTAGAAATAGATCTGGTCAGTCATCACAAAATGCAAATTCAGGGCATCATCGACAGAACTACTATGACCGTAACACATCTCGTGTTCCACAAGTGAATAGACCATTCTTTAATAGACCATTTTCCCCTAAAAGGTCTCAATCAAGGGTTGAGAATATACCTTTACAGCATGCTCAGCAAACATCCAAGGCACCTATTGGGAGCAATGGATATTGGACTGAAATGCTTGTTAAGGACGAGAATGGTAAACCCAAGTCTATAAAGGCTTGGGTTGTCCTTGATAACTGATCCATTTTTGTTTCATGTGCAGGGGCTACCACCAATTCCTATTAGTATCTGGTATCTTGATAGCGGTTGCTCCAGGCACATGACAGGGGACAGAAGACTTCTGTCTGATTTTGTAAATATTAAAGGATCACATGTAAATTTTGCTGGTTCCAAGGGCGGACAAATCACTGGACAAGGTGATGTCGTCGATGGAAAACTTACTTTAAAGAATGTCAATTACGTGGAAGAACTTACTCATAATCTGATGAGGTGTATCACAAATTTGTGACCGAGGAAATTCAGTTTTCTTCAACGACAAAGCTGCATTCGTCTTGAAACCGGGTTTTGTTATTCCAGATGATTGGATATTGTTGACTGCTCCTCGTAAAAGAGATATTTATGGTTTAATGTTAGGAACCAAGAATGTACAGAAGGAAGTTTGTTTGTTGTCTAAGGCAAGCGAAAGTGATTCTCTCTTATGGCATAGAAGAATGGGACATCTACATTTCCGGAAGATGAATTACATTGTGAAGAATGATCTGGTTCAAGGTGTTCCTAAAAAGAAGTTTGAATTGGAAGATAGATGTGTTCCATGCTTGAAAGGCAAACAACAGAAAAAGCCTCACAAGCCCAAGACACAAATTCAATTGCCGCTCCTTTTGAGTTACTTCATATGGATCTCTTTGGTCCAGTAAATGTTAGGAGTAGAGGGGGAATGTACTACTGCTTGGTTGTCACTGATGATTATTCAAGGTTTCATGGGTTTTCTTCTTAGCTACCAAAGATGAGACTACGGAGATACTGATTAACTTTTTCACTGAAGCTGAGAATCTCTACAACACGAAGATCAAACGAATCAGGAGTGACAATGGCACGGAGTTCAAAAACTCGGTGATGGATGTTTTCTGTTTGTCTAAAGGAATTCAACATCAATTTAGTGCTCCGTATGACCTCAGCAAAATGGAGTTGCTGAGAGAAAGAATAGGACCTTGATCGAGACTGCCAGAACTATGCTGCTGATTCAGGGCTACCAACTATGTTTTGGGCGGAAGCTGTGAACACAGCTTGTCATGTGTTAAATCGGGTGCTAACTGTTAAAAGGTTTAATAAGACTTGTTATGAACTTCTCAACAAACGAAAACCTGATTTGTCTGGATTGGAACCGTTTGGTGTTCCTTGTACTTTTCTGAAAACTTCTCCTCAACCAAAGTTTAATTCTAAAGTTGAAGAAGGTTTCTTTCTTGGATATAAACCGGGACCCCCCATTCGTCGGGTTTTCAATTCGCAGACAGGTAGAGTCGATCTTGGTACTAATGTCGTGATTGTAAGTTATAAACCTGCTACTCATGCTGGTTCTGAGTCAAGTTTTGCTTATGATAGTGTGTTTACTTCACTTAGGGTCCAATTTCTTTTCCTGGTACTCCTATTGATGAAAATGTTGTTATTGTTCGAGATCACTTGAATTATGATTCTGAGGTTGCTCCCGCTGCATCTCCTACTGATGATGTACCACCAACCGGAGTTGTTCCTACAACTGAGGTTGGTCAATCCAGTGGTTCAAGAGATCCAACTAATATTCCACTACCAGATGATGACCCGCTTGACTCATCTTCTTCTTCATCTTCTGAACCTGATGGAGAGTCTCCCACCCAAATTGCTCCGAATATGGGTGATGATTTTCC
Source organism: Erigeron breviscapus (assembly GCA_034093135.1). NCBI lineage: Eukaryota > Viridiplantae > Streptophyta > Magnoliopsida > Asterales > Asteraceae > Erigeron > Erigeron breviscapus. Next base: position 51,013,224 of record CM067167.1, on the reverse strand, counting down.
AAGTCACAAAACTCCTCAACATAGAGCAACTAAAGATCATCCAGTTGAAAATATTCTTGGTGAAGCTTCAGCATCTGTCCGAACTAGAAATCAGTTAAATAAGGAGATGACTAGTTTATTTTGTGAAGTGAAGGATACAGGTTTAATAACTGAGTGTTTATACTCATGTTTTATTTCACAAGAAGAACCCAAGAATGTTAAGATAGCACTTCAAGATCCGTTTTGGGTTGAGGCTATGCAAGAAGAATTGGCTCAATTTGAAAAACTTGGAGTATGGGAATTAGTTGATGTGCCTAAAGGTATCGAACCAATCGGAACTCGTTGGGTATTTAAATGCAAACGAGATGACAAAGGGATTGTTACAAGAAATAAGGCACGTTTAGTTGTTCAGGGTTTTGTACAGCGAGAAGGTTATGACTACAATGAAACTTTTGCACCAGTTGCTCGGATTGAAGCTATAAGGCTATTTTTAGCTTATGCTAGTTTCAAAGGAATAAAGGTGTATCAGCTGGATGTGAAGAGTGCCTTCTTATATGGAGAAGTTAAGGAAGAAGTGTATGTTCGTCAACCACCAGGGTTTGAAGATCCAAATTATCCAAGAAGGGCATATCGACTGGATAAGGCTCTTTATGGATTACATCAAGCACCGAGAGTGTGGTATGAGAAGTTGTCAACACATTTGTTGACAAATGGATTTACAAGGGATCGATAGACAGCACGTTGTTTATCAAATGGCAGAAGCAAGATTATATAATTGTGCAAGTTTATGTGGATGATATCATTTTTGGTTCATCTGACATTAAGATGTGCAAGGATTTTGAAATGAGTATGAAGAAGGAATTTGAAATGAGTGCTATGGGAGAATTAAAATTTTTCCTTAGACTGCAAGTTGATCAACGAAAAGATGGTTTTTTCATTCACCAGACTAAGTATGTCAATGACATCTTGGAAAGGTTTCAAATGTTAGAATCCAAGACTTATGGTACTCCTATTCAGTTGAATCATGGTTTAGGAGTTCCTAGTTCTAAAGATACACTTGTGGATGCTACTTATTATCGGGCGATCATCGGCTCATTGATGTATTTAACTGCTTCGCGTCCAGATATCATGTTTGCTGTTTGTCTGTGTGCTAGATTTCAAGCAAATCCGAAAGTGATTACAATTTATGATGTATCGGTAGACATAAAGTACCAAGGTTTCCTTATAATCCGAACTTAATTTATACAATGTACTTGTGGGAAACGTATTCAGATATATGGCTGAGAATGCTTGTTCCTAAAAGAGACAAGTCCTTTAAATCTTATGAAAGATCTTGCATTGTCATTATGTATATTTGGTCTTTAAAAGGAAGGTCTCGGATACATATATGTGTATGTATTACTTTTTCGGATGTATATTTGTGACAAGATATGCAAATATCTAATAAAACTATAAATCTGTTGAAAATATGAAGCTAATGTGGCCTTTGAGATTCGAACAAGTCCTCGGGGTGTCTTTGTATACCTAGCCTACCTAAAGTTTCCAACTTGGGATAGGTTGTCAGAAAGTTCGCTACACGGGTCTCATCGAAAGTCACGGGTTTTCATAAGTGCTTAAAATAAATGTCACAAATATACAAGTACTTGGCATTATGCAATGTTGAGTATATTTCCGTACGTGAGTCAAGTTAAGTCGCTTTGCGCGTGAGGAATCACCGACCTGTCACCGCTGGCTTGATTCTTAAAGACTTTCTTACCTTACTCACCAAATGTATAAATTTTAGTGCATGTGTCGATTGTGAGAGTGTATCTGAATATGGGTCACATAAGTTCGCAAATAAAATTTGTGGCATGAGTAACTTACTAGGTTACATGGTGACTGTCCTTGGCTCAAGTAATACGAAAGTGCCACAACCCAAAGGAAACTGGAAGTACCGAGTGTTTAAGAGGACAAACATACCGGTAATCGTGGTTGAGTCATTGTTCATAACTAATAATAAGAGAACTATTTCTCACTTGCAGGCTTATGTAATTGCTAATCTGATCTAATCCGCAGAAACTTAGAATTTCTTGTAAATAAATAATGTGGTTTAAATTTAAAATAATTTAACGTTTTTATTTCTATTTTCTATTTTTTATTTTTTATTTTTTATTTTTCTTATGTGTCAAGTAGTTGTGTCAAAACTAGTTCTAATTGCACGAGAGAGTTGATAAGCATCTAATGATTCTATTGTTCAGCTATATGGTCCTTAACTGGATTATATGAGTCTTTATTGCTTGAAGTAGTATGTTAAAAGATTGTTTTCTGATATGGACATTAATTTGTTTAAGTTTACGGAAATGATCTTTCTGAATTTTGTTGCTTTGGAAAGTCAAAATATAGTCAAGATTAGTTTGATATGTTTTTGAGATTTCAATTTGTTTTTGGTGAAAGTGCCGGGGACCGATCGATTCAAGAATTTGTTTTTTGGTGAAAAGATATGCTTGACGATGATTCTTGACTGACCATAGGTTTTCATTTCGATATTTTCTTTGCACGCTTAAAATAATGTCATCTGTTGATATTGATGCATTGATGAGTTTCCTTTAAGTGTGCAGGACTTTCGATATTGGAATTATGTGTTTTCCAAAGTTGTTAAAAAGTATCTTACCCGGTATCATTAGTTAAGGGGGAGTTTGCTTTTGCAGGCTTTCGATTGCTAATGATTATCGGTGAATGAATTGAGTCCAAATCAAGTCCTGGTATCGATGTTTTAAATGTCCGTTACTTTATGGTTTTATACTTTGTGTAAGTTTACCAAAGTTTATGTAATGGTTTTTCAGTTGATACAGGTATATCGTAAAGTCAAGATTATCAGGTTTGATTGTTAAAATTTTATCTGCTAATGATGACTTGTTTTTCAGAGGGTTAAATCATTGAGATTCATACAGGTTATCTCATTCCTGTGTATTAGCTGGTTATTCAGGTTTGAAGGTAAAGTGTATGAAATTTATCTAAGTGTTTTTGAAAATGTGTTTGATGCTGCAGGGAACACGATTTTAATCATGTGGTAACCTACTCCACGTGTTTGGTTAACATTTCACGCGTTTGGTTTCACCACGCGTTTGGAATTTCCTTCACGTGTTTGACTTTATACCACGCGTTTGGAATTTCCTTCACGTGTTTGACCATATACCACGCGTTTGGATTTGACCACGCGTTTGGATTTTATACCACGTGTTTGACCTAAGTTACACGTGTTTGGGTCACGAGTATATATACTATGACCAAACTCGTTCTTTGTTCCCCATTCTAAATTTTCAATTTCACTTTTTACTCTCGTTTTACCTCCTACACGCGTTTAGTTTAAAATCGTGTTAATTCGTATTGATTGTGATCGGTTACTGTTCATCTCGATAACTTGTTCTTCGTTGATCTTTTTCGTGATTATTATACAGGTATGTTTTACGGTTTATTGCTTATTGATTGAAATTCATTGTATAGTATCATGTTAAACCTACTTTTGAGAAGATGAACAGTGTCGCGTGTTTGAATTTTACGCGTGTTTAGGAATTTATAAATCAAAACACAAGTCTTTTAGTATCCCACGCGTTTGGCAATCACGCGTTTACATACCCTAGTTACACGAGTTTGCTCTTAACGCGTTTGGAATCTAGATTTCAGATGTTTTGTTCCACGCGTTTACCCTTCTTCACGCGTTTACCATTGATCACACGCGTTTACCCTTCTTCACGCGTTTACCATTGATCACACGCGTTTACCATTGTAACACGCGTTTGAAGAATTGGTACACGTGTTTAGGTTTTTATGGCATACTACACGCGTTTACCCTTCTTCACGCGTTTACCATTGATCACACGCGTTTACCATTGTAACACGCGTTTGAAGAATTGGTACACGCGTTTGAGACTTTTGCACGTGTTTACAAGCAGATTCCAAATTTTCTAAGTTTTATTGTGCAGAATTGTTGTTACTAAATTTTTGTTATTGCACTCTTTTTGTTTTACAGAAATGGCAGGCAATCCAAGGAATTTTTTCTCGACGCATAATCAGTGGATCGATTTTACGAGAAATGAAAGAAATAGAGATTTTCATGTTTTGTTTGATTATCTGGAACGGTCTCGTATTCACTTTGTTCTTACTCACAATCCAGTCCTCGTTCAAAGCTATTTACATCAATTCTGGACAAATGCATCGATGATTGTGGTTCAAGCACAGCCTGCATAACAAGATAGACCTGCTGTCCCTCGGAGTGTGAGGTTTCAGACAACTGTGGCTAATCAGACTTTTTCTTTCACTGCTGCTGATTTGAGAGAGATCCTGCATTTAGGGACTGTTGATGAAGAAAATGGTCCGATAGAGCTTGATGAAACGTTGGTTAGAGGCTGTTTTGGACGTATGGGACATGCTATGCCACATGCAAAGTGGCCGATTGCTAAGGCAGGATTCTATGGCAATTGGAGGTTTCTGGCTCATGTTTTGATTGTGGCGATTAGTAATCGTCATGCAGGGTTTGATCAGCTAAATAAACAAGTCGGTTCGCAGATGGTGGCTTTGACTTTGAATAGGCCATACTCATTCTCGAACTATTTTTTCGATATTTTGAGGACCCAGATTACTCAGACAGGGTCACAGAGGTTCATGATTTTGCCAAGGTTAACGATGGCGATTATTCATCATTTTGTACAGAATCTGCCAGTTTTGCAAGATATATATGAGATTGTTTCTCCACCAAATAGGATTTGGTCGATGATGTTGAAGGTTAAGGATAGTTATCCAAATCCACAGATTGTTCCACTGTTTGGACATTTGATCAATCCAAACTATAGAGCTCCAGCTGTTGGTTGGGAAGATGAAGATGAGGTCGAAGGAGGAGGAAATAATGATGCACCACCTCCACCACCATCAGGACCTCAAGTTCAAGTTCAAAGTCAGGCTCAACGACAACGACGAGTTCGACCTCGTGTCCAACAGCAGGTTCAACCTGAAGTTCAGCCAGTACAAGTTGCTGCTGAAGATGTTCGGGCAGATAATGAAGCCATGGAAGATTTGTTAGATCAGGCTGTGAGTGCTAATCCTGAGATTGGTGAAGCTTTTGTGAATGCTGCGTTAAATCCGAATGATGTGATTGCGCAAGTGGATAATTTTCGAGGGTTGGATAACTTAGAATTGTTTGTAGAATCAAATGCTGAAAGAGATCAGGAGTTGGATAGATTATTGGAGGATGTAGATGATCCGTTGAACTTTGCTAGGGCTGATGTTGCTGGTGCTACTGCAGAAAGTTCAAGAGAAAAGGCTGTTCACCCAGATGCTACAGAGAATGATTCAGATGTTGATATAATGGGTCGTGCAAGTGATTCTTCTCCTGTTGAAAGGGTTTTGAAGCGGTTTCGCACTGAAGATGAGAGTGATCCTACTTATGAACCAGAGGAAGAGGAGATTCCTTTGATCAGACGAAGGAAAGTGCCTAGGTCGGGAAAGGTTTTACCTGCTCACTTGGCTGAGGCATTTGAGAAACACAGACAACAAGAGGAGTCTGAGAGAACTGAGGTGACGGAAAGTTTAATTGCTGATGAATCTATACGATCAGAGGTACCTGTTGTTGCTAATGTGTCTGCGTCATCTACACAGGGTACTCTGCTTTATAGAAGAAAAAGGATTCGTCGACCTTCAGTTGCAGTTACTCAAGCTGAATCAAGTCCAGTGTCAATTCCTCAACATACGCAGAGTGCTTTGATTAGATCTGTTGTTCCTGTAAGCACTGCGTTTACGACACTTCTTCGTCCACTTCAATCGCCGTTTCCTCCAAGACCTCCTACCAGACCTTCTGGAGTTGCACACTTTAGACCAACAGTTGCGTCTCCTTCTGAACCTGCGCAGATTATGTTGCCTCAATTCAAGATTAATCTTTTGGAGACAAGAGTTATGACATTGGAAGCTCAGATGAAGGCAATGCAAGGGTTAGTAGGGACGTTAGTTGCTGATTTAGCAGATGAAAAGCGTCAAAGTGCTGAACTCAGAGAACAGCTTAGGCAGTTATTGGCTCAAGGGGGAGATGGTTGTAGGGAGACAGAGTTGAAGAGGAAAGAGGATGAAGATCATGATGATGATGCAAATGCTGATGGTGAGCCAAGAACTGAAGCTCAAGCAGAAGCATCGACTCAGGGGGAGACACCAAGACAAAGAGAGTCAGAGATTGCTGGTACAGCTGGTGCTAGTACGTCTGGGACTCAGAAAGATTCAGGAAAAGCTGTGATGGTTGATCCAGATGTAGTTCTTGCTGATGATGATAGTGATTCCAATTCAGGTAACTCCAATTCTGATCCTACTACCAATAAGTCTTCAGAGTCAGAATTGCACCCATTAATAGTGCATAGACTAGAGAAGAGATTGGGATATGATTCACAAGCTCATTTGAGAGCTATGGCAGATTTTATGGATCCTGATGATTATTATGATCCAAGATCATATAAGGATCAAATAAAAGAGCAGTTAGGGTTAACTTGTACATCTTCAGAGTCAGAGTCGGATTCGGATTCAGATTTTGATCTTGAATCTTAAGAGATTAATGATTTGTGTACTTTAGATGTAAATAAGATAAAAATTATAAGATAAATATTGGTGTACTTAATTGTTACATTATATTTATGATATAGTTTATTGAATTTATGCTATCTTTTATGTCTTGATGTTGTTTGTCTTTGCATATTTGAAATATTTGAACTTTTAAATTTCAGATAAGCTTCAAAAGATAGGTGCAGGTACATCTAAGGTTCAAAATGATGATTCTGAAAATGATGAAAGTTTGGAAGAAGGTGAAATGATTCCTGATTTGGACTGGGCTAATGTTTTTCAAGATGATGATTTTGTGCAACAACAAGCTCAAGCTCAAGATCAACAAGTTCTAGATGATCAACAAGAGGTTCAAGCTGAACGAGTTTTTATTCCAAGTTCAAGAACTCTACACTTTACGGTTTTTGCCAAAGTTGGAGATGATGAAGATGGAATTACTCTAAGCTGGAATATTGAAGATTCTAAGGAATTTGATGTGACAGAGTATCCAGTGCCAAGTAGGGATGAAGATCACCTACATCAAATTGATAGAAGAATACCAGCAAGAGGGTTGGTAGGAGAAAGTATGAAACCATCTATCTTTTGGGATTTTGTTAGTGATAGAGATGCTCATAGGTATGTTACTACTATTTTGAGTTGGTTTTTCGATGATGAGCTGAAATTATTTATTATTAAAAGAGATGATGGTTGTCAGTACTTAAAGCCTATGAAGAAATATTTTAAAAGCCTTGGTGAATCCGATTTAATGGATTTAGGAAGGAAAAGGCTTGTTAATCCAAGTGGCAATGGTTATGCAACTTACTGGAGTAGAAAGTTGCAAGATGATTATAGGAAAGGTTCTATGATAATTTTGATAAAACCAGTGTGTACATAACGCCAAGATCCTTGAAGAAAGTTACAAAGGATGATGGTACGATAGAATTTACTCAAAGGTCAATTAAGCGTGTACTGAAGGTTCCAGTCAAGAAATGGCCTCAAGATGTTTTGAGTACACTTGATCACTGGGAGATTCACAGGGACACTGGTGAAGCATTGATGTATGGAGATAGAGATAAGAGAGTTATTTTGTTACGTGTATTTGATCCTATGCAGATTGTGAATCTTTCCAGAGATGATCAGAGAAGATTATATGACACTGAATGTCTGTTTAGACCTTCATGGACCACTGAGGAAAGCAGATATAGGAAGATTTTGCGTATTTGTTTACATGCTAATATTCATGCGAATAGCAGGAGATTGTTATTTGATGGATAGTGTTTTTACAAGACTGAAGAAATCGTGTAGCTGATGTCAAGGGGGAGACTGTAAGTGCATGATTCTGTTGACAACAGCAACAGCGATTTGATCAGTATATGTTTATGTTTTTGTAATATGTAATCATAGACTTATGTTATGTTTAAACTTGTTATTTGGACTTAAGTAATGTGAATGATTACATATTGATCAGAGTTTTTGGTATGTTTAATGTTTACGACTTGTATGAATGTGATTATAAATAACATACAGATACAAGTGATAAACTAGTCACGTTTTAAGTAAATTAAAGTATACTTAAAAGATGACAAAAGGAAGTGTGTACAAACTCGTGCTACAGTAACACGAGTTTGCCTAAACTCGTGCTACAGTAACACGAGTTTGTCTAAACACGTGGTCATCACGTGTTTACTTATTAACACGCGTTTGTTAATGGGCTATGGGCTTTAAGATATACGGTCCATATTAGCACGCGTTTATGAACAGTATAGTATAAATACTCACACTTAATACGTAATTAGTAACAGTTAATTAAGCTAATACGCCTAAACTCTGTCCTATTGCAAACCCGCGCGCGTTTAAGGTCTTAGGTTGTATTAACAACGAAAGACGATAATTTAATTAAGCAAACAGGTTATCACGAGAGGATTCCGCACTCTCGTCATAACTATAAGCGTTCTCGTTGACGATCAGTCCACAAGGACCTACATGAACATTATATTTTAAAAACTTTTTATAATTGTAGTGACTTTTTATGCCGTTTGATGCATATATGTTATCCCCAATTTAAATTTTTAGAATCCTAAAGGTATCGAAACATATATTCGTAAAATATGAGAATTTATGCATAATTCTATAATTAATATATATCAAATATTTTTCTAAAATACTGATCTTTAATACATTAGTTATATGTAAGGCAACTAGAAGTGTGTCCGCGCAATGCGGCGGTAGTGATCAGTAGTGGCGGTGGTGACGACGGGTGACGCCGGTGGCGGTGGCATCGGTAGCTTAGAGATGCGTTATTAATGTAAAAGTAATTGATTTAATGGAATAGTATAGTTATTTTAAGTATTGAGGGATGTACGTTGTAAAAAATTTCAATATGGGTGATATAGATATTTTAGGGGTATTTTAGTCTAATTAAGTATGTAATATATAGAAGATGTAAAAAAGGAGGGGCGATATAGTCTTTTTAAGTTCTTAATTACTTAAAATGAAGGGTCTAGTTTGCATTATAAGGTATTATAGATCTTGTGTTTTCAAGACATTATTCAATCTTTTGTTTAAATATGGGGAGGGGATTCTCTCAAGTTATTTATCCAACTCGAGTCAAGTTGGAGAAATCTTGATCTTTTAATGAAAATCAAGGGCCAAGATTCAAATATCATATTTGAATCTTGTCCCTTGATTTTCATCTAAGGGTCAAAATTACCCACGTTAGAGTAACGTGAAGGAATCCCTCCCTTAGATATGAGCGAAGAACGATAAAAATATTTTTTTGATTTCTCAAACAAAACGAATCTTTCAACATCTTATCTACCTCAAGTCCTCAAGAGTACCGGCAACTCTTTTTCCAAAAGAAATAAAATTTTGTTTTTATGTGGAACAAAGATAGTACTAAATAATTTGTACAAGGAAAGAAGGGGACATAGATCCAATCGTTGCGTCATTGCATATGTGGACCTAAATGGTTGATATCATAGGTTTTTTTCAATAATCATTATTATGAAGAGTGATGATAGGTAGAAAAAGTAAGTAACTAAACACCCAACCTAATATTGTTTTTTACGGATTTTAGATCCTAATACCTCGATGGTGTATGAGGAAAGTTGAGATATTGACAGTCTTACCCTTACCGCGGCAGTGTAAAGAGACTGCTGGTTCTATCTGAGATAGAAAAAAGATCTTCAGCCTGACAAGACATGAGAAAAGAACTCTTGACCTCTGTCTCACGAAGCAAGTATTAACTACTTATCTAACCTTACTCATGATAAATGTGACTAAAAGGTTTTGAAGTTTCACATGGTCAGATGGGTCAATGATCACTATTGGTGGTTACAATGATCACTATTGGTGGTTAAAAGGGAAAAAAATAGTGTTATTGTTTTGTTTTAAAAATCTTGTTGGGATGAGTTGGTCTTTATACATTATTTTGTTATACTATAAGAGCACTTGCGCGATGCAGCGATACCACGGGTGGTGGTGGTGGCGACGGCGGCGTCGATTGGTTGTAGTTCTACTCCACTCGATTAGTTGTACTATAACCACCATAAAATTAAGGGGATGAATTTTTTTTTATATAAAAAGTAAAAGTTTTTTACACAAGTAAATAATAACCTTAAAAATATCCATTTTTTAAAATATATATACCATTAAAACTGGTCTAAGGTGTTACATTATATATTCAGTGCAAACAAGAGTGATGCATGATCGCTCCTTGTATTAAGGGCCAGAGAATATTATTAAAGAGAAGCAACAAACACATGTGTTGCTAGTGACTGTTGCAAGCCAAGGTCATTAGGCCTGGCAAAATGGGCAGGTCGGGCGGGTTTGGGTAACGGGTCAAAATGGGTGCGGGTCCAAGCGGGTCATTTCAAGAATGCGGGTCAAGCGGGTGCGGGTCAAAGCGAGTTGGGTGCGGGTAAACCCGCATTATTTTTTTTGTGAAACCAGGTTTAACACTTTATGAAAATATAACAGCTAAGACTAATCCACATAAACCGAAATTGACAAGAGTTCGTTCAAGAAAAAAAAATTAAATTGAAAAGTAGTACATACGTACCTTGCAAACGAAAGATAAAAAAATAAAATAAAAATACTTGTAGTACATATATTTTGAGCTGCACACAAGACACCACCTACCCCACATACATAGAATACCCAACTTTCTTTCAAATTACCACACAGTCACACTTTCTCATGATTCCATCCTCCGTTTCTCTCTCTATACTATCTATATCTATATCTGTATATAATATATATAATCATATATGTATAATATATATAATACATATACATATATAGATTTTCATCTTCCCTGATTCACCATGGATCGACATCTCCAACCACATCACTGACGACCTCCAAAGCATAAGCTTCAACGATCCAACCACCATCACCACCATGGATCGACGGTCCAACCACCACCGTGACCACTACCCATCAACCACAGTTACCGCTGCCAACATCAAATACAAGAAAATCAAACTCAGAGATGTCGACTTATGATGAGAAAGTTGTACATCGTTTCTTGGTGTCACACCCCGTTGTAGCGGAAATACAGGGTTAACAAATAATTGCGTACTAATCAGAAGGTAAATAGAGATTACATCCATTAATCCAAATACGAGTTTATTACAAGTATAATCGTTCAGATGTGGACCCCAATACACGGATACAAACTATCCTCAATTGGAAATGGGCCCACAAATACACTAACAACATTTGGACAGTCTAGTATAATTAGAACTAATAATATGATAGTCCTCAGATGTTTGACGCTAATTGTACGTCCAAAGTTCAAAAGATGGCTTCTAAAATTCCATATACGCTTCCAATACTTACTGTTGGTTCCCTGAAAAGCATGAAATTTGAGAGGATCAACTATCGAAATAGTTGGTGAGTTACAGTATGTTTGACCAATGTTTGTTTGTCAACGTGAGCACACAAATGACATATAGTTATAAAAGACCAGACAGTCAGTATATCTAAATCTGACAACACTTTTATAACAAGACAGCCAGTATATCTAAATCTGGACGCATCTTATATCACAATTTATAATAAGATAGTCAGTATATCTAAATCTGAACTTATCTTATATCACGTCAATCAGTATATCTAGATCTGATGACAGCATATGCCTCGCACAGGATTTCCCTTCAACAATGGGGTGCGGACCATAACCTCGCACAGGATTTCCCTTCGACAATGGGGTGCGGACCACAACCAAGACAGTCGAGATATCTAGATCCGACAATACAACCAATAGGGGAAACATTTTAGTTTGTCAAACACAAGAAACCATTTAATCAGCCATCACACGGCAATTCAACGTCATTTCATTCAACATTTAATAAATGACACGTATACACATTTTCGACAGCCCAAAATGGCAAATTTAAGTAAAATGATTTAAGCATCCATATCACATGGCATACACAAAAACAATCATTTATTTAATAAATAGTGTATACAACAGTACATGCTTTTCAGGCCCAAAGTAAAAGGAAAAGGGCGCCATAAACTCACCTTAGCGATCTAAGTGCTTAAAGGTGCAATGTAGCTCGAGAAGATCAACAGTCAATTCTCCACGTTATCCAAAACCTATGATATGATTACCAATAGTGAGGATTCAAGCTCACAACGACATGTATCCTATGTAGAACTACTTAGCTATAGACCCTAGAATGCCATAAACGAGAATGTGATTTAAACTTTCATTTTATTTAACTTTAGTTGGTAATATCAATGACATTGTCATTATAAGGTAGTCTAAAGTACCATTCGATATTCACCAAGTTCAAACGTTCAAGTTGTCAAAAACTAAAAATATCAAACAGACTAAAAACTCGCGGCGCGATCTGGGTGACTCGCGGCGCGATGGCCCTTTTTAACTAGCTCGCGGCGCGAGAGCAGACCTGCACGAGTGAAAGTGCAGTTTTTGACCATTTTCGCCAAACCAAATCGTTTCCATTTCAAATCTTTTCATTTCAACAAGTACCAATCGGTTCCATAACCTGGAAACAATACCATTTCGCTAACCATTTCACAAATTCAACCATTTTGATTTCAAAGACCTAATCCTAATCAATTTCATTTATGCAACAAAAACCAAAACCCATTTCATATTCATAGTCCAACAATCTAATTAACCAACTAAAACAAACCCTTTCATTGAATCAATTCAAATCAAATATTTAATAGAAAAAGGGTTTACTTACCAATTTATGTTCTTGAAGAAATTGATGAAAAATATGAAGATGATAAGGATGTTGATGATGATAATACCAAATTACTATTGAAAATGATTATTCCCTTTGATTACTTCTTGCCAAAACAGAATTTAGATGAAGAAGAGGAGAGTTTTGAGAGTTTAGGTGAGTTTTGTGTGTATGGTTTGTGTGTTTGGGTGTTGGTCGATCAAAAGAAAGAAGGAGGGAAGGGGGTGGGGTGTTTGTTTCCCCGCCTCACACAATATTTCGGCCCATGTGGCTATTTTTAGATATTTTTGGTACCCCTAATTTGATAAAATGCTTACGATTAAATACCGTTTGACTAAAAGGTTATAATTTAAAGTAAAGGTATTTTTCCTCGTCTTATTTTAGTTAAGACAAGCCAATAAAAGATCGTCAAACTAAACTTTAAAAATATTAAGTTTAAACAGTCTATTTACTGTGTTCAATATATAACATTTAAATCTATATTTATTTTAAGACTCGGCATTCGTCTAAATAACTAATAGTCTACGTCATCAGGATACGTCTAATTGAACTATATCAAATGTTCAATTATCTAAAAATTTCCACGTCATAATCTCTAAATTAGACGAAATTATAATAACGATCGAGATTAAGACTAACTCGTTGCCAATAAATTACGAGTTGTCACACTTGGTCCATCGTGTGTGAATATGTGATGTGTTAACCCGCTAGATAGACCCGCTCGACCCGCACAAGGAATTTAAGGCTTACCTGAAATACCCAGCTAGACCCGTTCTATCATTCCAAGGGTGCCCATATCTACCCAAATGACTTAAAAAGTTACCCAAACTTACCCAAGTTTTCTTGTTTGGGTAAGTTTTGCCAGGCCTATGTAAACCCAAAGCTAAGGCTAGGAAACATTCTTGCATCCAAAGGCCTCCATGTCACTCTAGCCACTCATGACCACGCCCTCAACCATTGCTCCTCCAAGGTTGGCCTTGTCCATCTCAAGTTCTTCTCCGATGGCCTTCCCCAAGAGTATAATCGACAAGCCAATGATGATTTCGATTATTACATGAACTCGTTACGTACACACGGACCTGTAAACCTCTCCACCCTTATCCGATCCCACTCTCGTAAATTCTCTTGCATTATCAACATCCCTTTTGTACCATGGGCGGCTGATGTGGTAGCCCATTTTGGGCTGCCATGCGTCATGGTGTGGATCCAGCCATCCACACTGTATCAAATATATAAGTGCTTTTACAATCACCTCAACGAGTTCCCTACCGAAAATAACCCTCACATGAACGTGAAATTACCAGGCTTGCCATCCATGTGTACAAACGAGCTACCTTCGTTTGTCCTTTCATCAAATACGTTTCCTACTTTCGATAGTATATTGAAAGAAGTGTTTCATAACATACATAAGATCAAATGGGTGTTGGGAAATTCGTGCTTGGAGCTTGAGAAAGATGTGATAAAGTCGATAAATGATGCTGGCGGATCATTTTGGCGCGTTGGGCCAATTGTTCCGCCTAGTCGATCTTTTTGGTTAAGTAGATAAGATTGGAGGAGATTTAAGTGGCTTTGACCAATTTAAGTCGAATGAAGAGAGTGATTGTTTGAAATGGTTAGACAAACAAAAACCAAAGTCTGTTATTTATATATCATTTGGTAGCATCATATATTCATCCGAAAAACAAATAGCAAGCATAGCTAGTGGTTTAAAGAAAACAAACAGACCCTTTCTTTGGGTAGTAAGGTTTCCACAAAATCAAGAAAACCAAGAGATTGAGATATTGGAAGAGATTAAGGAACAAGGTTTGGTTTTGAAATGGAGCCCACAAACCGCGGTCTTATCACATCCATCGGTCGGGTGTTTTCTGAGTCATTGTGGGTGGAACTCATTGAACGAAAGTGTTACCGCTGGTGTACCGGTGATTGCGTGTCCACAGTGGAGTGACCAGCCCACGAATGCTAAGCTTGTTACTGATGTTTGGGGGGTTGGTCTGAAATTAAATAAGGATTCGGATGGTTCATTTTATGGAGAAGAAGTGGCAAGATGTGTTGAGAATTGAAGCAGAGGAGGCCTAGAGGGTGTGCAAACCCGATTCCCCGTCGGGGCATAACTAAAGGGGCATAAATTTAATTTTTTATATATATTATATATATAATGTATAATATGTTAAAAAGATGTGTTATAATATAAATATATATTTAATTCATTTTAGTTTTTTTTGAATTCTTGCATGAAAAGATGATTGTATTATTAGAATAAAAGTCATAGACAAAACAAATAAATTACAAACTATATAAAATATAAAAACTACTGATATTAAATAAACAAATTTTGACAATATATAACTCTTCTTATATTCATATTTTTATCATCTTTTATTAGTGTATTTTTAAACATCTATTATTATTTAACTTTGCACGTTTCTGATTTTGTTTATAAATGAAAATTTAATTATCAAATAATATGTTCTTTAAACAAATTTAACTTGTTATATTAGTGTATATATATATATGTATATAAACGCATCTTATTTGGGTTATTCGGGTTGACCCAAACTATTAAATTTTCACCCGCAACCCAAACCGATTAAGCTTTGGGTTATTCGGGTTAACCCAAATGACGACCCACAAACCAAATAACCCAACCAGTTTCACCCAAACCCATTCGGGTTGGGTCGGATTATTTGGGTTTGGTTATTTTCAACACCCCTAGATTGGATGGTGAAGGTTATCATGATTGGCACCATGCTAACACTAGAGTCAAAGAACATGAAGTTAGCTTGGATCATCTCACAAACATGTATAAATGGTTTGATACACGTAAAAGATTGGAGTTAAACGAAACAATTGATAAAGTTCGATACGAGCAACTCAAGATAGAAAGAGATTACTGAAAACAAGTCATTTTTAGAATCATCGCAATAGTGAAGTTTCTTGCTAAACATAATTTAGCATTCCGTGGACACAAAGAAAATTTGAATCAAAAAGGTAATGCTAGTTATCATTTATAGAAAAAGTTGTTTATATATTTGAATTCGGTAGATGTTAGGGGCATTTTTTTCTTGGTTTGGTCGGGGTGTTCGAATTCTTAGAGCCGCCACTGTTGAGAAGATTATGAGCGGCCCAATATCGGTGGAGATTAGGAAGAATGCGGTAGAGCTGAAAAACGCGGTAGTTGTTGCGTTGGCTGACGGTGGCTCATCCGATAGGAATATTGAGATGTTTGTAAATGAAATTTCATCTTTCTTATGAAATTTCTAATTAGAGTAAATTACAATTTTGGTCCCTGACGTGGACATGAAATTACGGTTTTCATCCCTAGGTTTCATAAATTACAATTTTGATCCAAAAAGGTTTGCTCCGTCAACGCTTTTGGTCCAAAACACTAACTGACGTTAAATTTGAGATCACATGACTTGCACATGATAGGTATTTTGGTCATTTCATAAACACAAGGACTAAAAGTGTAAATAACAACAAAAACGGTTTCCAGATGTTCATCATCATCTAATTGAAATACAAAATCAAAATAAAAATTAAAAGTAACGAAATCAAACTATCACTGAAAACATTTTCTTTATATCATGTGAAAATATTATATTATATATATGTTTAATATAAATCCCCATGTGATTCGTCTTTCTTTTGCTTATCAATTTTTGTAATTGCTATATGGACTTGCTAGTTTAAAAAAAGGAGAAAAAGAGAGCTGGAGTGAGGCAGCCGCAAAAGACAAGAAGACTTCTTTAAAAAAATTGAATTTCTTATGATGTATGTACAACAACAAATATGAGATTATATATAACACACATGAATCAAATATATATACATATACCTATTCTGTATCTATAGATGTATATATAGATCTTATATCTATATCTTTCTCTACATGTATACTCGGTGATGGTAATCGGAGTTTTGAGGGATTTTGTTGAAAAACCCGATCGGGTAATTGTTGGTGGGTGGAGTTTCAGAATCATCTACTGTGGGTGCGGTTTTTCTAGATATTGATTTCAAAGAACTTGGTTGTGGCGGTGAGGGAAGACTAGTGACTGTGGTGGTTGGATGGAGGGAGGTGGCGGTGGTGGGTAACACTCAAAGAAGATGAAATCCAAGGTTTATATTGATATAGTCTAGGGCTTTCCTTTTCAGTGAAGTTGTTCTTCTAATTCAACAACCAAATAGAGGTATAATGGATCTGCTCTTGGAATTTATAAGTATTTGATCTATCAGATGCATTTTTGTTCATACTACATAAAAGAAATTGTTGAAAACGCGTTTTCTCAGAAAATATGAGAATTTAGTGTTTTGAAATTTGTATGTTTCCTCTGATTTTTATGTTAAAGATAAGAGACTTCTTTATTTTTTTAATATAATTTCATGGATATATGTATGTATAGATCTGTAGATAGATATCTTGTTGATATAATTGATTGTAGATCCTATTTCCAAATTCTTATATATCTTTGTTTTTGAATAATTCGGAAATCTTTTTTGAGATGATGATATGATATATATATAATTTGTTTTACAACTAGAATGTATATATATATATATATATATATATATATATATATATATATATATATATATATATATATATATATATATATATATATATATATATATATATATATATATATATATATATATATATATATATATATATATATATATATATATATATATATATATATATATATATATATATATATATATATATATATATATATATATATATATATATATATATATATATATATATATATATATATATATATATATATATATATATATATATATATATATATATATATATATATATATATATATATATATATATATATATATATATATATATATATATATATATATATATATATATATATATATATATATATATATATATATATATATATATATATATATATATATATATATATATATATATATATATATATATATATATATATATATATATATATATATATATATATATATATATATATATATATATATATATATATATATATATATATATATATATATATATATATATATATATATATATATATATATATATATATATATATATATATATATATATATATATATATATATATATATATATATATATATATATATATATATATATATATATATATATATATATATATATATATATATATATATATATATATATATATATATATATATATATATATATATATATATATATATATATATATATATATATATATATATATATATATATATATATATATATATATATATATATATATATATATATATATATATATATATATATATATATATATATATATATATATATATATCTTAAGTTATAGATTGAAGGCTAATTATCACTGACAAACATTTTCTTTATATCATGTGAAAATATTATATTATATATATGTTTAATATAAATCCCCATGTGATTCGTCTTTCTTTTGCTTATCAATTTTTGTAATTGCTATATGGACTTGCTAGTTTAAAAAAAGGAGAAAAAGAGAGCTGGAGTGAGGCAGCCGCAAAAGATAAGAGACTTCTTTATTTTTTTAATATAATTTCATGGATATATGTATGTATAGATCTGTAGATAGATATCTTGTTGATATAATTGATTGTAGATCCTATTTCCAAATTCTTATATATCTTTGTTTTTGAATAATTCGGAAATCTTTTTTGAGATGATGATGATGATATATAGATTTTAGATTAGATTTGTATTTCATTTAGCTAATTTGTTGTTGGTATTGTTGGTTGAATAATCTGGAAAAGAAATTGAAATGATGATGATGATATATAGATTTTAGATTAGATTTGTATTTCATTTAGCTAATTTGTTGTTGGTATTGTTGGTTGAATAATCTGGAAAAGAAATTGAAATGATGATGATGATATATAGATTTTAGATTAGATTTGTATTTCATTTAGCTAATTTGTTGTTGGTATTGTTGGTTGAATAATCTGGAAAAGAAATTGAAATGATGATGATGATATATAGATTTTAGATTAGATTTGTATTTCATTTAGCTAATTTGTTGTTGGTATTGTTGGTTGAATAATCTGGAAAAGAAATTGAAATGATGATGATGATATATAGATTTTAGATTAGATTTGTATTTCATTTAGCTAATTTGTTGTTGGTATTGTTGGTTGAATAATCTGGAAAAGAAATTGAAATGATGATGATGATATATAGATTTTAGATTAGATTTGTATTTCATTTAGCTAATTTGTTGTTGGTATTGTTGGTTGAATAATCTGGAAAAGAAATTGAAATGATGATGATGATACATGAAGATTTAATTCTGGAAAGAGAATATCCCAAAGCACTTACACTTTTGGTCCTTTTGTGATGGAAAGACTAAAATACACATCACATGCAGGTCACATGTTGGGTAATTTTACCTCTGTTTGGAATTTGGACCAAAACCGTTGACGGGGTAAACTTATTTGGACTAAAACGATAATTTATAAAACTTAGGGATGAAAACGGTAATTTTTAACCCACTACAGAGACGAAAATTGTAATTTACTCTTCTAATTACTAGTTTATACACCAAAATCAAATTATTACGAGTATGTACTTGAAGCCATTATAATGTTTTTGCTAATGAGCTTAATTGTAATATTCTTTTCCTTAACACCTAGTTCCCAACAATGTTTCAAAGCAAAGTAGCGGTAGCTCGCTAGTTTCAACTTTTAACGTAAAATGGTGGTATACAAATTGATAGGTATGTCGTCATTACAAAGGGATGCTAATTTGTCTGGCTTATATGAGTAACTTACGTTGGCAAATGGCAAGTTGTACGATCACTCGATTACTTTAAATTTAAACAAAAAAAACTAATAAAGTATTGGAATTCAAATTGAATTTGATTTGATTGTGACAAATAAATCAAAATAAATACGAAGAAAAATTTATTTATATTGAACATGTCGCCTTGTTTTATGGAGTGTATCTTTGAATTTTCTTGCGAAAGCATTTTTTAGCCATTTAGGATGGACTATTGCAGAGCGACTCAACAACGACTAAATGCAACCAACTTAACAAAATTTTACTCTCTATACAATGGATTGTTCTTTAAAATAATGGATAAAATAAAGCATGTAGAAATAGTTAATTTGTATACGTCTTTTGTAGACTACAGGATGTCGATCTATATTTATAAAGATGGACATGCTCTAATTTATCACCTAACCAAATCTTTCTCAGCCTCAAATTAAAAATGGGTTCTAATATTTGTCAACAAAATCAACACACAAAAGTTCTTCTAGTGACACTTGCAGCTCAAGGTCATTTAAACCCAATCTTAAGATTAGGCAACAGTCTTGCTTCTAAAGGCCTCCATGTCACACTAGCCAACACACATTCTGCTCTCAAAAACTGGTCAACGGATGCCAAATCCGTCGGAAACATCCATCTCGAGTTCTTCTCCGATGGTCTCCCTATAGATTACGACCGAAAGGCTGATATCGACCGTTACATGGACACGTTAAAAAAAATTGGACCTGTTAACCTGTTGGCCTTAATCCAATCTCATCAAAGTAAATTTGCATGCATCATTTTTACAGCCTTTTTACCATGGGTAGCCGATGTGGCAGCTGAGGTTGGTGTTCCTAGCGCTATGCTATGGATCCAGCCTTGTACTCTATATCAAATATATCATCGTTATTATAATAAACTAGATGAGTTTCCTAGTGAAAGCAGCCCGGACACGAATGTGAAGCTGCCCGGGCTGCCCTGTTTTCGGGCAGAAGAATTGCCATCGTTCGTTTTACCAACGAACAAGTCACATATGCTTGGTGGTATACTAGACGAAGTATTTCATAACATGCATAAAGTGAAGTGGGTACTCGGGAATACGTTCATGGAGCTCGAGAAAGACGTGATTACGTCTATTAATAACGATGGTCACGTCTTTTGGCCCGTTGGGCCAATAGTCCCAGCCACGGTATTTGACAAAAAAGATGATATTGTTTTTAATTTATTCAAATCGGATGGGAAGAATGATTGTTTGGAATGGCTTAACACACAAAAACCTTCTTCGGTTGTTTATATCTCATTTGGGACTCTTTTATTTTTATCCGAAAAAGAGATAGAAAGCATAGCCCTTGGACTAAAAAACACAAAACAACCATTTCTTTGGGTTATAAGGACAAGGGAAAGTCAAGAAGTACCTAAATTGGATATCTTGGATGAGATTAAAGACCAAGGATTGATAGTGAATTGGAGCCCACAAACGGAGGTTTTATCGCATCCGTCAGTCGGGTGTTTTTTGAGTCATTGTGGTTGGAACTCGTTATTGGAAAGCATTGCGGCTGCTGTACCGGTTATTGCTTGTCCACTGTGGACGGATCAGCCAACAAATGCTAAGATGGTGACTGATGTTTGGGGTGTTGGTGTTAAGATGATGAAGAGTGATTCGGAAGGAGGTTTTATTAGTGGGGGTGAAGTCGAAAGATGCGTTCAAGAGGTTATGAATGGGCCGAGATCGGACGAGCTTAAGAGGAACGCCATCGAGCTGAAAACCGCGGCACGTCAAGCAGTGTCTGATGGTGGTTCGTCGGACAAGAATATTCAGATCTTTGTAGATGAAGTCTTTTCTTCTTGCTCATCATATGTATCCGAATGAATAGTACTGAATATGGTTGTTACATAAGATGTTTTATATATGAATATCTATCTTGTTTCAATTTGTTATAGGCAGTAGAAGTAATATTGACTTCCATGTAGAAATAAAACACGTGCCTTTGCAAATCTCATACTAAACACGTAAAAACCTCAAAATATAGCATCTACTATCCATATATAAACGGGGCGCTAACACCACCGGAGCAAAAAGAACCAACGAATCTATCAAACATTAATTGAATAATATATATATACATATATTAATATTAAATGAAAAACATTCTTGCATGTGATATGATATTTTCCAAAATTTATGGTAAATCACATGCATGTTACAATGATATTTGAAAAAAGAATAAAAAAGAAATATAGTGTTTATAATATGTTAAAATAAACATTATTCGATTTAAGTGAAAATACTCATTCAATGATCTTTTGGAACCTGTAAGAACATTAAGTATAGATAACATTGATATCGGGTTCTCAAAACAAGATGATTGTAAATAATGAGATGAAGATTTCGGCTGGAGTTATGCCAGAATCAAAGAGGAATCACACACATGAATTTATGGAGAGATCAGTGAAAGATTCATTTCTAATTAGGGTTAATGACTCTCTATTTATAATAATAGTATTTACACCTTCAATCCTTTTGGTGTTTAATTGTGTGCACTGTTAGTCCTCTTAGTTCCAATAACTTAATGAGAAACCATATAGTATATGTCTTTAAGAGTAAATACGTTCATCGTATATTTACTAGACATGGGGATTTCAGTTATTGTCAATTATCATATCAGAAAAGATAGATGATCAGTGACGATCACATTAACGTGGTTCCAACATAATAACTAATAACATTTATAAATATGTAACTAATTTTAAGACCTGTATTTAACAAAATCTTATATTAATAATATACAAGTAACAATATTGATATTAATAGTAAAATAAGATTTATTATAATTATAAAAGGAAAAATGAATTTGGTGTTGTCTCACACCTATTTTAGCCTTTTGGGTGAAAAATCTTCATATACTATTTTTTAAATATTTTTTGTATAATGAATAAATGATTAGGCCCCATAATTTTTATGGAATAAAAAATCAAGATGTGAGATTTTTCACCAAGTTGGTGTGAGACAACCCACATTCACTTTCCGTTATAAAATATAGACATGTATACTATATTATAATAATTATCACTTTTTCTCTCATAAAAAAGTGTTAAATGCAAAATTACCATTTTACCCTTAATAAATTAATTTACATCATCAATCCCTTATCTTCTAAAATATCTCCACTACCCCTTTACATCAATTACATTAAATCAATTACTTACACCCACCACCAACAACAGTTCGTCACCACCAAACCGCCGCCGCATCGCGCGATACAATGCTAGTAATGATATATGAATCTTTGTCTGAGTGGCGACTGATAGCAAAACTTAAAAGCGAGCACAGCTACCAATACGAAAGATGATTTGTACATTTTATAAGTTAGTTTTTGTTTGTTTCAAAATTAAAAGAATCTTAATGCGTCATCATTTACACATACTACTTTTAGATTTTTTAAAACTAGTTGAATATCCCCGGCGTTGCCCGGGGTCCAAGTTTTTGCTTGTTTATTGTACGCTATGTGAGCGTCCTAAAAACCCAAATTCAAACGCATGCATTACAACAATTACCAGCCGTCATTGTAAAGGGGATGTAACTTTTTATCTTCCAAAACACGTTATGGTGATATATACATAACGTACATTACAAAAGTGTATAATAAAGTTAATAAACTATAACAAGAAAAATACATGCGAGAAATTAAATTTAAACAGTTTTTTCATATACTCTGACATGTTATATATTATACTTTACCAACCGAAAAATCGTAAATCATATGTATAAAAACATTAGTTTTTATTTGTGTCCAAATTTCAGTTTTAATTTCGAAAATTCAGTTTTAATTATTACGACCATTGTAATCCTAGAATTATATATTGTTAGATACCAAACGCAATACCATTTGTTTTTGACATAGCTGAAAAATTGTATATAAAAAATACATTGTATGAAGAAAGAAAAAAGAAAAAGAATAGGTATAGATATTTTATAAACACAAATTGTATCCATATAAAGTTATATACACATTCACGTGATAATGAAAACACATGTCATCCACTCACTTTTTGATTTAAGCAACACATATTCTCTTAATCCTTTCCATTCCTGATATCTGCAAGCCATCACTGTATCACATCTCTTCTAGTAAATATAAGCCCCAAAAAGTCCAAAACCGTTTACATTTTTTATTTGTTTCTGTATTTCAATATGAAAATTAGAGAAATTGGATCTCATAATTGATAATTGCCCTTCGACTTTTGATCAAGTTATGTCCTTATCTTCTTCTTCTGTTGTGGTTGACCACCTTCGCCATAATTTACAATCATGAAACAACCCATTTTATGACCACCACCCACAACCGTGCGCTGTCAGCGTGCAACACCACCACCATAAGCTTCTTCATCTTTCTTTGTTTGAGAATATTTATTTTCAGTCGTCGTTGTTGATGAATGATTATTGTACTATATTCCTAGACCTTACTTGTTGCTTTTTTGATGACGGCGTCAAAAGTAGGTGCGGAAGATGGTGGCCGGCCGGAGGTGACGATGACAGAAATGGCGACGACATAGTCTTCTTGTGAACCCTTAGTATTATTTGTTCCTCGTTCATGATGATGATGATATAAGGCACGGATTTTTATTTTCATTTTGCATAGCTCTCTACTATTGATTTCTGATTCCTTGATTTTTTTTTTGAACATTCAGTCGGAACACGACATCGGGGAAACCTCACCGTGAAATGGTGAAGCCTTGCACGTACCCCAGTCGACGAGATGTTGACCATGGGCCGTTACAAGTGTTCAGGGAACCCAATAGGGGAGGAAAAACCCCCAACTTAAGCCGCCCGAAGGCACGACACTTTAAATTGGGGTAAACCTTGCCCCCTCAATCTTGTCCAAGGACAAGATATCATAGAAGGACTTGGGAAATGTCCAAACCTGGATTCGAACCGGTGACCTCCCACTTAGAAAGTGAGAAGCCAACCACTGAACTAATCAAGGAAGGACATTTGATTTGTAGAAAAAAGATCGAGGAAGAAAAAGAAGTAATGAATATACAGTGTCTTGATTGTGTTCATATGGATACTTTTTGTGCTTTATTAAGTTGTATTTTATGCTTACAAATTTATAACCTGCTGAAAACATTAAAGAAAGACACATGTAAGGCCATGATTGAAGGAGCTTAGCTACAGACCTACAGTGCTCCCTGACCAACATCTTTGGTCAAAAGTGAAAAGGATGGTATTAGTGAGCTGTCAATCTTTAATTGGAAAAATAATTACTATAGCCGACTAAGCCAACTACAAGCTGACTAAGCCGATTACAAGCCAACCGAGCCGCTACTGTAGTAGTTTAAATTTGGATTGTTATATATATATATAACTAGTATTTCTACCCGGGCGTTGCCCCGGGAGAAAAACAAAACTCTCGTGGCAAAAGTTAAAAAACATTAAGCCAAAAAACAAATTTTCGTGGCAAAAGTTAAAAAACATTAAGCCAAAAAACGAATTTTCGTGGCAAAAGTTAAGAAAATAAAAGTTTTGTTCAAAACTAAAAAAAATAAAACTTTGGTTACAAAATTTAGAAACCAAAAGTTATGTGGTAAAAAACAAATAAAAGAAAACTTCCTGAGGGAGACTTAAAAAAAACAAACTTATGTGGGAAAAAGAAGTACAAAACTTAAGAAACTTAAACTTGAAAACAAAGTTTGTTTGGCGAAAGTTTAAAAAACAAAAGTTACGTGACAAAAAATAAAAGGGGAAATGTAAAAAAAAAAAAGTTTTAGTGGCAAAAGTTTAAAAAGTAAAAGTTTTGTAGTAAAAATAAGAAAGAAATAACTTTTGATGGGAAAAGTTTAGAAACGAAAAGTTATGTGGCAAAAAGTAACTAAAGCAAAACTTTGGTGGCAAAAGTTAAAAAATTTAAACTTGAAAACAAACTCCGTTAAATACCCTTTTGTAACTACCGTTAGTTAGCGACGCAACACTTAACGGTCGTTAAAGGCGTTAGTTATTTTTGTTGTGCAATAGATACTTGTACTTCATGCATGAGGGGGTGTACTTTTAGCTACAGTAACACCCCCTCACATACCAAAGTTAGTTTTTAATTATATATATAATATGTAAATTCTAGTAACAGATTGTCTTAATCAGATCAGGTTAGAGAGCCTCTTGGCTAGCAAATCTCTTTAACTAAACATCTCAGAAAGAAAGGTCTACTCGTACTTAAACTCAAGATCTTGAGTTTTAGGTAAAACCCTCTCTAGCCTGCTCTAAGACACCAATAGTCAACCCATTTAAGTGAGTTGTTTAGACAATTGCTAAAAAAAGTTCAAATGGGTGGGTGAAAAAAAGATGGTCTAGAGATAAATGGATTAATAGTAAGACTATTTGTAATCAATCACCTTTTTTACCTACATTTTTCTTTCACATCAACTTCGCCTTCTCATGTCTTTCACTTTTCTTTTTTTCTCTTAACAATTCACCTTTAAACTAATACCCTATAATGCTATATATCTAATCAAAATAAAATAAATAATTAAAAAATAACAAATGGACCTCATATTTACCTCTTTCACATAAGTGATCATTTTCACCTATACTCTTTCATTTACCCTCTTCACTTACTCGTGTTAACAATTCACCTACTCACAACCTCTTTTCACCCACCCTCTTTACCCACTCCAAGTTAAGTGAATTAAGGATTGAGGTTCTCTAAAGTTGAAATGGACTTTATAGGTAAAGTTGATGGATTTTGACCATTGTATTAAAATTAATAGTCAAGATTAAAAAGTCATATTTAAATCTTAACCCTTGACTTTAATCCAAAGGTGAAAGTTATCCTAATTTTACCTATAAAGTGACTTATAACTTAAGAGGATCTCTATCCATTAAAAGGATGAAAAAGAAGATGAGATGATGATAAATGAGACCATTTAGCTAAAGTGAATGAAATGTTAAAGTGTGAGTCAACTTTTTGATTTTTAATACTATGTGTTATTTATTTTCTTTGTTTTAATTAAATTTGGAGATGACAAGTTAAAGTACAAGAGAAAGTGAATGGACGTGAAAAGTTGAAGCGGCCATTGCAAAGGAAAAATATAGGTAAAAGTGATAAATGGTTAAAGATAATCATAGATGTTTTTATTAACTTTATTTTGTGAAAGGTATGGTTGTCGATTTATTAAATTTTGCCATGACCACACATAATCAAATTTAATAATGCATCAGACAGTTATACAGTACAACAATATGACGCGTATATTGTTATGTATGGTAAAAATGTCTTGTGTAAGGACCACTACCCTAAATCAACCGATGTAGTTATCAAAAATTGTTACTTTTTTTTAAAAAAAATACAAAAAATGTTAGAACAAACACATCCCACGACGACATCCTTCCTCCACACGGCGTTCACTGATGCCAATTTTTCTAACCCATCATGTCACTCCAATGTCGAAGTGAAAGGGTGGCTTTATTCTAATGCCGATTCCGGAATGGAAATTTTCTTCCAATCACAACGCGTTCACCCTTAGTCATACACCAAGTTTTGTTTTTAAGCGAGCAGATCAACTACCTCTCCTATTATTGACATGTATTGCTCGCTATCTATATCTATATTATACTATATATCCTCACACACTTGGCTCTAATACTCTATAATAAATATATCCACTCATATTTAATTTAAAAAAAGAGATTAATTTTCACTGCTAATCACACAAACAAACTTTACTCTTCAAATAGTAACCATAAATGGCGTCTAAACAAGATCTTGTACATGTGTTACTAGTCACGTTTCATGGACAAGGCCATGTCAATCCACTCCTTAGACTTGGCAAGCTCATAGCTTCAAAGGGTAACGTTCTAGTCACCTTCTCTGCTATCAAATCAGCAGGAAAAAAGATGAAAGAAGCAGGTGCAGCCGTCTCTGGTGATCCTACTCCAGTTGGGAACTGTGGTGGCATGATACGGTTCGAGTTCTTTGATGATGGATGCTCTGAAGACAATGATGACGAACGCTATGATTTTGAAACTTACATGCCTAAGCTTGAAACTTTCGGAAAGAAGTCAATCACTGAAATTATCAACCATCATGCGAAAATTGGACGGCCCGTCTCATGCCTTATCAATAATCCTTTTTTGCCTTGGGTTTCTGACTTAGCCGAAGAGCTTAACATAGTTTCTGCAATGCTTTGGGTTCAATCCTGTGCTTGCTTTTCATCTTATTATCACTTTGAAAATTCATTGGTTCCTTTTCCGAGTGAGGAGCAACCCACGATTGACGTCCATCTGCCTAGCATGCCAATACTGAAATACGATGAGATTCCAAGCTTTTTACATCCTTCAACGCCTTATCTGTTCTTGAGAAAAGCCATTTTGGGCCAGTTCAAGAACTTGTCAAAGGCATCTTGTGTATTAATGGAAACATTTCAAGAACTTGAAGATGATGTGATCAAGTACATGTCTCAAATATGCCCAATTCGACCCATCGGGCCATTGTTTAATAACCCGTTACTCAAAACCAGCTCTAACATCTCTGGTGATCTTATAAAAGCGGATGAATGTTTGGAGTGGCTCGACAAAAAGGACCCTTCATCAGTTGTTTATATATCTTTCGGAAGTGTTGTGAGCTTGAACCAAGAACAGGTAAATGAGCTAGGTTATGGTCTTTTAAATTCGGGTGTTTCATTTTTGTGGGTTATGAGATTGGGTAAGACGTCTACGGGACAATCTGGGGAGTTACCTGAAGGTTTCTTAAAAGAGGCGGGTGAGAGAGGCATGGTGGTTCAATGGAGTCCACAAGCAGAGGTGCTGACCCACCCTGCGGTTTCTTGTTTCGTGACACATTGTGGATGGAACTCGACTATGGAGGCCCTGTCAAGCGGTGTTCCCGTGGTGGCATTCCCCCATTGGGGTGATCAAGTGACTAATGCAAAGTACTTGGTTGATGAATGGAAGGTTGGGATAAGATTGGGTAGGGGTGAGGCTGAATATAAGTTGATTGGGAGGAATGAGGTGGAGGAGTGCTTAAGGGAGGCTACTAGTGGTGTAAAGGCGGCCGAGATGAAGAAGAATGCGTTGAAGTGGAAGAAAGCGGCGGAAGATGCTGTCGCCGAGGGTGGAACATCTGATCGGAATATCCAAGAATTCGTGGATGAGGTTACCAAGTTAAGCTTGAAGATTTAATTAAGGTTGAGCCACAACCACTCATTTATTTTCAAGTAAACGAGTGATATTTGAGTAATTTTTTTTTTGAACAGTATATTTGAGTAATTAATCAGATAATTGTCATTGTAATGTACGTTTTTTTTAAATATAATTGTGGAATAAATCGACATTTTACCTGTGCATTTCGATGTACACGTTTTTCATGATAATGTGTTCAGTTGTCCAAGGCATAACACATTCTTTCATCCACAAGCCAAATATGCATAATCTCCGGCATTAAAAAACCTGCTCAATACCAAAAATGTACAGAGAATGAGAGAAGACTAATGTACAGAGAATGAGAGAAGACTAATGTACAGAGAAGCTTACCGAAAATGTTATAATGAGATTCACAATCTGGGCTTGTGCCATCCTCAGAAACTTTTGATGAGTTACTTACTTACTTACTTGAATCACAGGCATTGCAAAAACGTGCTTGTGCCATCATCAAAGTAATAGCTACCCTCATGGAAAACCTCTTTTAAAGATGTAAAGAATAGTAAAACGGGCTGCCCCAGTGCGGTCTCAAGACAGAATACCACTAGGTGCATTACATCATTAGTCTATTTGACCCTGTGCATTTTAGAAAAACAAGTTATTATTAATGAAATAAGGAGTATTACATTATGGGGGGAAAAAATTCATGTTGTTCACGGGCACCTCTGCGCACCCCCCCTAGATCCGCCCCTGGGTTGCATCTTTTATGTTGGCATATTGCATACAAGAGCAATACTGGTCCAATCTTTTTCATTGATCAACCACCAAAAAATGTCAATCAACTTCTGTGTGAAATTATAAACATTGAATTTGTAAAACTTCACAATCTAAACCAGATCAATCAAAACAAGATTAAAGCAGAAAGTAAAATTATTATTTAGTTATAGAGTTTATGATTACAATAAGAAGACAATAATCATCAATATGATGATTATAATACAGAGAAATATATATATATATATATATATATATATATATATATATATATATATATATACAGAATATATTGTAGAGAGAAAAAATAGATCGAGAATAATGGCTGTATGATTAATAATTGAATGAATAACCCTAATCGGGTTAAAGGTAGTTTATATACGCCTTGAAAGTTACACTTCAGCCCCTTATCTTCCTTCTTCATACATTCCAACTCTATCTTCTCACTTAATACACTTTAGCCCCTTATATCAATAAATAGTAATAGAAATAGTCCTGCACCATAAATTTAGATATCTATAAGTAATGTAACTTATGAACTTGAACCTTATAACATCCCCCCTCAAGTTCATGGTTTAAACATGTCAAGCATACCCAGTTTATCACAAAGAAAGGAATGTTGCTTAGATCCAAGACTTTTGGTAAACAAGTCTGCTATATTAAGATCAGACTTGATTTTGTTGGTTTTTAAAACTCCTGCACAAATTTTTTCTCTAATGAAATGAAGATCAATTTCAAAGTGTTTAGTCCTTTCATGAAACACAGGATTTAAAGCAATTTGCAATGCAGCTTTACTATCAGAAAACAAGTCTATGGGCAGAACAGTTTTAACACCAACATCATTTAAAAGATTTATAAGCCAAATAATCTCACAAGTCACAGCAGCCATGGCCCTATATTCAACTTCTGCTGAGGACTTGGCTACTGTGGTTTGTTTTTTACTTTTCCATGAAATCAAAGTGTTGCCAAGGAAGACAGTGTAACCAGTAATAGATCTTCTGGTAACCAGACATCTGGCCCAGTCTGCATCTACATAACCTTTAAGTTCAAGACTACCAGACTTTTTAATATGTAAACCATTACCTGGAGAAGATTTTAGATACCTCAGAATTCTGAAACCAGCATTAAGATGCTGTTGAGTAGGAGCATGCATAAACTAAGACAAACATTGTACTGCATAACTAATATCAGGCCTAGTTAATGTCAAATAAATTAACTTTCCAATTAATTTCTGGTAACCAGTAACATTATCCAGCAGTTTAGAACTATCATTCTTAAAGGTCATGTTCATTTCCAAAGGAGTATTAATAGGTTTACAACCTAAGAGACCAAACTCATTTAGCAATTCCAAACAATACTATCTTTGAGAAAGACAAATACCATCTTCACATTTGATTACCTCAATTCCAAGAAAATATTTTAAATTACCCAAGTCTTTGATTTTAAACTTAGAATCCATTAAGACTTTAACTTTGTAAGTGCACATTTTGGTGCACATTTTGTGTCCGATGCATCTCAATTAATGGGCTGTTTTGCTACATGTGAATAGTGACACGGGTTTAGACTAAACACGTGTGAATAGTGTCACGTGTTTAGACCAAACACGTGTTACTGTTTACACGCGTTTGGAAGCCCACGAGTTTGAAGCCCAGCCCATTTCTAGCCTATATATAGTGTTCTTAGGTTTCGGTTTTAGGTAATGATTTTAGTTGCAACAGATTTCATTCACGGCAGGCTGAGGTATGCGCAAACCTCAGTCCGTAAGTCCACCATATTATTCGATTATCAAAAGTCGTCTCGTTGATTGTAATCCGTAATCATCGTAGATGTATTGTAAACGGATTTATTCATTGTAATCATTCGACTAATGATAAAGGAATTCTGTTTTTATCTCCTGTTCTTATTGATTTCGTGTTTGTTTCATTCAATTACCTCAATAACGATTATGTTTGGATTCCGCACTTACATAGTCGTAGGAATCTCGAATCGATCGATCACCCTGCACTTTCAAACTTTTTCAATCTCAGTCTCACTATTACCAGTGAGAACAATATCATCAACATATATCAATAAAGCAACAAAAGTATCATTTTTCCTTCTAGTGAACAAGGAGTAATCAGACTTGCTTTGAACAAAACCAAACTCAACTAAAGAACTACACAGTTTTGCATTCCATTGTCTTGGAGCTTGTTTAAGATCATACAAAGATTTATTTAATTTGCATACCAGATTATCATTTTTATTAAAATATCCTTGAGGCAGTTTCATATAAACATCTTCTATAAGATCACCATATAAGAAAGCATTGTTAACATCCATTTGATACAAAGGCCAATCATAAGAGATTGCAACAGAAAGAAGACATCTAACAGTAACCATTTTCACAACAGGTGAAAAAGTTTCATCATAATCAATACCAGCTCTTTGACTAAAACCTTTAGCAACAAGTCTAGCTTTATACCTTTCTACTTCACCATTAGACTTATATTTGATCTTATAGATCCATTTGCAATCAATAGGTTTTCTGTTAGGAGGTAAAGTAGTAACAGTCCAAGTATTGTTCCTATTTAAAGCTTCCATTTCCTCATTCATGGCATTTACCCAATTTAAGTCTTTAGCAGCTTCAAAGTAAGAATTGGGCTCACTACTTTTATTAAGACTTGTAGCAAAACAATATATATCAGAAGAAAGATGAGCATAATTAACCACCTTATTTAAAGGATACTTAACTTTGCCTTCAACTTGAAAATCTTTTAACCAATGAGGAAGTTTAGAATTTATAGAAGGTCTTTCATTAATATTCAAATTTGGAATGTCATAATTAATGCCCTTAGGAATATCATGCATCATATCAGAATTGGTAGAATGCCCAGTATCACTGGTAGATCTTGATGAACTGCCAAGTGAATGATCACTGGTAGATCTTGATGAACTGCCAAGTGATAACTGAGGCTGACTGCCAACTGATATCACTGGTAGATCTTGATGAACTGCCAAGTGAATGATCACTGGTAGATCTTGATGAACTGCCAAGTGAATGATCACTGGTAGATCTTGATGAACTGCCAAGTGAATGATCACTGGTAGATCTTGATGAATGCCCAGTATCACTGGTAGATCTTGATGAACTGCCAAGTGAATGATCACTGGTAGATCTTGATGAACTGCCAAGTGATAACTGAGGCTGACTGCCAACTTCTTGTTCACCAGTTTTGTCTTCCTCTTCATCATTGGGACTTACATAAGGACAATTCTCATTAGGACTTGGTGTATCATAAGTATTAAAAAAGTTAAGATGGTTTGTAGAACTTTGAACAGATTTTAAAACCTCATCATTATTCATAGTATATGGAAAAAGATTTTCATAAAACTTTACATCTCTTGAAAAAATATAAGTTCTTGATTCAATGCAAAACAGTTTGTATCCTTTTTTAGAATTAGAATATCCAACAAACACACATTTATCAACTTTAGGTTCAAACTTATCAGTCACATTTAACTTGGTAGCAAAACATAAACAACCAAAAACTCTTAAATGTTTTAAGTCAGGTTCAAAACCATACACCATTTCATAAGGAGTTTTTCCTTTTAGAATAGAGGAATGAGTTCTATTTATCAAATAAGTAGCAGTAAGCACACAATCAGACCACAGATACAAAGGAATTCCCCCCTGAAACATAAGAGACCTAGCAACATTAAGAAGGTGTCTATGTTTCCTTTCAGCCACCCCATTTTGTTGAGGTGTATAAGGAATGGTAGTTTGATGCACAATTCCTTTTGAGTGAAACAAAGAACTAACATTATGATTTACAAACTCAGTACCATTGTCACTTCTAACAATTTTAACCTTAACAGAAAACTGTGTATTAATCATATTAATGAAATATTCAACATGTTGAAAAACTTCAGTTTTATTTTTCAACATAAAAGTCCAAACAGCTCTTGTATAATCATCAACTATAGTTAAGAAATATTTATGACCTTCTTTACTTGAGACCTTATAAGGTCCCCAAACATCTAAGTGTATTAAGTCTCCCAAAGTTTTTGACTTATGTTCACTCAAAGGGAAAGGCTCCCTGACTTGCTTGTCCTTGTGACAAGTATCACAAGGACCCAAAGGTGTAGAAGAAGTAATTTTAAGTTTGGTATAAAATCTAGATAATGCTTGGTCTGCAGGGTGACCAAGTCTTAAATGCCAAAGTAATTTAGAATCAGAAGGAAGACAAGTAGAATTACACACCATATTAGAGCATATAGGCGTATCATCATAAACATATAAACCACCATGTTGTCTACCAGTCCCCAGGAGTTTCCTTTGAGGTAAATCCTGGATATAACATTTATCCTCATCAAAACCTATAAACAACTTGTTATCTCTAGCTAACTTATGCACAGAAATCAAATTAACAGAATAATCAGGTACAACTAGAACATCAAATAGAACAATGCCATTTTTAAGATGTAAATTTCCTATTTTAGTAACAAGAGCAGAAGTACCATTTGGATGACCAATCTTAAGATTTAAATCAGAAATGTCAATAACTTGAGAAAGATTTTTTTCAGAATTTGTCATATGTTGATTGGCACCAGAATCCATTATCCAATCTAAAATTGCTTTAAGCATAAAGGCATTACAACTTAGAAACCAAGAATTACTAAACAAAGGTATACCTGCCATATTAGCATGCAAACCAGAAGAAGTGCCAGAAGAAGAAGGCTTGGTATCTAACAAACTCAACAACTTAGTCATTTGATCAGGTGTTAAAGAAGAAAGAGGAGAATCATGAGCAGATTTATGCACAGAAATCAAATTAACAGAATAATCAGGTACAACTAGAACATCAAATAGAACAATGCCATTTTTAAGATGTAAATTTCCTATTTTAGTAACAAGAGCAGAAGTACCATTTGGATGACCAATCTTAAGATTTAAATCAGAAATGTCAATAACTTGAGAAAGATTTTTTTCAGAATTTGTCATATGTTGATTGGCACCAGAATCCATTATCCAATCTAAAATTGCTTTAAGCATAAAGGCATTACAACTTAGAAACCAAGAATTACTAAACAAAGGTATACCTGCCATATTAGCATGCAAACCAGAAGAAGTGCCAGAAGAAGAAGGCTTGGTATCTAACAAACTCAACAACTTAGTCATTTGATCAGGTGTTAAAGAAGAAAGAGGAGAATCATGAACAGATTTAGGCACAGAATTATTCACAACTGAAGACATATACTTATCAGTAGTCACATTATTGTTTGAAAATCTAGTATTATTTTGAGAAAAAATCCTTTTATGTCCCAATTGAAAACATCTGTCAATAGTATGACCAATTCTATTACAGTTTGTACAATGAAGATTTGGATTAGGAGGTCTAAAAGTTCTTGCAGCATTATCAAAAGTTTTCCTAGCCTCAAAATTATTATCAAATGTCTTTCTAGAATCAAAATTATTTTGTTTAGAAGAAATTTTTTTTGCAGAACCATTTTTAAGGTTAGTTTTAGCAACAAAAGCACTTGCAGAGTTAGTTTTATCAGTCAAACCACCTCTATGAGACTCTTCTTTAGAAATAATAGCAAAAGCAGTTTTAACAGAAGGAAGAGGTTCTTTTGTAAGAATTGCAGACCTAACATTCATATAAACATCATCTAATCATTATTTCTATGAATGTGATGCATCAACCTCATCAAATCATTATGACTTTTAATAGCAGCAGCTGCAGCACATGTACTAGTAGGAATAACAACCATAGAATCATATTGTCTCCATAATGAAGAAAAGGTTATGATAGTATTCAGAAAGTGAAGCACCATTTTGAGTAAATGAGTTTATTTTATGATGAAGATTAAATATCACAGAACCATCCATTTTATCATAAGTATCTTTCAACTCTTGCCAAACAACAGTAGCATTTTTAGAAAAAATCTGACCTAGATAAAGTTCTTGAGATACACAACCAAGTATCCAATTAAGCACAACAGCATTACACCTATCCCATTGACTAGCCAAAACAGGATTATCAACAGATTTTAAACAAGTACCATCAATAAAACCTATCTTATTCTTAGTTTGCAAAGCAAGTTCCATAGCACATGACCAGACTTTGTAATTATCAGTTCCAAGCAGTTTAAAACCAATCAAAGGTGTGCTAACTGTATCACTAGCATGCAAATACAATGGA
>CM067167.1:50970093-50975093 GCA_034093135.1 Erigeron breviscapus | reverse complement strand
ATATATATATATATATATATATATATATATATATATATATATATATATATATATATATATATATATATATATATATATATATATATATATATATATATATATATATATATATATATATATATATATATATATATATATATATATATATATATATATATATATATATATATATATATATATATATATATATATATATATATATATATATATATATATATATATATATATATATATATATATATATATATATATATATATATATATATATATATATATATATATATATATATATATATATATATATATATATATATATATATATATATATATATATATATATATATATATATATATATATATATATATATATATATATATATATATATATATATATCTATAAAATTATTATATTATATTATATTTTTAAATAATATATATATATTATATTATATTATATACTAATAGAATAGGTTGTGAATAGTAACTCGCCTGCGTGGCGAGTTACTATTCGTCCATGCTATAACCTGCACCATTATTCGGATTTTGTCAAATCGCATCCCGTTCGGGTTTTATAATACGAGTTGTTTATTGGTTTTTTCCATATGTTTTTCCTTTCGGGTTTTCAATAATTATATTGAAAACGTTTATTCTTTTTTTTTGTAACAATATTCAGATTTTACCACATTGGATCCCTTTCAGGTTTAAAATTACGGGTTACTTATTGGTTTCTTAAAAAAAAAAATTTGTCTTCTGGGTTTTCAAATAGTATATAAAAACTATTTTTTTTAAGTATTGCCTTTGAATAAATATCTATTTCATATGCCAAAGATTTTAACAAACATATATAGCGACACATCATCAATAACAAAACATAATCGTTTCCAGGTTTCCAAACAATATATTAAAAACTTTTATTAATTTTTTGTGGTATTGTCTTAGAATAAGTATATATTTTATATGTAAAAGTTTTTAACAAACATAAATCATCAATAACAAAAAGTAATCGAACTAATTGAAACCGCGCAACGGGCAGACGGAAACTATTGTGATTTTGCCTTTAAATAAATATATATTTGATATGATAAACTTTTAAACAAACCTATCTATGACAGAATGTTTGTTAATTCAACGCAAATATACTAAATAGCACAATCGTTTCAACACGTTGTTAGTATTCTATTTTACCATATATTTCTTTACCTTTGTTACTGTCGACACCACCCACCGGGAACACCACCCACCAGAAAAATTATTCGTCGCCCTCCGGATACCACCCATACCGTCTCGTCAACTGCTTCCACTCACTCACCCACCCACCCACCCACCCTTCCCACCCACCCACCCACCCACCCACCCACCCACCCACCCACCCACCCACCCACCCACCCACCCACCCACCCACCCACCCACCCACCCACCCACCCACCCACCCACCCACCCACCCACCCACCCACCCACCCACCCACCCACCCACCCACCCACCCACCCACCCACCCACCCACCCACCCACCCACCCACCCACCCACCCACCCACCCACCCACCCACCCACCCACCCACCCACCCACCCACCCACCCACCCACCCACCCACCCACCCACCCACCCACCCACCCACCCACCCACCCACCCACCCACCCACCCACCCACCCACCCACCCACCCACCCACCCACCCACCCACCCACCCACCCACCCACCCACCCACCCACCCACCCACCCACCCACCCACCCACCCACCCACCCACCCACCCACCCACCCACCCACCCACCCACCCACCCACCCACCCACCCACCCACCCACCCACCCACCCACCCACCCACCCACCCACCCACCCACCCACCCACCCACCCACCCACCCACCCACCCACCCACCCACCCACCCACCCACCCACCCACCCACCCACCCACCCACCCACCCACCCACCCACCCACCCACCCACCCACCCACCCACCCACCCACCCACCCACCCACCCACCCACCCACCCACCCACCCACCCACCCACCCACCCACCCACCCACCCACCCACCCACCCACCCACCCACCCACCCACCCACCCACCCACCCACCCACCCACCCACCCACCCACCCACCCACCCACCCACCCACCCACCCACCCACCCACCCACCCACCCACCCACCCACCCACCCACCCACCCACCCACCCACCCACCCACCCACCCACCCACCCACCCACCCACCCACCCACCCACCCACCCACCCACCCACCCACCCACCCACCCACCCACCCACCCACCCACCCACCCACCCACCCACCCACCCACCCACCCACCCACCCACCCACCCACCCACCCACCCACCCACCCACCCACCCACCCACCCACCCACCCACCCACCCACCCACCCACCCACCCACCCACCCACCCACCCACCCACCCACCCACCCACCCACCCACCCACCCACCCACCCACCCACCCACCCACCCACCCACCCACCCACCCACCCACCCACCCACCCACCCACCCACCCACCCACCCACCCACCCACCCACCCACCCACCCTTCAACAAACCGTCGGCACCCCACCTCCATCGACAACCTCCGGTCACCACTAGCACCGTCTTCATCCTCCCTCCTCCCCCGTCCCCTGGCGGTCACGGTAGTCTGTAACCCACTTATCATTGACGACATGTTATAGTCTACCTCTTTTATTCTATCTTTTACATTTATTTTTTGAGTTTGAGTTTGACTATTGAATGTTAATCAGGTTCTTATGAGCATATATATAATTTTTGCAAATGTTAATTTTCTCGGTCATAGGATTTACGTTGGCTAGAAAATGAATTTTAGAGATTCCTTCACTTAAGATTATGTTGGGATTGAGAAGATGCTTTCAAAATCAGAATTAGTAGCCAAAAACATATGATATTGATAAGTGGAATTGTATAAGAATATAACTTTATTTAAGAATAAGAAGAAAAAAACTTGGAAACAATAATAGTACAGAGAGAGTGTGTGTGTTAAACATGGTGCTAGTTTTTAACAAATTGATTAAAGGGTATATTTGTCTAATACACACTAATATATAAGATTGGGGATATTTGTAATTTTGAATTTTGATTGGGGATATTTGCAATTTTGATAGTATAGTTGGGGATATTTGTAATTCTCCCTATATATTATATAGAACCTCAAAATCGATCAAATAAAAACATCATATAATTTGTGATATGACATATATTTCCCAAAATTCCTAGTAACATCACAGGCTACAATGCTACATTAATATCAATCTCAAAATAGGCTCCAACAACCAAGCTGCAAATAAAAACAAGCATGTAAGTCTTACCAAATTATATCAACATGTAGTCAAACATCTACAACCAATGCTGTTAAAAAAAAAAAAAACATCTACAACCAATAAAATTTTGAATTGGTATCAATGATTCTAATTGTTTATAAAGAGTAAGATAAGGAGCTAAAACTCTAAAGAAATGCGTTATGTCATACAAAACTCTGTAATTTGATAAAAGAGAAACCTTTTCTATTAGTATTTTTATTTTTTTTTAAAATCTATCAATAAACTAAAACATGATTAACGCATTCTCTTATCGACACGTGACGTTTCTTAAACGACACGTGTCCTATTAAATCTATATTGAAAAATCTTATATTTTAGTTACCATTAAAAATTAGTTTTAATATTATATATATATATATATATATATATATATATATATATATATATAGAGAGAGAGAGAGAGAGAGAGAGAGAGAGAGAGAGAGAGAGAGAGAGAGAGAGAGAGAGAGAGAGAGAGAGAGAGAGAGAGAGAGAGAGAGAGAGAGAGAGAGAGAGAGAGAGAGAGAGAGAGAGAGAGAGAGAGAGAGAGAGAGAGAGAGAGAGAGAGAGAGAGAGAGAGAGAGAGAGAGAGAGAGAGAGAGAGAGAGAGAGAGAGAGAGAGAGAGAGAGAGAGAGAGAGAGAGAGAGAGAGAGAGAGAGAGAGAGAGAGAGAGAGAGAGAGAGAGAGAGAGAGAGAGAGAGAGAGAGAGAGAGAGAGAGAGAGAGAGAGAGAGAGAGAGAGAGAGAGAGAGAGAGAGAGAGAGAGAGAGAGAGAGAGAGAGAGAGAGAGAGAGAGAGAGAGAGAGAGAGAGAGAGAGAGAGAGAGAGAGAGAGAGAGAGAGAGAGAGAGAGAGAGAGAGAGAGAGAGAGAGAGAGAGAGAGAGAGAGAGAGAGAGAGAGAGAGAGAGAGAGAGAGAGAGAGAGAGAGAGAGAGAGAGAGAGAGAGAGAGAGAGAGAGAGAGAGAGAGAGAGAGAGAGAGAGAGAGAGAGAGAGAGAGAGAGAGAGAGAGAGAGAGAGAGAGAGAGAGAGAGAGAGAGAGAGAGAGAGAGAGAGAGAGAGAGAGAGAGAGAGAGAGAGAGAGAGAGAGAGAGAGAGAGAGAGAGAGAGAGAGAGAGAGAGAGAGAGAGAGAGAGAGAGAGAGAGAGAGAGAGAGAGAGAGAGAGAGAGAGAGAGAGAGAGAGAGAGAGAGAGAGAGAGAGAGAGAGAGAGAGAGAGAGAGAGAGAGAGAGAGAGAGAGAGAGAGAGAGAGAGAGAGAGAGAGAGAGAGAGAGAGAGAGAGAGAGAGAGAGAGAGAGAGAGAGAGAGAGAGAGAGAGAGAGAGAGAGAGAGAGAGAGAGAGAGAGAGAGAGAGAGAGAGAGAGAGAGAGAGAGAGAGAGAGAGAGAGAGAGAGAGAGAGAGAGAGAGAGAGAGAGAGAGAGAGAGAGAGAGAGAGAGAGAGAGAGAGAGAGAGAGAGAGAGAGAGAGAGAGAGAGAGAGAGAGAGAGAGAGAGAGAGAGAGAGAGAGAGAGAGAGAGAGAGAGAGAGAGAGAGAGAGAGAGAGAGAGAGAGAGAGAGAGAGAGAGAGAGAGAGAGAGAGAGAGAGAGAGAGAGAGAGAGAGAGAGAGAGAGAGAGAGAGAGAGAGAGAGAGAGAGAGAGAGAGAGAGAGAGAGAGAGAGAGAGAGAGAGAGAGAGAGAGAGAGAGAGAGAGAGAGAGAGAGAG
>CM067167.1:50922593-50962593 GCA_034093135.1 Erigeron breviscapus | reverse complement strand
GAGGTTAATGCATTTGTTTATATCCTGATTCCTGATGTATGTAAGACGATATGATCATCATAAATCAATGAGGTTAGTGGGGTGTTTAGAATTGATTAGGGCTTTTATAATTTTATTCAGAATTTATGATTTAATTGCTTTGTGATTGGGTTAATCGGAGCTTCATTATGGGGTAATTTTGTGCCATCGAGGTTAAAACTGCAGCAATGGGGTTTTATTATTAATTATGTTAACAATTAGAACTTTTGAACTATTTAGGGAGTTTGAAGGGTTTCTTGATTGCTGTAGTAAAATATTATGTATCTATCTATATATTTATATCTTATCTATATCTATATCTATGTATCGATTTTTTGTGAATATATCAAATTATCAATTGGTTGTATCTTAAATGAGTTGTTAATGATGGTGGATTCAATTCATGATTTTTTGTTGTTAAAGTGCTTGAGTTCGTTTCATATGCCCCCTTTTTTTTAACGCCTTTTCACTAATGCTTTTAAACAGAATTTATGGTATATGAAAGAGCATGATATTAATGGAGTTGACAAGTATTTAACTGAGAATAACGGGTTACGAATTGCTCAAATGTTCAAGGTACCCATCTAATTTTCTTTCATTCCATTTATCTTTCCTTTCCCTCTTGCCATGTATTCTTAATTTTTTCACTTTTAATCATTTAATTATTAATGTGATTTTTTTAGATTACACAACAGGTGTTTGATGAAATACCTCAATGAGTAATTATTCAATTTTTAATATTATATTTGGCATATTCTTTGATATTGATTTATATAAATCTGCAACGATTTGGTGCATCTTATTTGATGTTTACACTTAACAATCTGTGTAATATTACGTATATGTATGTATGCATGTTGCAACTGTCGAGATTATTGGTGATTTAAGCATTACATTCGTCGAACAACACGGTGTGGTTGATCTTAAAGCACTCAAGCAGGCTTTCATTAAGATTGTAAGTCCTGGAATGAGTCTTCTAATTAGTTATCATTATTCTTGGAGAAATTAACTTCTGTTGAAAAACTAGAAATGCAATAATTTAAATTTAATTTGATAAAATCTATTGTTTCCTTAGTTTGTTAATGTGGATGATTGTATATACGTTTAATGCTTAGTTTTCTCTTTTGTTTACATATACTAACCCAACAAGGTAGGTTTTATTATATAATCAATGCAAAGTCCTACTTCTGCTCACCTTCTATTGTTTTTGCTATCAAGTTCTTAAAGCGACATGTATTTTTACACTACATTTAGAATTTGCAGAACGAAAACTGGATAAAGTATGTTGAGTTTTATGCTAGATATTTATATTTGCCTTTAAACCATTGAAGTTGTTTATCTTTCCTTTATCTCATCTACATTATATATATGAAGTTGCTTGCTCTTTATTTTATAGCGCCAAAGTGGAAATGTGCTTATTAACACGGGACAACATGACAATGGGATGCTGATCTCTGCTATCCTTGGTATGATGTTTATTATGTCCATATCACATGTAGGTCTCAAGTTACAATTTTTTAGCTAACTGCTAACTTAACTACAAAAGCCCCTTACTTTATGAACTCCCTTTGTGAAATAACTGTGGACTCTTAACTCCCTCTTTTTTCAGTTACTTGCATCGTGATATAAAAAAATTCATTGATTTATTTTGAGGATTATTTTGCATGAGTTTTTCTGAATTTACATTTTTTAAACCAACATTTAACTTATCCTCTGGTAAAGGGATCAATATATAGTGGAACACACATGACTTAGATAACTCACCGTAACCATTTCTTTGTACATATTATTTATATTTTCCTATACAACGATTGATAGTCACCCAATCTAGATTTTGGCATAAGGTATCAATCGAGTCACCTGAAATGAGAACAAAAGTGGTACTAAAAACTGAAACTAAGTCAAAACAAGACAGTGGTGGACAGAAAATAACCCATAGTGATACATACAATTAGAATCTTAAGGTTTGATATCCAGTCCCTGCTTCCTTAGCTTAAGTAACATCTCATTCTTCAAGGAACGCGCTTCATCCGATATGTATACAATCTATATATGGAAAAGATAGAAGTAATCATTAGTAGGCAAAATATATGAAATATAGACCTGGTCATGTAACCAGTGAGACCCACACCAAAGGCGTCCTTTGCTACACATATTTCAGTTGTTAACCAGTTTAAATGAAGGCCTAGAGCCGTATTAGTCAATACAATATTATGCAGATTAGTTAAGCGCATAACCAGATTATCTAAACAGGTTAACTCAGTTAACGGGCGGGTCAAACAATTTGGAGGGAAAAAAATCATAAACTAAAAACGGAACTTGGTTGGACTCCTAATAATTAATTCTAGAAGGCGTTGGTGGGTTGGTCATGTCAACCGCAACCTATTACAACCAACTAAATGGGTTTAGCAATGTCCACATGTTTATGACCCATACGAGTTTAGCTACTGTAACACCCGACATTTAAAATTATGGGTTTTCAAAAACTTTTCAAAACTTTCACCTAACGGTGTTAAGAATTGCGGAAGAAATCTTTAAAAGTCAAACCGATAAAACAATTCGGTTTTTGCATTTATTGGTGTTACTTGCCATATCATAAAATATGTCTAAATGAAAACCCAACGGTTGCCCAACACAAAACAACCGTCTACAAAGTACTTCACAATTTCAGCAACACGAAAAATATAAATATGTCTAATGAGGTGTAGCATCTATGGGTAGCTAAAGTCATCAGCAAGCTATCTACCCACTCCTCGCTCTGCG
Organism: Erigeron breviscapus; assembly: GCA_034093135.1. Taxonomy (NCBI): domain Eukaryota; kingdom Viridiplantae; phylum Streptophyta; class Magnoliopsida; order Asterales; family Asteraceae; genus Erigeron; species Erigeron breviscapus. The sequence goes on along the minus strand of CM067167.1, from coordinate 50,959,812 downwards.
TTCCTCATCTACCTTCAAGCTAAACCTGAGGGAATCACACATTTCAAGAAACAAGTGTTAGCTAACGAATTAGCTAAGTAAGATAACACCAAGGTTATAAAGCTTTGTCCAATTAAAACGCTTCTACTTTATTGACAAAACGTTAAGGCACAACACACTCAATACACACACGAATAAACTGCATATCAACTTAGGATGAATCACCCTAAATGTGCCTATTCTTCATTTAGTTCACACATTTACACACGTAGCTTCGTTAACTGCATTTAAGTGTAACATAAGTCACACCCGACTAGATGAGCAACCAAAAGCTAGTCATCATACGTCGTTAAGGAATGGCAAGCCAATCCCGGAGTAATCCGTATGTGGAGGCGACTCAGACCCCTCGTATTACTCAAACTGCGTTTCAATGACCATGTTGCAAGGAGCCACCCAAGCAACCTCACGTTCACGCACCCGCCGGGCTAGAGCAAGTACGGGTTAAGCTTAACACTTTCCTGCATATCAATTTACGAGCTCGGTTTCACACATTATTAGTTTAGGCATCACACAACCTAAACATTTCACACATTATTAGTTTAGGCATCACACAACCTAAACATTTCACACATTATTAGTTTAGGCATCACACAACCTAAACATTTCACACATTATTAGTTTAGGCATCACACAACCTAAACATTTCACACATTATTAGTTTAGGCATCACACAACCTAAACATTTCACACATTATTAGTTTAGGCATCACACAACCTAAACATTTCACACATTATTAGTTTAGGCATCACACAACCTAAACATTTCACACATTATTAGTTTAGGCATCACACAACCTAAACATTTCACACATTATTAGTTTAGGCATCACACAACCTAAACATTTCACACATAATCTTCATTACGTTTGGGCCCTTAAACGTGCAAGTGACATGGCAACCTAGAAAGTCTAGTGAGCTAGGTGAACAAGCCACATAAGCATGCACATATCAAGAATCAACATCATTACTACATTTCATGCATAACAAAATACTACATTACACCATCCTTCATTTCATAACATTTGGGACTACATTTCAGGTCTCATGGTCAACTACATAACCCACAATACCTCCCGTGTAACCCCATATGCCCACATGCAATATAAAGATACCAAATGAGAAGTTATTATTCAAAACCAGCTTTGTTGGATTCCCCCAGCGTGTCAAAGTGGTGTATCTTACCTTCGAGGAGCGCACGTCAACCGATAACTAAGTTACCGTGCAAAGCAAATAATCTCGTCTGCGTATATTTAGTAAACGACCATTAGACACGCTAATACTCACGTTACTAAGGTCATATCTCAGACCTCAACACCCACAAACAAGACCCACGACAACGACTACGCATTGGAGGTTTAAAAGTTAAACTCATTTCGAAACTGACACTGTTGCGCCGCAACATACTACGTTGCGCCGCAACTTATCTTTCTGTATTATGGTTGCGCCGCAACCTACACATTGCGCCGCAGCTCAAACCTCCAGTTGCGCCGCAACACTTTATGTTGCGCCGCAACTAGGAGTTGCGCCGCAACCCGTTGCGATTCTGCACAACTTCGATCGATTGAACCCCAAACCAACACCAAACGATTCCAAATCAAATATCAGACCTTAATACATCAAAATGCTTCATTTTCAAACCATTATAATGCAAATAACTCCTTTATTAAACCACACATGATTTGCATTATCAAAACAAACGTTATTTCGACATCAATTGACCCTCCAATGGTCTAGATCCGATTTCTAATGACTCATGCAATTGAAAAGACATAAAATCAAAATCAATATACTTCTATTACCTGAAGATCACAATGGGGATGCGAAATACTCGATCAATCACTCCTAAATCGCACTTTTGAAGGATTTTCGGCTTAGAAACTTGGTAAGGGATCAAAGGGGTGGTTAGGGCTTGAGAGAAAACTAATATGGCTGCCAATGATGAACTAATGACTCCCTCAAAGACCCTAATCCCGTTTTTTACTTTCACCACATGTCAAAATTGATCCCTAGACTTCCAAACATCTCATAACTAGTCAAAAACTACCATATGGACCATATATAACATGATTACTTCTTTAAATACTACTACATAGGCATTTAACTACATTTTACACACATATATACTTCATTATACATTTAGGCTTTGAAGCGTCACACAAATCACACAATTACTTCATATAAGCATTAAATCTAATATAGACTCAACGACACATTATGTTGACTTAACGACACTAGTCAACTGTTAAATAAAAAGTTTGGGATGTTACAATTACCTCCCCTTTAAGAGGATTCCGTCCCTGGAATCTCATCCATAAAAGAATAACTCCAGATACTTTTCCTTCATTACTGCTTCAGTTTCCCACGTTAAGCTTTCTCCATGATTATGCTTCCACTTTATCAACACTAAATCAATCACTTTCCGGCGTAGCTTCTTTTGCTTCCTTCCAAGTATCGCCACTGGTTCATCTACCATTCTCTTCATTGGGTCAATACTCACATCTTCAATAGGAATCACACTTGACTCCTCGGCTAAGCATTTCCTCAAGTAGGATACATGAAAGGTATTGTGAATTCCATCCAATTCTGGAGGCAATTCCAACTGATATGCTAGATCCTTAATGCGTTTCAAGATTTTAAAAGGTCCAATGAAACGTGGACTCAACTTTCCCTTTCCAAATCGAATGACTCCTTTCCATGGTGAGACTTTCAGCATCACCAAATCTCCAACATTGAACTCAATCGGTCTCCTTTTCTTATCTGCATATGTTTTCTGTCTTTCTCTAGCCACACGTAAAGCGTCTTTAGCCACATTAACTTTTTCAGAGGTGATTTCAATGATTTCAGGACCGGTTAATTGCTTCTCACCGGGCTCCATCCAACAACTTGGAGTCCTACATCTTCTTCCATATAGCATCTCAAATGGTGGCATTCCAATACTTGCATGGTGACTATTGTTGTAAGCAAACTCAATCAACTTCAAATGATCATCCCATGCTCCACCATACTCTAGTACACACGTCCTCAACATATCCTCCAATGTTTGAATAGTTCTCTCACTTTGCCCATCGGTTTGAGGATGATAGGCGGTACTCAAATTTATTCTACTACCCAACTCCCGTTGAAGACCCTTCCAAAAGTTTGACACAAATTCGTCTTCAATGTTTGGAAAGCCTTCTCCTTTTTCGGTCCACTCATACTTTACTCCTTTCTTCGTTAATTCAGTCATTGGCTTAGCTATTCGGGAGAAATCCTGAATAAATCTTCGGTAGTAACCAGCTAAACCAAGGAAACTTTTGATCTCGGTAGGTGTCTTGGGCTGCTCCCACTTTGAAACAGCTTCAATCTTTGTAGGATCTACTTTTATACCTTCCGAAGAAATGACATGACCGAGAAATTGAACTTCTCGCAGCCAAAACTCACATTTGGAGAACTTAGCATACAACTTCTTCTCCCTCAACACCTCAAGGACGGCCTTTAAGTGCTCACGGTGCTCAGCTTCAGACTTAGAGTAAATCAAAATATCGTCAATAAAAACAATCACAAAATGGTCTAGAAAGGGACGGCATACCCGATTCATTAAGTCCATAAACGCGGCTTTCGATGGTCGGTTTTCACTCGTGCACAAGTCAAACATTTTGCTACAAAATGAGCTACTTCTCCTTTGATATCCGGCCACCAATAAATCGGTTTCAAATCTGCATACATCTTGGTAACACCGGATGAACTGAGTATCTACTTCTATGAGCTTCTTCAAGGATCAATTCTCGATTACCACCAAGCAATGGCACCCAAATTCGACCCTTGTATGTCTTAAACCCACGACTATTTGTCTCCATCACAAGACGTTTCTTCTTTCCAATACTCTCTTTATCAATATTATCCTTCATTAACGCCTTGACTTGAGCTTCTTTAATACGGTCCAATAGTCCCGACTTTGCTTGAACTTGCATACTCATCAATTTGCAAGAAGAATTCTGCACCTTCCTACTTAGTGCATCCGCCACTACATTGGCTTTACCCGGATGGTATTTGATCTCGCAATCATAATCCTTAAGTAGTTCCATCCATCTCCTTTGTCTCACATTCATCTCCTTCTGATTGAACACATACTGTAGGCTCTTATGGTCGGTATACAAGGTACACTTAGTGCCATAAAGATAATGTCTCCACAACTTCAAAGCAAATACTATCGCCGCTAATTCAAGATCATGGGTCGGGTAATTCTTCTCATGCGGCTTCAACTGGCGTGAAGCATAAGCAATCACCTTGTCCCTCTGCATAAGGACACAACCCAAACCTGTAATCGATGCATCACTATACACAACCAAATCATCAGTACCTTCAGGCACAACAAGTATAGGAGCTTCACACAACTTCGTCTTCAATGTTTGGAAAGCCTTCTCCTTTTTCGGTCCACTCATACTTTACTCCTTTCTTCGTTAATTCAGTCATTGGCTTAGCTATTCGGGAGAAATCCTGAATAAATCTTCGGTAGTAACCAGCTAAACCAAGGAAACTTTTGATCTCGGTAGGTGTCTTGGGCTGCTCCCACTTTGAAACAGCTTCAATCTTTGTAGGATCTACTTTTATACCTTCCGAAGAAATGACATGACCGAGAAATTGAACTTCTCGCAGCCAAAACTCACATTTGGAGAACTTAGCATACAACTTCTTCTCCCTCAACACCTCAAGGACGGCCTTTAAGTGCTCACGGTGCTCAGCTTCAGACTTAGAGTAAATCAAAATATCGTCAATAAAAACAATCACAAAATGGTCTAGAAAGGGACGGCATACCCGATTCATTAAGTCCATAAACGCGGCTGGAGCATTAGTCAATCCAAATGGCATGACAAGGAACTCATAATGTCCATATCTAGTACGGAAAGCTGTCTTTGCTACATCTTCCTTCTTAACCTTCAATTGATGATAGCCGGACCGCAAGTCTATCTTAGAAAAATAGGAAGCACCATGAAGTTGATCGAAGAGATCATCAATTCGAGAGGATATTTATTCTTAACCGTTCGCTTATTCAGCTCACGGTAGTCTATGCACATGAGCATCGAACCATCCTTCTTCTTTACAAACAGAACCGGAGCTCCCCAAGGCGAGGAACTAGGTTGTATGAAACCTTTGTCAAGTAACTCCTGAAGTTGGGACATTAACTCTTTCATTTCTGTAGGAGCTAATCGGTATGGTGCTTTTGCAACGGGTGTAGCACCGGATATAAGATCAATCTGAAAAGTGACTTCACGATCGGGAGGAATACCGGGAAGATCATCGGGAAATACGTCAGGAAATTCAGAAACTACATCCACACTAGCAATAGAAGGCTTCTCCTTTCTTGCATCAATGACATAAGCAAGGAAATGGCTCTTATTCTTTCGTATGCACTTAAGAGCCTTCATCATATTGATAATCTTTATTCCCCCTCTCTTCTTATCTCCATAAACTGTAACAACTTTACCATCGGGTGTAGAAAACCGAATAATCTTTTGTGAACACAAAATATTAGCTTCATTCTGAGACAACCAATCCATACCTATCATTACATTAAAACCGGCTAAAGTAGTAGGCAATAGTTGGACCGGAAACGAACGACCTTCAATCTCAATATCACAATCATCATAACCCACACGTATATCACTAATCGTACCATTAGCAATTTCTACTTCTATTGAGCAATCTAAAGGGGTAGTGACTCTTTCTAGCTTAGGAGCAAATAAAGTAGACACAAATGACCTATTTGCACCAGAATCAAATAGAACGGAGGCAGGTTTTGAATTAACAAGAAAAGTACCACTTACTACCTCATCGTTGCTCCTTGCATCATCCACTGTCATCTGTAGAGCTCGAACCTTAGTTGCTGTGGTGGCTGTCTTCTTTCCATCATTCTTCATTTGAGGACAATCGGCTATAAGATGACCCGTTTCTTGACACTTGTAGCAACGAGTCTTGTCCCTGCATTCAGTTGCCAGATGTCCGAACCTAGCACATTTGTGACACCTCCTTGTCTTTTCAGAACACTGACCATCATGAAAAGCCTTGCAAGATGCACACCACGTACCACCTTTCTTCTTATCTTTGTCCCCACCCGAACTAGAACTTCCCCGGAACTTCTTATTATTATTATTAGAATTAGAAGACCAATTAGATCTCCTCTTAAATCCCGACTTCTTGTCATCAACTTTCTCAACTACTTTTTCAGTTTTGAAGTCATCATCCAACCTCTTGACTCCTTTATTGCTGCAGATAAAGTAACATGCCGTCTACAAAAACCACGATAGTTAACTGGGAGGCCATCACAATATGCCTCAACCTGATCTTCATCTCTCCGAACCAAATGTCCTACAAACTTCAACTTCTCCATAAAAGAATGTGCATATTCCGTAATTGCACCGGGATTTGCAACCAACAATCTAAACTCCTTCTCAATAAGCCTCAACTCTCGAGTTCCCACATACTCCTCTAGAAACTTCTCCTTAAATGTACCCCAAGGCATCACAGCAAGTACCTCAGGGGCCATGGAAACGGTAGTAGCCCTCCACCAGTTACGGGCATTCTTCTTCAACATCCTACTAGCACACAAAACCTTCATATCATCAGGACAGTAATAAGATGTAAATACTACCTCAATATCTTCAATCCACTCCATGGTACCCACTGCATTTTGGGTACCATCAAACTCCTTGGCACCACATTTCTGAAAGCTCTCATATTTAAAGTTGCTAATGCGAGGTGCATTCACAACTCTAGGTCCACCACCATTCACCCCATTAACACCTACCTGGCACCACATTTCTGAAAGCTCTCATATTTAAAGTTGCTAATGCGAGGTGCATTCACAACTCTAGGTCCACCACCATTCACCCCATTAACACCTACTGCTGCAACAACATTCTCATGAGCATGTTGTGATCTCGCCATTGATGGTTCAGCACTTTGGGAGGGATTAGAGTAATTCCCATCCGAATGCTCACCCCTTTGTTCACTCCCATTCCTTTCAGCATCTCTTTCGGCCCTTACTCGAGCCAACTCTTCTTCAGTCCTGTTTAAACGAGCTCGAATAACCCTCAGTTCTTCCAACATTTCTGCTTGAGTTGGAATTTGCTCAATTACCGGATTTGCCCTATCAATTTCGGATGCGGTTGGCGGATCACCAAGACGTCGATTTTGCGCACGGGGTGGCCTTTGCTCAACTTCATTTCCAGCTCCGTTTCCATTAGGAGGAACACCGCTAGGAACTGCTCCTCCTCTGTGACTATTAGCTCTAGTGTGTGCCGTTCTTTCTACAAGGCAACGGCGACGGTTAGCAAGAGTTAAAGTGAGACTACATACATCAAGGCCATACTTCAATTAGCTACATTATCACACAATTAATCAAGCCTTAAATCACACTCTCACTCATTTCCCCAACCCGTCCTAACGCACTTTATCTCAAAGGCTAGGCATCATACTTAAGCCTATCCTATTCCTCATCGGTCTAAGTCCAAAATCCTACGGTTAAGGTCGAATTTTGGTTCACTTAAACCAATTCTCTGATACCAACTTGTAACACCCGACATTTAAAATTATGGGTTTTCAAAAACTTTTCCTCAGGGCCCCCCCCCCCCCCCCCCCCCCCCCCCCCCCCCCCCCCCCCCCCCCCCCCCCCCCCCCCCCCCCCCCCCCCCCCCCCCCCCCCCCCCCCCCCCCCCCCCCCCCCCCCCCCCCCCCCCCCCCCCCCCCCCCCCCCCCCCCCCCCCCCCCCCCCCCCCCCCCCCCCCCCCCCCCCCCCCCCCCCCCCCCCCCCCCCCCCCCCCCCCCCCCCCCCCCCCCCCCCCCCCCCCCCCCCCCCCCCCCCCCCCCCCCCCCCCCCCCCCCCCCCCCCCCCCCCCCCCCCCCCCCCCCCCCCCCCCCCCCCCCCCCCCCCCCCCCCCCCCCCCCCCCCCCCCCCCCCCCCCCCCCCCCCCCCCCCCCCCCCCCCCCCCCCCCCCCCCCCCCCCCCCCCCCCCCCCCCCCCCCCCCCCCCCCCCCCCCCCCCCCCCCCCCCCCCCCCCCCCCCCCCCCCCCCCCCCCCCCCCCCCCCCCCCCCCCCCCCCCCCCCCCCCCCCCCCCCCCCCCCCCCCCCCCCCCCCCCCCCCCCCCCCCCCCCCCCCCCCCCCCCCCCCCCCCCCCCCCCCCCCCCCCCCCCCCCCCCCCCCCCCCCCCCCCCCCCCCCCCCCCCCCCCCCCCCCCCCCCCCCCCCCCCCCCCCCCCCCCCCCCCCCCCCCCCCCCCCCCCCCCCCCCCCCCCCCCCCCCCCCCCCCCCCCCCCCCCCCCCCCCCCCCCCCCCCCCCCCCCCCCCCCCCCCCCCCCCCCCCCCCCCCCCCCCCCCCCCCCCCCCCCCCCCCCCCCCCCCCCCCCCCCCCCCCCCCCCCCCCCCCCCCCCCCCCCCCCCCCCCCCCCCCCCCCCCCCCCCCCCCCCCCCCCCCCCCCCCCCCCCCCCCCCCCCCCCCCCCCCCCCCCCCCCCCCCCCCCCCCCCCCCCCCCCCCCCCCCCCCCCCCCCCCCCCCCCCCCCCCCCCCCCCCCCCCCCCCCCCCCCCCCCCCCCCCCCCCCCCCCCCCCCCCCCCCCCCCCCCCCCCCCCCCCCCCCCCCCCCCCCCCCCCCCCCCCCCCCCCCCCCCCCCCCCCCCCCCCCCCCCCCCCCCCCCCCCCCCCCCCCCCCCCCCCCCCCCCCCCCCCCCCCCCCCCCCCCCCCCCCCCCCCCCCCCCCCCCCCCCCCCCCCCCCCCCCCCCCCCCCCCCCCCCCCCCCCCCCCCCCCCCCCCCCCCCCCCCCCCCCCCCCCCCCCCCCCCCCCCCCCCCCCCCCCCCCCCCCCCCCCCCCCCCCCCCCCCCCCCCCCCCCCCCCCCCCCCCCCCCCCCCCCCCCCCCCCCCCCCCCCCCCCCCCCCCCCCCCCCCCCCCCCCCCCCCCCCCCCCCCCCCCCCCCCCCCCCCCCCCCCCCCCCCCCCCCCCCCCCCCCCCCCCCCCCCCCCCCCCCCCCCCCCCCCCCCCCCCCCCCCCCCCCCCCCCCCCCCCCCCCCCCCCCCCCCCCCCCCCCCCCCCCCCCCCCCCCCCCCCCCCCCCCCCCCCCCCCCCCCCCCCCCCCCCCCCCCCCCCCCCCCCCCCCCCCCCCCCCCCCCCCCCCCCCCCCCCCCCCCCCCCCCCCCCCCCCCCCCCCCCCCCCCCCCCCCCCCCCCCCCCCCCCCCCCCCCCCCCCCCCCCCCCCCCCCCCCCCCCCCCCCCCCCCCCCCCCCCCCCCCCCCCCCCCCCCCCCCCCCCCCCCCCCCCCCCCCCCCCCCCCCCCCCCCCCCCCCCCCCCCCCCCCCCCCCCCCCCCCCCCCCCCCCCCCCCCCCCCCCCCCCCCCCCCCCCCCCCCCCCCCCCCCCCCCCCCCCCCCCCCCCCCCCCCCCCCCCCCCCCCCCCCCCCCCCCCCCCCCCCCCCCCCCCCCCCCCCCCCCCCCCCCCCCCCCCCCCCCCCCCCCCCCCCCCCCCCCCCCCCCCCCCCCCCCCCCCCCCCCCCCCCCCCCCCCCCCCCCCCCCTTTCACCTAACGGTGTTAAGAATTGCGGAAGAAATCTTTAAAAGTCAAACCGATAAAACAATTCGGTTTTTGCATTTATTGGTGTTACTTGCCATATCATAAAATAAGTCTAAATGAAAACCCAACGGTTGCCCAACACAAAACAACCGTCTACAAAGTACTTCACAAATTCAGCAACACGAAAATATAAATATGTCTAATGAGGTGTAGCATCTATGGGTAGCTAAAGTCATCAGCAAGCTATCTACCCACTCCTCGCTCTGCGTTCCTCATCTACCTTCAAGCTAAACCTGAGGGAATCACACATTTCAAGAAACAAGTGTTAGCTAACGAATTAGCTAAGTAAGATAACACCAAGGTTATAAAGCTTTGTCCAATTAAAACGCTTCTACTTTATTGACAAAACGTTAAGGCACAACACACTCAATACACACACGAATAAACTGCATATCAACTTAGGATGAATCACCCTAAATGTGCCTATTCTTCATTTAGTTCACACATTTACACACGTAGCTTCGTTAACTGCATTTAAGTGTAACATAAGTCACACCCGACTAGATGAGCAACCAAAAGCTAGTCATCATACGTCGTTAAGGAATGGCAAGCCAATCCCGGAGTAATCCGTATGTGAAGGCGGGCCAGACCCCTCGTATTACTCAAACTGCGTTTCAATGACCATGTTGCAAGGAGCCACCCAAGCAACCTCACGTTCACGCACCCGCCGGGCTAGGGCAAGTACGGGTTAAGCTTAACACTTTCCTGCACATCAATTTACGAGCTCGGTTTCACACATTATTAGTTTAGGCATCACACAACCTAAACATTTCACACATTATTAGTTTAGGCATCACACAACCTAAACATTTCACACATAATCTTCATTACGTTTGGGCCCTTAAACGTGCAAGTGACATGGCAACCTAGAAAGTCTAGTGAGCTAGGTGAACAAGCCACATAAGCATGCACATATCAAGAATCAACATCATTACTACATTCATGCATAACAAAATACTACATTACACCATCCTTCATTTCATAACATTTGGGACTACATTTCAAGTCTCATGGTCAACTACATAACCCACAATACCTCCCGTGTAACCCCATATGCCCACATGCAATATAAAGATACCAAATGAGAAGTTATTATTCAAAACCAGCTTTGTTGGATTCCCCCAGCGTGTCAAAGTAGTGTATCTTACCTCCGAGGAGCGCACGTCAACCGATAACTAAGTTACCGTGCAAAGCAAATAATCTCGTCTGCGTATATTTAGTAAACGACCATTAGACACGCAAATACTCACGTTACTAAGGTCATATCTCAGACCTCAACACCCACAAACAAGACCCACGACAACGACTACGCATTGGAGGTTCAAAAGTTAAACTCATTTCGAAACTGACACTGTTGCGCCGCAACTTATCTTTCTGTATTATGGTTGCGCCGCAACCTACACATTGCGCCGCAGATCAAACCTCCAGTTGCGCCGCAACACTTTATGTTGCGCCGCAACTTATTCTTCTGGAATTTAGTTGCGCCGCAACACTTTATGTTGCGCCGCAACTTATTCTTCTGGAATTGAGTTGCGCCGCAACACTTTATGTTGCGCCGCAACTTATTCTTCTGGAATTTAGTTACGCTGCAACTATCTCTGAATTTAGTTGCGCCGCAACTTATTCCTCTGAATTTAGTTGCGCCGCAACTACCTAAAGTTGCGCCGCAACACTTTATGTTGCGCCGCAACTTATTCTTCTGGAATTGAGTTGCGCTGCAACACTGATTAGTTGCGCCGCAACTTATCTGAATTTAGTTGCGCCGCAAGCTACCAAGTTGCGCCGCAACACTTTATGTTGCGCCGCAACTTATTCTTCTAGGAATTTAGTTGCGCCGCAACACCAAGTTGCGCCGCAACACTTTATGTTGCGCCGCAACTTATTCTTCTGGAATTGAGTTGCGCTGCAACCAGTTGCGCCGCAACCTAGTTGCGCCGCAACACTTTATGTTGCGCCGCAACACTTTATGTTGCGCCGCAACTTATTCTTCTGGAATTGAGTTGCGCTGCAACCTTATGTTGCGCCGCAACACTTTATGTTGCGCCGCAACTTATTCTTCTGGAATTTAGTTACGCTGCAACCTAGAGTTGCGCCGCAACCTTATGTTGCGCCGCAACACTTTATGTTGCGCCGCAACTTATTCTTCTGGAATTGAGTTGCGCTGCAACCTATGTTGCGCCGCAACACTTTATGTTGCGCCGCAACTTATTCTTCTGGAATTGAGTTGCGCTGCAACCTTATGTTGCGCCGCAACACTTTATGTTGCGCCGCAACTTATTCTTCTGGAATTTAGTTACGCTGCAACTAGGATTAGTTGCGCCGCAACTCTCAAAGTTGCGCCGCAGATCAAACCTCCAGTTGCGCCGCAACACTTTATGTTGCGCCGCAACTTATTCTTCTGGAATTTAGTTGCGCCGCAACTAGGAGTTGCGCCGCAACCTATCTCTGAATTTAGTTGCGCCGCAGCTCAAACCAAGTTGCGCCGCAACACTTTATGTTGCGCCGCAACTTATTCTTCTGGAATTTAGTTACGCTGCAACCTAGAATAGTTGCGCCGCAACCCAAGTTGCGCCGCAACACTTTATGTTGCGCCGCAACTTATTCTTCTGGAATTTAGTTACGCTGCAACTAGGAATTTAGTTGCGCCGCAACACTTTTGATTGCGGCACTTAGCTGCTTGAAGGATTTTAGAAAGGAGATGCATCATACTTGATTTATATTGGGTTCCTATGGTAGAATAATTTTAAAGAGCATATATGTGAAGGTATTATGAATAATAAGGTTTATATGATGAAGCATAGGTAGAGTAGTACCACGGAGGGAGGGAGTTCTTTTATTATAGGCAGGCCAATAGATATCCTTTTCTCTTCACCAACAACCCACAAGTTACATATTTTATATATTGGCCCATTTTTTTAATAGAAGTTGAGATGTTTTGCACTAAGATTGTTTTTAATGCGAATCATATCCATAAATTAGCCCATTTTTGATCAGTTATCGACCCTGACTGTCCCATCTTTCTATCTTTAATCTATGTAATAGCTTTTTCTACTCAATTTATGAAGGCTGTTAATATGTTGTATTGTTAAAAATGAGATTTTGATGCCTTTTTATTGTGCAGGCTGCAGTCGCATATGCAAATGGAAAATGGAAATATGCAGGTATCTCTCTGATCGGGTGAGTAAATAAGAGAGAGACATGATAACAACCTCTATCTCTATATGTTATTCATGTAATAGTTTTGAATGAAACCTTACTAATTTTTATGTGTTGGACTATTCAACTTTTGTATGTGTTAGCAATTATTCAAATTCATAAATTTGAATGCAGGGAAGGATGTGTAATGAAAGGCTAAGATCCCACAAAAGTTTGAAAAAATGCTACTTTAAAACTTCGTCATTTTGCACCACCTGTTGCTTCAGATAGTGAAGTAGAAGGGAATGATCACAAGAGAGTCCTGAGCCTTCCTCTATAAGTCTTATAAGTGATCAGGTGTGTGAGATATGTACTTAAATTTAGAGCGGGCAATTTTGACTTTAGCTCTATATAAGGGTCTAATGGGTAAAGCTAAAATATTTTAATTAAATAATTCTAAATTTGACTTTAGAAAAAGTTTCGTCGTCAGCCACCAGTGGTGGTGGTGAAAGGGAAGGGTGGTGTGTCCTTTTTTTGTTGGGCGGGGAAAGGAGGGGTAATGTGGCAAAATTTTGATTGGCATTTTCGAATTGGTTTTTATGCTCTATATAATAGTACACTATATAGATATAGATAAAATTGGTAATGATGGTTGTATTTGGGGGTTCGTTTCTATTGAAGTATCATAAATTTCTGATAATTGGATTTACATGAAGTTATAGGTTCAATGGGTGGTGGTAGGGGGAATTTACCAACTAATTAGATTTACATGAAGTTATAGGAAATATGGTCCAAAGAATCTCGATAGTAGTTCCATGAACAATCCTTTGCGGGATTGGATTATTTTATATTTAATGACCTTTTGTACATAGATTTGTATTTATCAAACACATTAACCAACATGCAGGAAATGGAACAGAAAATGATATGGAAGAAACAACCAAAAATGAGATAGATGGAGACATGGATATGGACATAGAAGAAGTCCAACAACCAGAACATGGGGCAGATGAAGAGAACAATGATGAGATACAACAAACCATTTCTTCGGATGACCAAACACTGGAAAATGATACTGAACAGTCTACCATAAAAAGAAAATACCTTCTGAGGCCCCGAAAATTCAAAGCACGAAAATTGAAACCCGGTGAAGAAGGAGAATCGGAACACAACCCGATTATTGTCATTTAGTCTGAACCACAAGATTGAGGGAAGAAAATGAATCAACTGTCCGTATTTTATATTGCCATCATTCAATTTTGTTCAACTACTCTTATGGTTTTCTATGATGGTGGTATTTATTCATAAATCTATATATTCAGCAACAATATGCTACATGTAATACAAACTCAAGCAGTGTTATTTTTGAAATTAAAAACTCTTTGTTGCTATTTCTGGCCTTTTAATCCACAGTACTTAAATATTACATTCCTTTAAACCATTTTCCTTGGCCTAATGAAGATTCGAGTCAATTACTATTAAATACAAACAAAGAAAAAGCCCCGGCCGTGCATCGCACAGATCTTCATTCTAGTATTATATAAATGTGGAATAAATGGACATTTTACCTACGCATTTGTAGACTTTATATTAATGATGAAAATAAAGTTCCAATTTTTCAAAGGTCGAATAGTTAGTCGCATGCGAAGAATAATACGAAATTTGCAAATTAAACCAAATGTACCATCGGTCCATCATAGATGAGGTATCTACCCTTTGTCCGCACAAAGGGACCCCGCCGTGAAGCCTTTGTCTCCATTGCCTTAATTTCTCTATGGAAGAAGTGAATAGGAAATAGTAGGTACGAAAATAAAAAATATGAAAAGTGAAATGGAAATAGTAAAAGATAACTTTTGGGATCTTTAAACAATTTGCTATTGTGAAATTCAAGGAGTTGGTTTATATTGTATACTTCATCTGTTTCAATTTAAATGTCATAGTTTGACATTTTAAGTCTTTCTTGTTTAACTTTGACCGTTTAAATTTTTATTTGTGTTATATAATATTTAATGTGAAATATATGAATTGATTGAGTTCTAAATATATTTTAAATTGATATAACTGTCACCAAGTATTACAAAACACAAACAATAATATTAATGATCAAAATTGCGAAAGAAAGACCCGAACAGTCAAACTTGGACATTTAAATTGAGACGGAAAGAATAGTATATAAGTTTTTATGCATATAATAAATTTTTACTGATATTACCATTTTTCTACTAATATATCTATATATGTAAAGGTCTAAAGAAGCCACATAAGACACTCCTATACGGCTATACGTATGGTCCAAATATTAACTTTCAAGGTCTCGATAGAAACCGAATAATCGATCATTTACCTAGTTTTTCACAAACCACAAAGATATGCTACATATTGTTAGCATTATATTTAGTTAGTGCATGTTTTGTTTATTTGTAATTGTAATGTCCTTTTAATTAAGTGTGGAGGGGCTTTTGTTGTAATTAGGGGAGGACTTCAATGTAATTAACTTCTAGTATAAATACCCCTCCACCCCTACCTTTGTAAGGTTACCACTCATAATATAATTTCCATTTTTCATTCTTTCTCTCTCACACACTTAACCCTTTTACATAATTTAGCTAGTTTATATTTGGTATCAGAGCAAAATCACCTTGGTGACAGATCCATATCCATATCATGGCTTGATTTTGTTCAAATTTGTGCTAAATTGTGTTTTTACCGTTTTACCGAAAGATCCTTGCTTTACCCTTTAAACATGTTAAAGTTTCATCATTTCTATCTTTAATCCATTCATTACCTTCCTATAATCACCCTTGAAAAGTCTCAAATCCTAACTCCAAACCAAATGGCTTAAATTTGAAATTTTAGCTTTCTGTTCTATTTACCGGTTTTCCTACCGGTTTTCACTCAAGTTGAAAATTTTATTTTTGAAATCATTTCCAAAAATATCTGGTTTACTCCAAAACCGATATTAGTTCTATTATTCATCCAAATTCAACTCGAAATTATGCTCGGTTTTCTTCTCGAATACCGGTATTAGTGAAGATTTTACCAAAACCGATAATAATACATATTTTCCTATATTTTATCTAATGGCTTTGTGGTTGTGTGATTTGGTTGTGAAAATACATGGTTTACTCCAAAATCGGTATTAGTTCTATTATTCATCCAAATTCAACTCGAAATTATGCTCGGTTTTCTTCTCGAATACCGGTATTAGTGAAGATTTTACCAAAACCGATATTAGTTCTATTATTCATCCAAATTCAACTCGAAATTATGCTCGGTTTTCTTCTCGAATACCGGTATTAGTTCTTAATTTCTTCATTTTCTAAGCCAAAACTCTGCCCATTTTCCTTCACAAAAATCGGTATTAGTTCTTAATTTTTTCATTTTCTAAGCCAAAACTCTGCCCATTTTCCTTCACAAAAACCGGTATTTCAACACATTTTACCAATACCGGTATTTGTATTGAATTTATCAAAAATCGGTTTTAGTTGTGATTTGTGTGGTTGTGTTTGTTTAATAATATAATACCTGGTTTACACCAAAACCGGTATTAGTGGTTTACCAAAACCGATATTAGTTCTATTATTCATCCAAATTCAACTCGAAATTATGCTCGGTTTTCTTCTCGAATACCGGTATTAGTGAAGATTTTACCAAAACCGATAATAATACATATTTTCCTATATTTTATCTAATGGCTTTGTGGTTGTGTGATTTGGTTGTGAAAATACATGGTTTACTCCAAAATCGGTATTAGTTCTTAATTTTTTCATTTTCTAAGCCAAAACTCTGCCCATTTTCCTTCACAAAAACCGGTATTTCAACACATTTTACCAATACCGGTATTTGTATTGAATTTATCAAAAATCGGTTTTAGTTGTGATTTGTGTGGTTGTGTTTGTTTAATAATATAATACCTGGTTTACACCAAAACCGGTATTAGTTCTCTAATTCTTCATTTTAGGAAAGGAAACTTTGCCGAATTTTCCAGTCGAAAACCGGTTTTAGTTCTACATTTCTGATCTCCGGTATTAGTTCTTAATTTACTGAATACCGGCTTTAGTACACTTTTTCTGAACTCCGGTATTTGTACTCTTTTATCTGAAAACCGATTTTAGTGCTCATTTTCTCAAAACCGGTTTTACAACATATTTTTTCAACATGTCAACAAATGATTCGTTGGTTCTCGGTTCCGATTCAAGACCTCCAGTTCTGTATCGAGGTTCGTATCCCCAATGGAAAAAGAGATTCTTGGACTGGATTGCAAGAAAACCTCTTGGTGACGACATCAAAGCTTCTTACGACGAAGGTCCTGCTGTTCACAAAAACCCAGTCACTAAGGAAGTTCTTCCCAAAGAAAGTTGGAGCACTGCTCAAAAGAACCGTACTCAAGCTGATAATCTTGCCATATCTCATCTCTATCAAGCTCTTCCCAATGATATCTATTGCAATGTTGATTCTTATGAAACTGGAAAAGAAATTTGGGATGAAATTGAGAAGCAATTGCAAGGTTCTGAAGTGTCTTCGACTATAAGATTATTCAATGTTCTTGATCTTTATGAGACTTTCAAACAAGAAAAGGGTGAATCTCTGGAAGAAGTGTATACACGTTTCTGCAATGTGATCAATGAATTGAGAAAGAATGATGTTAAGAAGACTGACATGGAACTGAACATCAAATTCCTGAGACATCTTGATTAAGAATGGCAAGTCTATGGTACTCAACTCAATCAACAAGACGAATTTGGCAAACTTACTATTCATACTCTTTATGAGAAGTTGAAGTTGAATCTTAGAGCTGTCCAAAAGCAACAAATGAAGAATGAAGGAAGCTCCTCATCTGATCCACTTGCCTTAGTTGCAGAAAAGAAGACATCTCGATCTTCGAGAAAAAGTGTGATAGAAGTTGAATCTGATGATGAATCTGATGATGAATCAAATGATTCGAGTGATCCTGAGATGGATGAAAAAGAAAAAGATATGAATCTGATGATGAATCTGATGATGAATCAAATGATTCGAGTGATCTTGAGATGGATGAAAAAGAAAAAGATATGTACAGAGAACTAGCCTACTTCACCAAATCATTCAAGAAAAAGTTCTTCAAGAAAAGACCTACCAACAATCAACTCAGAACTTCATCTGTCTCTTCTTATGTTAAGAATTCTCAAGGTCCAAAGTTTGATAATCACTATGACAATAGTGGTGGAGCAAAGAGGTTTGAGACTCCAAAGAAGTTTGAGAAGAAAGTCTTTGAAAAGAAGAATGAAGATAGAAAGTGCTACAATTGTGGACTTTCTGGACACTTTGCTATCAACTGCACCAAACCTCCACAGAGGAACTCTGACTATTACAAGTACTAGCTAATGCTGGCAAAACAAAAGGAGGTATTGCTCTTCTTGCTGAGGACGACAAATGGCTACATCTTTCTGATGAAGAGACTGAAGAACTTGCAGCTAATGTTTGTTTCATGACAAAGATCAAGCGTTCTAAGGAGTTAGATGAAGGTGCTACCAGTTCCGAAACTGAAGATGATGAGGTAATCACTATTTCTAAGAGTGCTTTGGCCCATTATATGAATAATAGTGATAAAGCTGTCAAATCTAGTAAATCTTTGCACAAAGAGGTTTCACATTTAACTGAATCTTTGAAAGAAAAAGAAAAATCTTTGATTGAATTTCAAATCAAACATGAAAAACTTCAAAAAGATTTTGATGATTTGACTGCTAATAAAGCTTTTGTTTCCTTTACTCCTTCTTCTGAGTTGCACCTTGCAAAGCAAGAACTTGAGACCAAAGTTTTTGAATTGACCAAGACCATCAAAGAGGTGCAAATTGCAAAGACCAATGAAATGTTTCGAGCAAATGCTTTGGCTGAAGACCTTGAATCCTTGAAAATTCAAATTAAAGAGTCTAACCCTACTTTGAAAGAATTAGAAGACAAAATTTCTGATTTAAACTATGCTTGTTGCATAAAAGATTCATATAACCAAAAACTTGATAAGAAAATTGATAAACTTAAAGAAGAAATCAAATTTTATCAAGAAAAGGTTTACAAAATCGATCGATCCAATAAACAAATCTTTTTAAACAAGCCTAGAGATTTCGAAGATGGGTTTACTCAAGGGTTGGGTTTTGAGAATCCAAAGAATTTGCTCAAAGCACAATATGAAGTCCCACCTTTGTATGATGCCAATTACATGAGATATGGTATGACCATTCAATATGTTAGACCAAGTTATGGTGATTATGAGACAGAGGATTGTCTAACAAAGTGTGCAATTAAATGCACTTATGACCAAATCAATGAGTCAAATGATCTTTTCAATCTTCCTCTTGTTCCAAAAAGAAAATCTCATTCTGTTAAAATTGTTGAACTTGATGAAAATTCAAGTGACCAACAACTTGTTGTTTATTCAAATGAGTCAAAATCAGAGGAAGAAAATCCAGTTCCAAAACCTGCTTTAGTTCGACCTTATATTCCACAAAGTGTTTTGAAAAAACGAATTGAAGATCTCCAAAGATCTCTTGATGAAAAACAAAATTTGCTAGATAATCTAATGCCTCAATATCATTGTACAAAGATTGTGCCATCTATTTCTGTAACACCCTTCGTTTAAAAATACGGGTTTCTAAAAATTTTCGCCTAACGGCGTTAAAATAGAGCGGAAGAAACTTTAAAAGTCCAGACCAATTAAAATCTGTTTGGTTTCCTTATTCATTGGTGTTACTTATTCGTACCATCAAAACAAGTCTAAATAGAAACCCGTCGGCTTCCCAACACAAAACAACCGACTACATAACATGCAAACTTCATAAAAGACAAACATAAACAAATGTCTATAAAAGTTCAGCATCTATGGGTAGCTAAGGTCAACAGCAAGCTATCTACCCATTCCTCGCTCTTCTTCATCAACTACCTCAGCTACACTAAACCTGAGGGAGCAACACATTTCAAAAGACAAGTGTTAGCTAACGAATTAGCTAAGTAAGATAACACTTAAGTTATAAAACATTTGTCCATTTCAAACATTATGGATTTATATACTTCATTAAGGCACAACACACATCAAACATACCACGTCATCAACATAACATATTAGGATGAACCACCCTAAATGTGTCTATCCTGCTTTACTTCATTACACACATATAACCACATAACTGCTTTCTACGTTTAATTGCTTTTCTACATTTTAACTGCTTTACTACATTTTAACTGCGTCAGTGTGTAACATAAGTTACACCCGACTAGATGACAACCATTCAGTTGAACATCAAACGTCGTTAAGGAATGACAAGCCAATCCCGGAGTAATCCGTATGTACAAGACAAATGAGGGCGGGTCAAACCCCTCGTATTACTCAACTGCATCTCAATGACCATGTTGCTAGGAGCCACTCAAGCAACCTACGTCAACGCACTTAGCCGGGCTAGGGCAAGTACGGGTTAAGCTTAACACTTTCCTGCATCAAGTTTTTAACGAGCTCGAACCTGCATCTCATTTAGTTTAGGTGACTACATTACCTAAACATTTACTACGTTTACTGCTTTTATGTTTTGGGCCCTTAAACGTGCACGTGTCATGGAAACTTAACAAGTCTAGTGAACTAGATGAGCAAGCCATACAATCATGCACAAAACAATACATGCTACATATACTACATCTCAATGCATCACAAGATACTACATATCACTTCATAACATAACGCTACATTATACTTCATATCATAACATACACTACATTATACTACATATCATAACATTCACTACATTATACTTCATTTGGGACTGCATTTCAGGTCTCAATGGTCAACTACATAACCCATATCACCTCTCGTGTAACCCCGAATACCCACAAACAATTCAAGATATAAGTTGGGAAGTTATTATTTGAAACCATCTTTTCGTTGAACCCTCAGCGTGACAAAGTAGTGTATCTTACCTCGTGACGATCAATAAGCAACGTTAATGTATCTTGTTTGTGATCCGGACTACCTATCTCGAGTTCATAGTCATTAAACCTGTATAAACCCAACCTAATAAGGTTATAAGACCATACATTAACTTAGGTACACTTATAGGACCCTTAAACGCTTGTTTCGGACCTCAAACGGGCTCACAGACCCTTTATGCGGCGCATGCTTTGAATATGCGTCACATATTTGCTTCAAAAATCACCCAGAAACCTCCCAGGCCTGATATGCGCCGCACATAGGTTTTATGCGCCGCATATGGAGTGCTGGTCTAAAGACTGACTCGCGCCCTTCACTTGCAGGCGACTTTTCGACCTCAAGACGACCAAATGAGTCAAAACTTAGTTCTTATGAAATGTAGGGAATTCAAAGAACTTTCCATAAATATAAAGTTTGACTCTTGAAGTTCTCTAATGAATTAGTTATGGCATCTGCAAAACAGACCTACAGAATTTGTCTTAAATCCGACCACTTCTGGAAATGGACATTTTTCACCCATATCTGGGCAAAATCAAAAGAAACATTGTTCATACCGAATCAAGAGGACACATAGCCCTTTTCAAAAATATAAGATTCATCTCATAACTCTTTTAATTGAAAGAGATATGATTTTTGCAATATTACTAAATTTTCAGATCTAGTAAACCCTTAGTTTTGGAAACAATTTTCGACCATCAGATGACCATAGCAACCATCACGACCTATAAACCTCATATGCACCCAAAATATGACTCATATGATGATTTCACATGATCAATTGTTCCAGGAACAAGAGGATACAATTACAATACATTAAATTACCCGAAAACCTCAATAATCGACAATGAAACATAATCAAATCAATCTCAACCATAGAGACCAGAAGCAAGATCCATATGATCGAATCTTATGATCACAAATCAAAGGGAAATCATCTATATTACCTGTAGATGAAAGCAAGGATGAGAGATCTTGATCAAACTTCACTTGAATCACACGTTTTGATGGATTTTCGCTTAGGAAATTAATGGGGATCAAGGGGGGTGGCTAGGCTTTGAGGAATGATAATATTATCAGCAAATAACAACTAATGATCATCCTTAGGACCTTAAACCCGTTTTGACTTTCACACTATGTCAAAATTGGTCCCTAAGCTTCGTAAAGTCGTATTATTAGTCCAAAACACCTATTGGGACTATATACAACTCATTATACACTTTTAACACCTCAAAAAGCATATAACTACATCTTTAACACATTACTACATTAATCAATAAGACATTCAAGTCTCACACACATAACACATTATCCACATATAAGCATTAAATCTACCATAAACTTAACGAACACGTTATGTTGACTTAACGACTCTAGTCAACCGTTAATTAAAAAGATTGGGATGTTACAGTTTGTTAGGTCCAGATTTAGTCCAGATTTACTGGACTCGCTCCAGACTCGACTACTGGAGCCTTACTGAAGATCTGTCCAGAAACGTGTTCTACTGGACCTACTCCAGACTTGGAATCTGGAGTCCCTCTGAAGATTTGTCCAGAAATAATGGTAGACCAGTGAGCAAATACTTGTATAGGAAATCTGGAGTATTCTCCAGATGAGCTCACTAGACTTCACCCCAGTCCAGATCAACTCTACTGAAGACATTCTGACTGAAGTCAAAGACTAAAGTCTGAAGAAAGAAGACTGACAAATGGCGGAGTCCACTGGAAAGTCTTACCAGATCTGTACACTGGAGGATTGTCAGTGTTCTAGACCCTACAAGTCTAAACACTGATATCGAGGATTGACTTTTCCCTTTACACACTTTCCTAAGAACAATCCACTTGTTCTTTACCAAAGTTTGTGTGTGTAAAGGTGGTTGGATAAAAGGACACAAAGTCATTTGATGTGACTTTATCCTTATTCCTTATCCAATACATTTAATGTTCTTGTCGGATCATTAAATGTATGCAACCATATTTGTACGGCATAAAATTCACTGGTGAATTTTGTTGCCTATAAATACAAAGTCATTTCCTTGACATAAATACTTTTAAGCATACACTTTGCATGAAAGTGAATTTGTCCAAATACTCTCGATCTTAAACAGGGATACTTCACAACTTTAAGTATCTCGATCCAAAAGAGTTATTTGACAAATATAGATCATTTGTAACTCATAGGTTGTTAGGATACATACTTATTTGTATTATCTTGATTCCGCAACAACCTTATATTTTATTTAACATCATAAATAAAATACACAATTGAAAATACATAATGGTCCACTTTACTTGTTTATTGCTTTAAGTCTTGTATTACTTTGTTTATATATTCTTGCATTTATTTACAAGTAATACTAGTCCATTCTAGTGCTTATTAGACTTGTTGTATTTTACACTTTCCTAGTTAACCATTGAACTTAAGGGACTCACATTTGGTATCAGAGCAGAAGGCTAAACATTGCCTAGATCTATTTCTTGATGGCTAACCAAGAAAATACACAAGGTTTTAGTCTTGGTCCCGATCCTAATGCAAATATTAATGATCAAAATGAACCACCTATTGTTAATAACACTAATCCACCTCCTCCTCCTACTCCTGCTTCTCCACACGTGCATGTGCACTACTCAAATAATCCTGTTCCTAAATTCAGTGGGAACAGTGATGAATTTGGTACGTGGAAGGCTAGGATGGTTTTGCATGTCACTGGTATTGAGAGGAACATGATGAAAATTTTAAATGAAGGTCCTTATGTACCAACATCACCTCTCAATCCCCTTCTTGATCCTTCTGGATCTAGAAGAGGAAGGGAAAAGAGGGAGGAACATTGGTATGAAGAGGAGAGGAGATTGGTGAATCTAGACACCCTTCTCAAAAACATGATCCTCGGGGCCGTTCCAGAAACCCTAATTCCCACACTAGTTATTTTTCCTAGTGCTAAAACCATGTGGGATGAACTTTTAAACCAACATGAAGGAGGAGATGACACCATTGTCACCAGAAAGGTGTCCTTAAACAAGAGGTATGAGTCATTTTTTGCTCAGCCTAACGAGTCTCTCATTGGTACTTACACCAGATTTATGAGTATCATAAACCAATTGAGAGGTCTTGGGGTTAAGAAGGACAAGGATATACTTCTGGAGAAATTTTGTGATATTCTACCCACCAAATGGTCTCACATGATCCTGGTCTTACGACAAGGTAAAACTCTGCACACACACACTCTCTCAACACTATATGGAGCTTTCAGGTACACTGAAGAAAATCAAGCCTAGAGAGTGGTGGCAGAACAAGATGCTTTTAACCATGCCTCCAGTAGTCCTAATGTGGTTAGTCATACTGAACCACAAGGTACAACACTGATATCTTCTGAGAATGTATTTTCTATGAAGAAGATGGTGTCTGAACTCATGGATTCTGGAAAGTCCAGTCATATCTCTCCAGACTGTTGTGATGAAACTGAAGATGATGACCTTATTGCAATGATTGCTAAAACGTTTAACCGTTTCAAAGCAAGAGCAAATAGGGCATCTGGACAATTTGCATCCAGTTCTTCCACTGATAAGACCAATTTGACATGCTTTAAGTGTGGCAAAAAGGGTCATTTCATGAAAGAGTGCAGGTCCAGCCAGTTTGTATCCAAGCCTGGTCCATTCTCTTCAAATAATAAGCCTGATGATAGCTATAAACTGAAATATAAAAAGCTTAAGGCCCAGATTGCTCTCATGGCACAACAAATTGAAAACAATAATAAGTGCATGATTGCAACAACTGAAGAGAAGTGGGTTCCTTCTGATGAATCATCTGCTGATGAAGAAGAAGAAAGAGATTGCTGTTACATGGCTCTGGAAGACGATGAGCACCTGGTGAAGGAAGATGTCACATCTGGACGATGGGTAGACATTGTTATTAAGAAGGTTAGTGATTATGACTGTGCAACTGACCAAGAACTAAAACTGGACATAGCTGAAGCTCTTAATTCTGATTTAATATTTGTAGAAACTGTTAGATCTGATTGTGTAAATGGTCTAGAAACAGATTCTTCTGAAATAACTGCTTTAAAATCAAAGTTAAAAGAACTTCAAGACATTGAACTGGCATTTCAAGCCCAGGTTCTGGTAACTGAACAATTGATTCAAGAAAAACAAGATCTTGAAGTCATTTTAGAGAAAGAAAATCTGGTAATTAAATCATGGCTAGAAACCAAAAAGCCATATGATGCTGGAGTAAAACAATTTCCTGCTCAAAAACGTGCATACTTAGATGGAAATACTCATGTAGCATCATTAATACCAGTAATCGATCGATTACCAGAGGAGTTCAGGCCCACCACTGTCTATGATGAGCCTGTAACTCCCAAGACCAATTTTTACCCAGTTCAATCCCCAGAGGTCAAGACTGGAGCATTCCAGATGACTGCTCCAGTTAAAGAGGTTTATCAGAATAAACCTTTGCCTCAGACCAATCCCCTACCTATGCCTAGGACTGGAAAGGCTAAGGTGTCATCTGAAGAAAATATTTTGTCCAGGTTAGAGAGCCAGATTCAAATTCTGACTCGTCAATCTCAAAGTTTTAATACAAGATTAAACTTTATTGAGGGTACTTCATCTGGCCCTAGACAAAATACAAAACCTTTTGCTAAGAAAGTTAAATCTATTTCTCCAATTGAGAAAAAGAAAAAGGTTTCAAAACTATCAACCCCAGTGGTCTTTTCAACTAAGACCACTGTTGAAGAAAGTGAACTAAACTAGATTGCCCCAGGGACCTATAAGGGAGGGTCCAGTGAACCCATCAATCGATGGGTTCCCAAATCTAACTGATAAGTATCTGGTGTATGTGCAGGGCGATCGAAAGAAATATATCTGGTATCTTGACAGTGCTGCTGGCAGGACGATGACCGGATGTAAGACCCTGCTGGAGGAGTTCACCATTTCTGATGGACCCTCCATTACTTTTGGAAATGATGGTTGTGAAAAGACTGAGGGATATGGTGTTCTGAACAATGGACAAGTCAAGTTCAGACGTGTTGCATTTGTGAATGGTTTGAAATACAACCTGATCAGTGTAAGCCAACTGTGTGATGATGGCTATCAAGTCTTATTCAATATTGCTCAGGGTATCGTATTCAACAAGGACTGGAAGGTAGTGTTGATTGCTCCCAGAAAAGGGAATGTGTACGTGATGGATATGGAAAGCTCTCCTTCAGAGCAGTGTTTCTATACTCAAGCTGATGAAGACACAAACTGGTTATGGCACAAAAGGGTATCCCATTTAAATTTCAAGAATATTAATAAGTTGTCCAGAAAACAACTTGCAGATGGGATACCTTCAGTTTCCTTCAAAAAGGAAAGGCCATGTCCAGGATGTGAGATGGGTAAGCAAAAACGTACCAGTTTCAAGACCAGCCAGAATTTCAACATATCTGAACCTCTTCATATGCTTCATATGGACCTCTTTGGTCCAGTGAATGTTCAGACTCGTGCTGGTAAAAGATACACCCTGGTGATCGTAGATGAATTCTCCAGATATTGTTGGGTGATCTTTCTTAGGTCTAAAAGTGAAGCTGCTGCTGAAATCATCAGTCTTATCAAGCAAATTGAGCTCAAGTACAGTCGAAGAGTGTGTCAGTTAAGAAGTGACAATGGAACAGAATTCCAGAATGCAACTCTGGAGTCATTCTGTACTGACACTGGAATCTCCCAGAATTTCTCATCAGCCCGCTCTCCAGAACAAAATGGAGTGGTGGAAAGGAAGAATCGAACGCTGATAGAAGCTGCCAGGAGTATGCTTGCTGAATCTGGTCTGTCTACCAGTTTCTGGGCGGAAGCAATTGCAACTGCTTGCCACACCCAGAATCGATCAGTGTACATCAAAAGACACAAAAAGACAGCCTATGAAGTCTTAAGAAATAGAAACCAAATATTGGTTATTTTCACGTTTTTGGATGTCCAGTTTACATCCTGAACGACTCCAGTCAGTTAGGCAAATTTGATGCCAAAGCTGATGAAGGGTATTTCTTAGGCTATTCAGCCATTCGCAAGGCCTTCAGAGTCTACAACAAGAGACTGGAGAAGGTCCATGAGTCAATTCATGTAACATTTGATGAATCAAATGCTGCAATCAACAAGAAGCCAGCCCTTGACACTCCCCCAGTAACTCCAATTGTCTTTTGTGAATCTGATCCTATAAACGACAAAACTGAAGATTCAAAAGACACAGTTTCCAGTCATCCTGATCTAGAACCTGTTCAGAAAAAGAAACTCTCCAGTAGTACTCCATTCTATCCTTCTATTAATTTCAAACTACCCTCTGAAATTAATATTGGTTCAGATGTTCGTACTACTCCCCCAGTATCAGTGTCAGTTGAGAATAGACCAGAAATGTCTTCTTATGAAGAATTCCAAACTGAACCAGTACTTCAGGAAATGCCTTCAAATGAAGAATTTCATGATGCAAATCGTGATTTAAATGACTCAGATGAAGATACTGAAGTAGTCTGGCAAGATCCTCCTCCAGAAGCAACTCCAGAGGAGACTCAACTGAATTCTTGCACTGATATTGTTGTCAGTAACAATCCTGGTCAGTACTCCAGATGGACAAAAGCTTATCCTATTGATCAGATCATAGGTGACTCCAGTAGAGGAGTTCAGACCAGAAGAGCCTCCAGTAATCAATGCTTATACGTTAGTTTTCTATCTTTGATGGAACCAAAGAAGATTGACGAGGCTATGGAAGATCCAAGCTGGGTGACTGCTATGCAAGAAGAGCTTCACCAGTTTGAAAAGGAACAAGGTCTGGTATCTGGTTCCTTTCCCAGTTGGAAAGAAAGAACCAATTGGAACAAGATGGGTCTTCAGAACAAAGTAGATGAAGATGGCCACGTAATCAGAAACAAGGCCAGACTGGTAGCACAAGGCTACTGCCAGTCAGATGTCGACTTTGATGAATCATTTGCTCCAGTGGCTAGACTTGAAGCGATCAGAATATTCTTAGCATTCGCTGCTTATCATCAGTTCAAGGTCTACCAGATGGATGTAAAGAGTGCTTTCTTGAATGGAAAGCTTGAAGAAGAAGTTTACGTCAGACAACCACCAGGTTTCGTTGATGAAAAGCATCCACATTGGGTATATCGTCTGGACAAAGCGCTTTATGGCCTCAGACAAGCCCCTCGTGCCTGGTATGACACTCTGACTAAACATTTGTTGAAAATGGTTTCAAACGAGGTGCAATTGACAATACCTTATTTATTCTTCATGAAAAAGGTAATCTGTTAATGGTACAAATTTATGTTGATGATATTATTTTTGGGTCTACTGATGAAAACATGTGCAAGAAATTTTCGAAAATAATGTCAACTGAATATGAGATGAGTTTGATGGGTGAACTAACATATTTTCTTGGACTCCAGATTAAACAAAACAAAGATGGCATTTTTATTAATCAGGAGAAATATGTTAGAGATCTTTTAAAGAAATTTGATATGAACTCTTCACCATCTAAACCAACTCCAATTTCCTGCACCACTGACACTGGACTCCGATCCAGATGGTAAACCAGTGAACACCACTGTCTATAGAGGCATGGTTGGCTCACTGATGTATTTAACTGCCAGTAGACCAGATATTATGTTTTCAACATGTTTATGTGCCAGATATCAGTCTAATCCAAAGGAATCTCATATGCTTGCTGTAAAGCGCATACTGAAGTACCTTAAAGGTGTCCCCAGTCTAGGTCTTTGGTATCCCAAAGGCTCAGGCATGGATCTAATGGGTTATTCAGATTCAGATCATGCAGGTTGTAAGATAGATAGGAAATCCACAACTGGTGGATGTCATTTCCTAGGTGGCAAACTGGTCAGCTGGACCAGTAAGAAGCAAACTTCAGTTTCATTGTCCACTGCTGAAGCTGAATACGTGTCTGCAGCCAGTTGTTGTGCTCAGATACTCTGGATGAAGAACCAGTTGCTTGATTATGGTATTAAATATTCAAAGACCCCAATCTTTTGTGATAATACCAGTGCCATTGCTATCTCAAACAATCCAGTCATGCACTCCAGAACGAAGCACATTGATCTCAGGTATCACTTCATTCGTGATCATATTATGAAAAACAACATTGAACTCCATTTTATTCCCACTGACAAACAACTCGCTGACATTTTTACCAAACCTCTCGATGTCAAAACTTTTGAATATCTTGTTGGTGAGTTGGGAATGTTAAATCCTTAAATCTGGTGACTGCTCAGATATTGAACGCCTTTGTGTACTATCTTTGCACTATTAGATTTCTGGAACAACATTCCAGGGAAAGACTTGAAAGATATTTTTCTATTAAAAATGTTTTAAGTTCAAAGGGAATTTATTAATTTATTTTCTCACTGGACAAACTCTTCAGAAAATATTACTGGTGCTTTGTAAATATGCCCCTCTCACTGGTAACTGGACAGATTGAAGTGCGTGTTTGAGGTGACTTATGTCTCCTTGTAAATGTGTCCCTCTCATTTGTCTGAACTAGTTGACGTGCAAGTTTGAGGTTACCAGTCTTTCAAAAATGGTTTTCACTGGTACTTTACTGGAGTGTCCCTCCAGTGTACCATCAGTACATGTTCACTGGACTAATCCACCAGTGATACTGGAGTGTCCAGTCAACCTCCAGATGCACTGAAATATGTCATAATATTTTCTAAATACTTGGTCATTGTGTGTGCCACGTAAGCAAATCTTTTTGAAAATATCTTAATCCTACGTGGCATGTAATTTTTTCAACGTAATGATGGTCTTTTTACTTTGGGAAAACAAAAAGTACAACTTGTTACTGTTTGTGGGCTGTAAACCGTCATGCATTTATGTATGATGTGATGTAATTAATGCGGATCTCAGAACCCGATCAAAAATTTTATTTGATAATTTTAAATAAACCGTTTGAGTTCCACATTGTCTCTCCTATAAATACCCACTTTCAATTTCAATTGCATTTACTTCGAACATATTTACTCCCAAATCTTTCAAATTCCTTCATTTACTTCTTCATTCATTCTCCAATCATCATCATCTCTCTTATTTACTCTATTTATATTCAATTCCTTCATCAATTCTTCATCATAACCTATATATATTCAATTTCATCTTCATTTATTCTGTATAAAATGGCACCTAGACAGTCAAAATCACTCAAAATCTCCTTGCCGCTGAATATGCTCCTTCGGATAATGTTGAAAGGGCACCTCATATCAATCTTGAGGCAAGTGCCATAAGAATCAATATGAATAACTGGATGGCAAGACTCTCGCTTTCCAGTGTTCATGATGCCCAATCGATTATTGGGAGATTAAACTCATTCTTTCTCTCTTGCCCATTATATGGTGCGTTAACATTGATACCAGGAAGGATGTACCACGAGTACCTATGTGAATTCTGGTACACTGCTCAATATGACGATGAAACTTCATCGATCAATTATACTCTAAAGGGAGGTACCAGATCCCTTGGTTTCACTGCAAGTCTGCTCAGGTCTGTTCTACAGTTAAACTATTTTGACCAGAATGAGCTGCCTATTGAGCTTCCCACTGGTATCAATACAAGGGAAGTATGTAGGCTGATGGGGCACACAGATATCTTGGATGAGCATGGCCAGCTATCCAGGAAAGGGACTATCTACATGAGCAAGCTGTCAGACTCATGGAGATATTTCTTCACTCATATTGTTGAATGTCTGGGAGGCAGTTCTGGAGGATTAGATCAGATAAATCAAACCCAACTCCAGATTGCCTACTGCTTATGGTTTGGGCTTAGAGTGGACTTTGCCCAGATCCTTTTTGATGACCTGGTTGAGCGACTAAGAGTGAAAGGAAGAAAACCATTCGTTCCTTATATTCGCTTCCTTTCACTAATGTTTAAGAATGCTCTTGGCGACCAGTATGATTTTGATACTACTCACTTTTCTGTGAGTGAGTACATGAGGGACCTGGTCAACCTCAGGTCTCCACTGGATGAGGTGGATATTCCTCAGTCCATGCTTTCCTTCTAAAGGGAAGAAGCTGAAATGGGTCCAGATAGAGGTCAAGCTGTTGAAGTACCATCTGGTGATGATGTACAGATCATTGAGGCTGTACAGCCCATTAGACAAGTTGCTCCAGAAGGTCAAGGTATAGAAGTTGTTGAACCTTCCAGACGACCTAGAACTAATAGGCGTCTGATGCGAGCTGGACTTCAGGTGAATCCTGAAAGACATCCTGGTGATGTTATGAATCTAGATGGATCACCAATTTTTGAACAAGAGGTTGTTGAGCAGGTTATTGAGGAAGTTGAAGAAGATGTTCAGACTGATGAACATGTTTCTGGTGAGCAAGAGGCTCCACTGGACTTGAATGTAGAGGCTGGTGAACAGGTTAATGTAGAAACTGGTGAACAGCCTGGTGAACAGACAGTTGGGATGACTCCAGAATGGGATGATGTTGACTCCCCAATGTCTGAAGGTTTTGATGCAAACTTGAATTTTCTGGGTGAAGATGTACAAGAAGAAGAAAATCTACCAGAAATGCCAACACCTCCACCAGAAATGCCACCACCACAATCAAACATACCACCACCACCACCTTCAATTCCAGAACACACTCAATACTTCACTCCAGCAACCACTCAACCTTCACAATCTCAACTTCCACCTCGTGCGCCGGAGTCACCAGTTGCAACATCTGAAGCTGCAACTGAAGAGGACTGGGCACAAGTTCCTCTAATGACCAGATTACCTTCAACTCTTGAACCTCCCACTGGTCTCTCCACTTCTTCTTCTGCCGAGGTCCAAGGCCTTTTAAGTAAGGTGGCGGACCTGGAGAGATCACTCCAAACTTCATCACAGGTTATTTCAGACTTCAAATCATTATTATCAAATAACCTGGCATCTGAAATGAATGTCTTTGCTGGGAATGAGAAGCTGGTTTATGAGAAGCTTGATGAACTGGTACTGGCCACAAATAACAACACTGAAAAGATCAAAGTGGCAGTCCAGGGTCTAGAGACAAGGTTGGTTAGTTCTGTTCAGACTGCAGTCACTGGTGAACTGGCAGGTCTGAAAGAAGATGTTCAGAATTTGGTTTTTAGGGTCAGTTCTCTGGAGACAAGACCCACACTAGACCAGGATGCAGTTGTCAGCACAATAAGTGATGCATGTACAAGGAAGTTCAGAAACAATATGCTTAAAGAAATATGTGAAGAAGTTTCTGAGACTGTTCTTCGTAGCATTCATGATGGGGTGTTACCCCAAGTAGACAACTTACTGGATGAAAAGTTGCCAAAATACTTGCCTAAAGCTGTTGCAAATGTTCAGAAGGAAGTGCAGGCACTTAAGAAAGTTGTGTCTGAAACAACTCCAGTAGCAGGTATAACTTTTGGTGCACTGGACAGACTTATGCTTGAAGATTTATGGAATGATCTCAAGTCAAGGACTGGTGATCATTCCAAGGGGGAAAAGTTGTCTGGTAACCAAACACTGAAGCACATGTCACAAAGAGCATATGGCACTGAAGCCAGGCTAACTGAATGAGCTACTGGTACTGAAGCCAGTGAGCCCCAGTTTGAAACCTTCCCATATATTCCAACTACACTGAAGGCTGTTAAAGGAAAAGAAAAAGTGGTATCTGGTGAAGAGGAAGAGCAAACTGAAGATGCTGATGATGAAACATCCAAGAAACTTGAACAAGAATGCATCATGATAGAGATTTTCAAAAGAAATCAAAAAGATGAACTGCTGGCCCATCAAAGGGAGATGGCAACTATGGGTACTCTGGATTCTTACAATGCTGGCAGGTTAGGCATTAATATTGAAGTATATAAAAAGATGAAGGATGACCCCAGAGTTCATCAATGTTTGAGTTTACTGGATGATGTTCATGTACGTTCATTCTACGCTGAAGAAGAACAAGTCTATGATTCAATTATTTATGGCGTGAGTGTACCAGAACTCATCAGACAAAGGAAGGATGAACTGGTAAGTCTCCAGAAAAAGATCAGAAAGAATGCTGGTGCTCTGGAGATAGAGTACAGGAAGAGACTTACTGGTTTACCAAAATTAACTGCCAGACAGATCAAAGCAATCAAAGATGCTGATGTAAGCAATTTCATTCCCCTGGACACTTCTCGAAAAATAAATCGTCAAGAACTCCAATCTGCTGTAGAGCAAAGGAGAGTGTCCAAGGAAACTGAATCATTGATCCAGCAAGCCAAGCTGAAAGAAAAATACAATGAAATGTTGAATTTCAGGGCTGATGCCAGAAGGATCACTGGTGCTGAAATCAAATTGGCTGAAGATCATGAAGGCATGTCTAAGTTTGAAGTAAAGTTGACCAGGGAGGGTAACTTTACTGATGAGAGGAAAAGTACTTCAGTCCAAGCATTTGGATGGAGTGAACTGAAGGAAATCGCTTTAACGTTCAGGGGGAAGACAAATGTGTCGACTGATGTTAAAGCATTTTTGAAAAGGATTGAAAAGGTATGGAGAAGAAAGCAACAGATGGAAGTTGCAATGGGCATAAGAACGCCAGAATCAATACCATCTTCTCCATCACCAAAGAGAAAGGCTACTGAAGATGCTCCAGTACAGACATCAAAAAGAAGGGCCTGACTCTTATCATTTACTTATTGTAAATTATTGTCTTATGAAAATTGTATACTATTTATCAGTTGATGTATGTAATAATAGTTGCAATTTTTTATTCTTATAAGTAAATGATCAGATTTAGTCTAAGTTAGAACTTAAAAGATGAAACTGAAAACACTCATGATCTATAAAGTGTTTTCCAGTAACTTAGATTTTTTAGACAAATCGAAACTTGTGTTTTTCAAGCATACAAAATGTATAGATTCAAGCTTGAAAACACTTGCATTATTTCTAAACAAATAGGGGGAATTTGTTAGGTCCAGATTTAGTCCAGATTTACTGGACTCGCTCCAGACTCGACTACTGGAGCCTTACTGAAGATCTGTCCAGAAACGTGTTCTACTGGACCTACTCCAGACTTGGAATCTGGAGTCCCTCTGAAGATTTGTCCAGAAATAATGGAAGACCAGTGAACAAATACTTGTATAGGAAATCTGGAGTATTCTCCAGATGAGCTCACTGGACTTCACCCCAGTCCAGATCAACTCTACTGAAGAAATTCTGACTGAAGTCAAAGACTAAAGTCTGAAGAAAGAAGACTGACAAATGGCGGAGTCCACTGGAAAGTCTTACCAGATCTGTACACTGGAGGATTGTCAGTGTTCTAGACCCTACAAGTCTGAACACTGATATCGAGGATTGACTTTTCCCTTTACACACTTTCCTAAGAACAATCCACTTGTTCTTTACCAAAGTTTGTGTGTGTAAAGGTGGTTGGATAAAAGGACACAAAGTCATTTGATGTGACTTTATCCATATTCCTTATCCAATACATTTAATGTTCTTGTCGGATCATTAAATGTATGCAACCATATTTGTACGGCACAAAATTCACTGGTGAATTTTGTTGCCTATAAATACAAAGTCATTTCCTTGACATAAATACTTTTAAGCATACACTTTGCATGAAAGTGAATTTGTCCAAATACTCTCAATCTTAAACAGGGATACTTCACAACTTTAAGTATCTCGATCCAAAAGAGTTATTTGACAAATATAGATCATTTGTAACTCATAGGTTGTTAGGATACATACTTATTTGTATTATCTTGATTCCGCAACAACCTTGTATTTTATTTAACATCATAAATAAAATACACAATTGAAAAATACATAATGGTCCACTTTACTTGTTTATTGCTTTAAGTCTTGTATTACTTTGTTTATATATTCTTGCATTTATTTACAAGTAATACTAGTCCATTCTAGTGCTTATTAGACTTGTTGTATTTTACACTTTCCTGGTTAACCATTGAACTTAAGGGACTCACACAATTTCTGCCCTATCCGATGGTGTTATTTATGATTGCACGGAACCTAACTGTCAACTGTGTAATGTTATGAAATCCTCTGTTTCTATCGTTCATACTGCTTCTGAACTTGTAAATTCCTCTGTGCAAACGAATTGTGTTTCTGTTGAAACAATTGAGACCTCAACCCAGACTGATTTTGAACAGGACAGTCAGACCACCACATCTTCTTGTATGTGTCACACTGATCCTAAAGTGTTTACTCGTAAAGAGATTGAATTTTCACAAAAGTTTTCCGATAGTTTTAAGAAAATCGAAAAGAAAATCTTGTCTATGAAAGAGAAAACAAAAGAGTTTATCAACACAAATTCCTGTCCTGTTCAGATCAATGTACCCAGTGTGTCAGAACCATCTTTCAAAAAGACAATTGTTGTTTCTCAACTTCCTTCTCTGATTACTCCTATCATTCACAAAGATAAATGTGACTTTGATTGCACTGTTTATGAACTTGTCGATGTTGTTGTACAAACCGATTTTGATAATACTCATCTTGAATTTGAAACACCTAACACCAAAGCTCTAAGTGTGAATTTGGAGACCAAATCAAATACTAAATCTGTTAAAATGGATTTGTCAAAACTTCCTAATCTTGAAAACTATTTGGATGGTAATCATGTTTATGATCCTGAATTTGAAATATTGTTTAAGAAAACGGAAGTCAAACCTAATGTTTCTTCAAAGCAAACTCCAAAATCACACTTACCAAAGACTCCTTCCCCAAAGCTAAAAGTCTCCAATGTGAAAAAGACTCCCCAAAGACCTCAACCAAAACAAACTCCTAAGCTAACCAAGATTAAAATTGAACATCAGACTCCTGTTCATTATAAATATGTCAAGAAAGAGCCTGTGTCAACAAGCCCCCTGCAATCTAAGGACCTAAGTATACTAGCTTTCCTAGGCAGTCTTCAAAGACCTCTAAGAGCATCTTAAAAGTATTTAGAGATACTACTGTAGGGATTGTTAGATACCAAGATCAATATGGTTGGTTTTCCCCAACTTCCAAAAAGAAGACTACAATTGCCAAAGAGACCATCAATAAGCAACCTGTTAGGAACATTCACAAGCAATCCTCCTCTAACTCTAACAATGTTCATGTTTCAGGTCACTTGTGCTTAAATAGTCGAAGTAAATGGCTTCCTAAAGATAGATACTTACATGCTTCTAGGAAAGTCAAGCTTGATGGAAACTCTACCTCTGTGAAACAAGTGTGGATAGTTCGTAGGCAAAATGCTTTAGATAGCTCAAATGCTTTTAGGACTAGTCCATCTTGTACTCGTACTGTTTAATTTAGTATCTTTGCTTGTAATTCGTACCTTTACTTTTGAACTTGTTTGTGTGTTTATTTGCTTTCAATAAAATTCTAAGTTGGATTGTGTGTTTAATCTGTCTGTTTGTTCAATAGTTTGTTTAAGTTCATGTTCCCTTGTTTCTATTTAGTTTTCTTGTCCCTCAATAAATTGTGTTTGCATGTTGAACCCCTAACCTACATGGACCCAGTTTATGTGGGTACCTAAAAACCATATTTCCTGATTTTGCAGGAATACCTCATTTGTGTCTGGTATGTCGATTCTGGATGTTCTAGATACATGACTGGTAATAAATCATTGCTTAAGAACTTTGTTGAACGGCTCATGGGAACTGTGAGATTTGGAAATGATCATATGTAAAGTCCCTCACACGATGGTTTAACCCACGAGTGTAAAATAACAAGTCAAGTATGAACTAGATTGGACTAGTATTACTTTAAATACAAATGCAAGAGTATAAGTAAAGTAATAAAGACTTAAAGCAATATTTAAACAAGTAAATAAATGGTGGAACACAAATGTAATTTTCAAGTGTATTTTATTTATTGATGTTAAACAAAATACAAGATTGTTGTGGAACCTAGATATTACAAGTATGTAACTATCTAAACAATCTTTGAATTACAAGTGATCTATACTTGCTAAATAATCTCCTTGGATCGATATACTTAAAGTTGTGAAGTATAACTATTTTGATCGAGAGTATTTTAGCAAGTTCACCAAATTGCAAAAAAGTAATTTGTACGAGGTATGTGACTTGGTATTTATAGGCAAATAAATTCAACAGTGAATTTATTATGCCGTACAAATATGGTTGCATGCATTTAAGGCAACTACTTTAATTCCTTAAATGCATTGGTTAAAGTACAAGGATAAAGTCATGTTGATGTGACTTGTCATCCTTTTAACCAACCACCTTTACACACGTATTGTACTTTTATCAATAGACAAATGGGTTGTCCGGGTAAAAGCGTGTAAAGGCATAAAGTCAATTCCTCGTAATCAGTGTTCAGACTTGTAAGGTCTAGAACACTGTTAAGGCTCCATTCGGGAGATCTGGTAAGATTGTCAGTGGGCTCCACTGCTTGTCAGTCTTCTTTCTTCATACTTCAGTCTTTGACTTCAGTAAGAATGTCTTCAGTAGAAACGATCTTGACTGGAGTGAAGTCCAGTGAGCTAATCTGGAGGATTCCAGATTTCCTGTACAAGTAAATAGCTCACTGGTCTA
>CM067167.1:50810257-50921593 GCA_034093135.1 Erigeron breviscapus | reverse complement strand
CACGCCCAGAAAACACAAGGAAGTTTTCTTGGTCCCGATCCTAATGCAAATATTAATGATCAAAATGAACCACCATGTTAATAACACTAATCCACCTCCTCCTCCTCCTACTCCTGCTTCTCCACATGTGCATGTGCACTATTCAAACAATCATGTTCCTAAATTCAGTGGGAACAGTGATGAGTTTGGTACGTGGAAGGCTAGGATGGTATTGCATGTTACTGGTATTGAGAGGAATATGATGAAAATCTTAAATGAAGGACCTTATGTCCTCACATCACCTCTCAATCCCCTTCTTGATCCTTCTGGATCTAGAAGAGGAAGGGAA
Source organism: Erigeron breviscapus (assembly GCA_034093135.1). NCBI lineage: Eukaryota > Viridiplantae > Streptophyta > Magnoliopsida > Asterales > Asteraceae > Erigeron > Erigeron breviscapus. Next base: position 50,921,265 of record CM067167.1, on the reverse strand, counting down.
AAGAGGGAGGAACATTGGTCTGAAGAGGAGAGGTGATTGGTGAATCTAGACACCCTCTTAATCCCTATCTCGCACCGCCAAGTATTGTATCGTCAACTAAGTGGTCAATCGACCCGTTAAGTATAGCGTACGTCAATATGTCTAAAAAAATGAACTCAATTAAGTCGTTAATTAAATTCGTTAATCAATTTACGCGTAAAGTCAAACGGTCAAAAGTCACGGATGTTACACACAATAACAGCCGACTACCACTTGCAACTTTTACTTCTTCTAAAAAACGTTGCTCCAAAAAAACCATTGGCTTTTCTCACATCCTCTTTTGTACGTATTCTTGTTCAAAGCTTTTCTCACATCCTCTTTCGTATTCTTTCTACATACTACTATTTAATTTATTTATTTTACCATTTTGAATAATTTATTTATTTAATTTTTTTTTTTTAGATTGGTACCAATTTACAATTTTCTTCTTCACAAAATAGATAGGATGTAAAATATTGGTCTCGCTTGATGTACACTTGTTTTTTGGTCAATGGTCTTTTTGAAGAAAATTCCATTCACAAATATGCTTGACTTTTATATGGCCAGGTTCAATGTACTTTTATTATTAATCAGATTAGTCCTAAACATGCCTTAAAATCAGAAGAAGATAACGCTACTTTTGTTGATAAATATTCGTCACACTTTATAAATTCCAACACAATTCACGCCTTTAATCGAACTCTAAAACCCACTCCACAAACAAACAAACAGAATCTTAAAAAACTCATCACTCTTTCACGATAATCTCTCTTGAGCCGCCACAACCAAACTTGATCGAAAAACATGACGACGACAACGCTGGAAGGATTCCAAGTACTTGACGAGAAATCATTACGAGAATATATTAAAAAAACACCATCTTTGTCTTCAAAACTAGGAAATGATGATGATTTGATTATCAAAGAAGTTGGTGATGGAAATCTTAATTTTGTTTACATTATTATCTCCCCATCCGCTGGTTCTATTGTCGTTAAACAGGTTTCCATATTTTCTCCTTAATACTATTTTTTTAAATACAATGATATATAAGTTGGATACATATAGTAGATTTTGGACTAAAGTCTTTTGAAAGTATCTAATTTCAGCTAGCTAATAAATCCCATGTTTCTTAGGATTAATTACAAAGTATCCAACTTCAGATAGCTAGCTAATATATTGTAATAGTTGTAATTTGCCATTGACTAACTATATTGTAATAGTTGTAATTTTTTAAACCGTGTGGTCGTATTTTGGGACGGACATTAGTGATTACATAAACCAACTGGGTTGGATCAGTTGGATCAGTGGTCGGAGCCCTTGCCTCTCGAGACAGAGGTCAAGGGTTCGATCCTCATGCCCAGTAAGGCTAGATGTCCTTTTCTACCTTTGGTAGAACTTGGAAGCATCCTCTCTGGGTAAGGCTAGGGGTAAGGCTGTCTACATCTCAACCTCCCCATACACCGTCGAAGACGGTATTGGGACCCAAAACCCGTGAAAGACGGCAATGGGAGTTACTTTTATTAGTGATTACATTTTTAGTTTTGCGTCGGATGCAGTTTGGATCATCTTGTAACTGATGAAATTCTGTAAAGATGTTACAATTTACAAATGGGTAATCGGATGAGGTTTTCCTGTTAGTATATTTTTGCTTAGATGTATGCAGTATAACTGGGGCATCCCGGTGATTGTTTGTGAAGTTAATTGGATTAGAAATTGTGAATTTTACAATGGATTAAATGAAAAAGAACACAGAGATATTTGCTCAAACCAAAGGAGCTTTTCTTGATATATGAAAACTGAAAAACTCAAGCATAAAACAGGAATATAAATACGTGAACTTGGGCATTCCCATCATTCACATGACTGCAGGAAAGTAGGGGATAAAACTGGCACAACTAACTGCCATACTACCACTAACTTAGACTAAGTCTAATTAAACAAAAACTTAAGATAAATGAAAATAAATAAAACGTGCAGTAAATAAAAGTTCAAGACTTGGTCTTCTAGTGACACTTCCATAATTTAGGCAATGTATTTCAACATTGTTTATGACTAATTCCTTGACCACCCACAAGGTGTTCACCTAGTGAGGATTAAAACATGAAAACTCTTCTAAGGAAACAGGACCACCCACAAAGCCATCTTTTTATGATTCATTTGATACGGAAAAAAAGAACGGTTACTAATTCAACACAAACGAAAAAGTATGTTCGTATGTGTTTTATAGCATTTGTAATTATGCTTTTATATTTGAATGTTGAATTTTTTATAGGTACTGAACTGATTTGATGGTTATTATTACTTTTTCATATGTGGTCAGGCTATACCGTATGTTCGTTGTATTGGTGAATCATGGCCAATGACTAAAGAAAGATCCTATTTTGAAGCCACGGCTCTTAAACGTCAGCATGGTTTGTCACCCAAACACGTTCCAGAAGTCTATCACTTTGACAGAGCAATGTCGGTGATTGGTATGCGATATATAGAGCCTCCACATATAATCCTGAGGAAAGGGTTGATCGCTGGAGTCGAGTATCCCTTGTTAGCTGAACATATGGCAGAGTTTATGGCCAACACACTGTTTTATACCTCTCTTCTTTATCTCACAACCACAGAACATAAAAGTGCAGGTTAAAATTCCATCCTTCTCTTGCTTCTGATTTCATATTAAAACACCGTGACCGGCACATTCTGCATTACGACTAGTAGTACTTATTTGCCCAACATTCTTGCCTTTACACCAAGTATGTGGATATAGAAGAAACAACCTTTTTATGCTATGAAAAAGTCTTATAAAACCTATGTACGGAAGATTTATAATATAGTACATAGCTGTTGTGTGGTTTCAATAGACTCCTTAAGATCGAAATATTTTGTTCAAAAGACTATGGTTTATTTGCTTTGATACTAGTTTTGCTCCAATTAATCCTCCGGTTTGAGTCATTGGAGAGAATAAAGTCTTCTTCAAACAGATCTATACATTCAAACCCAAAGAATAGTTAAACTGATATCATGCTCCTTATGTTGTAAATAATAATATCAATAATTATCAAGATTATCTATGTATTCTATAAGTCTATAGGTCTCTGGATAATTCTTCTTTTTTTTTTGAACGGCAGAACTGATATATATTAATAAGAAACGACCACTCTAGCAAGGTACTAGAGGTCGAAAATACAACAAGTACAATCTAGACTACAGTCACGGATAACCAAAGACTAGATTCTTCCCGAAACTTTAACAGCTAAGAGTGCAAAAGGGTTGAAAAAACTTGTGCCAATTACAGTGGCCTTTTGTCTATGTGAATGAACATAACTCATGGGTTTACCTCAATGTTGCTCTGTGCAGTGGCTGAATTTTGTGCAAATGTGGAGATGTGCAGGCTGACCGAGCAAGTTGTGTTTTCAGATCCTTACAAGATTTCTGAGTTTAACCATTGGACTACACCTTATCTTGATAGTGATGCTGAGGCAGTTCGAAATGACAAAATACTAAAGCTGGAAGTGGCTGAGCTGAAGTCTAAGTAGAGACTCTATCACCTGTGTTCACTTTTAGTTTTTACTTTATAGTGATGATCTTCAGGAAGCAGTTCCTTATGCAAATCGATGTCTTATGTGCAGGTTCTGTGAGAAGGCACAAGCTTTAATTCATGGCGATCTCCATACTGGTTCAGTCATGGTTACTCGTGAATCAACTCAAGTTATTGATCCAGAATTTGCTTTCTATGGGCCAATGGGGTTTGATGTTGGTGCTTTTATTGGAAACTTGTTTTTGGCATATTTCTCTCAAGATGGACATGCAGATCATGGGAATGACCGAAAAGTATGTCTTGCTCATAATATTTTTATTACGCTTATTATTATTTAATTATGTACACATTTATAAATGTCAAAGTATCGTGCTTTTAATGAGATTTTGGGGTAACTGTGAATGCAGACATATAAAACATGGATAGTAGATACGATAGTGGACACATGGAATCTTTTTTACAAAAAGTTTACCAATCTTTGGGATATACATAAGGAGGGGCCTGGTGAGGCATACCTTCATGAAATTTATAATGATGTGGAGCTCCGGGAGCTTGTGAAACAGAAATACAAAAAAAAAAAAAAAAAAAAAAAAAAAAAAAAAAAAAAAAAAAAAAAAAAAAAAAAAAAAAAAAAAAAAAAAAAAAAAAAAAAAAAAAAAAAAAAAAAAAAAAAAAAAAAAAAAAAAAAAAAAAAAAAAAAAAAAAAAAAAAAAAAAAAAAAAAAAAAAAAAAAAAAAAAAAAAAAAAAAAAAAAAAAAAAAAAAAAAAAAAAAAAAAAAAAAAAAAAAAAAAAAAAAAAAAAAAAAAAAAAAAAAAAAAAAAAAAAAAAAAAAAAAAAAAAAAAAAAAAAAAAAAAAAAAAAAAAAAAAAAAAAAAAAAAAAAAAAAAAAAAAAAAAAAAAAAAAAAAAAAAAAAAAAAAAAAAAAAAAAAAAAAAAAAAAAAAAAAAAAAAAAAAAAAAAAAAAAAAAAAAAAAAAAAAAAAAAAAAAAAAAAAAAAAAAAAAAAAAAAAAAAAAAAAAAAAAAAAAAAAAAAAAAAAAAAAAAAAAAAAAAAAAAAAAAAAAAAAAAAAAAAAAAAAAAAAAAAAAAAAAAAAAAAAAAAAAAAAAAAAAAAAAAAAAAAAAAAAAAAAAAAAAAAAAAAAAAAAAAAAAAAAAAAAAAAAAAAAAAAAAAAAAAAAAAAAAAAAAAAAAAAAAAAAAAAAAAAAAAAAAAAAAAAAAAAAAAAAAAAAAAAAAAAAAAAAAAAAAAAAAAAAAAAAAAAAAAAAAAAAAAAAAAAAAAAAAAAAAAAAAAAAAAAAAAAAAAAAAAAAAAAAAAAAAAAAAAAAAAAAAAAAAAAAAAAAAAAAAAAAAAAAAAAAAAAAAAAAAAAAAAAAAAAAAAAAAAAAAAAAAAAAAAAAAAAAAAAAAAAAAAAAAAAAAAAAAAAAAAAAAAAAAAAAAAAAAAAAAAAAAAAAAAAAAAAAAAAAAAAAAAAAAAAAAAAAAAAAAAAAAAAAAAAAAAAAAAAAAAAAAAAAAAAAAAAAAAAAAAAAAAAAAAAAAAAAAAAAAAAAAAAAAAAAAAAAAAAAAAAAAAAAAAAAAAAAAAAAAAAAAAAAAAAAAAAAAAAAAAAAAAAAAAAAAAAAAAAAAAAAAAAAAAAAAAAAAAAAAAAAAAAAAAAAAAAAAAAAAAAAAAAAAAAAAAAAAAAAAAAAAAAAAAAAAAAAAAAAAAAAAAAAAAAAAAAAAAAAAAAAAAAAAAAAAAAAAAAAAAAAAAAAAAAAAAAAAAAAAAAAAAAAAAAAAAAAAAAAAAAAAAAAAAAAAAAAAAAAAAAAAAAAAAAAAAAAAAAAAAAAAAAAAAAAAAAAAAAAAAAAAAAAAAAAAAAAAAAAAAAAAAAAAAAAAAAAAAAAAAAAAAAAAAAAAAAAAAAAAAAAAAAAAAAAAAAAAAAAAAAAAAAAAAATAAAAGTTCAAGAATTATACATCATAGTAGAACAGCAGACCGCACCTGTATTCGTGGCTTGTTTGCTTCTGTACTAAATTGTTACCAAATAGGAGCCAGGTACTGGCATTGTAGTCAAAGTGTTCAAGTTTACTTATTTAACGTCTTTATTTCATGGCTGATAAGTGATAATATATGCGTAAGGTACTAAGGTGTGACTATTTTTGCTAACCGATTTCAGTTGCATGATAATATGTGAACAACACATAAGTTCTTTGTAGTTGCTAAAATTAGCAGATGATTATCACATTTGTTTAGGTGGGTTTTTGGCATTGCCAGAAACAACCTCAAAACGGCTTGAAACACAACTGGGTACCCCTTCTAAACCAGCCAGAACCCAGATACAAGCTACAGTGAACTACGACCTCAAACTACAGCCTGAAGCAATTACTGTAAACGCCTAACTTTGGACTACCACTCAAAAACAGCTGGAGCTTTGCAAAAAGCCATGCTTGAATGACCCTGAAAGCTAAAAAAACCAGAAAAATGTATGAAAAAAGAGGAGTTGGGGGGAAATACAAATGGAAGAGAAATTGTGGGTTTAAGCCTTTGAGGGTGCGGGATGGGTGGGTGGTGGTTTGGGGGAGGGGGCTCTGTATCAGAGGGGAAACTTGCAGGGTCCTGGGTTTAGCTGCTCCGGAAATGATAGGGTAACGCGGGCCTTATACAACTATGAATATGGAAATTTGAACTTTAGGCATAATGTAAGAAACATTTATGACTATTTGTCATGTGTTGTAAATGCAAAATACCCTTTATTTTTCCTGTAATGACAGTAATGGTAAATTAGGCAAGTTTAACAAGGAGTTATGCTGTCTATTTCGAATTTAATTATTAGTGTTCAAATTGATTACAAGCGAATTGTTGGGGTGGCTCATGTAGCGGATTTTGAGTCATCACTTATCCATTCAAACGAGCAGATTGTGAAAGACAGGCTCTTGACTTTGCCAAGATTGTTAGCTTTAATTATTTTGTTAGTGCAAGTTTTGTAATTATGTAATAGAATAGTCCTTGATTTAATGTAGTAAGTATGGAAGGTTTGTGTTGTAATTAGATAAGGACTTAGTTGTAATTAAGGAGGGGGTTTAAAGCAAATGTTGGCACTATATAAACCCCTCCAATCTCCATTTGTAAGGTTACACCTTTAATCATATTTCCTTACTTTCCCATCTTCTCTCTAATTTCTCTCACACACACTTAAGCCTTATTACCTTGAATCACGATTTAGCATTGTTAACATTTGGTATCAGAGCAAAATCACATCTTGTGAAAGATCCATGGCTTGATTTTGTTCTATTTTGTGCTAAATTGTGTTTTTCCCATTTACCGAAAGTTCCAATCTTTACCCTCTAAACATGTTAAAGTTCCTTCCTTTTTAGTTTCATTCCACTCATTACCTTCCTATAATCATCCTTGAAAAGTTTCAAATCCTAATTCTAAACCAAATGGCTTGAAATTGAATTTTTAGCTTTCTGTTCTGAAATCCGGTTTTCCTTCCGGTTTTCAGTTTTCTTCGAATTTCTGTTGTAAAACCGGCTTTCCTTCCGGTTTTCCTACCAGCTTTCCTTCCGGTTTTCCTTTTGGATTAATTTTTAATTTTTTTTTTATAATCAAATAATATCTGGTTTACCCCAAAACCGGTATTAGTACTATAATTCATCCTTTTTCAACTCGTTGTAATGCTCAACTTTCGTCTCGAAAACCGGATTTAGTGAAGAATTTAGTGAAAACCGGATCTAGTGAAGATTTGGGTTTTTAAGTAATATTGGTTGTGAAAATACCTGGTTTACCCCAAAACCGGTATTAGTTCTTAATTTCTTCATTTTACAAGTCGAAATTCTGTCTGTCGTTCCCCTCGAAAACCGGATTTACTATACATTTTACCAAAACCGGTATTTGTATAGAATTTCTCTTGAAAACCGGTTTTAGTTGAGAATTTGTGTGGTTGTGTCCTTTTGAATATTTTAATACCTGGTTTCCTCCAAAACCGGTATTAGTTCTTTATTTCCTCAATTTTGAGAAAAGTTCTCTGCCCAAGTTTCAAGACGAAACCCGTTTTAGTACATATTTTCTGAAACCCGGTTTTAGTATACATTTTGTGAAAACCGGTATTAACACTGTTTTTCTGAAAACCGGTTTTTCCACTGAATTTTCTCAAAATGTCAATTACTGATTCACTGATTCTCGGTTCCGATTCAAGACCTCCCGTTTTGTATCGCGGGTCATATCCTCAATGGAAAAAGAGGTTTTTAGATTGGATCGCAAGACAACCTCTTGGTGACGACATCAAAGCCTCTTATGACGAAGGCCCTGCAGTTCACACAAACCCGGTCACCAAGGAACTTCTTCCAAAAGAAAGTTGGAGCACTGCTCAGAAGAACCGTACTCTTGCTGATAATCTCTCAAGATCTCATCTCTACATGGCTCTTCCTAATGACATCTACTGCAATGTTGATTCGTATGAAACTGGTAAGGAGATTTGGGATGAACTAGAGAAACAATTTCAAGGCTCTGAGGTGTCTTCGACTATTCGATTGTCCAATGTCCTTGCTCTGTATGAGACGTTCAAGCAAGAGAAGGGTGAATCTTTGGAGGAAGTGTACATACGTTTCTGCAATGTTATCAATGAACTACTAAAGAATGAGGTGAAGAAGACAGACATGGAACTTAACATCAAATTCCTCAGACACCTTCATGATGAATGGCAAGTCTATGGTAATCAACTCAATCAACAGGATGGCTTTGGCAAACTCAACATCCACACTCTTTATGAGAAGTTGAAAGTGAATCTCAGAGCGGTTCAAAAGCAACAAACGCACAATGAAGGAAGCTCTTCATCCGATCCTCTTGCCTTAGTTGTTGACAGAAACTCGTCCAGATCTTCAAGAAAAAGTGTCGTTGAAATTGATGATGATGATGAATCAAGTGATCCCAGTAATCCTGAAATGGATGAAAAGAAAAAGGAGATGTCCATAGACTTAGCCTACTTCACCAGATCCTTCAAGAAAAAGTTCTTCACAAAGAAACCTACAAACAATCAACTTCGAACTTCATCTGTGTCTTCCTATGTCAAGAACTCCCAAGCTCCAAAATTCGACAAGCACTATGACAATGCTGGTGGAGAAAGGAAGTATGAAGCACCAAAGAAGTTTGAAAAGAGGGTTATTGAGAAGAAGACTGAAGATAGAAAATGCTACAATTGTGGTCTCACTGGTCATTTTGCTATCCACTGCACCAAACCTCGTCAGAAAAATTCAAACTACTACCAGAACAAGCTCTTGCTAGTGAAACAACAGGAAAGTGGTATTGCTCTTCTTGCTGAGGATGACAAATGGCTACACCTATCTGATGAAGAGACTGAAGAACTTGCAGCTAATGTTTGTTTCATGACCAAGATCAAGCGATCCACGGAACTTGATGAAGGTGGTACCGGTTCTGAATCTGATGATGATGAGGTATGCACAATCTCCAAACGTGATCTTGATCAATACATGAATAAAGCTGTCGAAACTAATGAATCTTTGCAAAAAGAAGTTTCTAATTTAATTGAATCTTTGAAAGAGAAAGAAAAATCTTTGATTGAATTTCAAAACAAACATGACAAACTGCAAAAAGATTTTGATGATTTGACAGCTAATCAAATTTTTGTTTCCTTTACTCCTTCTTCTGAGTTGCTCATAGCAAATCAAGAACTTGAGACCAAAGTTTTTGACCTAACCCTAACCATCAAAGAAATGCAAATTGCAAAGTCCAATGAAATGTTTCGAGCAAATGCTTTGGCCGAAGATCTTGAGTCCTTGAAAATTAAAATTGAAGAGACCAACCCTGCTTTAAAAGAATTAGAAGACAAAATCTCCGATTTAAATTATGCTTGTTGCATAAAAGATTCATATAACCAAAAACTGGATAAGAAAATTGATGAACTTAAAGATGAAATCAAGTTTTATCAAGTGAAAGTTTACAAGATCGATCGATCGAATAAACAAATCTTTTTGAACAAGCCAAGTGATTTTGCCGGTGGGTTTACTCAAGGGTTGGGTTTTGAAAATCCAAAGAATTTGCTCAAAGCACAACAGGAAGTTCCACCTTTATATGACGCCAACTTAATGAGATATGGCATGACCATTCTGTATGTTCGACCAAGTTATGGTGATTATGAGAAAGAGGATTGTCTAGCAAAGTGTGCAATTAAATGTAATTATGACAAAATCAATGAGTCAAATGATCTTTTCAATCTTCCTCTTGTTCCTAAAAGAAAAACTCACTCTGTTACAATTGTTGAACTTGATGAAAATTCGAGTGACCAACAACTTGTGGTTCTTTCTAATGAGTCTAAACAAGTGGAAGAAAGTTCTGTTCCAAAACCTGCTTCAGTTCGACCATACATTCCACAAAGTGTTTTGGAAAAGCAAATTGAAGATCTAAAAAGAACACTTGATGAAAAACAACTTTTGCTAGATAATCTAATGTCTCAAAATCACTGTCACAAGAGTGTACCAGTTGTTCCTACCAAACCAAGTGGTGTTGTCTATGATTGTGCTGAACCTAACTGCTCTGCTTGTGAAGAAATGATGTCTTTTTCTTCTTCTTCCTATATTTCTGCATGTGATCTTGTTGATGCTGCTGTGCAAACTGAATGGGATTCTGTTAAGACATATAATGTTTCAATTCAAACAGACCTTGACATTCCTACCAATGAGATCCCAATTGACCTCCAGATTTACTTGGATGAGATTGATGCATTAAAACTTGATTTAGAAAAGGAAAGGTGTATCAAAAAGAAAAGTTTTGAAGGTGTTCACGTTGCTGTTCAAACTGATTGTGAACACGAAGTTGAAATAGATTATTTCTTTCCAAACGTTTTTGATACTGAACCCCTCAAGTTTTCTGAGGAAACACAAACTTACTTGAATGAATTTGATACTTTATCTAAAAAGTTTGAAAAAGAAAGAGAACAAAGATTGAAAGTACTCGCTGAACTTAATAAAATTAAGATGGAAATAGAGTACAAGAATATTGTTCTTCAAGCTTTTGCAGATAATAACAATGAAAAAGCTTCAAATTTACTCAAGGGAAGTTACTGTCCGGTCAAATCAGGTGAAATTAGTCACTCAAAGTTTTCAAATGAAACAAATGTTTCAAACTCATCCAAAGAAAGTCCTTGTCATCCTAAACCAAATGTCCCAAGTGTGAGTTTGGAATCCAAATCTAAAGTTAAATATGCCAAAATGGATTTCTCAAATCTTCCTAATCTAAACAACTTTTTAGAAGAAGATCATTCATATGATCCTGATTTTGAAAAACAATTTTTTCAAAAGGAAGAAAAGGGTGAATTTTCATTAAAAAGGATTCCAAAATCACACTCTTCGAAGCACAACCCATTTCATAAGAAGTTTCAAAGACCAAAGACCAACCAAGTACCCAAAACTTCTACAGCACAGAAGACTCCTACCCCAAAACCTCAACTCAATAAGATGAAACAACCTCCAATTGGTAATCATGCTTCTTCACAACCTAGATATCACAGGTATCCTAGCTCTCCTAAGCAATCTTCAGTTACACCTAAGAACGTCTTAAAGGTATTTAGAGATGATGCTGTAGGAATAGTTAGATATCAAGATCAGTATGGTTGGTTTTCTCCCACTTACAAAAAGCAAACACCACCTGCCAAAGAGACCATCAAGAAGAAACCTGTCAAGAACATACACACACAGTCATCCACTAACTCTAAAAATGTTCATGTTTCAGGTTACTTGTGCTTAAATTGTCGAAGTAAATGGCTTCCTAAAGATAGATACTTTCATGCCTCTAGGAAAGTCAAGCTTGATGGAAATTCTACATCTGTAAAACAGGAGTGGATAGTTCGTAGACCTAATGCTTTAGATAGATCAAATGCTTCTAGGACTAGTCCATCTTGTTCTCAAACTTTGTAATAAGTATTTTGTTCTGTAATTCGTACCTTTACATTTGAACTCTGTTTGTGTGTTTACTTGCTTTCAATAAATTCCATGATGGATTGTTTAATACTTGTGTTTTCCTTATGTTTTCGTTTGTTGTATCTTTAATTTACTTGTTCTTCTAATAAATGTGATTGCATGTTGAACCCCTAACCTTTCATGGACCCAGTCTAAGTGGGTACCTAAAACCTTATTTCCTGATCTTATAGGAATTTCTCATCTGTGTCTGGTATGTCGATTCTGGATGCTCCAGACACATGACTGGTGATAAATCCTTGCTAAAGAACTTTGTTGAACGTTTCATGGGAACGGTTAGATTTGGAAATGATCATATAGCCCCCATTCTTGGCTATGGGGATATTGTTCAAAATGGCATCACCATCAAACGTGTGTCATACGTTGAAGGTTTGGGCCATAATCTTTTCAGTGTTGGCCAATTTTGTGATAATGATCTGCAAGTCCTCTTTAGAAGATATGAGTGTAAATTTCAAAACGAAGATGGTGTTGATATTCTTACTGGTTCACGAATAACAACTTATTCACCATTGATCTCAACAATATTCCATCTTCATCCTCAAATTTTTGTCTTCTGTCTAAAGCTTCAGCTCAACAATCTTGGCTATGGCATCGTCGTCTCTCTCATCTCAACTTCCATACAATTAATGCGCTGGTTGATAAACAACTCGTCGATGGTCTACCTGATTTCAAGTATGACACCAATCATGTTTGTTCTACTTGTTCAATTGGAAAACTCAAGAGAGCATCCCATAGACCAAAGAAGCATCTAAGCACTGATGCTCCTCTTCATCTCCTTCACATGGATTTATGTGACCCTATGCGTGTCCAAAGTATTCATGCTAAGCGCTACATTCTTGTTATTGTTGATGATTACTCTCGCTATACTTGGGTCTATTTTCTTCGTGAAAAGAGTGAGGCTCCTCAAGTAATCATTGACTTCATCAAAAGGACACAAGTAAATCTTCAAACTTTTGTTCGTTCTGATAATGGTACCGAATTCAAGAATGCTACTCTTGAATCATACTTCTCTTCTGTCGGTATCACTCATCAATTTTCAGCTGCACGAACACCTCAACAAAATGGAGTCGTTGAAAGAAGAAATCGAACTCTTGTTGAAGCTGCTCGTACTATGCTTGCTCATTCTAGATTACCACCAAATCTATGGGCTGAAGCCATTGCAACTGCCTGCTTTACTCAAAACAGATCTATCATCAACAAGAGGTTTGACATTACTCCATATGAAGTCATCAACAAGAGAAGACCCAATGTGAACTATTTCCATATATTTAGGTGTGTCTGTTATGTCCTAAATGATAGAGATAATCTTGGAAAATTTGAACCAAAAGGTGACGAGGGTTATTTTATTGGTTACTCAAGAGAATCTATTGCTTATCGTGTCTATATTTGTAGAACCAAGCAAATTGTAGAGAGTGTGAATGTTAAATTTGATGAACTCTCTAGAATTGTTCTTGAACAACACGGTTCAAGACCCAATCTTCAATGTCCACAAGCTTCCGCTACACAGAACAAATCTTCTGATAAACAGAATTTCTCTAAACCAACCACTAAAGAGTTAGACATCTTGTTTGAAGATTTTTATCATGATCATCCTTCTACTTTGGTACAACCCTTGGCTTCACCTGAATAGTCGTTTTCCAATTCCTCTCAACCTGAGAGCTCATCTGCTATTCAACAAAGTTCATCTCCTGCCACCTCTTCTAATGATTCATCTTCTCCACCTTCGGTCAATTCTTCGTCTACAAATGTATCTTCCTCTGACTCTTCTAACTTGTCGTCAGCACCAAATGATCCTTTATCAGTGCCTGCTCAGCAAAACTCTCCAGGATCCAATCAATCAACTGATTCTGACTCTGATGAAGAAGAATTTGTTCTACCCAATGAGCCTAGCTTTGAGCAAGTCGCTGAACAACATTCTCCAGGTTTTATCAATCCTGATGAAAATAATGATCCCGCTGATCCACTTCCTCACTCCAGGAAATGGTCTCGCTCCATGATTCCTCATCCTCCCACTCAGATTATTGGGGATCCAAACGCTGGACTAACCACACGCGCTGCCTCCGCAAATGAATGTTTATTTGTCAACTTCTTGAGCATGGTTGAACCCAGTAATGTCAATGAGGCTCTTCATGATCCAGATTGGGTAAAAGCCATGCAAGAAGAACTATCTCAATTTGAGCGCCTTGAAGTATGGAAACTTGTTCCTAATCCATACACTCATAAAGAACCGATCAAGACCAAATGGATTTTCAAAAATAAAAAGGATGAGAATGGGGTTGTTGTTAGGAACAAAGCTAGACTGGTTGCAAAAGGATTTTCCCAACAAGATGGTGTAGATTATGATGAGACGTTTGCTCATGTTGCTCGCATTGAGGCTATTCGAATCTTCCTGGCTTATGCGGCATTCAAAAACTTTACGGTTTATCAAATGGATGTCAAGTCTGCTTTTCTGAATGGTGTGCTGAAAGAAGATTGCTCATGTTGCTCGCATTGAGGCTATTCGAATCTTCCTGGCTTATGCGGCATTCAAAAACTTTACGGTTTATTCAAATACGGGTTTCTATTTAGACTTGTTTTGATGGTACGAATAAGTAACACCAATGAATAAGGAAACCAAACAGATTTTAATTGGTTTGGACTTTTAAAGTTTCTTCCGCTCTATTTTAACGTCGTTAGGCGAAAATTTTTTGAAACCCGTATTTTTAAACGAAGGGTGTTACAAGTTGGTATCAGAGAAATGGTTTAAGTGAACCAATGACTATAAGTGTGCTATAGGAATTGGACTTAAACTGATAGACGACAAGTTAGGCTTAAGTAGGTATGCTTAGCTTTGAGATAAATGCCTTAGGACGGGTTTGGGATGAGTGAGAGTGTAGGATTAAGGCTATATGATGATTGTTTATTGATATGTGAATATGTTTTTAGCCTTTATTCTTTTATTTCTCGTTTTTCCCGTCGCTAAGTTATCCTATTGCTAGGATAGACGGTCCTCGAGGTGATCTTCTATTCCTCTAACTGAATTTGATAAACTTGTGCTTTATATTATGTGAGAAGTTGTTGAGATGGACAAAGGTTGAAGGATTAGGTGAGATGGTGTTCCATCAATGTTGTCTAGCCATGGGGTTAGTGACAAGGACCGTAAAGGATATGAGATGTTGTATGTGTGCTGAAAATCATGTGAATTGGAATTGATGGGAAAAAGGGGCGACACACAAACGTGGTAACGAACATGCGTGTGAAAGGATACAATTACAATTATGGTCCGGAACATAATTGCAAGCGTATCACGACGCGAGCGTGTTTGTATGGCCATGCTTGTGTTGACCGGTGTACAAAGTAATGAAGTTGGGAAGATTTTCTATGTATTGTACCCCTATTTGTCAAGAGCAAACACCGTGTTACAACTTTAGTGATGTTGATGCTGCAAGTGTGTGGAAATGTGTGAAGATCGGTGGAAAGTGATAGCCGGATTAAATGTTTATGATGATTATGATGTATATGAAGTTAAATGAAGTTATTGGTAGTCAATGTTGTTGAGTCTACTAGTTTAAAAGTCATGGATATGAAGTTTGAAGAGTAGAGTTGATGCTGGATATTTAGTAGGTGACGCATAGAAGGGTTACCGGGCACACGTATGAAAGGATATAGTTACAATTCCGGTCGCGAACGTAATTGTAAATGTATCACGACATGTGTGTGTTTGTGGGACTGTGTCTGTGTTGATCCGAATAAAGTGAAGATGAGATTGATGGAATCATTGAATGGTATCAAATTTTACTACACGGAGAGTGGACATATATAAACGGAGTAAGGAATGATGAAGCAGAAGCAATTAAAGAAGTCAACTCAAGGGTTGATTGAACCTTAAACATGAAACTCTTCCATTCCAAGAGCACTATGATATGATGTGAGGCTTTATTCGAGCTGCTAAATGTGAAAGTTGTGCTTGGGATTAAGATTGGAGGTTTGAGTTCGTATCGTATGATGAAGTGGCTTATTATGATATGATGACGTTTAAAGTAAAGTGGTTATATGCATATGTAGTATGTAGATTATAATTATGCCGCCATGAAATGATTGTTATGTGATGGCTTATGTGTGGGGCTTAAGTGTGAAATATCTAGTTCACTAGATACCCGTAGGAATGGCTATAAGTTGTGCACGTTAGTGGGATTAAACGTTAAAGTAGATGTGGGACTAGTTAGGTAATGTATATACCTAATGTTAAAGAAAAGTGTGAAATGTGGGAAATCGTGCTAGTTGTAATGCTAGTGCGTAAGATGTGGGAGAACCGTGCTAGTTGTAAAGCTAGTGCGTAATATGTAAGTTATAAGAATATGTGGGAAAGATGTTCGTATTGTTTAAGACGTGGGAGTACAATGTGACGTGAGATTTAATAAGATATGTTGAGACGTGTGATAAGTATGATGTATCGTTGAAAGGCACAATTAGGAGTATATACTCTACATGGGCTAATATGAATACGTGTGACAAGTTTATGTGTGATATGCCAAGATATGATATGAAGTTACGTTTAAGTGGTAAGTCTATGTTGATATGGGTAGGAAGGTCTTATCCTTCCAATGAATAGTCTTTGCTGAATGTAAAATGAGGTGATTACCTGATTTGATTTAAAGATTGAATCAAAGAAATGCCGAAACGGATGAAATGTAAGGTGAAAGAAGAAAAGACTATGTAAGAAGTTCAATGAGTTGGTCATGCTAAGTTAAAGAACGACCCAAGGGAATCCTGAAATGAAATGATAAAGTTAAGGGTATGGATAAGTTAATTATATAGGAGTGGCGAAATGATTCTGAGGACAGAATCTTTTTAAGGGGGAGGTAATTGTAACATCCTAAACTTTTCTATCATTGCTTTGACTTTGAGCGTTAGTTGACTTTGACACCGCTAGTTGCTTAAGTGCTTAAGTAATTAACTATTGATGTTTGAATGATAAATGTAATACTTGAACTAGTTACTAATGGTCATAAGATGTTATTATAGTTGTCGGATAGTAATTAAGGTGCTCCATCGGTCGTTTGAGTTCCCGGTTCGTTAGTTTGAGCCTTAACGGCCGTTAGATTTAAGTTAAGGGCACTTTGGTAATTGTGAAAGGGAGTGGACGGTTTTGAGGGGGATTAGGCAGCCCTAATCCCTAATTTTTTCCAGAATTAAGTGTGTGTAATTGAAGGTGTGCCTCCCTTTGCCTTCCTTGCTCAATTCCTTTGATTTCGGGTTGAATCGGAGTGATTAAACGCTTGTAGATCGAATCTATAATCATCTTTAAGGTAAGGATGGTAATCCCTACTGATTTTTGGTTATATTCATCTATTCAATTCGTTCATATATGGTCTTGATCAATTGAATACGTTTATTGATAGAATCGGTGATTTCGGGTCATTCGGTGATTGTTATTGCAATCAATATGTATCTTGAGTTTTTCCTACAGGTATGAAGTTGTTTCTAGAGTCATTTTAATGTTCAAATAGAACCAATATAGGGTTCACATCTGGTCTTGAGGTTTGATATGGATTCGATTGCGTTTGTGAGTCGATTTAGGTCATTCGGGTGTCAAATCGATTGTAAAATGAGTATAATGAATCCATGAATCAATTGATGATTTCATAATGATACAAAAGTCTTAATTTGATGTGTATGAACTGTAGAGGTCGTGGTGGCTTGAAATGGATGTTTGATGGTGGAAATTGTTTGCAAAACAAAGGGTTTATTAGGTCTGAAAATTCAGTCATATTGCAAAAATCATATCTTCTTTATATGAACGACTTAGGAGATGACTCTTACATTTATGAAAACCTCTATGTGTCCCCTAAATTTGATATGAACAAAGTTTCCTTTGATTTTGCCCAGAGATATGCGAAAAATGTTGATTTCCAAAAATGGTCAGGTTTCAGACGAATTCTGCAGACTTGTCTTGCAAACGTCATAAATCATTCATTAATGAACTTCAAGAGTCAAAATTTATATTTCTGGAAAGGTCTTTGAATTCCCTACATTTCATAAGAACTAAGTTTTGACTCATTTGGTCGTCTTGAGGTCGAAAAGTCGCCTGCAAGTGAAGGGCGCGAGTCAGTCTTTAGACAAGCACTCCATATGCGGCGCATAAAACCTATGTGCGGCGCATATCGGGGCCTGGGAGGTTTCTGGGTGATTTTTGAAGCAAATATGCGACGCATATTCAAAGCATGCGCCGCATAAAGGGTCTGTGAGCCCGTTTGAGGTCCGAAACAAGCGTTTAAGGGTCCTATAAGTGTACCTAAGTTAATGTATGGTCTTATAACCTTATTAGGTTGGGTTTATACAGGTTTAATGACTATGAACTCGAGATAGGTAGTCGGGATCACAAACAAGATACATTAACATTGCTTATTGATCGTCACGAGGTAAGATACACTACTTTTGACACGCTGAGGGTTCAACAAACGATGGTTTCATAATTATAACTTCCCAATTGGTAACGTATGTTGTTTATGAGTATATGGGGTTACACGGGAGGTAATATGGGTTATGTAGTTGACCTTGGAGACCTGAAATGCAGTCCCTCATGATATGTATTGTAGTGCATGTTATGATATGACGTAGGATGTAGTGCTATGTATGAAGTATAATGTAGTGTTATGAGATGCAGTATATGTTGTTATTGATTGATGTTGTGCATGTTTGTATGGCTTGCTCATCTAGTTCACTAGACTTGCTAAGTTGCCATGTCACGTGCACGTTTAAGGGCCCAAAACGTAAAAGCAGTAAACGTAGCAATTGTTTAGGTAATGCAGTCACCTAAACTAAATAATGCAGTGTCGAGCTCGTAAAACTTTGATGCAAGAAAGTGTTAAGCTTAACCCGTACTTGCCCTAGCCCGGCTAAGTGCGTTGACGTAGGTTGCTTGGGTGGCTCCTAGCAACATGGTCATTGAGATGCAGTTGAGTAATACGAGGGGTCTGACCCACCCTCATTTGTCTTGTACATACGGATTACTCCGGGATTGGCTTGCCATTCCTTAACGACGTTTGATGTTCAACTGAATGGTTGTCATTTAATTGGTTTGGACTTTTAAAGTTTCTTCCGCTCTATTTTAACGCCGTTAGTCGAAAATTTTTGGAAACCCGTATTTTTAAACGAATGGTGTTACATCTACTCCTTCTTCTTGTGAGTAACCCTTTGCAACAAGTCTTGCCTTGTTTCGAATCACGTGACCATCTTCGTCCATCTTGTTTCTGAAGACCCATCTTGTCCTAATTGGTTCTTTCTTTAGATTACTGGGACAAGGAACAAGTTCCCAAACATCGTTCCTCTTAAACTGATTGAGCTCATCTTGCATGGCTTCAATCCAGCTTGGGTCGTTCATAGCCTCGTCAATCTTCTTTGGTTCTATTAGAGATAAGAAGCTGACATTTAAGCATTGATCGCTTGTGGCTCTTCTGGTCTGAACCCCACTAGTGGAATCCCCAATGATTTGCTCGATAGGATGTGCTTTAGTCCACTTAGTGTATTGACCAGGATGAACTATGATATCAGTGCAAGAACTCCTCTGAGATACTTCAGGAGGTGCTTCAGAAAAGACTACCTCAGTCTCATCATCTTCCTCCTGCAGATCATGATTTGCATCATGAAACTGTTCAAATTGGGGTACTTCAGTTGAGCCTGATATCTGAGGTGAAGCAGCATGTACATCTGATCCAATAGTCAGCTCAGAAGGTAGTTTAAAACTGACTGAAGGATAAAATGGAATGTTGCTAGACTTGATTATTCTTGGTTCTGAACTGAAATGTTCAGAAGCAGGTTTAGGTGACTGATCAGATTCAGCAATAGGATCAGAATCACCGAAACTTATTGGACTTTCTGAGGGTGGTACGGGAATGGAATTCTTAAATATTGCAGAGTTAGATTCATCAAAGGTAACATGAATTGACTCATCAACCTTTTCAAGTCTCTTGTTAAAGACTCTAAAGGCCTTGCGATTTGATGAATATCCTAGGAAGTACCCTTCATCAGCTTTTGCATCAAATTTTCCAAGCTGACTGGAATCATTCAGAATGTATACTGGACATCCAAATACATGGAAATATCCAATATTAGGCTTTCTATTTCTGAGTACTTCATAGGCTGTCTTCTTGTGTCTTTTGACATAGACAGATCTGTTCTGGGTGTAGCAAGCAGTTGCAACAGCTTCAGCCCAGAAATTCTTGGGAAGACCAGATTCATTCAGCATACTTCTAGCAGCTTCAATCAGCGTACGATTCTTTCTTTCTACAACACCATTCTGCTCTGGTGTGTGTGCTGAGGAGAAGTTCTGAGATATGCCAGTTTCAGTGCAGAAGGACTCCAGAGTGGCATTTCTGAATTCAGTGCCATTGTCACTTCTGAGCTGACAAACTTTTCGCTTATGCTTGAGTTCAATTTTTTTGATGTGAGCAATGATTTCAGCAGCAGCTTCACTCTTAGATCTGAGAAAAATTACCCAGCAATATCTTGAATATTCATCAACAACAACAAGGGTATACTTCTTTCCTGCTCTTGTCTGAACATTCACTGGTCCAAAGAGGTCCATGTGAAGCATGTGAAGAGGTTCAGTTATACTAAAACTTTGTTTTATCTTGAATGAAGCTCTTTTCTGCTTACCCATTTCACAACCTGGACATGGCTTGTCTTTGTTGAAAGACATTGAGGGTATCCCATCAACAAGTTGTTTCTTGACAACTTATTAATATTCTTGAAGTTCAGATGGGATAATCTCTTGTGCCACAACCAATTTGTGTCTTCATCTGCCTTTGTGTAGAAACATTGTTCAGTGGGTGAACTATTCATATCAATGATATAAATGTTTCCTTTTCTTGGTGCAATCAAAACTACCTTTCCATCCCTGTTGAATATGGTGCCTTGTGAAATATCAAATAATACCTTGAAGCCATCATCACATAGTTGACTGACACTGATCAGGTTATATTTCAAACCGTTCACATATGCAACACGTGTGAATTTGACTTGTCCATTATTCACAACACCATATCCCTCAGTTTTTCCATTTTCATCATTTCCAAATGTTATTGAGGGCCCCTCTTGCACCCTGTATTCCTCCAGCAGGGTCTGATAACCAGTCATGGTTCTGCCAGCAGCGCTGTCAAGATACCATATATTCTTCTTTCAGTCTCCCTGCACAAACACAAAGATTAGTTCTTTTTGGGAACCCATCTGGTGATGGGTTCGCTAGACTCTCCCTTAGCAGTCTCAGATTTCTTTGGTTCATAAGGAACTGAAGGATCGAAGGGGATCTCAGTCATAATCTCAGATGACACAAAAATAGTTGGTTTGATGGGGGGCTCAACCTTTTTCTTCTCAGATTTTTGCTTGATTTGTTTGGAAAAAGGTTTTGCATTTTGTTTAGGTTGAAGAGGAGTGGTTTCAACATTTTTTAAACATGCATTACAACTCTGCACTTGTCTAGCCAATAACTGAAATTGACTCTCTAACCTTAACAAAATTGATTCTTCATTAGACACCTGAGCCTTACCTGAATATGAGGTAGAAGGCTCAGTGGGGGAGATATTTTTCTTCTTCTTTTGGCCTTTAGGAACCTTAGATGAAGTCTGAGGGGATGACTTTTTGGTTTTAGCCTTCCTTTCTGAACCAGTTGTCTGAGCTGTTTCAGATTTACCCTCAGATTGTTCCTGAGCCTTATCAGTCACAGTTTTCTGCTTGCCAACTTTAGGAAAAATGATTTCAGGTTTTATTTCCTTTGGAAGTGCATCTAAATCAGTGATTATAGATGCCAAATGAAGATCACCAGATTCATATGTTGTTCTTTGAGTTGCAAAAGTATTTTTAATTGCAGCATCTGGCCTTGGTGCTTTCATCCAAGATTTAATTATTGCTTGTTCTTTTTCAAGGATGGTTTTTAATTCTTCTTTTTCCAATTCTAAAGTGGCAACCATAGACTGATAACTTTTTAAAGCCAAATGAACATCTTTCAGTTCTTTTAGTCTGGCCTGACTGGCGTTCAGTTCAGAAGTATTATTTTCAAACATTTTTAGGCTTTCTGAACGCACAGTTTCGACAAAAGAAATGTCTGCCTCTAAAAGAACCAAAAGGTCCAGTTTTTGTTCCTCATCACTTTCAAAACCAAAGTCACTAACCTTTTTCATGACAATATCCACCCAACGACCAGATTCAACATCAGATTTGACCAGATGACCTTGATCTTCACGTGCCATGAAACACATATCCCTTACTTCTTCATCATCATCAGATGATTCATCAGATTCCTCCCATTTTTCAGTCTTGGCAATCATACAACTATTATTGCTTGAGTTGTTTTGAGCCATGAGAGCTATTTGGGCTTTCAGCTTCTTGTACTTAGCCTTATAGCTGTCATCAGGTTTCTGAAAAATAGAATGATTGGGGGCAGATGATGATGAAGGCTGACTAGATCTGCATTCCTTCATGAAATGTCATTTCTTGCCACACTTAAAGCATTCAAGATTAGACTTATCAATAGAAGCGCTGGAAGCAAATGGTTTGCCAGATCGATTAGATTTGGCCTTAAAACGATTGAACGTTTTAGCCAGCATGGCAACCAGATCATCATTGTCATCCTCATCACAACTATGAGTTACATTACCAGAAATACCAGTTTTTAACATTTCAGAGACCATCTTCTTCATCGAGTCAGAATGATCACTCTCAGAAGATAGTAGAGCAGTCCCATGTGGTTCAGAATTATGAACCATGACTGAACTGGTAGAAGCATGCTTTCCATGTTTGAAAGTTTTCACTGTTCCCATCAAACTTGGGAACAGGATTACTTGGAAAGTGTACATGCACATTATGCGATGGTATATTGTTGTTGATGATAGGGGGTGGAGTAGTGTTAGCATTTGCATTGGCATTAGCATTAGCATTAGCATTAGGGTCAGGGCCTGTATTGAACATTTGGTCAACCATTAGCATTAGCATTAGCATTAGCATTAGCATTAGCATTAGCATTAGCATTAGCATTAGCATTAGCATTAGCATTAGCATTAGCATTAGCATTAGCATTAGCATTAGCATTAGCATTAGCATTAGCATTAGCATTAGCATTAGCATTAGCATTAGCATTAGCATTAGCATTAGCATTAGCATTAGCATTAGCATTAGCATTAGCATTAGCATTAGCATTAGCATTAGCATTAGCATTAGCATTAGCATTAGCATTAGTGTACATACATTATGCGATGGTATATTGTTGTTGATGATAGGGGGTGGAGTAGTGTTAGCATTTGCATTGGCATTAGCATTAGCATTAGCATTAGGGTCAGGGCCTATATTGAACATTTGGTCAACCATCTTTGCAGATCAAAGGTTAATGAATTGATATAATTCAACCTTGCTGCTCTGATACCAATTATGAGTCCCAAATATAGATGGTTTAATACCCGACTGGCAAGTAGTTCTAACTGGAAGAAGACCAGTTCAGAATACGATCCAGATATGGATGAACAATACAATAAAGATACTGAAAGTAAATGCAAGAAACAATAAGGGATGAAACTATATAAATAATATGTATAGATCAAGTATGTAGCATTGAGACACGATGTATTTTTCAAGGTATTTGATTTATTGATATATAAACAAATACAAAGGTTGTTGCGGAACAAAGATAAACACCCAAGTATAAATATCTAAACAACCTAGAAATACAAGTGATCTAATGACTTGGAAATACTCGTAAGGATTACTTGGAAAGTGTACATGCACATTATGCGATGGTATATTGTTGTTGATGATAGGGGGTGGAGTAGTGTTAGCATTTGCATTGGCATTAGCATTAGCATTAGCATTAGGGTCAGGGCCTATATTGAACATTTGGTCAACCATCTTTGCAGATCAAAGGTTAATGAATTGATATAATTCAACCTTGCTGCTCTGATACCAATTATGAGTCCCAAATAAAGATGGTTTAATACCCGACTGACAAGTAGTTCTAACGGGAAGAAGACCAGTTCAGAATACGATCCAGATATGGATGAACAATACAATAAAGATACTGAAAGTAAATGCAAGAAACAATAAGGGATGAAACTATATAAATAATATGTATAGATCAAGTATGTAGCATTGAGACACGATGTATTTTTCAAGGTATTTGATTTATTGATATATAAACAAATACAAAGGTTGTTGCGGAACAAAGATAAACACCCAAGTATAAATATCTAAACAACCTAGAAATACAAGTGATCTTAATGACTTGGAAATACTCGTAAGGATTACTTGGAAAGTGTACATGCACATTATGCGATGGTATATTGTTGTTGATGATAGGGGGTGGAGTAGTGTTAGCATTTGCATTGGCATTAGCATTAGCATTAGCATTAGGGTCAGGGCCTATATTGAACATTTGGTCAACCATCTTTGCAGATCAAAGGTTAATGAATTGATATAATTCAACCTTGCTGCTCTGATACCAATTATGAGTCCCAAATAAAGATGGTTTAATACCCGACTGACAAGTAGTTCTAACGGGAAGAAGACCAGTTCAGAATACGATCCAGATATGGATGAACAATACAATAAAGATACTGAAAGTAAATGCAAGAAACAATAAGGGATGAAACTATATAAATAATATGTATAGATCAAGTATGTAGCATTGAGACACGATGTATTTTTCAAGGTATTTGATTTATTGATATATAAACAAATACAAAGGTTGTTGCGGAACAAAGATAAACACCCAAGTATAAATATCTAAACAACCTAGAAATACAAGTGATCTTAATGACTTGGAAATACTCGTAAGGATTACTTGGAGTATATCTCACAAGTTGCAATGCAAAGGTTTCAAGCCATTTGCAAGTTGTGAGAAGACTTATATTTATAGACTAAGTCCATGATGACGTGGACCAGATCGTACAAATATGGTTGGGAGTATTTAAGGAATTAAAGCTAATTCCTTACATGTGTACTTTTAAGGTTTAGGTATATAAGTCGTTGATGTGACTTATCAAACCTTATTCCCAACTTTTACTTTACCTTGTACTTTAATTAATAGTTAAATCTATTAACCGGGTAAAGATATGTAAAGTAAAAAGTCTTCCTCGTAATCAGTGTAAAAGTGTGTAAGTACTTTTTACACTGAGATGCTTCAGTCTTCGATCAGGTAGAATCAGTTTCTGAGCTCCACATCTGAACTGATTCTCATTCTTCAGATTTCAGTTTTTGACTTCATTCTGAACGGTATTCTGATACGTTGATCTGAACTGAAGTGAAGCTTCAGTGAACTAATTCTGAGCGACCTCAGAATTCTATACAAGTATTCTTCACTGAGCTTCAGCTATTTCTGAACAAATCATACTTGGTCGATTTTCGACCTAACATAAGTCGAGATTTGTTTGTGTTTTTAAAACATGACACTCAACTTTAAATGACACCTCAGACTCGTGTACATCATTTTAGAAGTCCGAAGTGGTTTAGAACGAATTAGAGTCATCCAAAAGTCGTCTCGTGCTCGCAATTTATCGTCATGTTTATTATACACATTCTTATACAATTATATGTTAACCTTTCATGCTCATTAAGACCTTAGTTTGCACACTCGACTTTAAACAACCCTTATGACCAGAATAGGACTCCATAGGAGTTGAGGTATGACCCGGTTGAAAGCTAAACACGACCCAAGGATCAAAGAAACGAGGCTAGAAACAAAACAGAAAACTGCACAAAGCACATCACCATCTTGGACGGTGGCCTAGTTCTTCATTACGGTGGAAATGCTCTGTTTTACGCTGGTCCATGAAGCAAACGGTGAAAAGTGACATTCCAGACCACCGTCTGGGACGGTGGTCCTGGCGTGCAAGACGGTAGGCAGCGAGCAGCAGGAACCAGCTCAAAAATGGTTCAAAAATCGACCCATGACTCAATTTTGCTTGAAAAACGATTTAGGGAGCTTGTAAACTCATATTTGCACGTAATGGAACTTAATCAAACATCAATTAACAAGACCCATATCACAATTCCATCCCTAAACACCAATCTTTACTAAAAATCATTTTAACCAAATTTCTAAAACTTAGAAACCCTAATTCGTGCTCTTGAACTCCAAGTCGACTAAAACTCATTCAATTCGACCAACACACAAGTTATACACTAAAAGAAGATGAATTTAGGTTATGAAATGCTTACCAAGCTTCCACCAATTGCTAGGAACCGAATTTGAGCTCAAAATGAAGATTTCTTGCATTTAAAGTTTTTGAATTTTCGATATGTTGTAATTATAATGATATTGATATGTTGTAATTATAATGATATTGATGATGTTTCTAACTTGAATTTAACTCAAACAACATTAATTGATGATAAGAATTTGGAGAGGGAGAGAGAGTGAGAGTGTGTGTTTTTCTTGCATTTTAAGAGAGAGAGAGAGAAAAAATGGATAAGAATAGAAATGAATGGATGAAAGAATGTAAGGTTTTTTTTTGGGGGATAGGGTTGGGTAGTTCTTGGGTGGGTCATGGGTAAGGGTTAAGTCCATGGGTTGACCCGTTTTAGTTTACTAGTTTATTTAATCCCTATCTCGCACCGCCAAGTATTGTATCGTCAACTAAGTGGTCAATCGACCCGTTAAGTATAGCGTACGTCAATATGTCTAAAAAAATGAACTCAATTAAGTCGTTAATTAAATTCGTTAATCAATTTACGCGTAAAGTCAAACGGTCAAAAGTCACGGATGTTACACACACAATAACAGCCGACTACCACTTGCAACTTTTACTTCTTCTAAAAAACGTTGCTCCAAAAAAACCATTGGCTTTTCTCACATCCTCTTTTGTACGTATTCTTGTTCAAAGCTTTTCTCACATCCTCTTTCGTATTCTTTCTACATACTACTATTTAATTTATTTATTTTACCATTTTGAATAATTTATTTATTTAATTTTTTTTTTTTAGATTGGTACCAATTTACAATTTTCTTCTTCACAAAATAGATAGGATGTAAAATATTGGTCTCGCTTGATGTACACTTGTTTTTTGGTCAATGGTCTTTTTGAAGAAAATTCCATTCACAAATATGCTTGACTTTTATATGGCCAGGTTCAATGTACTTTTATTATTAATCAGATTAGTCCTAAACATGCCTTAAAATCAGAAGAAGATAACGCTACTTTTGTTGATAAATATTCGTCACACTTTATAAATTCCAACACAATTCACGCCTTTAATCGAACTCTAAAACCCACTCCACAAACAAACAAACAGAATCTTAAAAAACTCATCACTCTTTCACGATAATCTCTCTTGAGCCGCCACAACCAAACTTGATCGAAAAACATGACGACGACAACGCTGGAAGGATTCCAAGTACTTGACGAGAAATCATTACGAGAATATATTAAAAAAACACCATCTTTGTCTTCAAAACTAGGAAATGATGATGATTTGATTATCAAAGAAGTTGGTGATGGAAATCTTAATTTTGTTTACATTATTATCTCCCCATCCGCTGGTTCTATTGTCGTTAAACAGGTTTCCATATTTTCTCCTTAATACTATTTTTTTAAATACAATGATATATAAGTTGGATACATATAGTAGATTTTGGACTAAAGTCTTTTGAAAGTATCTAATTTCAGCTAGCTAATAAATCCCATGTTTCTTAGGATTAATTACAAAGTATCCAACTTCAGATAGCTAGCTAATATATTGTAATAGTTGTAATTTGCCATTGACTAACTATATTGTAATAGTTGTAATTTTTTAAACCGTGTGGTCGTATTTTGGGACGGACATTAGTGATTACATAAACCAACTGGGTTGGATCAGTTGGATCAGTGGTCGGAGCCCTTGCCTCTCGAGACAGAGGTCAAGGGTTCGATCCTCATGCCCAGTAAGGCTAGATGTCCTTTTCTACCTTTGGTAGAACTTGGAAGCATCCTCTCTGGGTAAGGCTAGGGGTAAGGCTGTCTACATCTCAACCTCCCCATACACCGTCGAAGACGGTATTGGGACCCAAAACCCGTGAAAGACGGCAATGGGAGTTACTTTTATTAGTGATTACATTTTTAGTTTTGCGTCGGATGCAGTTTGGATCATCTTGTAACTGATGAAATTCTGTAAAGATGTTACAATTTACAAATGGGTAATCGGATGAGGTTTTCCTGTTAGTATATTTTTGCTTAGATGTATGCAGTATAACTGGGGCATCCCGGTGATTGTTTGTGAAGTTAATTGGATTAGAAATTGTGAATTTTACAATGGATTAAATGAAAAAGAACACAGAGATATTTGCTCAAACCAAAGGAGCTTTTCTTGATATATGAAAACTGAAAAACTCAAGCATAAAACAGGAATATAAATACGTGAACTTGGGCATTCCCATCATTCACATGACTGCAGGAAAGTAGGGGATAAAACTGGCACAACTAACTGCCATACTACCACTAACTTAGACTAAGTCTAATTAAACAAAAACTTAAGATAAATGAAAATAAATAAAACGTGCAGTAAATAAAAGTTCAAGACTTGGTCTTCTAGTGACACTTCCATAATTTAGGCAATGTATTTCAACATTGTTTATGACTAATTCCTTGACCACCCACAAGGTGTTCACCTAGTGAGGATTAAAACATGAAAACTCTTCTAAGGAAACAGGACCACCCACAAAGCCATCTTTTTATGATTCATTTGATACGGAAAAAAAGAACGGTTACTAATTCAACACAAACGAAAAAGTATGTTCGTATGTGTTTTATAGCATTTGTAATTATGCTTTTATATTTGAATGTTGAATTTTTTATAGGTACTGAACTGATTTGATGGTTATTATTACTTTTTCATATGTGGTCAGGCTATACCGTATGTTCGTTGTATTGGTGAATCATGGCCAATGACTAAAGAAAGATCCTATTTTGAAGCCACGGCTCTTAAACGTCAGCATGGTTTGTCACCCAAACACGTTCCAGAAGTCTATCACTTTGACAGAGCAATGTCGGTGATTGGTATGCGATATATAGAGCCTCCACATATAATCCTGAGGAAAGGGTTGATCGCTGGAGTCGAGTATCCCTTGTTAGCTGAACATATGGCAGAGTTTATGGCCAACACACTGTTTTATACCTCTCTTCTTTATCTCACAACCACAGAACATAAAAGTGCAGGTTAAAATTCCATCCTTCTCTTGCTTCTGATTTCATATTAAAACACCGTGACCGGCACATTCTGCATTACGACTAGTAGTACTTATTTGCCCAACATTCTTGCCTTTACACCAAGTATGTGGATATAGAAGAAACAACCTTTTTATGCTATGAAAAAGTCTTATAAAACCTATGTACGGAAGATTTATAATATAGTACATAGCTGTTGTGTGGTTTCAATAGACTCCTTAAGATCGAAATATTTTGTTCAAAAGACTATGGTTTATTTGCTTTGATACTAGTTTTGCTCCAATTAATCCTCCGGTTTGAGTCATTGGAGAGAATAAAGTCTTCTTCAAACAGATCTATACATTCAAACCCAAAGAATAGTTAAACTGATATCATGCTCCTTATGTTGTAAATAATAATATCAATAATTATCAAGATTATCTATGTATTCTATAAGTCTATAGGTCTCTGGATAATTCTTCTTTTTTTTTTGAACGGCAGAACTGATATATATTAATAAGAAACGACCACTCTAGCAAGGTACTAGAGGTCGAAAATACAACAAGTACAATCTAGACTACAGTCACGGATAACCAAAGACTAGATTCTTCCCGAAACTTTAACAGCTAAGAGTGCAAAAGGGTTGAAAAAACTTGTGCCAATTACAGTGGCCTTTTGTCTATGTGAATGAACATAACTCATGGGTTTACCTCAATGTTGCTCTGTGCAGTGGCTGAATTTTGTGCAAATGTGGAGATGTGCAGGCTGACCGAGCAAGTTGTGTTTTCAGATCCTTACAAGATTTCTGAGTTTAACCATTGGACTACACCTTATCTTGATAGTGATGCTGAGGCAGTTCGAAATGACAAAATACTAAAGCTGGAAGTGGCTGAGCTGAAGTCTAAGTAGAGACTCTATCACCTGTGTTCACTTTTAGTTTTTACTTTATAGTGATGATCTTCAGGAAGCAGTTCCTTATGCAAATCGATGTCTTATGTGCAGGTTCTGTGAGAAGGCACAAGCTTTAATTCATGGCGATCTCCATACTGGTTCAGTCATGGTTACTCGTGAATCAACTCAAGTTATTGATCCAGAATTTGCTTTCTATGGGCCAATGGGGTTTGATGTTGGTGCTTTTATTGGAAACTTGTTTTTGGCATATTTCTCTCAAGATGGACATGCAGATCATGGGAATGACCGAAAAGTATGTCTTGCTCATAATATTTTTATTACGCTTATTATTATTTAATTATGTACACATTTATAAATGTCAAAGTATCGTGCTTTTAATGAGATTTTGGGGTAACTGTGAATGCAGACATATAAAACATGGATAGTAGATACGATAGTGGACACATGGAATCTTTTTTACAAAAAGTTTACCAATCTTTGGGATATACATAAGGAGGGGCCTGGTGAGGCATACCTTCATGAAATTTATAATGATGTGGAGCTCCGGGAGCTTGTGAAACAGAAATACATGTCTGATCTGTTTCATGATTCCCTCGGATTTGCTGCTGCCAAAATGATAAGGTAATCTGGACTTTCTATGTTAATCTCATGAATTATGAACAATGCAATGTAAGCATGCTAGTGCACTTTGTCGAAATGTGCTCTTGGGGTCTCACGGACGTCACTTCAACATAACACAATGCATGCTAGTATCATTTGAAGTATACTTAGTTACATAGGTCATCTAGAAGACTAGAACGTTGCTTATCCAATTAATTAGCCTAAACAAATCTGTCTAAGTTTTTATACATGTAGTAAGCCATGCTAACCTTTATTTAATTAATAAAGTCACACAGAAATGCGTGAAATGACAAATGTTTATGAACATTTTCCAATATGGTGATAATTTAGCAAGATTTTATTTCATTAATGTCATTTTCATAATTTGGTTCTGAATAGAACCAAATTATAAGTGTATAAATATTATTCATTGTATTAGGCACATTTTTTTTAAAAATTTGTCACTTTTTACAATTAGTACTTTAGTAACCCTTCCATTTAGTATAAATTATCGTTATTCATTGTATTAGGCACATTTTTTTTTAAAAATTGTTCACTTTTTACAATTAGTACTTTAGTAACCCTTCCATTTAGTATAAATTATCGTTATTTACTTGAATTTGGAACATTGTAAGAAAATGTCTCCCTGGAACTTAGTTCTATCATATGTTCTCATTATAAGTATTTGTATGAAGAGGCTATCACCCTCCCTCTCACCCGTAATACTCAACCAGCCTCACTCTCACACCTTACCCGTGTGACCCCCTCTTTTCCCAGTCATACATTGCATGCTCAGTCTTCTATATACACCCTTGGACTTGATTTTTGTTGTAGCGTTATTGCACTATTTTCATTGAATCTATATCTCGAATGCGTCTACTTTAAATTTTACGATTAAAACAATGTTTATATTATTAAATAACTTGGGTAACAATACTTCCTTTATTGTATTCATATTGTATATCTTGTTATAATTGGTTAATTATCGATAAGTCAAATATGCCTTTATGAATCTTACTGTCAAAAGTAGTTAATTTATTCTCATGATATATCAATTACATAACCACCAATAAAGAATCAAAGGATTAATACTTTATTCTGATTTTGACAAAAAGGCGGATTGTTGGGGTAGCTCATGTAGAGGATTTAGAATCAATCACTGATCTTGGCAAACGAGCAGATTGTGAACGGCGGGCTCTTGACTTCGCCAAAATGCTTATGAAGAAACGGAGAACTTTCAACAACATTACTGATGTTATCTCTGCGGCTCAGTAACTACATATGCAATGTGAATGGTTGCAGATATTATGGCTCCAAATAAAAGTTCAAGAATTATACATCATAGTAGAACAGCAGACCGCACCTGTATTCGTGGCTTGTTTGCTTCTGTACTAAATTGTTACCAAATAGGAGCCAGGTACTGGCATTGTAGTCAAAGTGTTCAAGTTTACTTATTTAACGTCTTTATTTCATGGCTGATAAGTGATAATATATGCGTAAGGTACTAAGGTGTGACTATTTTTGCTAACCGATTTCAGTTGCATGATAATATGTGAACAACACATAAGTTCTTTGTAGTTGCTAAAATTAGCAGATGATTATCACATTTGTTTAGGTGGGTTTTTGGCATTGCCAGAAACAACCTCAAAACGGCTTGAAACACAACTGGGTACCCCTTCTAAACCAGCCAGAACCCAGATACAAGCTACAGTGAACTACGACCTCAAACTACAGCCTGAAGCAATTACTGTAAACGCCTAACTTTGGACTACCACTCAAAAACAGCTGGAGCTTTGCAAAAAGCCATGCTTGAATGACCCTGAAAGCTAAAAAAACCAGAAAAATGTATGAAAAAAGAGGAGTTGGGGGGAAATACAAATGGAAGAGAAATTGTGGGTTTAAGCCTTTGAGGGTGCGGGATGGGTGGGTGGTGGTTTGGGGGAGGGGGCTCTGTATCAGAGGGGAAACTTGCAGGGTCCTGGGTTTAGCTGCTCCGGAAATGATAGGGTAACGCGGGCCTTATACAACTATGAATATGGAAATTTGAACTTTAGGCATAATGTAAGAAACATTTATGACTATTTGTCATGTGTTGTAAATGCAAAATACCCTTTATTTTTCCTGTAATGACAGCAATGGTAAATTAGGCAAGTTTAACAAGGAGTTATGCTGTCTATTTCGAATTTAATTATTAGTGTTCAAATTGATTACAAGCGAATTGTTGGGGTGGCTCATGTAGCGGATTTTGAGTCATCACTTATCCATTCAAACGAGCAGATTGTGAAAGACAGGCTCTTGCTAGTGAAACAACAGGAAAGTGGTATTGCTCTTCTTGCTGAGGATGACTAATGGCTACACCTATCTGATGAAGAGACTGAAGAACTTGCAGCTAATGTTTGTTTCATGACCAAGATCAAGCGATCCACGGAACTTGATGAAGGTGGTACCGGTTCTGAATCTGATGATGATGAGGTATGCACAATCTCCAAACGTGATCTTGATCAATACATGAATAAAGCTGTCGAAACTAATGAATCTTTGCAAAAAGAAGTTTCTAATTTAATTGAATCTTTGAAAGAGAAAGAAAAATCTTTGATTGAATTTCAAAACAAACATGACAAACTGCAAAAAGATTTTGATGATTTGACAGCTAATCAAATTTCTGTTTCCTTTACTCCTTCTTCTGAGTTGCTCATAGCAAATCAAGAACTTGAGACCAAAGTTTTTGACCTAACCCTAACCATCAAAGAAATGCAAATTGCAAAGTCCAATGAAATGTTTCGAGCAAATGCTTTGGCCGAAGATCTTGAGTCCTTGAAAATTAAAATTGAAGAGACCAACCCTGCTTTAAAAGAATTAGAAGACAAAATCTCCGATTTAAATTATGCTTGTTGCATAAAAGATTCATATAACCAAAAACTGGATAAGCAAATTGATGAACTTAAAGATGAAATCAAGTTTTATCAAGTGAAAGTTTACAAGATCGATCGATCGAATAAACAAATCTTTTTGAACAAGCCAAGTGATTTTGCCGGTGGGTTTACTCAAGGGTTGGGTTTTGAAAATCCAAAGAATTTGCTCAAAGCACAACAGGAAGTTCCACCTTTATATGACGCCAACTTAATGAGATATGGCATGACCATTCTGTATGTTCGACCAAGTTATGGTGATTATGAGAAAGAGGATTGTCTAGCAAAGTGTGCAATTAAATGTAATTATGACAAAATCAATGAGTCAAATGATCTTTTCAATCTTCCTCTTGTTCCTAAAAGAAAAACTCACTCTGTTACAATTGTTGAACTTGATGAAAATTCGAGTGAC
Organism: Erigeron breviscapus; assembly: GCA_034093135.1. Taxonomy (NCBI): domain Eukaryota; kingdom Viridiplantae; phylum Streptophyta; class Magnoliopsida; order Asterales; family Asteraceae; genus Erigeron; species Erigeron breviscapus. The sequence continues at coordinate 50,887,774 of CM067167.1, read as the reverse complement.
CAACAACTTGTGGTTCTTTCTAATGAGTCTAAACAAGTGGAAGAAAGTTCTGTTCCAAAACCTGCTTCAGTTCGACCATACATTCCACAAAGTGTTTTGGAAAAGCAAATTGAAGATCTAAAAAGAACACTTGATGAAAAACAACTTTTGCTAGATAATCTAATGTCTCAAAATCACTGTCACAAGAGTGTACCAGTTGTTCCTACCAAACCAAGTGGTGTTGTCTATGATTGTGCTGAACCTAACTGCTCTGCTTGTGAAGAAATGATGTCTTTTTCTTCTTCTTCCTATATTTCTGCATGTGATCTTGTTGATGCTGCTGTACAAACTGAATGGGATTCTGTTAAGACATATAATGTTTCAATTCAAACAGACCTTGACATTCCTACCAATGAGATCCCAATTGACCTCCAGATTTACTTGGATGAGATTGATGCATTAAAACTTGATTTAGAAAAGGAAAGGTGTATCAAAAAGAAAAGTTTTGAAGGTGTTCACGTTGCTGTTCAAACTGATTGTGAACACGAAGTTGAAATAGATTATTTCTTTCCAAACGTTTTTGATACTGAACCCCTCAAGTTTTCTGAGGAAACACAAACTTACTTGAATGAATTTGATACTTTATCTAAAAAGTTTGAAAAAGAAAGAGAACAAAGATTGAAAGTACTCGCTGAACTTAATAAAATTAAGATGGAAATAGAGTACAAGAATATTGTTCTTCAAGCTTTTGCAGATAATAACAATGAAAAAGCTTCAAATTTACTCAAGGGAAGTTACTATCCGGTCAAATCAGGTGAAATTAGTCACTCAAAGTTTTCAAATGAAACAAATGTTTCAAACTCATCCAAAGAAAGTCCTTGTCATCCTAAACCAAATGTCCCAAGTGTGAGTTTGGAATCCAAATCTAAAGTTAAATATGCCAAAATGGATTTCTCAAATCTTCCTAATCTAAACAACTTTTTAGAAGAAGATCATTCATATGATCCTGATTTTGAAAAACAATTTTTTCAAAAGGAAGAAAAGGGTGAATTTTCATTAAAAAGGATTCCAAAATCACACTCTTCGAAGCACAACCCATTTCATAAGAAGTTTCAAAGACCAAAGACCAACCAAGTACCCAAAACTTCTACAGCACAGAAGACTCCTACCCCAAAACCTCAACTCAATAAGATGAAACAACCTCCAATTGGTAATCATGCTTCTTCACAACCTAGATATCACAGGTATCCTAGCTCTCCTAAGCAATCTTCAGTTACACCTAAGAACGTCTTAAAGGTATTTAGAGATGATGCTGTAGGAATAGTTAGATATCAAGATCAGTATGGTTGGTTTTCTCCCACTTACAAAAAGCAAACACCACCTGCCAAAGAGACCATCAAGAAGAAACCTGTCAAGAACATACACACACAGTCATCCACTAACTCTAAAAATGTTCATGTTTCAGGTTACTTGTGCTTAAATTGTCGAAGTAAATGGCTTCCTAAAGATAGATACTTTCATGCCTCTAGGAAAGTCAAGCTTGATGGAATTTCTCATCTGTGTCTGGTATGTCGATTCTGGATGCTCCAGACACATGACTGGTGATAAATCCTTGCTAAGAACTTTGTTGAACGTTTCATGGGAACAGTTAGATTTGGAAATGATCATATAGCCCCCATTCTTGGCTATGGGGATATTGTTCAAAATGGCATCACCATCAAACGTGTGTCATACGTTGAAGGTTTGGGCCATAATCTTTTCAGTGTTGGCCAATTTTGTGATAATGATCTGCAAGTCCTCTTTAGAAGATATGAGTGTAAATTTCAAACCGAAGATGGTGTTGATATTCTTACTGGTTCACGAGATAACAACTTATTCACCATTGATCTCAACAATATTCCATCTTCATCCTCAAATTTTTGTCTTCTGTCTAAAGCTTCAGCTCAACAATCTTGGCTATGGCATCGTCGTCTCTCTCATCTCAACTTCCATACAATTAATGCGCTGGTTGATAAACAACTCGTCGATGGTCTACCTGATTTCAAGTATGACACCAATCATGTTTGTTCTACTTGTTCAATTGGAAAACTCAAGAGAGCGTCCCATAGACCAAAGAAGCATCTAAGCACTGATGCTCCTCTTCATCTCCTTCACATGGATTTATGTGACCCTATGCGTGTCCAAAGTATTCATGCTAAGCGCTACATTCTTGTTATTGTTGATGATTACTCTCGCTATACTTGGGTCTATTTTCTTCGTGAAAAGAGTGAGGCTCCTCAAGTAATCATTGACTTCATCAAAAGGACACAAGTAAATCTTCAAACTTTTGTTCGTTCTGATAATGGTACCGAATTCAAGAATGCTACTCTTGAATCATACTTCTCTTCTGTCGGTATCACTCATCAATTTTCAGCTGCACGAACACCTCAACAAAATGGAGTCGTTGAAAGAAGAAATCGAACTCTTGTTGAAGCTGCTCGTACTATGCTTGCTCATTCTAGATTACCACCAAATCTATGGGCTGAAGCCATTGCAACTGCCTGCTTTACTCAAAACAGATCTATCATCAACAAGAGGTTTGACATTACTCCATATGAAGTCATCAACAAGAGAAGACCCAATGTGAACTATTTCCATATATTTAGGTGTGTCTGTTATGTCCTAAATGATAGAGATAATCTTGGAAAATTTGAACCAAAAGGTGACGAGGGTTATTTTATTGGTTACTCAAGAGAATCTATTGCTTATCGTGTCTATATTTGTAGAACCAAGCAAATTGTAGAGAGTGTGAATGTTAAATTTGATGAACTCTCTAGAATTGTTCTTGAACAACACGGTTCAAGACCCAATCTTCAATGTCCACAAGCTTCCGCTACACAGAACAAATCTTCTGATAAACAGAATTTCTCTAAACCAACCACTAAAGAGTTAGACATCTTGTTTGAAGATTTTTATCATGATCATCCTTCTACTTTGGTACAACCCTTGGCTTCACCTGAACAGTCGTTTTCCAATTCCTCTCAACCTGAGAGCTCATCTGCTATTCAACAAAGTTCATCTCCTGCCACCTCTTCTAATGATTCATCTTCTCCACCTTCGGTCAATTCTTCGTCTACAAATGTATCTTCCTCTGACTCTTCTAACTTGTCGTCAGCACCAAATGATCCTTTATCAGTGCCTGCTCAGCAAAACTCTCCAGGATCCAATCAATCAACTGATTCTGACTCTGATGAAGAAGAATTTGTTCTACCCAATGAGCCTAGCTTTGAGCAAGTCGCTGAACAACATTCTCCAGGTTTTATCAATCCTGATGAAAATAATGATCCCGCTGATCCACTTCCTCACTCCAGGAAATGGTCTCGCTCCATGATTCCTCATCCTCCCACTCAGATTATTGGGGATCCAAACGCTGGACTAACCACACGCGCTGCCTCCGCAAATGAATGTTTATTTGTCAACTTCTTGAGCATGGTTGAACCCAGTAATGTCAATGAGGCTCTTCATGATCCGAATTGGGTAAAAGCCATGCAAAAAGAACTATCTCAATTTGAGCGCCTTGAAGTATGGAAACTTGTTCCTAATCCATACACTCATAAAGAACCGATCAAGACCAAATGGATTTTCAAAAATAAAAAGGATGAGAATGGGGTTGTTGTTAGGAACAAAGCTAGACTGGTTGCAAAAGGATTTTCCCAACAAGATGGTGTAGATTATGATGAGACGTTTGCTCATGTTGCTCGCATTGAGGCTATTCGAATCTTCCTGGCTTATGCGGCATTCAAAAACTTTACGGTTTATCAAATGGATGTCAAGTCTGCTTTTCTGAATGGTGTGCTGAAAGAAGAAGTTTATGTTGGTCAACCCGAGGGCTTTGTGGATCCTAAACGTCCAAATCATGTCTACAGGTTAGACAAGGCTTTGTATGGCCTTAAACAAGCCCCTCGTGCTTGGTATGATGCTCTGTCTGCCTATCTATTACAATCTGGATTCTGCAAAGGTACAATTGACACTACTTTGTTCATCAAACGTCAAGGTAGTGACATTCTTTTAATCCAAATCTATGTAGATGACATAATTTTCGGGTCCACTAATCCTAAGTATTGCAAAAACTTTTCTGCATTAATGGTCAAACATTTTGAAATGAGTATGATGGGAGAATTAAACTTTTTCCTTGGTCTTCAAGTCAAACAAATGTCAAACGGTATTTTTATCTGCCAAAATAAATACATCTCTGACATGTTGAAAAAGTTTGATATGTTTAATTGTCAACCAATTGGTACTCCCATGGAATCTCGAACTAAAATTAATGCTGATCTTAATGGCAAACCTTACAATCAAAAACTTTATCGCAGTATGATAGGATCTCTCATGTACTTAACTGCTAGTCGACTGGACATTATGTTTGCTACATTCATGTGCGCTAGATTTCAGGCAAACCCTATGGATAGTCATGCTCAAGCGGTTAAGCGTATTTTTCGGTATCTTAAGGGAACTATGAACCTTGGTTTATGGTATCCGAAAGATACCGGTTTCGAACTAACCGCCTACTCAGATGCTGACCATGCAGGGTGTAAGTTGGATCGCAAAAGTACTTCAGGTAGTGTGCAATTCCTTGGAGACAAGTTGGTTGGTTGGTCCTCAAAGAAACAAAATTGTGTTTCCACATCCACTGCTGAAGCTGAGTATGTAGCAGCTGCCAGTTGCTGCTCTCAAGTTTTGTGGATGAAGACTCAACTCTCTGACTATGGTTTCAAGTATGACAGAATTCCAATCTACTGTGACTCCAAAAGTGCCATTGCAATCTCTTGCAATCCTGTTCAGCATTCTAAAACAAAGCATATCGATGTAAGGTACCATTTCATCAAAGATCATGTTGAAAAAGGTAATATCGAACTTTACTTTGTCCCAACTGACTACCAACTTGCAGACCTCTTCACAAAACCTTTGGATGAACAAAGGTTCAATTTCTTGAAAACCAAGTTGGGTATGCTTGATCTACAAACTTAAATGCTTCCTTGCCATGTATTCTATGTTTATTTTCTTGGTCAAACCATTGATGTGTGCTTGTGTGCTCTTACATGCAATGTTTGAGGGGGAGAACAAGGGTAGAATGCATGATTTTAGGGGGAGTTTGTAGAATTTATCTGAGTCTGCATGTTCCTAGGGGGAGTTTGTATATATCTTTACTCATTTTGTGTCCTTTGAGAATTTCTCTTTCCGTGCTTAATTTTTCTAAGTCCTTAAAACCTTTTTCCTCTTAAATTTTTCTAAGTCCCTAACCATTCTTTTCCACACAAAAAAAACCCGGATTTGACCGGGTTTGACCCGAAAACCGGATGTCATACCCGGTTCTGACCTCTATAAATACCCGGTTCTGACCTCCATTTTGACTTCCTTCAAAAATTTTCTAAGTATTTTAAATCTTCATTAAAACCGGCTTTCTCTCATTCAAAACCGGCTTTCCTTTTTTCTAAAACCTTTCCAAAACGAAAACCGGTTTTGCAACATAATTTCTTCATACCAATATCGAAAACCGGATTTAGTTCATAAATTCATCATTACCGGCTTTCAGGTATATTCTTCTCTAATACCGGCTTTCATCTATTTATTCATTATTTTCGGCTTTCATAATTCTCCTTTAATATCGGCTTTCATAATTCTTGTCTAAAACCGGCTTTCATTAATTTCTTTACTATTACCGGTTTTCATTCCTTAACAATATTTTGTGATTATCTTTCCAGGGGTGCTTTACTTGTGTGTTTGTGATTTATTTTTCCTTATTTGTCATTCATTCTAGCAGGTATAATCTCATTTACGATAATGTCATTTCATCATACTTCATTCATATGTATATGCTTCGATTTGATCATGTTCGTACGTGCTTTAATTGCTTTCCTTGCTTGAATATATGATTGAATGTTCTACTTGTCTGTGATTGATTGTTATTGTGGTTGCCTGTACAAAACAAGTGCATCGATACTTGGTGTTATACTAAGTATCTTGATGCTTTGTTATACCGGTTTTCAAAAACCAGTATTCGTTCTCATTTTTCATACAAAATTACTCTGCAAAGTTTTTTTTATTCACTAATACCAGTTTTCCCTTTGAATACCGGTATTACAACTAAAATTCATGCTTTACTATGAAAACCGGTTTTTCATATCATTTTATCTGAAAACCGGATTTCCATAACATTTTCTAAAAACCGGTTTTACTCCACAGTTTTTCTCAAATTCTTTTATAAAACCGGTTTTCAACCAAACAAAGCATATCGATGTAAGGTACCATTTCATCAAAGATCATGTTGAAAAAGGTAATATCGAACTTTACTTTGTCCCAACTGACTACCAACTTGCAGACCTCTTCACAAAACCTTTGGATGAACAAAGGTTCAATTTCTTGAAAACCAAGTTGGGTATGCTTGATCTACAAACTTAAATGCTTCCTTGCCATGTATTCTATGTTTATTTTCTTGGTCAAACCATTGATGTGTGCTTGTGTGCTCTTACATGCAATGTTTGAGGGGGAGAACAAGGGTAGAATGCATGATTTTAGGGGGAGTTTGTATATATCTTTACTCATTTTGTGTCCTTTGAGAATTTCTCTTTCCGTGCTTAATTTTTCTAAGTCCTTAAAACCTTTTTCCTCTTAAATTTTTCTAAGTCCCTAACCATTCTTTTCCACACAAAAAAAACCCGGATTTGACCGGGTTTGACCCGAAAACCGGATGTCATACCCGGTTCTGACCTCTATAAATACCCGGTTCTGACCTCATTTTGACTTCCTTCAAAAATTTTCTAAGTATTTTAAATCTTCATTAAAACCGGCTTTCTCTCATTCAAAACCGGCTTTCCTTTTTTCTAAAACCTTTCCAAAACGAAAACCGGTTTTGCAACATAATTTCTTCATACCAATATCGAAAACCGGATTTAGTTCATAAATTCATCATTACCGGCTTTCAGGTATATTCTTCTCTAATACCGGCTTTCATCTATTTATTCATTATTTTCGGCTTTCATAATTCTTTTCTAAAAACGGCTTTCATTAATTTCTTTACTATTACCGGTTTTCATTCCTTAACAATATTTTGTGATTATCTTTCCAGGGGTGCTTTACTTGTGTGTTTGTGATTTATTTTTCCTTATTTGTCATTCATTCTAGCAGGTATAATCTCATTTACGATAATGTCATTTCATCATACTTCATTCATATGTATATGCTTCGATTTGATCATGTTCGTACGTGCTTTAATTGCTTTCCTTGCTTGAATATATGATTGAATGTTCTACTTGTCTGTGATTGATTGTTATTGTGGTTGCCTGTACAAAACAAGTGCATCGATACTTGGTGTTATACTAAGTATCTTGATGCTTTGTTATACCGGTTTTCAAAAACCAGTATTCGTTCTCATTTTTCATACAAAATTACTCTGCAAAGTTTTTTTTATTCACTAATACCAGTTTTCCCTTTGAATACCGGTATTACAACTAAAATTCATGCTTTACTATGAAAACCGGTTTTTCATATCATTTTATCTGAAAACCGGATTTCCATAACATTTTCTAAAAACCGGTTTTACTCCACAGTTTTTCTCAAATTCTTTTATAAAACCGGTTTTCAACCATTTTAAGAAATTTTTCATATTTCTTCAAACCTCAAAATCTCATTTTCATTCAGGTTTGATATTTAATGAAATTTTTCTTATACCAACTTTGTGAGCCAAATTCTCTTTCTTGAACAAATTCCATGTTCATCGATTTGTTTGGCTTCACAAACATTTGTCCTTGTATTTCTTTAAATCTGTGCTTATTTTTACTTTCGTTCTTAATTTCTTGCAAACAATTTCAGTGAGATGCACAGCATTGAACGCCTTGACGTACTGCTTGTGTCGTCTCACTTGGAAAAACTTTGCACGACTTTTTGAACATTCTCTTTTACAAAAATACATTTTTCTTATGCTAAATTCTGTTCAAAATCTATCTCTCAGTTTACTTAGGATGCAAGGTATCGAACGCCTTGATGTACTACCTTTGTTGTCCTTTGGAAAATGAGTGTTAGAACACTTTTTGATGTGTCTTTAATTTCTTAAAAATCTTTTCAATCTTACATTGGTTTTCCCTAAGAAGCAAGGTATAGAACGCCTTGTTGTACTGCCTTCGCATCTTTTGTGAAAAACGGTGTACGATTAAATCTTTTTGAGTAAATTAACCTTGGAAACAATGTTTCCCATTCGTCTTCTTCTTAACCGCAGAATGAATTTCCTCCAAGATGGTGCGACAGAAAACATGCCAAACAACTATCAGTTGATTATACCATTTTCCTGTCATCATGGAATCATACCGGTCATGCTTACATACCATCCACTATTTCATGTCTTTACTGTAACTGCACCGGGTATCGAAGAAGAGCTGTTATTTCAACTATGGCGTACCATCGAATATGTCACCCCAAGAGGAAGAACGAGCATACCATATTTCCAATTTGAGCTCCTCACAACTGATGGATCAACTCAAGCTTTCACATTCACGCTTGAAGATTTCCGTAGAGCAATTGGTTTTCCTACAGCAACTTCTCACGAGGGAGCCACCGAATTTGTAGATCCACCACCTATTCGTGAAATACTTTAACGGGTCAGAGAACTTGGCTATAACGGTCCTCTCAACACTATAGGTGAATTCAAGAAGAAGAATCTTCACAGACTGTGGTACCCATTATGCTCGATCATCAACTATTGTCTCTCGCCTTCAAGAAAAGGTCAAGAAGCGATAACCTCTCAAACTCTGACATACTTGTTTGCTATCGCCTTCGATGTACATATCGACTTTGCAGTAGTTGCTTGGGATCATCTTAGACTAAATGTCAAAGGGAAGTATAATGCAACGAAGAAATATATTCCTTTCATCCGTTTCCTGACAATCATCCTTCAGGGAACACTTAACACGCATGACAACATTCAACGATTTCCTGGCTCCCACAGAATTCGTTTCCCTCGTTATTCAACTGTATATGGCAACTCTGGTGTAGAAAACATTCCTTTTATGCCAATTCCTGCTTCGCTTCTTCGCTTGGTGCCCCATGGGGATAGTGACCTCATGAATTATAGAGTGTTTTTAGACGGGGGTATGGCAGCTCAACGCCGACAGCCGCCTACCGCTCCCCCGCATAGGTCGCCTGGTGAGGGTAGTAGGTCTAGGGAAAGAAATGAGGGGTTAGCAGGAGAAGCGGCACCAAGCTCATCTGCACAATCTTCTTCGACTTCCGCTCCACCAAGAAAGAAACACAAGTCCCATCACAAGTCAAAGTCTAAATCCAAATCGAAATCAAAAACACTTCTCCGTGATGAACCATCACCTCCACCTGAACAATCCCTTCCCCTTTCACTTCATCCTCCACTTCTTCCGAAACTCAAACATCTTCTTCGATTCAACATAAATCAAAGAAAATCCGAAAGCTCAAATTCAAATATTCCAAATCTCTTCCACCGTTTGAGGAAGAGGTTATCATAGAATCTCCGGAGAGACAAGGTGGTTTGGAGGGAGTGGTAGAAAAACATAATGGAGAGAATGAGCGGTCCGGGCTAGGAACAGGGCATAAAGAAAACGTTGGCCCTTCGATAGTTGAACCATTAATTCGCTGGGATGACAACCCTAGGATAGAAGCCGAGGACTCCCCACCCTCGCATATTTCACCTCCTCGCCGCTCTGAATCCTCTTTACAGGATCCAGATGCATTTTTGCACAGGAACCAGCCGCATCCACTATCGATTCCTCATTCGGAGGAAGCCGATATTGAAGCAGCGGAGACTCTTGCCTCTCTCCCAACCTTTCTTGATCACACAATTGAGTCTAGATCGCCACTTAGGCCACTTGATAATGTGCACGCACGTCCTTTGGACGTTGCCAAAACATACAGAGAATTGGTTCGTGAACCTTTTCCAGGACCGTATGGAAGACCTGTCGGTGCCATCATCGAGCAAGCACTGAATACAGGCGCTGAGGAGAGAAGCTTCGAGGAAGTTAGGCTCGTCTGGCTTCCTCCTAGCCCAACTCCCAGTTCAACGGGCAATCCAGAGGATCCCGGAAGTCCCACCAACCGTGAGATTGTTTGGTTCATTTGAGCCAAACCAATTCGTCACGCAACAACTGATGTTGAAGCCTTGCTTCGTCAACCATCAGGAAGTCCTGTTGGTCCTCAACCTTCAGGCCGCACTGTAAACCCTCCGGAGCCTACAGTTGCGACAACGACATCTACGTCGGTCGTACCTTCTTTTTCCATTGAACCGTCACTAACCGAAGCGCTCCATAAAGATAAAGGCAAAGCCATTGCCGCTCCTGAACCCTCTGAAAGCGATAAATCTGATAGTCCTCCTGCAGCCATTGAACGCCTGAACATTCCATATGATCCGGAATAGCGCGCAGACATTATGGCTCTTGACGCTGCAGGTCTTCTCCACACAAAAAGAACCCAAACTCAACCTCCACCAATCATCTCTCGTAACTCACCATCGCCGTCTCACTCATCTTCTTCATCATCATCATCATCCGATAATAATTCCAAATCTGGATCCGCACATGCTTCTACTCCTAGACATACTCGTCTAGAGGAAATTTATAGTGATTTATATGCCCATCTAATCTCCCTCGATGATCAAACTGATTCATTTGACAAAGCTATTCTTGCAACCCTCCAAGCTCGATATGATCAACAAAACAAGATAAACTTTTAAAATGGCAAGCAGAACAGGACAAGTTTGTTGCCGATGCAGCACTTGAAGCGGCTCAGAAAAGAATTGTTGAACTTGAAGCCACATGCAGGCAAGCCGTTGTTATACACCAAAGACGTGATGATTCTGATGATCAGGATCAACACGAGGGGGAGAATATGGATGAGGATGTGGCTAATGTAAGAGCCAGTGCTGCTACTGAGGTTATAGATGACACAGATATTCGTGATGATGCACAATCACGAGATCCTCCTCAAGATGTTGATATTGTAAAGCACGTTGTTGATAATGTTGAACACACAGAAGAAGTTCGTATTGATGAATCAGTGATTCGAGCCAGTGCGGTTACCGATGTGGTTGTTGGCTCAGATTTTCGTGATGATGCTCATTTTCAAGGATTACTTCGTGATCCCTTGATTATTGGTGAAGATTTTGCTGAAATAGATTTTCCTGAGAATGATCCAAGAGATAATGATCCTAATGGTGTTAATGATTCCTCTGATGATGATGATATTCCCCCCGGCTTTGATACCTATCAATCTATTCCTCAACCAAACCCCGCTCTCAACCAAATGAACCTTCATAACCTAATTCACCACCTTAATAATCCACATCTTCAAAACATCACCAGAGCTCCAATTGTTCGAATAAACGATGGTGGTTTCAGAAAGAATGTAGAAAGGAGGATTGATTATCTCAGAATTCCAACCAGACTCTTCAAATCCACAAAATTCCTTGAAGAAAAAGCATATGAGATCTTCTCAAAGGAACAAGAGTTGGTAAAGATAGATGTTGATGAATTACGGGCAAGGAGGGCTTATGATCTTGATCACCAAAGGGCAAAATACTTAAAGGATCTCATAGAAGCCAAGAGTCATAAAGCTAACAAAGTATGGAAGAATCAATTCAAATTGAAGATTGTAGAAGTTGTCAGCATTCATTTCAAGGAATGGCGTGATCCCGGGTTTGCAAGACCCCCTGGCTTAATCTGGTTAATAGTGAGACGTGAAGATAACCGTCGGTATATGTTTGGAGAAGCCAGGTTCAATCTGCTATCTGCTGATGATCTCATCTTTCTCCTCCATCACTTTGCAAACAAACTTATTGAAGCTGAGCTGGAGGAATCTGGAGAAAAGCAGTTGACTAAGCTGAAGAAGGAATCTGAGCGAACCATGCAGTCTGAACAAGCAATGTTAATTTTGCCAGCTGTATCACATTTTAACCATCTTTTTACTGAACAACTCAGTCTCCAGTAGTGACCTTGCTCCAGTGGGAATTATCACCAGTGGCATCTGACGAGCTCCAGTTGCATCTGAAGGACTCCAGTGAAAATCAATTCTGAAGGGCTCCAGTAGTGAATACTGAAGGCCACCAGTGAAGTGCTCCAGATGAATGCTCCAGTTGTCTATTATAAAGTTTGTTTTAACTGAAGGTTGTGGGGGGTCAATAAGGACGTGGGTATGGACGCGTGGCAGCTTTTTAGTGGATCAAGGAGGAGCGTGCAAAAGCATTAATATTCCTAACGGTATTGTGGGCCACTTGAAGAGGATTGTTTCTAGAAGCCTTATGTGTCTATTTCCTATTGGTCCATTTTATTAGTGGTTAGAACATGACAACTTTTTGTATTATTTTATTATTATGTCGTTGATTCCTAGGTAGGATATGTGGCTATAAATAAGGCCTTTATTTCTCATTGTAAGTAGTTGATGTTGAACGAAAATTAATAGAGCAGCCTCTATTTCTTACAAAAATCTTCTTTACCTTTATAGATCTTTGATCTTGGTGGTTAGGAGTGACCCCTTTATCAATATTTGTGGTGACTTGTTCTTTATCAAATATTGTGGTGAGGTCTTTTAAATCTTCGGTTTCCTTTATCTATAATCGTGGTGGCTAGACCTTTATCGATTGTAGTGGTGGGGCGGAGTGTTTCCTTTATCCTTGATTCCGGTGGCTTGGCCTTTACGAGTCTTGGTGGTGGATTCTTTTATCTATCATTTTACTTTATTGTCTCGTTTAGTTGTTTATTTCATATAAAATCCAGAAAATACCAAAAATAGTCTTCCGCTGTCATTTGTCGCGTGTTTTACGCATCAAATTTGGTATCAGAGCAAGCATGAGTCCTTGTTCAATTCCTGCTCTACTGGTCCCAAAGAAAGATGGAACGATGAGAATGTGTGTTGATAGCAGAGCCATCAACAATATAACTATTAAGTATAGATATCCTATTCCCAGATTGGATGATATGCTTGATGAGTTACATGGCTCCAGAGTGTTTTCAAAGATTGATCTCAGAAGTGGTTATCACCAGATCAGAATGAAGGATGGAGATGAGTGGAAAACTGCATTCAAAATCAAAGGAGGCTTATATGAATGGTTAGTGATGCCTTTCGGCTTGTCAAATGCCCCCAGTACATTCATGAGACTGATGAATGAAGTTCTCAGGCCACTCATTGGTCAGTTTGTTGTGGTATACTTTGATGATATTCTGGTGTATTCAAAATCTGAAGCTGAACATGTTAATCATCTGAAGAAGGTATTTGAACTGCTAAGGAGACACCAGTTGTATGGCAAACTAGAGAAATGTGATTTTATGGTGGACAGTGTTATATTTCTGGGGTATGTTGTGTCCAAGGATGGAATTTCTATGGATCCTTCGAAGGTTGATGCTATCAAGTCATGGCCAGTTCCTACAACCATCACTGAAGTTAGAAGTTTTCATGGACTGACATCATTTTATAGAAGATTTATCAAGAATTTCTCTACAGTTGTAGCTCCGATTACCGACTGTCTGAAGAAAGGTGTGTTCAACTGGCCAAGTTCAGCTCAACTGGCATTTGAGTCACTGAAGGGGGAGATTGTTAGCTTTAATTATTTTGTTAGTGCAAGTTTTGTAATTATGTAATAGAATAGTCCTTGATTTAATGTAGTAAGTATGGAAGGTTTGTGTTGTAATTAGATAAGGACTTAGTTGTAATTAAGGAGGGGGTTTAAAGCAAATGTTGGCACTATATAAACCCCTCCAATCTCCATTTGTAAGGTTACACCTTTAATCATATTTCCTTACTTTCCCATCTTCTCTCTAATTTCTCTCTCACACACTTAAGCCTTATTACCTTGAATCACGATTTAGCATTGTTAACAAAGATGCTTATGAAAAAGAAGAAATTTCAATACTATGACTCGTGTTAGCTCTGCTGCTTAATAATACCATACACAATGTCTTGCCCATATTATAGGCTTATAGCTCTTAATAAAAGTTACAGAAGTGCATATGAATTTTGAATATTTTTATGTTTGACCATAAAGTCAAACTATACTATTGCATCTGCTTTTTTATGTCCAGGTATGATATGCAGCCTTGTACTCACTCCACAGCTGATCAACAGTCTTCCCAACCAAGTCAACAAAATATTCAGGATAATAACCATACCGCATCTTCTTATTAAGTTCAGCCACAAACCCGTATCTGGGACCTTCACAATAGTCAAGAAACCTAGCCGTTACATCATACCCAGCATCCCATTTGTCGCCTTGCCCTGCCTGAACCCAATGACTAGGTGATGCGGGAATGTCCAGATTCAATGAACCAAGTTTGACTGAAGCTGAGCTGGAGGAATCTGGAGAAAAGCAGTTGACTAAACTGAAGAAGGAATCTGAGCGAACCATGCAGTCTGAACAAGCAATGTTAATTTTGCCAGCTGTATCACATTTTAACCATCTTTTTACTGAAACAACTCAGTTTCCAGTAGTGACCTTGCTCCAGTGGGAATTATCACCAGTGGCATCTGACGAGCTCCAGTTGCATCTGAAGGACTCCAGTGAAAATCAATTCTGAAGGGCTCCAGTAGTGACCTTGCTCCAGTGGGAATTATCACCAGTGGCATCTGACGAGCTCCAGTTGCATCTGAAGGACTCCAGTGAAAATCAATTCTGAAGGGCTCCAGTAGTGACCTTGCTCCAGTGGGAATTATCACCAGTGGCATCTGACGAGCTCCAGTTGCATCTGAAGGACTCCAGTGAAAATCAATTCTGAAGGGCTCCAGTAGTGACCTTGCTCCAGTGGGAATTATCACCAGTGGCATCTGACGAGCTCCAGTTGCATCTGAAGGACTCCAGTGAAAATCAATTCTGAAGGGCTCCAGTAGTGACCTTGCTCCAGTGGGAATTATCACCAGTGGCATCTGACGAGCTCCAGTTGCATCTGAAGGACTCCAGTGAAAATCAATTCTGAAGGGCTCCAGTAGTGACCTTGCTCCAGTGGGAATTATCACCAGTGGCATCTGACGAGCTCCAGTTGCATCTGAAGGACTCCAGTGAAAATCAATTCTGAAGGGCTCCAGTAGTGACCTTGCTCCAGTGGGAATTATCACCAGTGGCATCTGACGAGCTCCAGTTGCATCTGAAGGACTCCAGTGAAAATCAATTCTGAAGGGCTCCAGTAGTGACCTTGCTCCAGTGGGAATTATCACCAGTGGCATCTGACGAGCTCCAGTTGCATCTGAAGGACTCCAGTGAAAATCAATTCTGAAGGGCTCCAGTAGTGACCTTGCTCCAGTGGGAATTATCACCAGTGGCATCTGACGAGCTCCAGTTGCATCTGAAGGACTCCAGTGAAAATCAATTCTGAAGGGCTCCAGTAGTGACCTTGCTCCAGTGGGAATTATCACCAGTGGCATCTGACGAGCTCCAGTTGCATCTGAAGGACTCCAGTGAAAATCAATTCTGAAGGGCTCCAGTAGTGACCTTGCTCCAGTGGGAATTATCACCAGTGGCATCTGACGAGCTCCAGTTGCATCTGAAGGACTCCAGTGAAAATCAATTCTGAAGGGCTCCAGTAGTGACCTTGCTCCAGTGGGAATTATCACCAGTGGCATCTGACGAGCTCCAGTTGCATCTGAAGGACTCCAGTGAAAATCAATTCTGAAGGGCTCCAGTAGTGACCTTGCTCCAGTGGGAATTATCACCAGTGGCATCTGACGAGCTCCAGTTGCATCTGAAGGACTCCAGTGAAAATCAATTCTGAAGGGCTCCAGTAGTGACCTTGCTCCAGTGGGAATTATCACCAGTGGCATCTGACGAGCTCCAGTTGCATCTGAAGGACTCCAGTGAAAATCAATTCTGAAGGGCTCCAGTAGTGACCTTGCTCCAGTGGGAATTATCACCAGTGGCATCTGACGAGCTCCAGTTGCATCTGAAGGACTCCAGTGAAAATCAATTCTGAAGGGCTCCAGTAGTGAATACTGAAGGCCACCAGTGAAGTGCTCCAGATGAATGCTCCAGTTGTCTATTATAAAGTTTGTTTTAACTGAAGGTTGTGTGGGGTCAATAAGGACGTGGGTATGGACGCGTGGCAGCTTTTTAGTGGATCAAGGAGGAGCGTGCAAAAGCATTAATATTTCTAACGGTATTGTGGGCCACTTGAAGAGGATTGTTTCTAGAAGCCTTATGTGTCTATTTCCTATTGGTCCATTTTATTAGTGGTTAGAACATGACAACTTTTTGTATTATTTTATTATTATGTCGTTGATTCCTAGGTAGGATATGTGGCTATAAATAAGGCCTTTATTTCTCATTGTAAGTAGTTGATGTTGAACGAAAATTAATAGAGCAGCCTCTATTTCTTACAAAAATCTTCTTTTACCTTTATAGATCTTTGATCTTGGTGGTTAGGAGTGACCCCTTTATCAATATTTGTGGTGACTTGTTCTTTATCAAATATTGTGGTGAGGTCTTTTAAATCTTCGGTTTCCTTTATCTATAATCGTGGTGGCTAGACCTTTATCGATTGTAGTGGTGGGGCGGAGTGTTTCCTTTATCCTTGATTCCGGTGGCTTGGCCTTTACGAGTCTTGGTGGTGGATTCTTTTATCTATCATTTTACTTTATTGTCTCGTTTAGTTGTTTATTTCATATAAAATCCAGAAAATACCAAAAATAGTCTTCCGCTGTCATTTGTCGCGTGTTTTACGCATCACTAGGTATGTACCCAGCCTTTAGCCTCACATAATCAGCAATGCCTTCAATCAATCCTGAAGGGGTCATTCCATTCCCGGACCACTGCCACACATGTGTCATTTCATGAAAAATCACACCACTAAATTCCCTTTTCAGATCACCCTGGTAATCTGCAATATACTTTGTGCTGAAGTGGATCTCGTTATCTTCACAATACGCAACACCATCCATGTCATCCATGAATAAGTTGACAAGTGTCACGTTAGCTCTGTCAGCCTTGTCTCTTTGTTGGAAAATCTTCCATATGAATAAAGTCAATGACTTTAAGGCGTGTTTAGTGTACTTGAACCCAATTTGGTTCTCATACCTTATCCCACCTAAGGTTTGCGGAGCCGTGTTGGTGATGTTGTATGTCAGAATTTTTTGTACGGATGCTACTTTTTTCGAGCCACATGGTGCATATACGAACTTTTAGTTTAGAATTTGTAAAACTACGAAGACACCGGTTTTAAGTTTTTAGGTGCAAAGCCGGTGTCTTAGACACCGGTCTTGGTGTACGTGGCGCGCTTTCTGACAAAGCCGGTGTCTTAGACACCGGTCCTCCATCTTTACATCCAAAACCGGTATCTTAGAGGCCGGGATTCATTGCATGTTTGTCAGCGCCGGTGTCTTAGACACCGGTTTTAAGCCACTAATTTTTTTAACAAAAAAGCGAGGCTACTGATCTTGTTTCATACTGATAAATAATTATAAGTAAAGATGTAACACTTGGCTGGGAGAAAAACACGTGGAGGTCTAAAGTTGTAGAAGGTGAAGACCGGTGTCTGAGACACCGGTTTTGTCAGTCACTGTAGCTCGCCAGAAAAACGGTCTCTTAGACACCGGCTTTAAAGTTGTAGAAGGTGAAGACCGGTGTCTGAGACACCCGCTTTCTCAGAAAGTACGCCACGTAAGGTAAGACAGGTGTCTTAGACACCGGCTTTGTACATGAAATCTGAAGACCGGTGTTTGAGACACCGGTTTTCGTAGTTTTACAAATTTTAAACCAAATGTTCGTATTGGCACCACAACCCTCGAAAAAAGTCGTATCCGTACAAAAAATTCTGTATCACTGCTGCAAAGGTTCCTGGTAACACTGCTAGGACTATCACGATCGATACAGATATTATCACGTGTTTAGACATTGTGTTAGAGGTACAAATATTGCATCTTCTGGTGCTTGTTTATATATATTGATGCTATGGACTCTAATATTGCTAGAACACATATGGTTATATTGTTTCTTACAAATCAGCAAGAATATTTTTTGTACATATATGTGTATGTGTATCAGTAGTTCCACATAGAACGTGACAGAAACAGGCTGATTGTTTACGGTTTCAGCCGGCTACCCAATGGATTATTTCTTAGAAATCCACTTAGTCAAACAATCCTTCTCTTCAATATTAAGGCAACAAGTAAGCAAATAACACCCAATAAACTACTGCTTCTAGATTTTAACTAAGATAAAATAGGCACCCAATATTAAGTTGATTTTTTTACATGTCACAAGTTAATATTTAGACATATAAATTAGGTTGTAAAGAAAAATTATGTAATTAAATACCTATGATACGCCGCCTTCCAAGTTACCATACCTGCTTGTTATATTGAGGCAACAACTTAAATAAAACTCATTTAACAAGGTGTCGTCATGAAGCAACAACTGAAATTTCATTATTCATTTTAATTATTATTAATATTAAAATAGTACTCCCTCCGTCCCAAATTAAATGTCCAATTTTGACTTGTCACGTCTTCAGATTATAACTTTGACCATAATTTTGTTTTTTGTGTGTTATATAGTAGTTGATAAAAGTTATATCAATGAAAAGTATATTTAAAACTCAACCCGTCCATATATATTATATGAAGTGTTATATAATACAAACAAAGATATTTACGGTCAAAGTTGAAAGCAGAAGACTTGACAAGTCAAAATTGGACATTTAATATGGGACGGAGGGAGTATTAGTTAATTAAAACCTTTTTACATTTCTATGAAACACATGATATAACTACTTTAAATTTGTTAAAACTTAACCTCTTTTTCTTAACAACAATAATTATAACAACTGTCAGATTTTTAAACCTTCTCGTGTATAAATAGAGGGGCCTACTAAATAAAAGAGAAAAACCCAATTCATTAGCAATCCTTGAAACTATTTGCGGGTTAGTGGTGTGTATTTTCTTGTATTTGCAGCTAATTTTTGTCATGCACTCTAGGTGTTTGATAATATGCCTAGCTGAAGACTCTGCATGCGTCATGTATTATGTATATAATCTTTTTGTTAACAAGTGAATGACAAATTACCTTGCTTCCATGCAACTTGTCTTTAGTACAAGTTTAGTTTATTGTTGCATGATATCAACTACTTGTTTTAGATAATCTGTTGTAGATAATACATTCTGTGACCATGCATGAATTTGTTACACATTTTGGTGTTAGCATTGAGACGTTTCAAGTTTTAACAAAGGATGCGTGTATTTTTTTTCACGACTTTGCATAGCGTAATTGATACTGTATTACAATCCTGTTAAATATTCCGTTATAAGTACCAGCAATGTTGTTGAATGATATAAGTCATAAGCTTACATTTCATTAGGTTTTTGAATTTCTGTAATCTTAGCTTTAGAATTTACTCGTATTTATTTCGTTGCTTTGGAACTTTTTTCACATATCTACAAGTATCTTTAGATAACAAGAAGCATAATTATGTGAATTCTTAGTCGTAACTAAAAAATTGACTTGTATATGGTTTGCCCATTGCTTTTAAGTTTTTGACCTTTTATCCTCATACCTGTTTACTTTTTTTTTCAGTCTCTTTAAAAATGGCTTCATGCGAGGAAGGAAATACACCAGAAATTTTTGCGTTTATGAAGCTGGCGTTAGAACAGGTATTCATTTGCCCTGGCAGTCTTTAGTTAATACAAATTAGTTATGGGATGAAGGAAGTATATAGTTTTAGACTCACAGTTATATTGCATTCTGAGAAAGTACTTAAATAAGTGAATGACCAAAAAGCCGTTTTTTTCAGGCACAAATTGCATTTGACAGCCTTGAAGTGCCTGTAGGGTATGTTACTATCCGATCAAGTTTGAGGGTGTTCAAGAAACATATGTTACAAATAATCTCTCAATTATACTTTCCCTATACGGATGCAAATGAGTACACAATCATGTGACTAATATACCAATGAAATCTTTTCCTCCTGGAACAGTTGTGTTATTGTTATGGATGGGAAGGTGATATCAAGTGGAAGAAATCGGACTAATGAAACCAGAAATGTATGTTCTTCTCCATTTCCTTTTTCCTTTTGCATGTTTTTGACCTAGAGGTTGATTTGGGCTTATGTTTTATCATTAACAAGTCAAACACTAGAACCTCAAATTTAGTTGGATAGGAGATGGAACAGATGAGAAGAACAGTCCAAGTGGGCCAAACAATAGATTTAGTTAAAAAGGAAACATATAAGATGGATTGAGCAGTCAGATGTCGCCCTAACTGTATGTTTAGTTCACAAAGCCCTCACACATGATTTCCTTCAAAATTTATATTCCTATTATAACTATGTAGTTTTTATAATCTTAAATAATACACTAATATTATTTTAGATATCTTATTTTATTTTTGGCAAAAAGTGTTTTGGGTCAACATAGGCCGACCCATGCTAAAAATTACCTGCTTTTACCTGTTTACCAAGTCTGTCCGACTTGCCCGTATTGCCGCCTCTACATTTACGTATATTTATGTTAACACTATGAAATTGGTCTCTAAAATTTGCAGGCATCAAGACATGCTGAAATGGAAGCGATTGATGTTCTACTTGAGGAGTGGAAGGAAAAGAAACTTACAAAGGCTGAAGTTGCTGATATGTTCTCAAGATGCTATCTTTATGTTACATGTGAACCATGTATAATGTGTGCTGCTGCCTTGTCATTTCTTGGTACTCTATCCAAACGCACATACGCTACCAAAATCTTATAGTAATTTCATATGTAATATACTTATATACCCATGATCATTGCATCTTCTTCATGACATTTGACTTTAGGTATTAAAGAGGTCTACTATGGCTGTTCCAACGATAAATTTGGAGGTTGTGGATCAATATTATCCTTGCATACAAATGCATATGGGATATCTAAGAGGTGAATATCCAACACCACTATCCCTTGCACCTTCTTTAGTTTTCTCAAAATTAAATTACTAATTTCTATTTTAATTTTGTTCGTTTTTGGAGTATTTGCATTTTTATTTTTTTTATTTCTCACTACCAGCATCATCATGTTTTATAAATATTTATATTATGATAGTAGTGAAGATGTGAGCAAGAGTTACAAATGCACCGGCGGGGTAATGGCTGAAGAAGCTATTTCTCTTTTCAGAAACTTCTATGAGCTTGGAAACCCTAAGGGTATGTCTTTCTAACCAATATGGAACCCTGTAGTTAGTTAGAAGTATGAGTTCAGCCACAATTGAAGCAAGAACTTAGTAGAAAATGCACTAATAATGCCAGCTTGATGAGTTGGTAATCAAGATATCAAAGTTTAAGCACCCTACATGCTGATCAAACTACAAATTGAAATGCTTATTCTATTTCAAATGCTGTTTTTATAATTTATGGTTCTGTTTTTATCTCTGGTTCTGTTTGGCTCTGCTAGTATACACATACACATAAAAATAAAAAATTAGTCTTATTATCTCAAATTTCACAAGTACTTCCATATCAAACAAAGTAATATTTTGCAAAATAATGGTGGTGGTGATGGTGGCGGCGGCATGGTGGTGATGGTGGCGGCGGAGGTGGTGTTGGTGGCGGGGATGGTGGTGATGGTGGCGGGGATGGTGGTGATGGTGGCGGGGCATGGTGGTGATGGTGGCGGGGAGGTGGTGTTGGTGGCGGGATGGTGGTGATGGTGGCGGGGATGGTGGTGATGGTGGCGGGGCAGGTGGTGTTGGTGGCGGGAGGTGGTGTTGGTGGCGGTGGTGGTGGTGATGGTGGCGGGGCAGGTGGTGTTGGTGGCGAGGTGGTGTTGGTGGCGGTGGTGGTGGTGATGGTGGCGGCGGCATGGTGGTGATGGTGGCGAGGTGGTGTTGGTGGCGGTGGTGGTGGTGATGGTGGCGGGGCATGGTGGTGATGGTGGCGGGGAGGTGGTGTTGGTGGCGGGATGGTGGTGATGGTGGCGGGGATGGTGGTGATGGTGGCGGGGCAGGTGGTGTTGGTGGCGGGAGGTGGTGTTGGTGGCGGTGGTGGTGGTGATGGTGGCGGGGCAGGTGGTGTTGGTGGCGGGAGGTGGTGTTGGTGGCGGTGGTGGTGGTGATGGTGGCGGGGCAGGTGGTGTTGGTGGCGGGAGGTGGTGTTGGTGGCGGTGGTGGTGGTGATGGTGGCGGGGCAGGTGGTGTTGGTGGCGGGAGGTGGTGTTGGTGGCGGGGATGGTGGTGATGGTGGCGCAGGTGGTGTTGGTGGCGGGTGGTGGTGATGGTGGCGGCGGCAGGTGGTGTGGTGGCGGCAGGTGGTGTTGGTGGCGGTGGTGGTGGTGATGGTGGCGGTGGTGGTGGTGATGGTGGCGGCGGCAGGTGGTGTTGGTGGCGGGGAGGTGGTGTTGGTGGCGGTGGTGGTGGTGATGGTGGCGGGGCAGGTGGTGTTGGTGGCGGGGATGGTGGTGATGGTGGCGGCGGATGGTGGTGATGGTGGCGAGGTGGTGTTGGTGGCGGGGATGGTGGTGATGGTGGCGGGGATGGTGGTGATGGTGGCGGCGGCAGGTGGTGTTGGTGGCGGGAGGTGGTGTTGGTGGCGGTGGTGGTGGTGATGGTGGCGGGGCAGGTGGTGTTGGTGGCGGGAGGTGGTGTTGGTGGCGGTGGTGGTGGTGATGGTGGCGGGGCAGGTGGTGTTGGTGGCGAGGTGGTGTTGGTGGCGGGTGGTGGTGATGGTGGCGGGGCATGGTGGTGTGGTGGCGACAGGTGGTGGTGGGGTGGTGGTGGTGATGGTGGCGGCGGCAGGTGGTGATGGTGGCGCGGCAGGTGGTCGGCGGTGGCGACGGTGTTGGCGGCGGCATTGGTGGTGATGGTGGCGGCGGCAAGTAGTGTAAGTTATTGATGTAATGTGGTTTTGATGAATTGTGGAATATTGAAACTTAAAATTCAACAAAATGAGATTTGCTATATAATATGATATAGATGTAGATAGATAATTAGATTAGGGTTTGATTTGTGTGAGTTGAAATTGTTAGGGTATTTTGGGTACATTCAGTGGATGAATGAGAAGAATGTTGAATTTGTGGGGGTAATTCAGGTATTTCAAAATCTTAATTAAGTAAGCAGGGGGGTTGGGTTTGTTTTATAAGGTACTAGATTGGTGCCCGCGCAATGCAGCGGCGGTGAGACAGTGACGGTGTGGTTGTTAACGTAAAGAGAATTTCATTGTGGTCGGCGATGTGTTGAACTTTTGCGGTGGGATGTGAAAGGGGGAAGGAGGGGGATGAATTGTGAATTACGTTTTTTTTTCTATTTGTTTCTGCGTGAGGGAGAGATAGAGGTTGAATTTTTTTTAAGGACATTTTAGTCACAGTCTATAAAATGGAAATAGTGATGTATTAAGATGAAGGGTAAATTATACCTATCAGGTTCTTAAATTTAAGGGAGGGGGTTCAGTTTGTTTTATAAAAGAGTATAGATTATAGATATGTCACCACCTCCAATGTCACTACCACAACCCGTCACCATTACCACCATCTCCGTCGCATCGTGTGAATATTTATACACTCACTAAAGTAACGTGATAAGTATTTTTAAATGAGAAGAATAAAAAATTAAGAAGTTTTAAATGTTGCATCAGTAAACTCGATAATCTATTAAATTATTGACTAAAACTTTGATGACTTATGTTTTTAATTTCATTTTTAATTCTTAATTATAAAAAAACAACATAAAAACATTGTTTTCTAAAACATTCTTATCTGTTGTTGTAAAAAAATGCAATACAGTAAAAACCATTATATATATCATCAGCAAAACAGAAAGGTCACCTTTAAAACAGAAAATATACGAAAACTTTTATTTCTTGTGACGGGATTATCTTAATCTTAATCTTAATATATACTATAAGACAGTTGAACTAATGACTTATTAACCAATCAAATCGCTCAATTTCATCAAATTGATTATCGCTTATGTCATCATTTAGATTAACTATAAATTAAAAATCCTAATAATAATTATCCAAATATATTATTATATTAGTATTTATATTAATTTGTAGAAAAAGTCTCATTAATTTACACTTTTTTGTTTTCCATCAATAATTTACACTTTTTAGCCCTGAATACTCAATTTATATTTATTTTTAGCCATCAACTTGAGAGAATTTTTTAAAATTTACAATCATTTAATTAATTAAAAAAATTTCAACATATGAGATATTGTCTACAAAAATTTATTTCAAAACCTAATGACTTATTAACAAATATTAGATTAGATTTTATAAATTATAAATATTAATATTTAGTTTAATATTTAATATAAACACAATTTGAACTCTAGATACATATCCATAATAACAGATGACGATATACAACATCATTATCCTAAACACAATAGGAATCACAGAACATGAGACGATCACAGAACAAAACACGATTTACAACAGAGGGTTACTTGAATACTAAATCCAAATCAATATGAACTCTATTCAAGATTCATTTTATCTCTCAATCAAAAAGGTACATAATTTTCTCCTTTTTTATATATTAGTTTTGTGTATTAATGTTTAAAGTTACAGTTGTCACTCAAATCAAGAGTCCTAATTGTTATCAAAAAATATAAAAACAATCCTAATTGTTATCTAATTATCATAGGACAGGTGATTGAAAATAAACCTATGCGTGTTATGGGCCCGCATCATGATCAAATACATATACTTGAATGTCAAGTACAAGATCACAAGTATGTTTATATTTTAAATCTTTATTATCTTTCATAATAATATCACATTATGAGTACAACTGGTTTCAAAATATTCTATAATAGAGAAATTATTATAGCATGTGCCTTGTGGAATGACTACGGCAAACAATTCCATCAATATGTCTCGGCTAATAATGACAGTGACAAGCCTATGATTATTGTACTACAACTTGCAAAATATAACATTTAGAACTGTATATCTTTAAAATTATAAGCTTTTATGACTTAAATGTATAAAGATCTAATATTGATAATATCGTAAACCCCGTGTCCAGTGTTGGACACGGGTCTAAAATCTAGTTAGTTATTGAAAGATCAACTTGTGAGATTAATATAATCTCAATTATGCACATTTTTTAATGAGGTCACTTTCCCTATTCAAAATTTAATATAAAACCAACTTTTAGATAGTTGCATTTTTTTTAATCGACAATAAAGTAAAATATATACTCCAACTACTTAAATATTGGTGGTCAAGTTATAATGGCTGACTTATACAGTATTTTTTAATGGATTATTAGTAAAAGCTTTTAGGGCTATTAATAATAATGATAATGTATTAGATAATAATCCATTTGACATGGAAAAAGCAGCATGAAAAAGCACAAGGATTCCGCATCACTGATTCGTCATAACACATGTTTCTCATATAATTTATTGATTCAAGTCTATATCAAAGTTCAAAGAAGATAAAAGGTTAATAGTAAACTTTAAGTTTCGAACAATACGAACAAACAACATAAAACAAAACCACACATGACAAAAAAATAAAAATAAAAATAAAAATAAACAGTATTTTAGCCAAATTAATGTATGCCAATGGGGTTGGTGGCCCATTGGTAAGGTATTTGATGTGTGAAATCTAGTTTAAAATTTATAACAAGATCTACTGCTAACTGACTACAACACACTTACGGGCAGTGTACCCGTTCGTATGTAATATATCTAACTGGCAAGACCAGGATCGAACACAAGGACCGATTTTTGTACTAAAGGTTGTAAAAAGTGAAACAAGTAAAAAGTTTGGTGTGACCGAATTGTCACTTTGCGTTTCTGAAAACTACGTAATCAACAAGTAAAATAAAGTACTCAACCGGTATTAATCGAGAGCACACGAAAAGAGTTTGAGTTGTAAACAAATAATTAAAAGGCCATCTATGTCGAATCCGCTACACAAAAAGTCTAGGTTGCATATGGGTTAAGCTCAAAATTCTTTAATGTTGGTGATAATAATCGTGATAAGACAAAAACACAACCGGGTGCACTCCGTTTGTAAAATCAACTCAATCACCTAATCAATCCAATTTCTTGCAACAAGTGGTACCACCAACCCTATTACAATTCCTCGAACTAACTAGTTTGTTTGATTATTTAAATAACAATTTTTATCTTTGTGAAAGAAACGTGGTACCACCAACCGTTAAATCCACTTAACAAAGTAATTTCTATTAGACTTGTATTCTTTACTATCATACCATGACCTAGCAAGAGTTATTCATAAACAAACAACTAAAACAATACTTGCATTCAACTAGTACCACTATCGAAGAACACAAATATCACCAAGAACACAAGTTTAAGTAGAAGAAATCACTTCATTAAGATCTTGACAAAATGTTAAGTAAAACCAACTTGAATTCAAAATATTATGCAACCATAACTAATTGTTTCACTTCATCTTAATAGATGTATAAAGATTTAGCTACTCATAATGAAAATAGCTAGAGATTCAAATAAAAAGGAGAACATAGTGTACCAAATATGAAGTAATAATCCAAATCGAGGTTACAACCGAGCTACAATCACTAATCAAGAGCCAAAATTAATCTTCAAGTCTTCAAAATAGTTTTGATGATGAAAACCCCTTTAAAATCCCTTAAAATCGGCTGGAGAGAAAGTATGGAGGCTGGGGTGTCCAAGATTAGGTTTAGGTTTGAGTAGTGGTTGGTATTTATACCCCAGGAGAGAGAAGATCGTGATGTCAGCTCTTTCTCGCGCCGCGACCTCTTTTCCTCGCGCCGCGATTTCTGTTTCTGAGCAAAACTGGACCAAAAGCTGCAAAACTCGCGCCGCGAGTTTATCTGGTCACACCGCGAGCTTCACCTAGTTTCGTCATTTCAGCTTCGTTTTCGATCATGCTTCATCCGTTAATGCCTTTGGACCATTCCTAAGTCGTTTTCTACCATTTGTAAGTGAAATACCTGCTTTAGACCTGAAATCACTAGCAAATACCATAAAGCACCACAAAACGTGTATAAACGGCTATCAAACGTGCATAAAACGTCCAAATAAGATGTGGGAAATATGTATATATTTAGACACATCAGTCTTTGACCTTGGGAGGATTCACCTGAGTTCGAATCTCACTTCCCACATTTGTGGGGGTGTATTAATATAGGGTTTTTCGAGAGTCCCGGTTTCCAGGCATACGTGTAATTTAAGACTAGGAGTAGCATAGAATGTCGTTCAAAGAAAAAAAAAAGTATTAGAGTACCACACATGACAAAAAAAATTTGGTTGCAACCTAAGTTGCCAACTTAAGCTGGTTGTGGTACAAATTTGGTATTATATTTATTTCTTTTTACTACTGTATTTTTTAGTGAACAACCAGTACAAAAGTCATAGATGTAAATTGTCTAAAGAGTTAGGCTATAGTTAACGCACAACAAATCTTTGTAATAGTATGAACTTCTCTTAAAATTAAAGGAGATAGGCAAAGAAAAGAAAAAAGTATTATTGATGGGAATAGAGGCTGGAGTGCTGGACTGAGAGTCTGAAAGTGGTATGGCTTAATTTATTCAAAATCATGACCGCATGGCGCATACACAATACGACTATCAATGCATTTTTGCCGCATACACAACAGGAGTATCAAAGAAATTTTGTTAAAAAAGTTTTAAAAAAAAAAACTTTTATTCACAACTCGCCAACTTTAAGAAGTGGCCATATATCGTACAACCAAATATACAATTAATATATACGTTAAATACAATCCAATCTTGCCAACTAATGGATCCAAACTTCGATCTACATTTGAGCCAAAGGTAACTAGTGGCCTTGATTTCTTGGAAAACCTTTTCGGCATTGATATTCTTTCCTTCGAATTTCTTGTAATTTCTTGCTTTCTACAAACACCAACATGAAACAAAAACCACCCCTTTAAAGATTTTCTTCACCTTGCCTTGTAGACCCACATGTTCCTCAATTTCGAAGATATCTTTGACCAAAAAAGAAGATCGGGTTCACCTTGCACCAAATACTCACCCTATACCAAATCGTCGATGCTAACTCACAAGAACACAAAATATGTTCAGTTGTTTCCTCTGCCCCTTCACATAATACACAATCCAAGCTGCCAAAGTTGCAGCTCCTAGCCTTAAGAGCTGTCAAGGATGGAATTCTATCCATGGCAACTCTCCACATGAATATGTTGCACCTCTTAGTGACCCATTTCGACCATTTGAATATAAATCTATCACTAAAGTCGTACCCACTTCTAAGAAATTCCTTGACATTTTTCACCGAGAACTCGGCCTGTTTACTGCCTCCCCAAACCCATTTATCACTTTGTTGTTTGAGGCCGGTCCCTGTCAACAAACTGTTAAGAGCATCCCATTCTGCCACTTCCTCATTCGAAGATGGCATTCTATACCACCCACCAACAGCCCCAAACCTCTTCGTAATATAGCAAAACCGATCCATAATCAAGCACTTCTTCTCCTTCTCAAGTCTAAACAGGTTAGGAAACCGATCTTTAAGCGTGTTGTCACAAGCCCAAATGTCTAGCCAGAACCGAATAGAATTGCCAGCCCCTTGTACACCTTTCAACACTTGATTCAGCTTCACCCCGGCTACATTCACCTTGTTAATAAGTGTCACAATATTCTTCCAAGTGCCTGAAACAGCCCGGTTAATAGGCAGGGGTTCCCAACATCTCTTAGCCCGGTTAAAAAAGTTTGCTAGTATTTTCTTTTAAAGGATTTCTATGATGAACACGAACACACTGGTACGTAAAAAAAAAAAAAAAACCCAATTAATTGGTTCCTATGGAGAATGAGTATACTACTATAATTGTATGGATTCTGATTAAACATGAATCTTAATTCTTTATTCTGTCGTTGAATGCCTACTTTTTTCTTATAAACAGGGTCAAAACTCATAATCCCATCACAACTTAAGCTTCAAAACCATAAACCCATATACTGTAATAAATAACTGGATTCAAATAAGATTTGACTAATTAAAGCCTTGTAAACCAACTTCACTAGACCGCATAGGTTTTAATGTTTTATGCTCAACTAAAAAAAATTCATATATAATCCATAACCATGATGGTTTTCCATTCCAAAGTTCGCTTTTTAAAATCAAATGTAACAAACCGAACAAACACGAACATGGATTTGATTAGTCTGTTAACAATTACAAAAAGAAAAGAAAAAAAAACGGAACCGAACCAAAACCATAAACGAAAAACTTAATTGGTTCTGTTATTTTGTTTTTTACAAATTAAAGACACATCTGTAGAATTCTTGGGCAGTAGTCTTTATTCCTCAAACGATCATCTAAACTTTGCCATCAACAAGAACCATGTCTTGTGTCATGTCATCCATGGGCTTAGCGGGCTGGACCTGGACCAAGTCCATGCTCATGACATTAGCCGTGTGCTCGAGCAAATCAATCTCGGACTCTAGGCTCCCCCATTCGATTTCAAGGTCTTGTATGTTTGGTGCACCCACACGCTTTGCTTCCAAGATTTGTTGCTTCTTGTCGGCAAGCTCGGCTTTTCTTACTTGGATTGTTGCAAGGATGACAGGAAGCTTTGAGATGAACGAAGACTGTCTATGCTCCATTGGTTCTAAAATTGGTGGGTTTTGGTGACTAGCTTATTAAGGCCCCTAATATTTATAATGCATAAAATATAGGAATAGGAATTGTAGTTGAACTTGCCTAAGACCCGCCTTGTTATTTTCATCCACTTCTTGTCTTTTTCTACATAGTTTTGCTAACGACATATATGAAAAAAATTATAAACATTAATTACCCTCAAACTTTCCTTTTCTTTTTAAATTAAAAATTTAATTAACAGGTAATGATACTAAATCAACTGGTTGATGAAGTTTTTGGTTTTTACTCAGAGGTATTGGGTTCGATTATTGATAATGAGAAATTTGTAGTTTTTTTTCTTCAAATTATAAGATCTTATCCTTTTACGCAAGGGCGGATCTTATTAAGAACTCGTGGGGGTCTCTGGCACCTACGTCTTTCATTCCGTAAGGCTATTTTATTTGTATTTCATTCGAAAAACATCTTTTTAGTATTATTTTTGGTTC
The DNA here is from genome assembly GCA_034093135.1 of Erigeron breviscapus. Lineage (NCBI taxonomy): Eukaryota > Viridiplantae > Streptophyta > Magnoliopsida > Asterales > Asteraceae > Erigeron > Erigeron breviscapus. The sequence goes on along the minus strand of CM067167.1, from coordinate 50,857,783 downwards.
CCATGACTTTCGGCTCCTTCGTGACTTCCCTCAAGATTCGTCACTACTTGTATGATAAGATATTCTTTGATGTACTAACTACTTAAAAACAAGAAAATTCTAATCAATACATTTAACTTTTATATCTAACACAACAAAAAGTCTTTTATATTTAACACAACAAAAGTCTTTTTTAAATGGTACGTATTTATTGAAATCTTTTATTAAAAAAAGGAAGTTTAATACAACTCTTACAAATGATTATTCATATCGACCATTCTTAACTCTGTTATTAATAAACCTCTTATTAATATTAACATTTTTTTTAGTCAAATCTTATTTTCCATATCTTTATTCTTTCCATAAAACTCACTATTGGTTTCTCGTGAACCTAGTTTAATCTTAGAGGTTGTAGAAAAAGAAAACACTTAGAAATAAAAAATAAAATAATAATATGAAGGCCATCTTTTTTTTTGGAAGGTGAATTTTGTTGGAAACTTCGTGTCGTGATTCGACATCGGGAGGTCTAAAATACGTTGTCTTAATCGGGTCCGCGCTAGAGAGCTCCTTCGGAGTAGAAATGTCTATTTCAAATACCCGATGGGGGTAAACCCCCTACTAATCCGCCCGAAGACACGACGATTAATAGGGGTAAACTCTGCCCCCTCAGACTTGAACCTTAGTATACCCAAGTCAAACCCTTATAAAGAGACTTCCTATGTTATCCCCAATGTTTGAATACAAGACCTTTTGAATAAGAGGATGGTCTTTCAACCATTGAGCAAAAGTCAAGGCTTCATAAAAGGACTTCATATGTCCTCCCCAAGATTTGAACACAAAGCCATCTAATAATTTGGTTTTAATTTCTTTCCTCAAAATTCATTAATCAAAATCCACAATGACTAAAGTTACTAGTTTCGACTCAAAATTATTAAATGAACACTTACTTTGCTATTTATAAATTAATGATTGAAAGTATTTCAATTCATATTTAGTGATAAAAGTCATAATGATATCATGTTAAGATCATTATAAACATGAAAAGTAATAAGAGTTAGTTCAATGATTTTTGATTAGAAGTGATGTATGCTTTTAAAAGGGATTTCTTCTATCTTCAAATAAAAATGGTGTTAAAACATTTTCTAAAGTTTACTTGGAGTAGTGGTAATTCTTTTATGAAAATTACAATATAGGACTCATATTAAATTTGGTTAACCATGAGTTACATAAACAAATGCAAAAGACACTCAATTGATATCTTTAAGGATCGACAAGAACTGCTAAAGAAGAAAGTCACTTTAACAAAAAGGCTAAAATAAAATACACCAACTATCAAATTATGTTAAATAGCTTGTAATGAATTAGGCCTACGAAACACACCCAATATATTTTATTAAATTTATTTACAAGAACATGAATGTTATTATTGACTTTCATGACATCATTCTTCATCTATTATTTTTGTTTTTTCCTCACGAGCTTGGATGATCACCCGTTTTACTAGCAGATTAAATCCAAGGCAATTTGAAATGTGAGCCTAAAGTTATAGCAGGCAAATCTCTATGAACACTATGTTTATGTCAAAAATAAAACTTATACCTTCTACATTGAAAGATAGTAAGGTTTTGATCATTAAAAGTTTATAACATGCATATAAACATGAACGAAAATAACTATATTTTTTTTTGAACGGCAAAAAGACATTTATTAATAAATGTGATCTACTAGCAAGGTACTAGAAGTCACAAAACAAAGGTACAAAGTTACAACCAAGCAAAAAATAAAATAACGAGAGACAACAAAAGAACTAAGGGGCATACTCGACAACACGACTTGGGGCTTTAAAACCTGATAAGTCCACATTACCATCATACCAACAGATAGTGAAGATGTAGAGGAACATCACAACCTTAAAGGACATTCTTCCCAACGAGACCAATCCACCCCAAGTTTTTTTCCTCGGTTAGAAATCCACAAGAATGAAGTGGAAACCAACATATCAAATAAATCCTTCTCGTTCTCCCTAACATTGTTATGAATAAAATTATTGCGAGCTTTCCATATAAACCACCACCACGCGAACAATATAGCCTCTATAATTTTGGATGATCGAATCGAAAGTTGCATGCCCTCCAGCCACTTAAGAACATCACCAGGAAGACTCCTGGGGATATCAATACCGATCCAATTACTAACCAGCCTTCTTGTATTGGAGATGAGGCTACAATTTTGAAATAAGTGAATAAGCGTCTCAATTCCGGTCATATATGTTAGGTATAAACACGCCTAAAAGTGAAGGGGTCTATCCATAAAAATTTTAGACTACCATAATTTATGACTGACTTGGATCATTTTCTCGCAATTGCTAGAGAGCCCCTCACTCAATTTTTTGTTTTTCAAATTTAATTATATCATATAAATATTTGGTAAAGAAAAGAAAAAAAAACGTTATTAACCTTTAGAGCTATCATTAACAATTTTCTTATAGATCAAATTTCGTTGCTTGGTCTCTCTAATGCTTTTTTGTTATATCTCATCAATCTTAAAACGTGTTAAAAAAAGGATCATCCGTTTTATTTGAAACCGAACCAAACTTTGACATGGAATTTCGATTAAAACCAATCTGGCATACGACACCAATAAAACTAAACAAATCAAAATTATAGATTTATTTTGATCTACGTTCTATCTATTTTATGTTACGCGATTATTAGGAATATTGTTTAAACCCATTAAAATCCGCTAACCCCCTTACAGAAAGTAAGGCGGTAGATCATCAATCTTGAAAACATTTAATTAAACTTTAAACCCAAAATATCGGCCCCAACCTATAGGTTTTTAACGAAACTCACATAGCTAGTTACATGTGTTGCATTGTAATTTACATGGACTTTTATGAATAAAGTTAACAATATGTACAATTAGTAAAGATTAAATCAATCGACAAACAAAATTTGTATGCTTCGATTACAGAATTTATTTAATTAAATCGTACCAAACAAAACAAGAATAACTCAAAGATTCTACAATTCGATTATACTATTTAAGGAAAAACCAAATCAAACAAAACTATAAGGGTTCATACTAAGCGCGATATCAGTTACTTCCCTTGACAACATTAGCCGTGTGCTCCAGCAGATTGATTTCTTGTTCAAGATGCCCCCATTCAATCTCAAGTTCTCTAGTCGACTCTTCCCCGTCTAGTCCCATACGCTTAGCTTCCAACAGTTGTGACTTTGTGTTGGAAAGCATTGCTTTCTTTTCTTCGATCATGCCGATGATCAAGGGCAACTTTGAGTTGAACGACGCTTGTGTATTACTCTCCATCGAATGTCGAATAGTGGGCCGGTGGAAGGGTTTTTCTTCTTTATTTATAAAGTTGTATGTAATCGTAATAATGAATTTTTGAGGAATGTGTTGCAAAGGGTATAGGGCTATTTATTTAAGAGAATTATGTTATGTAATAAATATTTCTTGAGGAGTAAGGCATGTATGTATATATGGAATTAGGGATTGTACGTATTGAAGTTGAATTTCCTTACGATTACAAAACCCACCTGCCTATTATCGCATAGTTTGTTATAGAAAGTTATTTTTCTAATATTTAAGGAAATACCTTAACGATTTCCATATTGTAACTTATTGATTTGTGCATGCCTCAGTAATAATTTATATTGTAAGCTTTTGTTGCTTACTTATATTATATGCTATGGTATCATTATTAATGATTGATTAAAAGAAAAATATGAAGAAATTAATTAATTGGCTGTATTAATATTTAACTTACAATATAAATATGCCGAATCTTATTTTTTCTATAAATTAAGTAAGTGCCTAAACATTTTACAAGAGAAAAAAATAAAAAAATTTGAAGGAAAGGACCTGCCCTCGGTATCTCTTATAGCTTGGATACCCACTTATACCACCCCGTAAGGCTTTGGGTGTTAGTGAAACACCTCCACTTAATTTCCACAGGATATGTGTATCCTCAAAGATCGAACTCTCGTCATTTAAGACTTCCCATGTATGCGCTAAGCATCATGGGTGACGGGTACCACTGCCTAAACATTTTACAAGAGTGATAAATCTGAATAGCATAATGCAAAAAGAATAGGAATCTTAATATTTAACTTACAATATAAATATGCCGAATCTTATTTTTTCTATAAATTAAGTAACTGCCTAAACATTTTACAAGAGTGATAAATCTGAATAGCATAATGCAAAAAGAATAGGAATCTTAATATTTATACATAAACACTATGTTGTAGATGGAAACATGAAGAAAATAGTGAAGACTGAAGAGCTTGCAAGGTGTATGTTATGTTTTGTTTTTATTGTAAGTTACAACTAATTGATAGTGAGAAAAACGCTATAAACAAAAACAAAAGAGTACAAGTGTACAACCAAATTTCAAAAACCACCGAACAAGACTTAATTGAAGCCAACTAGCTAAAAACTATCTCAGAAAAAATTAAAAAAATAAAAAAAAAAAAAAAAAAAAAAAAAAAAAAAAAAAAAAAAAAAAAAAAAAAAAAAAAAAAAAAAAAAAAAAAAAAAAAAAAAAAAAAAAAAAAAAAAAAAAAAAAAAAAAAAAAAAAAAAAAAAAAAAAAAAAAAAAAAAAAAAAAAAAAAAAAAAAAAAAAAAAAAAAAAAAAAAAAAAAAAAAAAAAAAAAAAAAAAAAAAAAAAAAAAAAAAAAAAAAAAAAAAAAAAAAAAAAAAAAAAAAAAAAAAAAAAAAAAAAAAAAAAAAAAAAAAAAAAAAAAAAAAAAAAAAAAAAAAAAAAAAAAAAAAAAAAAAAAAAAAAAAAAAAAAAAAAAAAAAAAAAAAAAAAAAAAAAAAAAAAAAAAAAAAAAAAAAAAAAAAAAAAAAAAAAAAAAAAAAAAAAAAAAAAAAAAAAAAAAAAAAAAAAAAAAAAAAAAAAAAAAAAAAAAAAAAAAAAAAAAAAAAAAAAAAAAAAAAAAAAAAAAAAAAAAAAAAAAAAAAAAAAAAAAAAAAAAAAAAAAAAAAAAAAAAAAAAAAAAAAAAAAAAAAAAAAAAAAAAAAAAAAAAAAAAAAAAAAAAAAAAAAACGAAGACTACCTAAATAACTTATTTTTTTCTTTTTTGACCACCAAGGCACCAAGTACCCAGCCCGATAAAATCAACTTACAACCAAGGTGTTTCTGATGTAAGCCCAAGGTGTTTGTTATGTAAGCCCGTGGCCCAATTAAACAAACTAATTGATTCCAAACTAATGCAGTAACGTCTAACTACTAACTAGTAAAATAACAAGTAGTAAGTGAACTTTTTTATTGAATTAATATAATTTTAAAATATTTACTATTATAGCTATCATTTTGAAAAATTAATAAAGGTTTCCGTTTAACAGTATGTTTTATATGAATGTAAAGGTTGTGTAACTCGTCCGCGTGACAAGTTATTATTGGCTCATGTCACACCCTGTGTTACTATTCGAATTTTGTCCTACTGCATCTTTTTCGAAGTTTTTACTACGGGTTACTATTCGGTTTTTGACGCATTTTGTTCTTTTCGGATTTCTAATTAATATATTGAAAAGGTTCATTCAACCTTTTTATGACCACACCTCGTTATGTGTAAAATTATGGGTTAAAACTTAATTCGATTACGATGCATGTTTTCATGCTATAGAAAATCAATCAATATTTATATAATATATAGATTCTCTCTATATATACATAATTTGAAATGAAAGATAGAGACCCAAATTCAATACGGGTAAATATAAAAATAGTGAAAAATTTATAACATTTTTTAATTATTTAAAATAAAGTATTTATTATATTGTTATACTGAACAGCGTGTTTAAAACATACATAATTGTAAATGGCTAAAGCTTGTAGTGGATTTATCACTTTCGTTTAGCTGTGGCAAACATTTTTTTTTCAAATTATATAATATTATATTATATTATATACTATAATAATTGAATAGGTTGTGAATAGTAACTCGCCTGCGTGGCGAGTTACTATTCGTCCATGTTATAACCCGCACCATTATTCGGATTTTGTCAAATCGCATCCCGTTCGGGTTTCTAATACGAGTTACTTCTTGGTTGTTTCCATATGTTTTTCCTTTCGGGTTTTCAAATAATTATATTGAAAACGTTTATTCTTTTTTTGTAATAATATTCAGATTTTACCACATTGAATCCCTTTCAGTTTAAAATTACGGGTTACTTCTTGGTTTCTTACATTTTTTTTTTGGGTTTTCAAGTTGTAACATCCTAAAATTTTTAGGCCAATGAAAATTAACCTTTATTATAGTTTTGACATTAAAATAGTTTCCTAGTATTTTATTTTTAAATATGCGATTATTTTAGTTGGAACTTTAGTGGATAGCGGGTATAATACCCTTTTAAATTTGGATAAAACGTGGCTTGTTGAGGATTCTCCAGCCATTTCATTTTGTTGAATCATCTTTTCACTTCTAACTACAAACCCATTTCAATTTCATCTTTTTCTTTCTCAAATCTTCCATAGTGTGTGTATGTGTGAGAAGTGAGATTCTTATTCTTCTCCCTAAAACAACTCTATCATCCAAGTGTTCTAGCTTTATCAATTGGGATTTTGGTGTATGTGTGTTGTGTGGGCTGAATTTCAAGAGCAAAGAGGGAGGAGAAGAATTTGTGATTTTAATCCTTGACCTTATTCTTGAATCCTTGAGGTAATTATTTTCCTTTAACCTAATTTTGATTTCTTTTAGAAATTAGGGTTCTTACTATTAATTGAATTGGGGAAATTTGGGGATTTCTTTAAAATAAGTTAATTGCTTCAATACAAGTTAGGGTTCTTGAAATTTAGCCAAATTAGGGGTTTCTAGTTGGGTTGCATGAAAGTTTTGATGATTGTTAGTGAGAACAAAACTTGACAGATTATGTCTCTGATTTTGCAACGTGAAAAACACATATGTATCAGATTATTCACTTGTTGAGTTCTAAAAAGAAAATGTAGGTTTATGTGTTATCTTGAAGTGGCCACTGGAATGGGGTAAAAAGGTGGAGTAGAACTCTAGTTATGAATTTTTGAAGTCAGTATGGTCATTCTGAACTTTCAGTAAGAAATGATTCTGTGTCTGTTTTTGAAACAAGTAAAACGTAATTTTAAGAGTTAATTCATGTCTTGGTCACTGAATACAAAATGTAGCTATATGTGTTATCTTGAAATGGCCAGTGGAATGAGCTTAAAATGTGTTGTAGAACTCAAGTTATGGTTGTTTGAAGTCAGTGATGTCAAATCTGTTTTTATAGTGACAACAACAACAATATCTGTTTTTAAAACGAGCAGAAGTCACTTTTGAAAGACAATTCACATGTTGGTCATCAAAGATAAAATGTAGATATATGTGTCTTCTAAATTTGGCCACTGGAATCACGTAAAAAGACTGAGTATAACCAAAGTTTTGAAGTCAGCTTGGTCAAATATGAAAATGGTAATTTTATTATGAAAGTGAGTTTGGCATTATGATAATGATATAAGAGATACATGTTTTGTGAACCAACCAAAGAATAATATGAGATTGTAAAAGATGGGTTGGGTGTTGAAATACTAGTGATTATGGCTAGACGGCCTAGTATGTGATTGATGATCCTATATGCATTTGTGATTTATTGTTAGGTTGAAAGCCATATATTGTGCTCTTGCGGTCATCTTGATTTATGATTTTTGGTTGTTGCGGAGGAGGTGAGTATTCTTGCATACCTTTATATATGCGTCGGGTCAATTACCATATGATGATGGATTTCATGTATGGTAATCGATTTGGCGTTAAAGCCCAAGTGGGGCATTGTGATTTATGAGGCCTAAGAACCTCTTGAGATATGAGATATATGAGGCCTAAGAACCTCTTGATATGTGATTTATGAGGCCTAAGAACCTCTTGTGAATGGGACCTAAGAATCCCAAGATTATTGATATTGATTGTGTTGATATAGCTTATATGGATCCATGTAATGCGTTAAAGTACAAAGGTGGGCATGTAGATATGGTACGACGGTGCCATAGGCTACATGTAATAGTCTTTTGTGCGTTGCCCTCCTTCGTGTATATAAACGTATGCAAGATTATTCACTAAGCTTTGCTTACCTTTTAGTTGTTTACCCTTTTTATAGGTTGTCCCGGAAGTGGAAACAAAGACAAGTACTTGAAGTTCGAAGCTAATTTATGGATTTGAATGTTTTAGCTAAATGCGGAAAATGGTAATGTTGATAGGACCCGTAGAGACCCCTTTGAACTATTGGCTCATGGTACATTTGATTGTTTTGGTAAAATATTTGTTATGTTAGATTCAAGGAGTTTTTGGTTATTTATAATAGGTCATTTTGTAATAGTAATGTATAGATCATGATCAATTGTATTTTAAAAAATCATTATCCATAACAGGTTTTTGGATGTAGATTTATACATATATATATATATATATATATATATATATATATATATATATATATATATATATATATATATATATATATATATATATATATATATATATATATATATATATATATATATATATATATATATATATATATATATATATATATATATATATATATATATATATATATATATATATATATATATATATATATATATATATATATATATATATATATATATATATATATATATATATATATATATATATATATATATATATATATATATATATATATATATATATATATATATATATATATATATATATATATATATATATATATATATATATATATATATATATATATATATATATATATATATATATATATATATATATATATATATATATATATATATATATATATATATATATATATATATATATATATATATATATATATATATATATATATATATATATATATATATATATATATATATATATATATATATATATATATATATATATATATATATATATATATATATATATATATATATATATATATATATATATATATATATATATATATATATATATATATATATATATATATATATATATATATATATATATATATATATATATATATATATATATATATATATATATATATATATATATATATATATATATATATATATATATATATATATATATATATATATATATATATATATATATATATATATATATATATATATATATATATATATATATATATATATATATATATATATATATATATATATATATATATATATATATATATATATATATATATATATATATATATATATATATATATATATATATATATATATATATATATATATATATATATATATATATATATATATATATATATATATATATATATATATATATATATATATATATATATATATATATATATATATATATATATATATATATATATATATATATATATATATATATATATATATATATATATATATATATATATATATATATATATATATATATATATATATATATATATATATATATATATATATATATATATATATATATATATATATATATATATATATATATATATATATATATATATATATATATATATATATATATATATATATATATATATATATATATATATATATATATATATATATATATATATATATATATATATATATATATATATATATATATATATAAATTAATGCATTTAAACATATATCTATATATACACACAATATACACATATATATATATATATATATATATATATATATATATATATATCCACACAAATATATATGTATAAACAATAATAATAGGGTTTGTAAAAAACCTGGTTTTAGTAGTGAGTCAGGTAATGGGCTAACTAACATTACTGGGCCAGAAAGCTTAATTGGGCCGAATTTCATTGCTAAAGGATTTATGGCCCGATCTGATCATTCTAAGTCAAACGGGTCGTGGATTTTTGATTGTGGTGCAACCGACACTATGACTTATGATTTATCAGATTTTTCAATTTTTTCAAAACCTCGAAAAACTCACATTCGAGCTGCTAATAAGGGAAAAATGGATGTCATGAATGGAGGAACCGTTACAATTTCTCCAAACATTAATTTAACCAACTGTCTTTATGTCCCATCATTGTCCCACAAACTTTTGTCAATTAGTCATGTGACAAAGGAACTTAATTGCTCAGTTCTCATGCATCCAACCTTTTGTTTGTTACAGGATATCAGGACGGGACGGATTATTGGGCGTGGCACTGAGAGAGAAGGACTGTACTATGTTGATGAAGTTACTGAAAGTGGGACTGTCACGCTTGCTCATGGGACTAGTGAAAGAGAAGCGTGGTTATGGCATAGAAGATTGGGGCATCCGTCAGCTAGTTATTTACATGTTTTGCTTCCGAAACTTTTTCCGTTGAATAAAAAGATTGATTGTGAAACTTGCATTCTAGCAAAGAGTCATAGGCAAACTTTTAAACCTCGTAATACAAGAGTTGAATTTCCATTCTCATTGGTTCATTCAGATGTGTGGGGTCCTGCACCGGTTGTTGGAGGTCATAATTTTAAGTATTTTGTGATTTTTGTTGATGATTGCTCCCGAATGACGTGGATTTATTTTTTGAAAAATAAAGATGAAGTTTATGATAGATTCACTGCTTTCTATAATATGGTCCAAACTCAATTTCAAAAATCTATCAAAATCATGAGAACGGATAATGGTGGAGAATATGTGAATTCACAAATGAACCTGTTTTTTCAATCCAAAGGAATAATCCATCAAACCACTTGTCCTCATACCCCCGAACAAAATGGTGTGGCTGAAAGGAAAAATAGGATCCTTTTAGAGATGACTAGGGCACTTATTATTGAGTCCTTAGTTCCAAAAAGTTTTTGGCCCGAAGCTTTAGCTACTGCTACCTACTTGATCAATCGTCTTCCTACAAAGATTCTCGATATGAAAACCCCTTTGAAAGTCCTCTCTGAGTTTCATAAGTTACCCTCGGTTCTTACTTTGCACACTAGAGTGTTTGGATGTACGGTGTTTGTTCATATTCCAAAATCATATCGTAATAAACTCGAACCGTGTGCTGAAAAATGTGTCTTTGTGGGATATGGGGTTACTCAAAAGGGTTATAGATGTTATAATCCTAAAACTCGTCGTATGTTTACTACGATGAATTGTGATTTTTTGGAGACCAAGTATTTCTACTCTCAAGAACTCAGTGGTCAGGGGGAGTCTCAAAATGAAAATGACACACTGAGTTGGCTCCAATATTCATCAGATGTTCAGACCACTACTCCATTAGAAGAGACTCCAGACCAAGAGTTACAGTTACAGTCTTTCTCTCAAAGTGACAACCCGAGTCCAGACCTGATATCCGAGGTAAGTAATTCTGAACCAAGCCATATTTTGAATGATATGGATGTTCCAGCTAATGAAGTGCAGGAAAATGTTAATGGAGATATAGAAGAAGTAACTCCAGAAAGTGCTCCAGAAAGATATGTTCTCCCACCGAGGTCTACCAGAGTAATACCTGCAAAGCGATATTCTCCAGAAAGAAGTTCTCGGTCTACCAAGTATCCAGTAGACAGCTTTGCTAATATTGCAGAAGGTCTCTTCTCCAAAGAAGCAAAAGCATTTGCAGCAAAGCTATATTCAGAAGAGCTCCCGTCAGATGAAGAGCATGCTTTAAAGTTAAAAAATTGGAAGGATGCTATGGATACTGAAATGGAGGCTCTTATAAAAAATGATACATGGGAGAAGTGTATTCTTCCAAAAGGAAAGAATCCAGTAGGGTGCAGGTGGATATATACCATCAAGTATAAACCAAATGGGGATATAGAGAGATATAAAGCAAGACTTGTTGCCAAAGGGTACACTCAGACCTATGGCATTGACTATTCAGAAACTTTCTCTCCAGTTGCAAAGCTAGATACAGTAAGGGTTCTTTTCTCAATAGCAGCAAATCAGGGATGGTCTCTTCATCAGTTCGATGTGAAGAATGTTTTTTTGCATGGAGAATTAAAAGAGGAAGTATATATGGATCCTCCTCCAGGTTTTTCTCGTAACTTCAAACATGGAGAAGTTTGTAGGTTGAAGAAGTCCTTGTATGGACTTAAACAGTCACCTAGAGCTTGGTTTGGAAGATTTACTCTTGCTATGAAGAAGTATGGATATCAACAGAGCAATTCTGATCACACATTGTTCCTTCGTCATAGAGGAAATCTAGTAACATGTCTAATAATTTATGTTGATGACATGATTATTACAGGAAATGATGAAAAGGAGATTGATCAACTAAAAACAGCTTTGTTTGCAGAATTTGAAATGAAAGATTTGGGAGATTTGAAGTATTTTCTTGGAATAGAAGTTTCAAGGTCTAAACATGGAATTTTTATTTGTCAAAAGAAGTATATATGGATCCTCCTCCAGGTTTTTCTCGTAACTTCAAACATGGAGAAGTTTGTAGGTTGAAGAAGTCCTTGTATGGACTTAAACAGTCACCTAGAGCTTGGTTTGGAAGATTTACTCTTGCTATGAAGAAGTATGGATATCAACAGAGCAATTCTGATCACACATTGTTCCTTCGTCATAGAGGAAATCTAGTAACATGTCTAATAATTTATGTTGATGACATGATTATTACAGGAAATGATGAAAAGGAGATTGATCAACTAAAAACAGCTTTGTTTGCAGAATTTGAAATGAAAGATTTGGGAGATTTGAAGTATTTTCTTGGAATAGAAGTTTCAAGGTCTAAACATGGAATTTTTATTTGTCAAAAGAAGTATATATTGGATCTTTTAGCTGAAACAGGAATGATTGATTGCAAACCAGCAGACACACCCATGGTCATCAATCAGAAATTGTTTATAAAGACAGATGCTAGAGCCACTGATAAAAATAGATATCAAAGGTTGGTAGGGAAACTTATTTATTTGGCTCATACTCGTCCAGACATAGCATATGCTGTTGGAGTGGTTAGTCAATTTATGCACCAGCCTCAGGAAGATCATATGGATGCGGTTCTACGAATTATCAGGTATCTTAAAGGGACTTCAGGTCATGGGGTGTTATTTAAAGCTAATGGTCATCTTAAGATTCAGATATATACAGATGCAGATTGGGCAGGAGATAAAGGTAATCGAAGGTCCACTTCAGGGTATTTCTCATTGATAGGTGGTAACTTGGTTACATGGAAAAGTAAAAAACAGAAAGTTGTCTCCTTGTCTAGTGCTGAAGCTGAGTTTAGGGGTATAGCTAGAGGACTAGCAGAAGCTTTGTGGTTGAAGAAGCTGGTGTCTGAAATAGGTTTTGCTCCCAAAGAAAGCATTAAAATCATGAGTGATAATGAAGTTGCTATTCAGATCTCAGAGAATCCAGTTCAACATGATAGAACCAAGCATGTGGAAGTTGATCGTCATTTTATAAAAGAAAAATTGGAGAGTGGAATCATCAAGTTACCTTTTGTTAAGTCTGAAGAACAACTTGCTGATATTTTACCAAAGCTGTGGGAACATCTATGTTTCATAAGTGTTTAAGCAAGTTGAATTTCGGTAATCCCAATATTCAACTTGAGGGGGAGTGTTGGAAAGTGGGATCAGATTCAGTTTCATCACTTCCCGAGTTCAAGCTAAAAGCCCGTTACAAGAATCGGCCCAGTAAGGGCCCAAGTCCAACAAACTAAAGTCGGTCATGTTGACCTAATTTTCCTTAATTAGATTTCAATTCTTGTATAAATATAGGGTTCTTGTATGTCGTTTACAATCAATAAAAATACAATTCAATTCATATACACTTATTCACATAATGTTTGTCAATTCAACGCAGGTATACTAAATAACACAATCATTTCAACACGACAATTGATGCCCGCAACGCGGGGCCAGAAATTTCCTAGTTTAATATATATAAATATATTAAGCTAGATTTTAATTCATGGTAAACTAGATTAAACTAGTTTGAGAAAAAACTACCAATCAATCAATAATAGTTTAAGAAAAAACACCAATCAATCAATCGATCGATAGAATGATACGTGTAACCAATGCAGTTTGGGTCCACATGTGAAGTTAAAAGACGTTGGTTCGATTCATAAGATGCCCAAATCACGTGGGTATTAAGTGAGGGAATTTTACCGGCATCATAACCCTTGCACGATTGGAAGATAGGGAACCAATATGGCTTCGAGGACAGGGTGCCTACTTTTACCCTTTATTTTGGGGAAAAACTCTAGCATTAACTTCTTACATTCTTCAATGAGGTATTGAATTAAGAAGCAAATACATTCACAACATGAAAACGAAGCTAAAAAATCTAATAGACTACCATTTTGAAAGAACTTTGATTCACAGGTTACTATCTTACACTACATATGAGTTAGCAACGGAGACAAGGTTGACTATCCAATAGTCTACTATACAACATGAGAAAAGAAAGTAGAGTATTTCATTCGTAACATATACATAAGGCTTAGCGCACATGTCACCATATTTCCGCTGGTTCATAACATATACATAAGGCTTAGCGCACATGTCACCATATTTCTCCAGCAGTCGTTGACTTCTATGCTCCTGATATCAACATAAACATAAAGCGACTTAACATACCAATCAACGTTTTCAGGAAAGAACGGAAGGTCAGACTTTTGAGGTCAACCAGTCAACGTTTTTAGGAAAGAACATCCTATGACTACACATATACTAATATTCCAGTTTAGTCGTTCTAGAAATAGAAGTCAGTAAGACAATAACTAAAGACCTTGGTTGGATCTAGTGAAATAATTCGGCTGAACCATGTGCTTCACTGATTCACGGTAAGATACAGTTGTCTTGACCACAGGTTTTGTACCTAACGTTCTGCTCACATTTCTGCCTTCTTGGTTCAAATGTTGTACTCCACCGTCCTGTGCTTCCATGCCTCTATTTCCCTGCGAATCTGTCCTTTCATTTCCCTTTGTAGTCTGTGAATGACCTGAAACTGAAACAAATCCATATAAGGTATCGGGCACATTGCTGATAACTCTCTAACAGATTTAACCTTGATAACACGAATTATAGAAGCAAAATGAACAGTCGACGGTCAGTCTATCATTAATAGCGAGATTCATGAAACTACTCATTTGTCGAATATGTATTCCTGCTAACACCTTAAGAGCTCTTTAAAATTTACAAAATTATGATTTACCCATGTCATACACAACAAATACGCAAAAATTTGAGAGTATAGTTCATTGTTCCAGAACAATTTCCAATCTTCCAGAATACTCTTCTAGAGGACGCTATTCTAAATCTAGATCTGAAGATATACTCCCTCCTATACAATATAATTGTCGAACCCACCAAAACACATACACACAGTTTAAGTAAAACGTTAGCTACGGCTGCTACTTTTTCAATTACATATTGCTTTTACCCTAACCGGGAGTATTTAATTTTTTCTTCTAGTTATGTGAAGTTTGTAGGAACGCCGTTCACAAATAAAATATGTATTCGAATTACAATATAAAATTACAAGGAAGTTTGCAACAAGAAAAATAAAATACGACGACTAGAAAATAAATAAAATACGACGACTAGAAATTAACAAAAGAAAGGTAAAAACAATCAAAGGAAATTAGAAATCGAAAAGAATTTAAGAAGAGCATAAAATAAATTAAAGTCCAAGAAAGAAGGTGCTGGCTGAGGACTTCTTTTCAACAAAGGTCCCTTAAACAGATTTCGGGCCACCCAAGTGAACTCATATGTCTCCCAGGGTACAACAACCTAATCAGTATGCACCTGGAATTATACCTTTAACAAGAGAAAGTAAAATGAGACTAGAAAATAAATAAAATACGACGACTAGAAATTAACAAAAGAAAGGTAAAAAAATAAAATACGACGACTAGAAAATAAATAAAATACGACGACTAGAAAATAAATAAAATACGACGACTAGAAAATAAATAAAATACGACGACTAGAAAATAAATAAAATACGACGACTAGAAAATAAATAAAATACGACGACTAGAAAATAAATAAAATACGACGACTAGAAAATAAATAAAATACGACGACTAGAAAATAAATAAAATACGACGACTAGAAAATAAATAAAATACGACGACTAGAAAATAAATAAAATACGACGACTAGAAAATAAATAAAATACGACGACTAGAAAATAAATAAAATACGACGACTAGAAAATAAATAAAATACGACGACTAGAAAATAAATAAAATACGACGACTAGAAAATAAATAAAATACGACGACTAGAAAATAAATAAAATACGACGACTAGAAAATAAATAAAATACGACGACTAGAAAATAAATAAAATACGACGACTAGAAAATAAATAAAATACGACGACTAGAAAATAAATAAAATACGACGACTAGAAAATAAATAAAAAGAAAGAGAAAAATAAAATACGACGACTAGAAAATAAATAAAATACGACGACTAGAAAATTAACAAAAGAAAGGTAAAAACAATCAAAGGAAATTAGAAATCGAAAAGAATTTAAGAAGAGCATAAAATAAATTAAAGTCCAAGAAAGAAGGTGCTGGCTGAGGACTTCTTTTCAACAAAGGTCCCTTAAACAGATTTCGGGCCACCCAAGTGAACTCATATGTCTCCCAGGGTACAACAACCTAATCAGTATGCACCTGGAACTATACCTTTAACAAGAGAAAGTAAGGCAGAGAATGTTAGAAAAGGCTCTGGACTAACCACAGTGTTGTGTACGTGTGTGTGTGTGTGTGTTGTTTTCTTTTTGGTGTTATCTTGGACTCTTGGTTATGAGGTGCCTCCTCTATATATGAAGTCAAGAGACACTTTTTGAGTCACCAAGGGACACTATTTTGAGTCCAAAAGCGCACCCTTTCAAGTCACCAAGGGACACTATTTTGAGTCCAAAAGCGCACCCTTTCAAGTCACCAAGGGATACTCTTTCGAGTCACCAAATGACACCATTTCGAGTTACCAAGGTGGGATTCCCACATCTCATCTCATTAATTAACTCACAACACAACATTGAGCATCAATATTTCATTTATCACAACTCCGTTTTGGACGCGGTTTTACGCTAGCAACAAATACTATATATTATTTGCCTCCAAAAGAACTAATTTTTCAACAAATTTAAGTTCAACTTAAGGGTATATAATATAGGAAAGTCGGTCATTAATACACAAGTATTTTCAGTACTGGATAACAATAACGTGACAAACTAAAATAGGAATTAAGATAGACCATAATATTGGGACACGAGAGTATGAAATAACAAGAGTTCACTTCTGAAAATGGTACAAAATTTATATATGAAGTCAAAGACACTTTTTAGTCACCAAGGGATACTCTTTCGAGTCACCAAATGACACCCTTTCGAGTTACCAAGGTGGGATTCCCACATCTCATCTCATTAATTAACTCACAACACAACATTGAGCATCAATATTTCATTTATCACAACTCCGTTTTGGACGCGGTTTTACGCTAGCAACAAATACTATATATTATTTGCCTCCAAAAGAACTAATTTTTCAACAAATTTAAGTTCAACTTAAGGGTATATAATATAGGAAAGTCGGTCATTAATACACAAGTATTTTCAGTACTGGATAACAATAACGTGACAAACTAAAATAGGAATTAAGATAGACCATAATATTGGGACACGAGAGTATGAAATAACAAGAGTTCACTATAGCTAAAACTGCACGTATTATATATGGTCCATGACATATTAAATAAGGAAAAATGCATAAAAAGAATTCCATTTCTGAAAATTTCTCAATAAAGGTAATATCGTTAGTTTTTAATGTGAGGTCTCCATTAAATGCCATGTCGACTTGTCACGTCATTAAAAAAAGCTGACGTGGAGCAGTTGCACATATACAATAACCGTATGTTTGGAGATTGATAAAAAAATTCTCATTTATTTTCCCCAATATCTACAACAATGAACAATCAATATTCCTTATATTTTCACAGATCATTTCCTCTAATTATATATGAAGTCATTTATCTATAAAGAGGTACATAAGCAGGAATCATTATCACATCATGTCATCATTAACGAGGACGTTACTTGGCTTAACTGTCTTTGTCATTATTACTGGCCGGTATGTATATATATGTTACCTAAAACTCTTGAAGTACATCTAATGTTGAATATGTGGGAGTTGCAACAATTTTGATGTAACACTCTGTAATGAGCGGGTTACCCTTTTCCCTTTTACTAAAAAAGAAGGTGTAGCTCACTCTGGAAGCTTAATTTCGAAAGCATTTCATTCTCCCGACATCACAAGCAGTCTAAAACTACTATCTATAGTGGCATCAAAAAAGAATTACTAAGATCATACTTTTAATTTCTTTATATATATTTTATGTCACCAAATACTAACAATCTTCCTCACTAAATGCCTTTAATCAAACAAGTACTAATCCACAAACACTAAAAAAAAGAGTACCTGAATTTGTATCTACTGCATAATTACTTTTGGTAACTAATGGAGAATACAGAAAACAGTCAGCTTCAAGAAATTCAATAACTTTCTCCCAGAAATTTTTTCCTTTTGTTTTCTTAATAGGCAAAGCCACATCTTCTTGATCCCCTAAAATATTTAAACCAACAAATGTTATTAAAAACCCTATATATATTGTGTACAACTACATAATAGTAAGGGGAAATGCTCAATTCGATCTATAGCATAAAACTGCACGTATATATATGGTCCATGACATATTAAATAAGGAAAAATGCATAAAAAAGTAATCTTTTTACTCAAAATTCTTAACAAGGGAACCTATCGGCTATAAAAAGAATTCCATTTCTGAAAATTTCTCAATAAAGGTAATATCGTTAGTTTTTAATGTGAGGTCTCCATTAAATGCCATGTCGACTTGTCACGTCATTAAAAAAAGCTGACGTGGAGCAGTTGCACATATACAATAACCGTATGTTTGGAGATTGATAAAAAAATTCTCATTTATTTTCCCCAATATCTACAACAATGAACAATCAATATTCCTTATATTTTCACAGATCATTTCCTCTAATTATATATGAAGAAAATCATTTTTAAACAAAGTTATTATTACCTTGGGGAGTAAATAAGATAGGCTTAGGTGGAGGGAAATCAAAAGTGGGTTGAGGAGAGACCAAAGGGCTATACAAGTAAGGATCAGAAATAAGGTATGAAGCAACTTTGTTAATTAGCTTCGATTTTCTTCTAGATTGTTTGTTGTTTTTCCTGCGTTTCATGGGTTTTTGTTTTGTGATTCCTAAAGCTGATTTAGATGATGGCATAACAAGTGAGTTTTTCATTGTCGGCATTTTTCCTGATAGAAAAGAACAAATAATGTGTGTGTTTTCTTTTTCTTTACTTTCGTTTTCCTTTTTCTTTATTGAGAAAGCATGGAAGTGGAATTCTTTTTATAGACGATAGGTTCCCTTATTAAGAATTTTGATAAAAAGAATTCATTTCTGAAAATTTCTCAATAAAGGTAATATCGTTAGTTTTTAATGTGAGGTCTCCATTAAATGCCATGTCGACTTGTCACGTCATTAAAAAAAGCTGACGTGGAGCAGTTGCACATATACAATAACCGTATGTTTGGAGATTGATAAAAAAATTCTCATTTATTTTCCCCAATATCTACAACAATGAACAATCAATATTCCTTATATTTTCACAGATCATTTCCTCTAATTATATA
The DNA here is from genome assembly GCA_034093135.1 of Erigeron breviscapus. Classification (NCBI taxonomy): domain Eukaryota; kingdom Viridiplantae; phylum Streptophyta; class Magnoliopsida; order Asterales; family Asteraceae; genus Erigeron; species Erigeron breviscapus. The sequence goes on along the minus strand of CM067167.1, from coordinate 50,838,108 downwards.
TGAAGAAAATCATTTTTAAACAAAGTTATTATTACCTTGGGGAGTAAATAAGATAGGCTTAGGTGGAGGGAAATCAAAAGTGGGTTGAGGAGAGACCAAAGGGCTATACAAGTAAGGATCAGAAATAAGGTATGAAGCAACTTTGTTAATTAGCTTCGATTTTCTTCTAGATTGTTTGTTGTTTTTCCTGCGTTTCATGGGTTTTTGTTTTGTGATTCCTAAAGCTGATTTAGATGATGGCATAACAAGTGAGTTTTTCATTGTCGGCATTTTTCCTGATAGAAAAGAACAAATAATGTGTGTGTTTTCTTTTTCTTTACTTTCGTTTTCCTTTTTCTTTATTGAGAAAGCAGAAATGGAATTCTTTTTATAGGATAGGTTCCCTTATTAAGAATTTTGATAAAAAGAATTCCATTTCTGAAAATTTCTCAATAAAGGTAATATCGTTAGTTTTTAATGTGAGGTCTCCATTAAATGCCATGTCGACTTGTCACGTCATTAAAAAAAGCTGACGTGGAGCAGTTGCACATATACAATAACCGTATGTTTGGAGATTGATAAAAAAATTCTCATTTATTTTCCCCAATATCTACAACAATGAACAATCAATATTCCTTATATTTTCACAGATCATTTCCTCTAATTATATATGAAGAAAATCATTTTTAAACAAAGTTATTATTACCTTGGGGAGTAAATAAGATAGGCTTAGGTGGAGGGAAATCAAAAGTGGGTTGAGGAGAGACCAAAGGGCTATACAAGTAAGGATCAGAAATAAGGTATGAAGCAACTTTGTTAATTAGCTTCGATTTTCTTCTAGATTGTTTGTTGTTTTTCCTGCGTTTCATGGGTTTTTGTTTTGTGATTCCTAAAGCTGATTTAGATGATGATGATGGCATAACAAGTGAGTTTTTCATTGTCGGCATTTTTCCTGATTAAGATAGTTTTTTCTTTTTTTTAATAAAGGCTCCTTTTATCTAAACATGTTACACATTGTAATGTAACAACTTTAAATTATATTATATAATCTTATTGTGGCATTATGATATTGATTTGTAAATTCAACAAAATGATACTTAATGTATACTTTTGTTAGTTATGCCCAATGTCTGATATTTTTTTTATTGACATTAAACACAAGAGACTTATTATTTTTATTTTTTGATTTGAACAAATTTTACGTACCACATACATATATATATAATAGCTATATTACTTTATAAAAATTACTTGATAGTTCATACTTAGAGTTTGTCAACTTACGCCACGGATAAATAAGTATTTAAGTTATGATTCTAGTAAAAGAAGCAATAAAACAAGACGTAAACAAATACGAACCGCATAACATTTTTGTGTTGACCATGTCAATTACTATGTATGGCAGCTGCAATTTTTTGACAACTTGAGGTACCAAAAATGAAAAAATTGACAACTTGAGGTATCAAAAATGAAAAAATTGACAACTTGAGGTATCAAAAATGAAAAAATTGACAACTTGAGGTATCAAAAATGAAAAAATTGACAACTTGAGGTATCAAAAATGAAAAAATTGACAACTTGAGGTATCGAAAATGAAAAAATTGACAACTTGAGGTATCAAAAATGAAAAAATTGACAACTTGAGGTATCGAAAATGAAAAAATTGACAACTTGAGGTATCGAAAATGAAAAAATTGACAACTTGAGGTATCGAAAATGAAAAAATTGACAACTTGAGGTATCAAAAATGAAAAAATTGACAACTTGAGGTATCAAAAGTGTAATTTTCTCAAAATTGACAACTTGAGGTATCAAAAGTGTAATTTTACTCATTATATAATAGCTATATTACTTTATAAAAATTACTTGATAGTTCATACTTAGAGTTTGTCAACTTACGCCACGGATAAATAAGTATTTAAGTTATGATTCTAGTAAAAGAAGCAATAAAACAAGACGTAAACAAATACGAACCGCATAACATTTTTGTGTTGACCATGTCAATTACTATGTATGGCAGCTGCAATTTTTTGACAACTTGAGGTACCAAAAATGAAAAAATTGACAACTTGAGGTATCAAAAATGAAAAAATTGACAACTTAAGGTATCAAAAGTGTAATTTTCTCAAAAAGAGGGGGGCCAAAAGACTAAAATACCCCTCACGTGTTTGTCACGTGAGGGCGTTAACGGCAAAAATTAACGGCGTATGAGCGTGGTACCAAAACTGAAAAAAAACACAAAACTTTAGGTATGAAAGCTGCAATTTTTTAAGTTAGAGACTAAAAGTGCAAAAGCTGCCAACTTGAGGTACCAAAAGTGTAATTTTCTCTATATTATGACAAATTAATTTTATACCACATACTATATATATAGCTATATTACTTTATAAAAATTACTTGATAGTTCATACTTAGAGTTTGTCAACTTACGCCACGGATAAATAAGTATTTAAGTTATGATTCTAGTAAAAGAAGCAATAAAACAAGACGTAAACAAATACGAACCGCATAACATTTTTGTGTTGACCATGTCAATTACTATGTATGGCAGCTGCAATTTTTTGACAACTTGAGGTACCAAAAATGAAAAAATTGACAACTTGAGGTATCAAAAATGAAAAAATTGACAACTTAAGGTATCAAAAGTGTAATTTTCTCAAAAAGAGGGGGGCCAAAAGACTAAAATACCCCTCACGTGTTTGTCACGTGAGGGCGTTAACGGCAAAAATTAACGGCGTATGAGCGTGGTACCAAAACTGAAAAAAAACACAAAACTTTAGGTATGAAAGCTGCAATTTTTTTAGTTAGAGACTAAAATGAAAAAATTGACAACTTGAGGTATCAAAAGTGTAATTTTCTCGAAAATATGAGCAAAGTGATAATTCGTTATTCTCTTATTTTTATGTTTTTTTTTTCATCAGTTAGTAAAACTGTAAAAGGAGGCCAACTCATATCTATTGTAAAATACTAGTATAAAACTTTAACCTTATGAATAAGGTGTGTTATCTTTTCCAATTAATTTTTTAATTAAACAAAAAACTTTATCTATTTGTTCATTCAAGTTTGTTTATATTTATGTTAATTAAGTTTTTGTTGTTTATTATAAGTGAATGTGAATAGTAGCAGTCGAAAAATCATAAATTGACTAGAGAATTTTTTTTACTAATTTCTTTTTTTTAGCTTTCTTAAAAAAAGGATTTTTCTAAAAATTATTAATTTCATTTTGATTTTCAACCAACTTAATCAACTGAATCATTTCTTTTTGATCAGATTAACTAAATAATCACTTTTTTATACCGTTTGTTGTATTATTATTTCATTCACTCCGTACAATGAGAAAATGGAAAAGTGATATTGATTAGATTACCATAAGGTTGTTTATGCTTGCTAGAATCCTACCCATGGGATTTTGTGATGATAAATAATTTATAAAAAAAAAAGTAAATTCTCATGTAAACGAAATTTAAATATAAAATTTAGCTAATATATGAGGCAAGTGGTGGTGGTGGCCAGTGCCTGATCGACATTTGATTTTGGATTGTCTGACACATAAAGATATACAAAAATTGTATTTGTTATTAATTATGGCACAGGGTAACACCACCAGGAAAAAGGTCAATCCGACCAGGGCATTAGCTGTTGGGTTATATAACAATTATCAAATTAAATCACAAAGCACGCAGCGGAAAATTAATCTATGTAATTAATTAATTAACCAAGGATAGAAACATGTACCTTTGATTTGAAGAAAAATGAAGTAAGAAATTTTATGAGGATTTGAAGTAAATCCCTCTACGTTTGCACACACGACACACGGATGTACGTATGCTAGTACTTGATCACGAACCGCAAACACTTGGCTTTCTCTCTTTGATTTGTCAAACAACTAAAACCGAAAATCCCTTTGGTTTTTGGGGAGTTCGGCCGAATAGAAGAGAAAGAGGAGGAGAAGAAGTATGGGGAGGGTTTTTATTTTTCCTTTTTATAATACCTCTAAAACCCTTTTCGTATTTGATATAGATTAGGATTAGTATTATTGAAAAACAAGTTAAGTTAATAGCTTAAAAACTTATTAACAAAACCGGCCCCCTTTAATTTATAATTAGGAAATCTCTAGAATATCCTAATTACAAATTAAGTCCTCCTTTAACTAACGCCGTTAGCTAGTAACCGTTAGTTTTTAACGACCATTCGTTAATTGAAATCGTGATCATATTAATTAAATACATTAAATATATTAATTAATATTAAATACATTTGTGTCGAGACGTGTGACCCCGTAGGCTTAAATCATTTCTGGACATACGTTCATTTTTACGTGATCATATACTAACAGCTCCCACTTGAGCTCGTAATAAATGAAGGTAATAACATTGGTTAGCGTCTAGCAACACGCCAATGCTCCCAGAAATATTCAAGTATAGTTTCTTAAAGTATATTTAAATGGTTAAGGCATTTATTATCCCTTTGTTCAGATACCGTGTTAAACATGAATATGGATCAATGTCATTTCATGATTCAGCGATTCTGTTTCTCATTCCATAACTAATTAATGATTACCAAATATAATCGAGAACCATCTGGATTTATTTGGGCACGGCCATGCAAATATCTTAATTAGTCCTAATGAAGGTGTAACACCCCAACATGGCGGAATCATGGGGTATCACTTAGAAAAGCACAGCATGACATGGGAATTATGTAGAGTCAAACTATATGCATTCAATAGATTGAAACAATCCACAAGCTCATTACAATAATCAACATTCATCAAAATACACACTCAATCCATACTTAAAAGAAAAATGTTCAAACGATTGTAGTTGATCCTAAGCATAACCCGTTAAAGGGAAATAAGGATCACGGATCCAGAAAGTCCAAAGATAGTCCAAACCCTAGCAATGCAAGCATCTATTCATCCATTCTGTCTCTGATTAACTTGGTTACCTGAAAAGTGTACTAAAGAGCGTCAACATAAAGTTGGTGAGTTCGTAGGGACAAGTAACAAGGAATAACCGTGTCGGATACAACCGTTAACAATAAGTGAGGATTAGGGAAACTAATCACATCCAAGGAAAACCTATAAGGTTTCACATTATCACAATTCAATACAAGTCAACGTTCAATAATAACGATTCCATATAACGTTCCACAACGTTCCATAACAATCAATAATGATCAACAACGATGCGGCTTACATAGTTAATAATTAACAATGCGCTAACGGTGCGACTTATATAATGAATAATGCGCTAACGGTGCGACTTATATAATGAATAATGCGCTAACATGTCCATATCAACAATTCAATCATACAATCAATCAAATCAACAATCAACAGTTAAACAAACATGTACACTTTTCAGCCCGAATCTCAATTGAGTAGGGAGGGTTTACGAAACTCACCTTATTGTTAATAGTTCAACAGCAAAATAGAAGAGATTGATGTAGTTAACGATGACGAGCGAGTCAACTGGCCACGTTACGTATTCCCTAATTTCAATGTGAATTGATTTATATTCGTGCTAAATTCCAAATGTAGATATACAACTATAAGGTTACCTTATTAATACGCTTGTCAACGTAATTTATGTTATAAAAGTTTAAGGGACTAATTTGTCAAATGTCCAAAGTATAAGGACGAAAAATGATACCTTTGAAACTGTAGGTTAAAAATGTAACTTTCCGTATGTAATACGTATCCGTAGGATATATAAAGTATTCCTCTGATATTTCTAAATCCTTTTGAAGTATTTTTAAATAATAGGATTAATACGAAGAATGTATTAATCTTGTAACGAATAGATGTTTTCAATAGCAGAGATATGAAAAGATACCTTGAATGGTATGTATTATAATCAATACAAAATGTATTGATTACAATTGAAGAGATACCTTAAATGGCAGAAAAAACCAGCATTTTATTTCCAAGTTGTGTTAGGGTTGGCCTTGGGTCGTGAAGAATACCGGGGCGAATTAAGTTGCTTAGTGAATGCTTATGCAAACTTTTCGCGAACTACCTTCCATTCCTCCAGCATAAGCCAAAGAGGCCCAAGGTGCAATCACTTTCGGAAACGTTGTGCGGTTAAAAGCGTATCGAGGATATATTCTATCCATAAATCAAACAATTCGAAAATACGAAATAATTCACAGATGGTGAATAGTAATTATATGAATTAGTATAGTTAGGTATATAACTATGCCCTTGTTTATATACCATAATAAGTATTTAAAATGATTTAATAAAAGTTTTACGATTTCTCGTACTTTCGCTAATAATTCATTTTTCGCAATAGTAACAATATTTCAATATTCATATATAAAAGCGATTGTTACTGTATTTAAATGCAATTATGTATCAATTGAGTATAAAATTAAGTTGACAAGCATTTCAATACATAACGTATATTTCTAAAATCATAGAGCAAAGTATAGTAAGGTTTTATAAAAATACTTACAAGAAAGGAGAGTTTATGAACTCTAAGATCAAACTTTCGACGTACGAAGAACACGACTTCTGATTCAAATGAAATTCTTTCAAGACTTGGACTTGTTTACTTAATAATTGAAGATTATTCCCAACCCAAATTGAGTATTATAACTAGAACTTTTGAAGATCTTAGAGAGATTTGTTGATAACAACTTCTCTTGACGATTTTCGGCGAACTTTGAGATCAAAGCGACTTTGCTTATACTAGAACAATCAAGTGTTCTTTGAAACTTATAACAAGAAGGGAAAGGATGATTTTAGACTTATATAATGCTAAATTGAGAGAGAATGAAGTTTAAGGTGTAAGTATTTATGAAAACTTAAGCCTAGTATTTATAGTAAATGAAATAGAATTAAATATGATAAAATTAGTATCCATTCTTGACTTTAACAACTTATGATCAGATTTTTGAAGATATTTAGAGGTTTATAACTTTGCTACTAAGTAAAGGAAAGTGCTAGGAAGTTTCCTCATGGAGGTGTATGGTTTTACTAGCTTTGGAAGTAAGTTTTCTTAACAAATTTACACAACAATTGTCTACTAGTAACATTATTCAACTAATAAATCAAATATAGCTTGTGACAATTTCACGAGTATTCCTACTTTCCATAAAGTATGTCGGCTTTGTCTTATTAATGGAATTATTAATCACCGACACTGTGCCACCGACACTTTTTACCGTACATTATACTTAAGGTTTTGTATATACGTTTTCCCTGTTACTACATTTACTCAATTATTTCTATAATATAATTTTTATAACACGTATGGGCCAATATCACGGTCTTGTAATCATGGGACTTAATTCTAGAAATCCAATTATGACATTATAACTGGCCCAATTTACAGATAAACGAACACAATTAGGCCCAAAGTTTTCGTTTATTAAAGTAGTTAATCAAATTACAAGTACAGCCAAACGGGTAAAAATCACGAATGTTACAGAAGGGCCCAGTGGTATCATTCTCCAACTATCAGTTGGAGGAACAAATCCTGTATTGACTACACGTGTCAGTCATCATACTTCAATACACTTTCTGAAAATAGCCCTTTATGTACTCCCTTATTCAGGAGAGTTAGAACTATATCAAGTAAGTGCAATCCATACATGCTGACCTGCTTGTATCTCAAGTCAAAGGATCAATAAAGTAACCATTTACGAATTTCACTTGATGACGCTGATCCATAAAGTGATGAATTCGTTAGTGGGGTAGTCCGATATGCATCAACTATGGATATCATTTGAGTTTGGTGGGACCATCCATTATATATTCCAAGAATATAACCAATCGCTCAGATTTGTCTTAGTTTAATTATATTCCCATATAATTAATCGACAATGGACAATTTAGAATATTATAAAATATTCAAGGATTAAACATGCAAATATAGGACACAATTAATATTAAATGAAATCAAACATATCAAGTACTTTATTTCATTATGAAAAATATAAATTGTTTAACATCCCTTATCCAAATACCGAAACAACAGATTTACATGAAATAACTAGCTAATTTAAGTCCTATGCCCTCGGCATGCCTTTCAAGCTTGGGCCTAGACAAAGCTTTTGTGAAAGGATCAGCTAAGTTAAAATCTGTGTGAACTTTGAGTAATTTGATTTCACCTAGTTCGATCTGCTCACGAACATAGTGATATCGTCTAGCATAATGTCTGGCACCTTACTGAACTCCGGGTTCGTTGGCAATGATTAATGCACCAGTATTATCACAGTACATATCAGTGGGTAAGTCACTTGAGGGGATCACGTCAAGCCCGCTAATGAACTTCCTTATCCAGACTGCTTCCATTGCGGCTTCTGAGGCGGCAATGTACTCAGACTCTGTTGCAGACATGGCAACTGTAGTTTGCTTCTTGCTTTTCCAATCCACAGCACCTCCGTTAAGAACGAAGACGAATCCTGACTGAGACTTCGTGTCATCTCTATCAGTTTGAAATCCAGCATCACAGTATCCGGTCACTTTGAGCTCTAAATCTGGATTTCCTCCATACACCAAAAACATATCTTTAGTAGCCCGTAGGTACTTCAGAATGCTCTTAACAGCAGTCCAGTGACTTTCACCTGGATTCTGTTGATATCGGCTAACGATGTTTTGCGCGAACGCCACATCGGGTCTAGTGCATCTAACCGCATACATAATAGATCCCACAACCGAAGCATAAGGAACTCTTTGCATACGCTCCACCTCATTAGGTGTAGTAGCACCCTGTTTGATAGATAAACTAAGTCCTTCTTGCATAGGTGTAAACCCACGCTTAGAATTCTCCATCTTGAATCGCTTCAAGACCTTATTAATATAAGCACTTTGACTTAGTCCAATTAACCGCTTTGATCTATCTCGGTAGATCTTGATTCCAAGAATAAATGCCGCTTCTCCTAAATCTTTCATGGCAAAACACTTTCCAAGATGGGATTTAACATCTTGCAACATTGGAATGTGTTTTCCTATGATCAATATGTCATCAACATACAAGACAAGGAAAGTAACATTACTCCCACTAGCTTTGCGATATACACATGGCTCATCGGGATTTTGAACGAAACCAAACTTTTTGATTTCTTCATCAAACCGCTTGTTCCAACTTCTTGATGCTTGCTTTAGTCCATAAATGGACCTTTGAAGCTTGCATACTTTGTTGGGATGTTTTGGATCAATAAAACCTTCAGGTTGATCCATATAGACTTCTTCATCCAAGTAACCATTTAAGAAGGCAGTCTTAACATCCATTTGCCATATCTCAAAGTCATAGTACGCAGCTATGGCTAAGAGAATCCTAATAGCTCTAATGTCCGCAACTGGAGAAAAGGTCTCATCATAGTCAACACCGAAACGTTGAGTATAACCTTTCGCCACGAGACGAGCTTTATAGGTGTGTATATTTCCATCCATATCCGTCTTCTTCTTGAAGATCCACTTACACCCAACAGTTTGAGCATTTGGTGGAAGATCAACCAAGCTCCAGACTTGATTGTCTTTCATGGATTTTATTTCCACCTTCGTAGCTTCAAGCCATTTTTCAGATTCCGGATCTGATAATGCAGCTTTGAAATTCGGAGGCTCATCGAGATCTCCTAAAACGTTTTCTTCTACCATCAGACATAATCTGTCAGTAGGACGTCTTGTCCTTTCGGACCTACGAAGTGGAATCGCTTCATCATCATCGACTTGAGGTTCATCACTTTGAACATTTTCCCCCCCAAGTTGATGATTGCTAGGAGCTTCAGAAGGTGACACATCTTCCTCTTGAGTCTCATCAAGTTCTACAACCCTCCCACTGTTCTCTGGAACTAATTTCTTTTCAAAGAATTCAGCATATCGAGCAACGCGAACAGTGTTTTTGACGGGATCATAGAAGTCGTAACCCATCGTTTCCTTAGGGTATCCGACAAAGATGCACTTAGTAGTTCTGGGTTCAAGTTTGTCAGGCGTATCGCGCTTCACAAGTGCTCACATCCCCAGACTCTTAAGTAAGACAGATTAGGAACATTTCCATGCCATAATTCATATGGTGTCTTGTCTACCTTCTTAGTTGGAACCATATTGAGAATGCGTACAGCAGTCTCAAGAGCATAATCCCAAAACGAAAATGAGAGAGTCGTAAGGCTCATCATAGATCTCACCATGTCTAGCAAGGTTCGATTTCTCCTTTCAGACACTCCATTATGTTGAGGAGTGTATGGAGGAGTAAGCTGTTGGACAATTCCACACGCTTTCAGATAATCCTTAAACTCTTGGCTTAAGTATTCACCACCTCGATCCGAACGAAGAATCTTGATGGTTTTGCCGAGTTGATTTTCTACTTCATTTTTAAACTCTTTGAATGTTTCAAACATTTCATGTTTATGTTTAAGCAAGTAAACATAACCATAACGACTGAAATCATCCGTAAAAGTTATGAAGTAGCTAGCTCCTTTTCTTGACACATGTCTAAATGGGCCGCAAACATCGGTATGAATGAGTCCAAGAAGATCTTTAGCCCTCTCCGGTTTATGCAGAAAAGGTTTTCTTGTCATTTTGCCGGAAACACATGACTCGCATTTATCAAATGATTCATCATTTAATTGTAAAATTCCTTCACGTTGAAGTCTTTCAATGCGATTTTTGCCAATGTGTCCAAGACGACAGTGCCACAGATAAGTAGAGTCCAAGTTAGTCTTGGCTCTTTTGCTAACATTATACATTGAATTATTTGAATCACAACCACGCATATCAATTTCATAAATACCATCACAAGCAATGGCATCAAAATAATGAACATTATTTTTAGAAACTGAAATACCATAATCATTAAAAACATTAATGAATCCGTTGTCTTTCAACAAAGAAACTGAAACTACACCTCTAGTAATAGAAGGTGCATAATGACAATTGTCCAAAACAATAATTAAACCGGAAGGAAGAACTAAATGATATTCTCCAATAGCTTCAACAGGTGCTGGTAGACCATTGCCCACGAACAGCTGCAAAGCTCCGGGCTTCAGCTTCCTCCTTTTCCTAAGTGCCTGTAATTCATTACAGATATGAGTTCCACAGCCAGTGTCATAAACCCATGATTTACGCTTAGTAAAGGAAAATAATTCAATGGTGAAGATACCTGAAGTACTAGCAACGCTAGCTTGCTTCTTCTTCACATTCAACTCGGCAAGATACTTGGGACAGTTTCTCTTCCAATGCCCGACTTCATTACAATGATGACAGGCCTGGTCTTTATCCGGATGCTCTTTCTTAGCCGGAGGGGTTTTCTTTGGTTTGGGGGAATTAGCAGCTTGCTTACCCTTGCCTTTACCATCAAACTTGCCTTTAGCTTGGTGCGATTTCTTAGCTTTCTGGATCCGACCCCCTTTATCATAAGGACATTTGGGTCATTGGCCTTCTTTGGAATCGTCTTCTCATATTCAATGAGCATAGCATGAAGTTCATTGACACTTTTTTTCATAGAGTGCATGGTATAGTTTTGCACAAAACCCTCATATTCCTTCGTAAGGGATTTGAGAATCATGCCAACTTTTACCTCTTTATGATAAGCGTACTCCATCGAATCCAATTTGTCAAAAATGCTCTTCATCTTGAGCACATGACTACTAACCGATTTTCCAGATTCAAGTTTCATTCATGGAGTTCCACGACTAAGTCGAACAGTTCCACTCCAGCTTGTTTTTCATACAAGGATTTAAGTTCTGTGATCATATCATATGGAGTGTAGAGTTCGAATTGTTTTTGAAGCTCGGGAGACATGCTCGCAAGCATCAAACAACAAACTTCATTGAATCTAGTGTACTGAATCCTATATTCAGCTTTTTCAGCTGCTGTGGATTCAGCACTTGGTTCGGTTGGCCATTGCCTTTCAATGACATCCATGCGTTCCTCAACTCTTAGAACAATTATCAGTTGACGATACCAGTCATTGAAATTTGATCCATTAAGCTTTTCTCTTTCAAACATTTGTCGAAAAGCATTGGTGTTTGTGGAAGGATTCATTGCCATCTACAAAACAGATTAAGTTCAAAAATCAGTATTTTCGATAATAAATCCTTAAGAAATCAATTACCCAATGTTTATCAAATAAACAATTAATTTCATTAAGGCTAGGATCCAATTGACATACAATCATTTCATCAGTTGATCTGCTAGAAATGATCGTACTCAAAAGGTAAGTGACGAGCAGTAATTGCATTACATGTGCAATTCCTAGTGAGAATGGGACCTACAAATGACACTTGATTCATCAAGTGATTTGTAGTCATGTTTTGTCCCATCTTTTGCCACGGGTCAAGGTCTCACCGCTTAACTCGCTTTAAGTCGTCCAACCAAGAACGCGCAAATTTGTCCACCACTGTGTACCAGTGAGTGGGATTTGCCATGCAACTGCCATTTCACCACTGTGTACCAGTGAGTAAAACAACAGCCACAAGTGTCCTTTTCAAGTTGGATGGCAAATGACTTAAGTTTATTGGGTCAATCAATTTGATGTGTGATCAAAAAGTTATGTTTGAAGATTCATACATATCTTCTAAACATAATATGTTTATAAAACTCATTTTTATTGCCTTTAAATACAAAAGAGCTCGGTAGCTCCATTTGAACTCACAAAGAAGCGCAAGGGCAAAGGTATGCGATAAACGCGATTTAAAAACCCGCCCTTTTAGGAGGCTAGCGCACTCCGACTTATACCTCTCTTAGAGTTTGTTCAAATGGGTGAGCCGGTGTATCTTTTGATTTTAGGGCACCAATTTTATAAACAAAATCTTATTTCGATATATTTAGTCAAGTTAATCTTTTCCAAAAACTATTTTTGCACACAATTTTCATAAACAAGGCAAAAATAAACTTACTAAATTTACAACTTAACAATTAAGGTAATCAACCTAATTTTTGGTCACTATGGTATAAGATTGGCTCCTCTTTCACATGGAAAGAGACCACATGCATCAAGTTGCCTTGATTGCGTAAGCCAAAATATCTATAACAAATTTATCTACCATAAACAGAAGATGCTGATCTGGAAAATCCAGCAGCTTCACGACCAAATCTGGACCTGAAGAAGGCCGAACTTGGCTTAGCACAAAACATAAAAGTTGTAGCCCTATGAGTCAAGCATCATCTGTAAAGATTTCAGCTTCTAACTCCTTACGGTTGATTAGTTATGATTTTTTTAGTGAACTGGTGTCAAACAGGAACTTTCACAAAACATAATCACATTATCACACAATTAATTATTCAATTATCTAGCATAATTAACCCTAATGATCAAGATTTCATATCAATATATCTAAGTAATAATCATGAATAAATTGCATGAAAAATTCATGATTTTTACTTCTTTTTAACAATTAAATAATTAAAAGGTACATCATAAACGCATGCAATTATCATATAATAATGCTTAAAGATCAAAACTTGGAATTAGGGTAAAAAATTTTTTTTTTTTTTTATTTAGATCTGATTTCGAAAATAAAAAAAAAATTATATATATTTTTTTCATTATTTTATTACAATTAAACAAATTAATTAATAAAATAATCAAAAGAATTACATAAAATTCTAAAAAATATAAAACCCTAAAATTAAACTTACTAAATTTACAACTTAACAATTAAGGTAATCAACCTAATTTTTGGTCACTATGGTATAAGATTGGCTCCTCTTTCACATGGAAAGAGACCACATGCATCAAGTTGCCTTGATTGCGTAAGCCAAAATATCTATAACAAATTTATCTACCATAAACAGAAGATGCTGATCTGGAAAATCCAGCAGCTTCACGACCAAATCTGGACCTGAAGAAGGCCGAACTGGGCTTAGCACAAAACATAAAAGTTGTAGCCCTATGAGTCAAGCATCATCTGTAAAGATTTCAGCTTCTAACTCCTTACGGTTGATTAGTTATGATTTTTTTAGTGAACTGGTGTCAAACAGGAACTTTCACAAAACATAATCACATTGTCACACAATTAATTATTCAATTATCTAGCATAATTAACCCTAATGATCAAGATTTCATATCAATATATCTAAGTAATAATCATGAATAAATTGCATGAAAAATTCATGATTTTTACTTCTTTTTAACAATTAAATAATTAAAAGGTACATCATAAACGCATGCAATTATCATATAATAATGCTTAAAGATCAAAACTTGGAATTAGGGTAAAAAATTTTTTTTTTTTTTTTTTTTATTCAGATCTGATTTCGAAATTAAAAAAAAAATTATATTTTTTTTTCATTATTTTATTACAATTAAACAATTAAATAATTAAAAGGTACATCATAAACGCATGCAATTATCATATAATAATGCTTAAAGATCAAAACTTGGAATTAGGGTAAAAAATTTTTTTTTTTTTTTTATTTCCAGATCTGATTTCGAAAATAATAAAAAAAATTATATATTTTTTCATTATTTTATTACAATTAAACAAATTAATTAATAAAATAATCAAAAGAATTACATAAAATTCTAAAAAATATAAAACCCTAACCCCCCTCAAATTTTGATCTTTTTGGTAATTAATCATCACATAGTAGGCTCGTGATACCACTGTTGGGTTATATAACAATTATCAAATTAAATCACAAAGCACGTAGCGGAAAATTAATCTATGTAATTAATTAATTAACCAAGGATAGAAACATGTACCTTTGATTTGAAGAAAAATAAAGTAAGAAACTTTATGAGGATTTGAAGTAAATCCCTCTACGTTTGCACACACGACACACGGATGTACGTATGCTAGTACTTGATCACGAACCGCAAACACTTGGCTTTCTCTCTTTGATTTGTCAAACAACTAAAACCGAAAATCCCTTTGGTTTTTGGGGAGTTCGGCCGAATAGAAGAGAAAGAGGAGGAGAAGAAGTATGGGGAGGGTTTTTATTTTTCCTTTTTATAATACCTCTAAAACCCTTTTCGTATTTGATATAGATTAGGATTAGTATTATTGAAAAACAAGTTAAGTTAATAGGTTAAAACCTATTAACAAAACCGGCCCCCTTTAATTTATAATTAGGAAATCTCTAGAATATCCTAATTACAAATTAAGTCCTCCTTTAACTAACGCCGTTAGCTAGTAACCGTTAGTTTTTAACGACCATTCGTTAATTGAAATCGTGATCATATTAATTAAATATATTAATTAATATTAAATACATTTGTGTCGAGACGTGTGACCCCGTAGGCTTAAATCATTTCTGGACATACGTTCATTTTTACGTGATCATATACTAACATTAGCGGCGACGTCGCCGCTAATGCTGGTGATGTGGCGGACCCCACATGCCAGCAATAATTACTGACAACGCCGTCACATGTATTAGCGGCGACGTCGCCGCTAATACTCTGTTACTGACGGGGGGCACTTTTACTCTGCCAGATTAGCCATAACTGACATGGGGGGCCCGCAGCATTAGCGGCGACGTCGCCGCTAATGCCCTGGTCAGGGTTTGACCTTTTTTGCCCTGGTCGTGTTAGCCTTTTCGTTAATTATTGGTTGCATATATAATAACTAGCATTTCATTCCCGCGCGTTGCGGCGGGTTAATTATCGTAAACAATTATAAATAAAGTTATCCGATATTATCATTTAACACGTGACGTTATTTAACCATAAAACGCCGTTAAGTACTAAATAACCCGAATTAACATATGTTACTACTTTGTTTAATGTGATTTGTAAGTTTATTAGTTATATTATATCGTGCCAAGGTTAATTACCGTAAAAGAAGTATGTATAAAACTATATGATTATTTTGTTTAATGAGATTTATAAGTTTATTAGTTATTTTATATTTTAGTTAAAATCTTGTTGGTATAGTTAATAAATTAAAAATTAGGAAGAAAAAGAGTAATTGTCATAAACCATAAATGGTTTTGTGAAGGAAACCGTGTGCTTGCCTTTGAGTGTATCACTGTTTTGACATCTTATCTTATAATTTTGTAAAAGTCGCCTCCAACTCTTTTTGACACCTCATGGGCCACCTGCAACTCCATTTGCATATTGACAAACACTTGTCATTCTCTATTTTCCTTATTCAACCATTTCTTCTCATTTCTATTTTTGTTTCATTTTATCTTCTACCCTTTCCAAAATATAAACCACAATCACAATAACTTGCCATTTATATTGGAGTCATAACGATGTTATTTCTTTTGAGTTTTAGAGAATCGATATTCATGATGATCTTTTTTGCTATTTCATGGTGATTTATTTTTTCCTTCTTTTATTCCTCTTATAATCTTTATCTTGGGAATATTTTTTAACTCTTTCATATTTCTTTTAATGATTTTAGTGGACCGGACGTTTGCAAGGGACGACAAAGATTTTTTTCACCACTTTGCAATGTTCAAGTAACAAAGACTTTTGCAAGGGTCGACCTGATTTTTTTCACCACTTTGCAATGTTCAAGTAACAAAGACTTGTAGCAATAGTTTTTATAAAAGAAGCCCAGGTTGCCATTTAAATGTTTAATACATATCAATCATGGTATAAGCTTGACATACTTGTAGCAATGTTCCTGTTGATTGTTACCTACGGTGGTTTGTTCAGTGATTATTTCCAGCGAGGTTTATCCTCGGTCAATGAAGAATTGAAGATGTAGTTGTGTATGTATACAATATGTTACTTTTAAGTGGCAAGATGTAAAAGAAATGAAAGTTTGTGGAAGAAATAAGAGATCCAAAAGTTTGGTGGTCAAAGCCTAAAACAGAGAAACTCTACTGTCCGTAAGCGGACCTTAAATGTTATATATAATAATTAGATAAAATAAATGTAAGATAGAAGGGTGTAGTGCCACAAATTGGCAAATTGACTAGTTTTTGGCTAGTTTTTGACCAATCAAAAGTCGCCACGTGTTTTTGTCAAAACTTGCCAAATCACATGGTGTAGTGTAACAAAACTAGCCAAAACTTGTCAAAATGTTAATGCCGGAAAAAGTTAAAGGTTGCCGGAAAAGATAAAAAAGTGACCGTTTTTAATAAAAAATGACACTTGGGCTCAGAATTTGGGGGTCGGGAATTTCGGAAGTCGGAGACGCCATGACTGCCAACCCGAAGGTTTACCCCGTCAAGATACGTCCCGGATCATCCGAGTCCCATTTTTACGAACAACTTTGTATCATCATCTCCCATTTAACGTAACACCGACAACCTAACTGTTCAACGATATAATCATCGGCTAAAACTACTTTTTCCGGCTACCTATTGCTTTAATGGAACAAAATACGGCAACACTACCAAGGACAAATCCGGCAACACTACCGCTAAGTTAACACTACCAAGCTAATCACAAACATGCAATTAACGACAATGTAAAAAGATAAATATACATATATAAGCATAAGCAGCAGCAGCAGTTAACCAGAAAACCCAAAAAAGGGGTCGCTGGAAAACCGATTAAAAGTAGCCAAAGAGCCAGTAATGGATTCCGGCAATAGAAGCCAAGAAAACCATATGATTAGCCTCAAAATCGAAAACCCCAAAAAGAGGTCACCGGAAAACCGATTAAACCATAAACCCAAAAAAGGGGTCGCTGGAAAACCGATTAAAAGTAGCCAAAGAGCCAGTAATGGATTCCGGCAATAGAAGCCAAGAAAACCATATGATTAGCCTCAAAATCGAAAACCCCAAAAAGGGGTCGCTGGAAAACCGATTAAAAGTAGCCAAAGAGCCAGTAATGGATTCCGGCAATAGAAGCCAAGAAAACCATATGATTAGCCTCAAAATCGAAAACCCCCAAATATTTTTTTAGGTTTCCGGTGTAATAAAAGAGTTTTGGCACAAGAACAAAAAAGAAAAACGGTCACAAGGCACGCTCCCAACGTTCACAAAGATCGGCCAAAAGTGGCCGATATATATAGCCGATGTAACTTGCCAAAACTAGCCGATGCAAATGCTATAAGCTTGCCAAAGAGCCGAAGCTAGCCGAACCAACTTGCCGATAAAATAAGTCGACTACACCCTTGCCCCTCATATTTTATATACTTAAAAATATAATATTTAACACTTAAAAAAAACACTTATAATATGTTATGGATTAACTTTGGACCTGGCTAACATATCCATCTTATTATTATATATTATGTATATACTAAGTATTAATTAGCATACGACCCGAGCCGACCGATCGGGGAAGTAAGTCATATATTGAGTACCGTAATTAGTTTTTGAACGTGATTGGTATTCTATATTTGTCACCTAGGATGAGGGATCTCGTTGAACAATTGTGATGGTTACTCACTAACAAGATATGATGCACCAATTTCTTTGCTAATTAAATTCCGTTGATATATGGTATGTTTTCAACATATTTGACCATATGTTACAATCCAACAAATAACAAATTATCCCTTTTCGCTAGCTTTATTCCCCCTAAAGACTTGACCACGCCGAAATTAATGACAAAATTAATTAATTATGTTTTATATATTATGAAAATCACCAACACGTAGAGTTTAACAAGGAATATTATTTTCTCTAATTTCATTGGTGATATAGAAGTTGCACATATTTGGTATTGCATAAAAAAAGAAACAGCTCAGTGCCCTTCCGCGGGTTGTATGGGGGAGGTTAAGATGTATGCAGACCTTACCTCTACCTAAGTAGAGAGACTGCTTTCATTGTCTACCTAAATGGTAGAAAAGACCCTCCACCTTTGCATGGGATGAGGATCGAACCCATGACCTCTGCCTCCAGAGGTCAGAGTGTTCACTACTAGAAAACTGGGTATCACCGACGAATTTTTTTCGTCGGAAATTTTTCGAGGAATAAATATTTCCAACTAATTTCCGACGAAAAATTTATGTTTATAAAAAGATAAGATTGTTTCTAGGTAATTCGTCGGTAACATAGACAGTTTCCTACGAATTTCCTACAAATAATTATTTAAATATGTCGAAAGAAATATAAATGTTTAACTAATTTCCGACGAAAAATTTATGTTTATAAATAAATAAGATTGTTCCTAGGTAATTCGTCGGAAACATAGACATTTTCCTACGAATTTCCTACAAAAATTATAAGGAAATTTCGTAGGAAAATATAAATATTTAACTAATTTCCGACGAAAAATTTATGTTTATAAATAAATAAGATTGTTCCTAGGTAATTCGTCGGAAACATAGACATTTTCCTACGAATTTCCTACAAAAATTATTTAAATTTAAGAAATAAATATTTAACTAATTTCCGACGAAAAATTTATGTTTATAAATAAATAAGATTGTTCCTAGGTAATTCGTCGGAAACATAGACATTTTCCTACGAATTTCCTACAAAAATTATAAAAATTAAAAATATAAATATTTAACTAATTTCCGACGAAAAATTTATGTTTATAAAAAGATAAGATTGTTCCTAGGTAATTCGTCGGAAATATGCAAACAATTAATTTCAACTAATTTCCGACGAAAAATTTATGTTTATAAATAAATAAGATTGTTCCTAGGTAATTCGTCGGAAACATAGACATTTTCCTACGAATTTCCTACAAAAATTATAAGGAAATTTCGTAGGAAAATATAAATATTTAACTAATTTCCGACGAAAAATTTATGTTTATAAATAAATAAGATTGTTCCTAGGTAATTCGTCGGAAACATAGACATTTTCCTACGAATTTCCTACAAAAATTATTTAAATTTGAAAGAAATTAATATTTAACTAATTTCCGACGAAAAATTTATGTTTATAAATAAGATAAGATTGTTCCTAGGTAATTCGTCGGAAACATAGACATTTCCTACGAATTTTTTTTTTCGTCGGAAATTTTTCGAGGATTTACGGACGAATTTCAAACAAACAAAACATGAATAGAAAACTGCCTTATTTGTGACAAATTTCCTACGAATTTACCACAAACTAATTTTCGTCGGAAATTCGACACTAAAATACACACATTAGCGACAAAATACCGAGAAATTAATGTCAAAAATATATTTCGTCGGAAATACCTTAGAAACGTTTAGTTTAAATATAAATTAATTTCAAATAAAACATTTCCTCGAAAAATTGTAGGAAAAAATTAACTTTTTAAGGAATTTACGACGAAATATATGTATTTTCAAAAAGTAAAAAAAACAAAGAAAAAGATTCGTCGGAAATATGTCGAAACCGAAATTAATGTGTTAACGAATTTCCGACGAATTCTTTTTTCTTTATTTACAATTAAAATCTAATATGTTTTATAATTTTTATTGGAAATTCGTAGGAAAATATAAATATTTCCAACTAATTTCCGACGAAAAATTTATGTTTATAAA
This sequence comes from Erigeron breviscapus, assembly GCA_034093135.1. Lineage (NCBI taxonomy): Eukaryota > Viridiplantae > Streptophyta > Magnoliopsida > Asterales > Asteraceae > Erigeron > Erigeron breviscapus. The sequence continues at coordinate 50,817,861 of CM067167.1, read as the reverse complement.
TAAATAAGATTGTTCCTAGGTAATTCGTCGGAAACATAGACATTTTCCTACGAATTTCCTACAAAAATTATAAAAATTATTTAAATTTAAGGTATCTCAAATAGTTTTAAGCAAATACATTACTATATGCTTTACTAGTTATTAAAATAGTAATATACACAATTATATGTGTGTACGTATTGGTGTTATTATACACCTACGTTGATTTACATGTGTATAATTTGAGTATGTTTAGGTGTATGTCATACGTATGTTATTTTTGAAATATTTTATGTCCATTATATGAATATGGGAAAATGTTAAAATTATTATTATTATATATTATATAGATAGAGAGATATATGTGATTATTAATGTATTCATGAATGTTATATATAGGTTTTTATGATTGTTATAGTTCAATGTATATGTGTAGATAAACTTAATATATGTAAATGTAACTATTTTTATATGTATAGTGGTGTTTATATATATTTAATCATTATTGCGATGATATATGTATGCATGGTTCCATTTATGTATGTAAAAGCGTTTAAAACAAGAAAAAATTCTTTTTTTATATATATTTCGTTGGAAATTCGTGGGAAACTATAATTGTTTTCTATGAATTTCCGACGAAAATCTATATTTCGCAAAAAATAAAAGCATCTCCTTGAAAATTCGTAGGAAAATATAAATACTTCCAACTAATTTCCGAGGAAAAATTTATGTTTATAAAAAAATAAGATATTTCCTAGGTAATTCGTCGGAAACCTAAACAGTTTCCTACGATATGCATATAGACATATAACCAGCATATGGTATACATAAATCTATAATATTATTAATTATATATTAGTTATATGCTCACACGATGTAGCGGTGTATTGGTGACGGTGGCGGTCACGGGTGGCGGCAGTGGTGGTGTCAACGGTAGTGATGTGGTTGTTAATGTAAAAATAATTGATATTAAAAAGGGTAGTGATATTATTTATTATATAAATAATAAATAAATAATGGGAAATGATAAATCTTTCTAACTAAACCTCCTAAAAATCCTTCTAATGATAAGATTATGACATGTGGCAAAATCAGTATTTGCGATTAAGAAAGAGAAGTAGTGAAATACACATATCATGATTTGAAGGTTCTAGAAGAATTTTTTAGAAGATATTTAGAAGAATTTAATAATTTTTTCATAAATAATATCACTAAAATTAATATCATTAAATAATTGTCAAGATAATTTAGGATGTTAGATGCATTCGATATCTACTTGACATAGTATCTTTTGGCATTATCTTAACAATAAATTACCATTAAGAAAAGTTAGAAATCATTCAGAAAAAACAAAGTAAATTACCATGGGAAACATTGAGATTACTTTTAAAAAAATAAATAGAAAACGTGACATAATTCAACCAATCAAATCCCCCATCAGCCCTCACGCGGATCATAATCATGTGTGTAACACATTACCCAAAGCTTGATCCAACGGTTCATAGGAATTCTAAAGAAACACAATACCAAAACACTATTTACTATTTTGATAAACAGCCCACTACCCAGCTACCCTTACCTTCACTTTACCTCCACCTTTAATTAGATCTAAACAACCATCCACCATTCCAGTTGAAGATATTCAACATCTTTCATTATTCCTTTCAAAAAAAACATCTTTTCATCATTTAAAACTTAACCGAAGTTTATATTACCTCTTTGAGAAAACTTCATTGTTAAAAGAGCATCACAAGGAAGCTTCATCAAACATCACATTTCGTGATGAGTGACAACATACAAGGAAGACAATGAAGAAAATGGTTGTGGTTTACCGTTAAGAAACGCCAGCACTATAACTTCTTCGATTTTTGATTTTTAATAGCTATTTGATTCATGTTCTTTGTTTCATTTCATAGATCTGGAACGATGGATCATATGGTATAAACGAAAAAAGATTGTGGTATATATAGATTAAACATGATGTTTGGAATGAGATTTAGATTGTGATTTTGTTGTAAATATTACTATACTTTATTTATTTTATACTTCTTGTATTCATAATTAATATCAATTGGATTTGTATAAATTTGTTTTCATCAGTGAATGCTTATAATTGATTGAAATTTATATTTATTTCTTTTAGTTTTATTGATTCTTATTTTATTTTATTTTTATTTAGAAAATATTTTTTTGATAAAAGTATATAAACCTAATTAATTTCATCGGAAGTATGAATACATCACCGACGAATTTTCGACATAATTTGTATTGATAGAAATTCGTCGGAAAGGTCAAGTATATTTCCAACGAATTACCGGCATCAATTTCGTAGGAAAGACGTAGCTAAATAGCCAACTTTCAACATTTTGTTAGTTATTTTTAAATGCATATAGTGAGGGATTTCCTACGAAAGAATTCGTCGGAAAATAAAATATTCGTCGGAAAGTTTGGTCGGCAATTGTTTCCGATGGTGGTTTTTCCGACGAACAATTTTCTTCGGAAATTCCTCGATAAAGCCGTTTTCCTACGAATTTCCTACGAATTTTGTCGTCGCTGAAACTCAGTTTTCTAGTAGTGGTTTACCACTGATCCAACCATGCTGTTTTATTTGGTATTGCATATCATTCAAAATTAACAGATTATCTCGGTTTATCAATAATTAGCTCTATATTGGCACAGAAATTGCCCCTTGTATGTATTCTGAAGCATCCATGTTTTTTTTTCCCCTCAACTCCTCAAGGTACGTACATATACGCCCTAGTTAACTAATTATTCACTAGATTATGTACTAGACTACAAGTTCCCCTAATTAACAAACATCTCTTGTACTAAAATAAAAACATGAAGAAATTAGAAAGAGAAACTTTATTGATCATATCAGAAACTTCTTTGTTAAGAAATTAACAAACCATTAATGAGAACAGAACCGAAACAAAAAGTAAGAAATGTATACAAGCTAGATAAAAGAGCGAATTCATAATGACATTTTATGATAAACAGATGGTCATATATATGTGTACGTCGAGCACAATATATCATTTTCTGTACGTATATGTAAGAGAGAGAAAAAAAACATAGCGATATTACTAGCTACATAAGATAACGTTAGACTAGCTGCATGCATGTTTCAAGAGATCAATCATATATTGAGACGAACCCTTTGCTGATCGACTCATTATTATAAGTTAACTAGTGACCACGCCCGCGATGGCTTGGTCCAGAGTAAAATTGAGATAGCACCGAGACCAGATAATTAGGAGAAGAAGAAGTATGGTGATTATGATCTTTGATGTGTCGAATACCCTCCACCCCGTTGGAAACAACGAGCAGAAAGATGGTGATGAATAAAACCATATTCATAACCATAACACTACTAGCTTTTATCATCTTGAATGGGCCGGGTTAAGCTAAGGTAGTTAATCAATGGTATGTGTAATTTATATACAAATATATGCACATATATATACGTGCATGCATAGGTGGGGGAGTAGTGGAAGGAAGGCTCGTACGTACGTACGTGAGGCACTATTTTTTTTTTCTGTTCGATCCTCTGAATAATGGAAAGTTTGAAGAGGTATGAGTATAAGCCCACGCTTTGAATTTAAAGCGTCAATTATTCCGAGTCAAGCATAAACGATTAGCATTTTTTACTTCTTTTTGAAAAAATTTAAGTACGTTCTCACTATTAGGAAATTAAGATTTCATATGAAATTTATATCTATATTTATATTTATACTACTTTATAAAATAAGTGACTCTTTCTATTTCTTTTAAAAAAACTTGATCTACCAAACTATTATTCACCTTTATTCATTAATTTAAATATATTCACCTAATATACTTATAATACCATTAATAAATTATTTACAATAATCTCGATCTCAACCCTTAAAATAGCTACACTATCTTCTTTTACATCAATTAAATACTTTTACATTAATAATCAAACCGCTACCGGCACCGCCGTCGTCGTCGTCACCACCCGTTAAGATGCGTTATATATTTTCTAACAAGTCATCTTAACCTTAATCAAATATTTAGAAATTATAAGTTACTAGTTTATACCCCGTGCGTTGCACGTTTAGATCTTATTTCATACTAATTTTTCCTAAATATAATATATATAAGTAAAAATAGTCGTAGAAGTTGAGATGAATAATTACATATTATAAAGTACATGTTGATATAGATTTAAATGCAAAAACTTAATTGGTTAAGCTCATCATGGTTATGTCTACATTGATCGAGAGGTTTTTTCCATTACAATGTCAAACAAATCTGATAATAAATTAGGCATTTGATCATAAACATTGAGGTATGTTGTTTTTTTTATCCAAAAGTGACGGATCTGTAATGATATATTACAAATAACTTATACATTATTTACCCTCATGATATACGGGTACCATATTGTCGTTGTCGCTGTATATTGGTAACTTGTTATAAATATTAATTTCTTATGTGATAATAAAGAATATGTATGTGTACGTTATTTTATGTTTAATGTATTCTTTCAAATTATAAGTTCTCAAATAATAATAAGGTTTTAATCAATATTTAACACATATATTCAAAAAAAAATTAAAAAAATTAAAGATGATGTGACCCCTTGCGTATTGTTTTAGTTTTCAAAAATGTCGATTTTAAGAATTTTGAATAATACCATTTTAACGTATATACAAAAGCAACAAATAAAAAATAATTTTCAATAGTTTTTTTGAACGACATATTATCCTACTTCCACGCTTACATGCATTACACGAATGCCTAAGATGAAACTCATGACTCTCGAAAAACCTTATTAATCCACCCCCATAAATATGGGTAGGGGACTCGAACCTAGGTGAATCCTCGACCTTACCAAAGGCCAACATAACCATTGGCAAAAAATGTAAAATATTTCAATAATATAATTACGGATGTGTGATAATGTGTCATGTGTTATTTATAAGAATGTAAATATGTTTAAATATTATTAAAACATCTGATCAAATTGGATGAAAAATACAACATATCATGCAATCAAAGTTATGTCTACATTTCAAAAACTATATAATAAAAAATTGGTTCATAAACGAATACCGTTATAATATTTTTAATAAATATTAGGATTACTTATTTAGTTTTGAGAATAAATAATACTCTTTATTTCTCATTAGAACTATCATGTTTTGGATTTTTAGATTTTTTTTCCTTTCAATGTTGACCTTAAATATTTTTTTATGTGTTATATAACACTTAATGAAATTTATATGAATTGATTGAGTTTTAAATATATTTGCGTTAGGTATAATTTTCATCAAGTATTATATAACACAAGATCAAATATTTAAGGTCAAGATTAAAAAACAAATACTTTAAATATTCAAAATGTAACACTACTTGAGGAACAGATAGAGTTATAGATTTGTTTAGTTGATAAACATAGAAATATTGATAGCAGTTATTTATTTGAAAATAAAGAAAATTTGATTATTTCATTTATAATATATTCATATGTTATTAAGTTGATATTGTAATGAAAAATTAATGTAATATGTATTAAATGAAAAACAAATCATAAAAATATAACATAAGATTTTATCCTATATATACTATACATAGATTTTGAATTTTAGGTGAATATGTGGGATGAAAGAAATTAAGATATTTGGTATGATTATACTAAAAGAAGGAAAATTAATTTAGTGGCATTGAAAACTACATTTAATAATTTATGGGATTAAAATTAAAAAACAACGACAATATTGGTCTGATGGTTTGGCAGCCTTCGGTTTATACGTGTGGTTGTCGGATCGATTCCTAGCGTGCGTATTTATTTTTTTATAAATTGAATAGATATGCCATTTGGTTGGTGAGGTGGCAAAGCATATAAACCAAATCGATATAAAAACGACACGTAGGACAAAAGACTAAACCAAATCGATATGAAAACGACACGTAGGAAAAAGATGATGTGGCGAGCAAATAGCCATGTCACATATGCGTGGCAAGCAAATAGCCATGTCACATATGCGTTTGGAGATAGAGAATTATATATATACTAGGATTTTTACCCACACACGATGTGCGGATGTTGAATTGATTTTTCTAACACTTTTAATATAAACATTGATAATTGATCATATATAATAAACAACATTTAAATACCAAAAAAAAAATTATAAACTTAATTGAACATATTTAGAAACCTAATAGTGTTGCTTTCCTACTTGGATCGTGAGGATTATTATGAGCAAAGTTGACGATATCTCGTGGCTATGTATTTGCTTTGAGCATCGTATTTGATTAGGAATAATTGTACTCACAATCCATGTCTTAATTAAAACAATTACTACTCGTAAAAGAAACAAACTTGCATAACTCGTAACCTTAATGAACCAAACATCAATGAAAAGAACGAACATAATCATAGATAAGGATATATCGATAAGAATTAGAAACCAATTCACATGAAGATAAGTAACTCACTTTTCATAATAAAGAGCCCTTTTCATTACCAAAAGTTCAAAACATATACACACATTTTGAGTCAATTAAAACTAAAAAGATAAAAGCAAAAAAAAATGAAAAATCTTTTTCAAAATCACTAAAAAAAATCAATATATAGATTTTATTTTATTTTGTAGGGTATTAAAAAGATACATATAGGATTTGATAATATATGATTTGATACTTTATTACTTTTGTAAAATGTATTTGCCAAACAAATTTAATGGATGCAAATTAATGTTATTTTTCTCTTATACCCCTTTTTAGTTTAATATAATTATTATTAGAGACATATGCCAAAAAAAAATATAATATCCGACAATTTTGATTATTTTTTTTCGTTTTCTATCCGAAGATTTGTTTCACCATTATTACTTTTCTATTTCTATACTTTATATATTATTTTTATTTTTATTTCTTTTAATAACTAATTTATATATAGATATGAGATAATATATTGTGGAAAAAGCATGGTGATGCCACATAGGATAAATCCTATGTGGCAATATGTAATATACTTTTGATTTTGAAGAGGCTTTAAAATCATTCGGTTAACTACTGTTTTAATATATATATATATAGAGAGATAATAAACTAAATTAATAATTAAATAAAGTAACTTTATAAGAAAAAAAAAGTTTAACTAGGTAAACAGCTAAGTAAAGTATAACTAATATATTAATAGGATAATACTGCTATATCAACTGGAAATATTTAAACAGTTAATAATGTTGAATGACATTTATAAAAAAAAATAAAAAAATAGAAGGATGTAAATAATTTACGGGTTTTCTTTTACGAAGTCTTAAAGGCTTTCGTTTAAATGCATTAAATAGCTATACACTTAGCATAAAATTCAAAAATAGGCTTTTGACATGAATGTACAATTTATTTGTATACGTCTCAGGGGCTTCATTTAAAAATTTTTTATAAGTATTATGTATCATGATTATGATAATGATAATAATAATAATAATATAGGGGGAAGTGAAGTTGTGAGACAACACCACCCAACTTGAGTGGAATCTCCCTCACATTCGAAATGTGGTTTAGAGTAAACGGCCGAAATCGTCCTTGTGGTTTACCCTAATAATCAAGTTTCGTCCTTAACTATTCGAAATGACACTGACAGT
>CM067167.1:50755257-50805257 GCA_034093135.1 Erigeron breviscapus | reverse complement strand
TCTGAATAGCAGCTTCATTATCACTCATGATTTTAATGCTTTCTTTGGGAGCAAAACCTATTTCAGACACCAGCTTCTTCAACCACAAAGCTTCTGCTAGTCCTCTAGCTATACCCCTAAACTCAGCTTCAGCACTAGACAAGGAGATGAGAACTCTAAAATTATGTATTGGATCACATGTTTTTTTTGTTCATTCACATGTGAAATGATATAAAAAAGTATGTTGTAGAATAAACTTTTTTAAAAACCTTCAAAATAGCCTTTTGTGAACTTGTGAATGAATATGTTCACGTTTTCGTTCACATGTGATCAAACAGGTATATATAAGGTTTTGAAAAAAACTTTCTTCTACAACATATATTTTTATAACGTTTCACATGTGAATGAACAAAAAAAACACGTGATCCAATACATAATTTAAGAGTTCTCAAGGTTCTTACAAAAAAATGGGTTCTCAAAATAAGGGTCCCCTATATATATATATCCCCTATATAGACTTTCCTTATTTTGAGAACCATTTTTTTGTAAGAACCATGAGAACTCTCAAATTATGTATTGGATCACATGTTTTTTTTGTTCATTCACATGTGAAATGATATAAAAAAGTATGTTGTAGAAGAAACTTTTTTAAAAAACCATCAAAATAGCCTTTTGTGAACTTGTGAATAAATATGTTCATGTTTTCGTTCACATGTGATCAAACGGGTATATATAACTGCAACATATATTTTTATAACGTTTCACATGTGAATGAACAAAAAAAACATGTGATCCAATACATAATTTAAGAGTAATGGGTTCTCAAAATAAGGGTCCCCTATATATATATATGATATCTTTCCTTATTTTGAGAACCATTTTTTTTGTAAGAACCATGAGAACTCTCAAATTATGTATTGGATCACATGTTTTTTTTGTTCATTCACATGTGAAATGATATAAAAAAGTATGTTGTAGAAGAAACTTTTTTAAAAAACCATCAAAATAGCCTTTTGTGAACTTGTGAATAAATATGTTCATGTTTTCGTTCACATGTGATCAAACGGGTATATATAACTGCAACATATATTTTTATAACGTTTCACATGTGAATGAACAAAAAAAACATGTGATCCAATACATAATTTAAGAGTAATGGGTTCTCAAAATAAGGGTCCCTATATTATATATATATATGTCATAACTTCCAATAATATAAGTTTCAAGATATATAAGCATTAACTTAATATATAGGCATTATAGTGGTAGTGTTTGTCTCCAGATGCTAACCATTTCTTCCCTTTCCCTTCACCGCCGACATCAACTATGAGGCAACCTAAAAGACAAACTAAACCTATTTCTCATAATCGAACGAAAAGAATTTTCTCAATATTCATATATATATCGTAATAACTTAATTTGCAAATAAATTAATATATCTTTGATCAGTAATCTTAATTATCAAAATTGTTTTCAATAAAAGTATACAACACTTCGTCAAGGCCGCATACCAACTAATTATGATGTATACTTGACTTGAATAATTGAATTCTGTAACACCCCAAGCCGGAGCTCGAAATGTCACGGAAATCATACAGCACCCGGTGGAATTACAATAGAACAACTAAATGCAATTAATGATTCGGTGAATCCAAAACATAGCAATTCAAGTAACAAAATACAACAGGAGCAAATAGCCATCAACGTTAACATAACACATCCAAAGATGGCAAACGATCCTAAGTATACTGCAAAAGGAGGGTCAATGAATCCTTGATCCATGAGTCCAAGTCCGGGTTAGACAGCAAGCAAGCAACTAAACACCACGTCCGGGGAGTACCTGATTTCCTGAAAAGTGTACTAAGCATAGTCAACACAAGGTTGGTGAGTTCGTAGTAATGGTTCATAACGAACCAGCATCAATAATCACAATATAAGAATAGAGGCTAGACATGACTTACAGCGAGCCTCTAAGCAACACAATACCGTCCAACAACAAGATTACACAAAGGAAATGAGAGTGTAATGAGGATGCACAAATGATGTATGTATCAATGCAAATGCCGAATGAATGAATAAGCAAATATGCCTATCCCAAGCGTGACCTTCAATCACGTATGCAACGATACCCCTCTGCCATCGCCATGGTCAGGGCCGTATCTCAAAAACATCGAGATATATATGTCTAAATACTCGGAGTCATGACTACATCCAAAATGGGTGCATACATCTATGCACCAGGATGTCGGCAATCCCCTGCCGAGGGTCATCAACAATGTATGCAATGCTTACAATCAAATGTAAATGCATAATCATAAACCGACAATCAATAACCGTCAATCATAAACCAATAATCAACATTCGACAACCTGAACCAACAATCAATAATCGTAACGGAGCACACTTGTCAACAGAGGAACAAGGCCGCAACGCAATATACATAAGTCAAATCCCCTAACAGTGGGACATATGCACAACATATGCACCAATCAAAATTAATCACTAATCACAATATAAACCAACTATACGTACATACACTTCGGAGGATTCTACTTTCATCAAGTTCTAGATGCTTATGTATAGGGTCCCCCGCAGCCTTCCCACCACATCTAAAACCCTTTGAAGGCATAACCGACTTCCATGTATGTACGTCTATCCTAATGTATAAGTAACACTTAACGAAAACACAATCCAAGTCAAACAAACGACAAGACACGTCACATCAATCCAACAATCATGTCAAACAATCAATACATCAATAAATACAAGTAAACACGCCAGGTTTACACTTTTCAGCCCGAATCCCAAGCGGGTAGGGAGATACGAAACTCACCTTGATTGGTTATGAAAGATAAGATCGATATAAAGTTAAGTTATCTCCGAACGAAGTTCACCTCGCGTCCAACACCTAATTATGGATCATATACATTCTTATCAACACACATAAACACAATGACCATCCACTGCGCCGCAGTGGGCCAGAGCTATGCCCACTGCGCCGCAGTGGCTAAACTGAACCAGGACCCGAGACAAAGCACTGCGCCGCAGTGAGCAAGGACCATGCCCACTGCGCCGCAGTGGGCTAAGAAGCAAAAATGGCCGAGGAAATCCACTGCGCCGCAGTGAGCCAAACCATGCCCACTGCGCCGCAGTGGCCTAAGAAGCAAGGGAGGCCGAGAGAATACACTGCGCCGCAGTGGGGACTATGCCCTCCCACTGCGCCGCAGTGGGACAACCTGCACTCCAGGACCAGCAGCTGCAAGTGCAGCAAGACGAACCCAAACACCCCAATTTCAACCCAAACCACACCAAAACGATTTGTAACCCATTTTGAAGCATAACTAAACATCAATGACCATAATTACACATAACCCAACCCACAAATTCGACCAAAACACCAAAATCATCCACAAATTCATCAAACCCTAACCCTAACCCTAATTTAACCCAAAACTCCATTTTACCATTTTAAAGACTCGAAATCGTATCAAATCAACTAGAAACACATGAACAAACATAAATAGAAGTAAATGGGTCGATTTAGACTTACCAAAACTCTTCCTAGTGCTCAAATCCGAAATTAGGTCAAAATGGGTAAAATGTTAGAACTTGGCCTTTGATTCTTCGAAGATGGCGACAATGGGAAGATGATGATTACGATTCTTGTATTATAGCAATCGATCCACTACTAGTTGATTGCAAGAATGGTGAAGAGATTGAAATGGTTCTTTTGCTTTTGAGTGAAAGAGAGAAAGAGAGAAAGAGATAGTAATGAGAATGAGAGGGAGGAAAAGGATAAGGGGGGGAAAATGGGTCTTGGGGGCTTGGTGGGTCATGGACTACCCACGGGCCGACCCGTTTCCCTTCTCAACCACAATACCATTAGTTGCACAATTCCATGCCGACTACACATACGACGACCCGACTAATATACCACATAGTCATAAAATCACAAAACGACCTAATTAATTCATTAACTTAAATTGTTAGTCATATTACACGAAAAGTCAACGGGTCAAAATTCACGGATGTTACATGTGAATGAACAAAAAAAACATGTGATCCAATACATAATTTAAGAGTAATGGGTTCTCAAAATAAGGGTCCCTATATATATAGATGTGAATTGTATTAAGTTTCAAGATATATAAGCATTAACTTAATATATAGGCATTATAGTGGTAGTGTTTGTCTCCAGATGCTAACCATTTCTTCCCTTTCCCTTCACCGCCGACATCAACTATGAGGCAACCTAAAAGACAAACTAAACCTATTTCTCATAATCGAACGAAAAGAATTTTCTCAATATTCATATATATATCGTAATAACTTAATTTGCAAATAAATTAATATATCTTTGATCATGTATATCTTAATTATCAAAATTGTTTTCAATAAAAGTATACAACCACTTCGTCAAGGCCGCATACCAACTAATTATGATGTATACTTGACTTGAATAATTGAATTGTATGTCTATTGAAAACACTCCATTTTCTTATTCTGTGTTTTTTAATTATATCTCTTAATTTCTCAGTTTTTGATAATATAATATACTTAAATTTGATGTCTATTGACAACACTTCATCAATTAAGTGATTTCTTTCAAAAATGTCATTAATCATTTTATTTTAATGATATTCTTCTATTTTTAACTTACTATATAAATATAAATATTATATTTTTACGAAAAATATTTGTATATATTATCTAATATCCCAACTTTTACAGTTCGAGTAGTCATGTTTTGAGTCATGATTAAAAAAATTAAGTTTTTGAGTACGTCAAAGTAATAAACGAGTCAATAATTATGCATATATGTTATTTCACTTTGTTTTTTATTTCTTTTTCTTTTTAACATCAAATCCTACTATATTCCACTCTATAAATTTCAGGAAACACCATTGACAGGATTTGAACTCATGTCTTTTTTCCAAAAGGCCAAACCTCTACCAAGTAGCTAACAGATCCGGTTATTATGGCTCGGTTTAATGATGATGATTCCGGTTGTTAATATGGTCTAATATTAAGACCTATGATTTCATATTTAGTAGTAAAAAACAAAGCAATAACTAAACATCCACTTTTTTTTGTCTTAATATGAAATGAATTTTAATTTATGTTTATTTGATAGAAACTGATCGAATATATATTTTTATCTCTTTCTAAAAGTTATTTATCCCAAATTAATCAATAGTAAGTCACAAATCAGCTTAATATTTGAATGTACTTTGTCCCTCAAAATCATCCACTAGTAATTTTATATAGTTCTTGTTTTGTACATACCTTAACTTTGAAAATAAAGATTAGATGAGTAATGAGTTGATTACAAATTTTGTCTATGTGGTTTAGTCAAAAATACAAATATCGTCCTTAACTTTAAAAATAAACAAAAATGTTCTTAGTGTTCATGAAAATCAAACATTTTGGTGTGAATCAGTGTATATGAATTGAATCGTATTTTTATTAATTTTAAACGACATACAAGACCCCTATATTTATACAAGAATTGAAATCTAATTAAGGAAAATTAGGTCAACATGACCGACTTTAGTTTGTTGGATTTGGGCCCTTACTGGGCCGATTCTTGTTACGGGCTTTTAGCTTGAACTCGGGAAGTGATGAAACTGATTCTGATCCCACTTTCTAACACTCCCCCTCAAGTTGAATATTGGGATTACCGAAATTCAACTTGCTTAAGCACTTATGAAACATAGAAGTTCCCACAGCTTTGGTTAAAATATCAGCAAGTTGTTCTTCAGATTTAACAAAAGGTAACTTGATGATTCCACTCTCCAATTTTTCTTTTATGAAATGACGATCAACTTCCACATGCTTGGTTCTGTCATGTTGAACTGGATTCTCTGAGATCTGAATAGCAGCTTCATTATCACTCATGATTTTAATGCTTTCTTTGGGAGCAAAACCTATTTCAGACACCAGCTTCTTCAACCACAAAGCTTCTGCTAGTCCTCTAGCTATACCTCTAAACTCAGCTTCAGCACTAGACAAGGAGACAACTTTCTGTTTTTTTACTTTTCCATGTAACCAAGTTACCACCTACCAATGAGAAATACCCTGAAGTGGACCTTCGATTACCTTTATCTCCTGCCCAATCTGCATCTGTATATATCTGAATCTTAAGATGACCATTAGCTTTAAATAACACCCCATGACCTGAAGTCCCTTTAAGATACCTGATAATTCGTAGAACCGCATCCATATGATCTTCCTGAGGCTGGTGCATAAATTGACTAACCACTCCAACAGCATATGCTATGTCTGGACGAGTATGAGCCAAATAAATAAGTTTCCCTACCAACCTTTGATATCTATCTTTATCAGTGGATTTAGCATCTGTCTTTATAAACAACTTCTGATTGATGACCATGGGTGTGTCTGCTGGCTTGCAATCAATCATTCATGTTTCAGCTAAAAGATCCAATATATACTTCTTCTGACAAATAAAAATTCCACGTTCAGACCTTGAAACTTCTATTCCAAGAAAATACTTTAGATCTCCCAAATCTTTCATTTCAAATTCTGCAAACAAAGCTGTTTTTAGTTGATCCATCTCCTTTTCATCATTTCCTGTGATAATCATGTCATCAACATAAATTATTAGACATGTTACTAGATTTCCTCTATGACGAAGGAACAATGTGTGATCAGAATTGCTCTGTTGATATCCATGCTTCTTCATAGCAAGAGTAAATCTTCCAAACCAAGCTCTAGGTGACTGTTTAAGTCCATACAAGGACTTCTTCAACCTACAAACTTCTCCATGTTTGAAGTTACGAGAAAAACCTGGAGGCGGATCCATATATACTTCCTCTTTTAATTCTCCATGCAAAAACGCATTCTTCACATCGAACTGATGAAGAGACCATCCCTGATTTGCTGCTATTGAGAAAAGTACCCTTACTGTATCTAGCTTTGCAACTGGAGAAAAAGTTTCTGAATAGTCAATGCCATAGGTCTGAGTGTACCCTTTGGCAACAAGTCTTGCTTTATATCTCTCTATATCCCCATTTGGTTTATACTTGATGGTATATATCCACCTGCACCCTACTGGATTCTTTCCTTTTGGAAGAATACACTTCTCCCATGTATCATTTTTTATAAGAGCCTCCATTTCAGTATCCATAGCATCCTTCCAATTTTTTAACTTTAAAGCATGCTCTTCATCTGACGGGAGCTCTTCTAAATATAGCTTTGCTGCAAATGTTTTTGCTTCTTTGGAGAAGAAACCTTCTGCAATATTAGCAAAGCTGTCTACTGGATACTTTGTAGACCGAGAACTTCTTTCTGGAGAATATCGCTTTGCAGGTATTCCTCTGGTAGACCTCGGTGGGAGAACATATCTTTCTGGAGCACTTTCTGGAGTTACTTCTTCTATATCTCCATTAACATTTTCCTGCACTTCATTAGCTGGAACATCCATATCATTCAAAATATGGCTTGGTTCAGAATTACTTACCTCGGATATCAGGTCTGGACTCGGGTTGTCACTTTGAGAGAAAGACTGTAACTGTAACTCTTGGTCTGGAGTCTCTTCTAATGGAGTAGTGGTCTGAACATCTGATGAATATTGGAGCCAACTCAGTGTGTCATTTTCATTTTGAGACTCCCCCTGACCACTGAGTTCTTGAGAGTAGAAATACTTGGTCTCCAAAAAATCACAATTCATCGTAGTAAACATACGACGAGTTTTAGGATTATAACATCTATAACCCTTTTGAGTAACCCCATATCCCACAAAGACACATTTTTCAGCACACGGTTCGAGTTTATTACGATATGATTTTGGAATATGAACAAACACCGTACATCCAAACACTCTAGTGTGCAAAGTAAGAACCGAGGGTAACTTATGAAACTCAGAGAGGACTTTCAAAGGGGTTTTCATATCGAGAATCTTTGTAGGAAGACGATTGATCAAGTAGGTAGCAGTAGCTAAAGCTTCGGGCCAAAAACTTTTTGGAACTAAGGACTCAATAATAAGTGCCCTAGTCATCTCTAAAAGGATCCTATTTTTCCTTTCAGCCACACCATTTTGTTCGGGGGTATGAGGACAAGTGGTTTGATGGATTATTCCTTTGGATTGAAAAAACAGGCTCATTTGTGAATTCACATATTCTCCACCATTATCCGTTCTCATGATTTTGATAGATTTTTGAAATTGAGTTTGGACCATATTATAGAAAGCAGTGAATCTATCATAAACTTCATCTTTATTTTTCAAAAAATAAATCCACGTCATTCGGGAGCAATCATCAACAAAAATCACAAAATACTTAAAATTATGACCTCCAACAACCGGTGCAGGACCCCACACATCTGAATGAACCAATGAGAAGGGAAATTCAACTCTTGTATTACGAGGTTTAAAAGTTTGCCTATGACTCTTTGCTAGAATGCAAGTTTCACAATCAATCTTTTTATTCAACGGAAAAAGTTTCGGAAACAAAACATGTAAATAACTAGCTGACGGATGCCCCAATCTTCTATGCCATAACCACGCTTCTCTTTCACTAGTCCCATGAGCAAGCGTGACAGTCCCACTTTCAGTAACTTCATCAACATAGTACAGTCCTTCTCTCTCAGTGCCACGCCCAATAATCCGTCCCGTCCTGATATCCTGTAACAAACAAAAGGTTGGATGCATGAGAACTGAGCAGTTAAGTTCCTTTGTCACATGACTAATTGAAAAAAGTTTGTGGGACAATGATGGGACATAAAGACAGTTGGTTAAATTAATGTTTGGAGAAATTGTAACGGTTCCTCCATTCATGACATCCATTTTTCCCTTATTAGCAGCTCGAATGTGAGTTTTGAAGTATCCTCACCCCCCCTCCTTCTCCGTCTCGTCCACATCCCCTTTTCTCCATTCTTAGAAATTGTAACGGTTCCTCCATTCATGACATCCATTTTTCCCTTATTAGCAGCTCGAATGTGAGTTTTTCGAGGTTTTGAAAAAATTGAAAAATCTGACAAATCATAAGTCATAGTGTCGGTTGCACCACAATCAAAAATCCACGACCCGTTTGACTTAGAATGATCAGATCGGGCCATAAATCCTTTAGCAATGAAATTCGGCCCAATTAAGCTTTCTGGCCCAGTAATGTTAGTTAGCCCATTACCTGACTCACTACTAAAACCAGGTTTTTTACAAAACCTATTATTATTGTTTATACATATATATTTGTGTGGTAAGTAGTGTTTGTTTCTCTCAAAGTTTGGTTTTGAGAAAATTGTTTTTCTCTCCTTACCATCCACCACCGAGAAACCACTTTCCCTTTCATCACCTCCGGCCGCCGCTATGCCACCAAACCCTGTCTCCGATCTGCGATTGTCATTTTCTTTGGTGGTACTAGCTTTGGCGGTAGGAGCGGTGGTGCTAGATTTGGCAGAATAACTTTTCTTGGAGCCTTTCTTGGTCGCCGTTTTGTGACCATCTGTCCACCAGTCAGGATATCCGATCAGTTCGAAACACTGATCTTTTGTGTGTCGATACATGCCACATTCATCACACATTAGGTGTGATTTATCATCTTTAATCGGTTTCTTCTTCCCGTCTATGCGGTTGTATCCTTTTGATGCAAAGCTTGATCCTTCATTCTCTGTGGCTAACAAACCGGCGGCGATGCCTTGCGATTCTCCGGTGGTTGCTCCCAGAATATTCTGGTGAGCGGCCTCTTTTCGAACGGAGGCATAAGCGGCTTCAGCCGTCGGCAGTGGATCGATGCGAAGAATCTCTCTCTTAATAGACTCGAATCTTCGATCTAATCCATTTAGAAATTGAAACAATTTCTGATCGGATCTGATCTTTGCATACACCTTGATATCTTCTGCACACTTCATGGGATTTGGATCGAACCGATCTATTTCACCCCAGACACCCTGTAACGAGATCCAAAAATCTTCTAATGATTTTTCGGATTGCTTGATTTCGTTGGCTTTGACATGAAGATTGAAGGCTTGTAATTTGTCTTTGCCACTACTATATGTGGTGACCAGCGCGTCCCACAGTTCTTTGGCGGTGGAATATTCGGTTAGATTTTCGGCGATAGTTGGCTCGATATTTTGAATGAGCCAGGAAAACACGATCAGGTCTTCCTGTTCCCAAACTTCATATTTTTCTGATGATAATTCTTCTGGTACTGTTTCAGTTAAGTGATTTAATAAGGTTTTTGATTTTCCGCCTATAGCGACCCGGATCATTCGGGTCCATAAGGCATAATTCTGGCTATTTAATTTGAGATTAATCTGAAGATTATCAGATAATTTGGGGTTATGTGATTGATGATTGGTGTTATTTTGTATTAAATTAGCTATTTGAAGAGCTAATTAGGAATTCAAACCGAAGCCGCCGGCTTCATCGGCCATGGTGGCTTACGGTGTTGAGAGGGACGGATTATGACTGGGTATATGATGAGGCCAGGATTATTGATGGCTCTGATACCATGTGAATAAGTGTATATGAATTGAATTGTATTTTTATTGATTTAAACGACATACAAGAACCCTATATTTATACAAGAATTGAAATCTAATTAAGGAAAATTAGGTCAACATGACCGACTTTAGTTTGTTGTACTTGGGCCCTTACTGGGCCGATTCTTGTTACGGGGGCTTTTAGCTTGAACTCGGGAAGTGATGAAACTGATTCTGATCCCACTCTCTAACATTTGGTCCCTCATTTTGACGGGTGTCTATATGAGACGCCATGTGACGAAGGCCGCCCGTATTTTTACTTTCCTTCCAAGTGTTATAAAACACAAGTTGAACGCTTCAACTAACTAAGGAATAAAAGGATTAACGTAAAAAGAAACGTTGAGAATCATATGAGTGTGGGTTGGGTTAGATTAAACGTGAATAAAGGACGATATATATGAGGTCACAAAAAAGTGCATTTTGGATAAAACGGATGACGATCGATGACAATGGCGCACACAAGGCCCTACAAACACGCGGCTTAATTACTCGTACATACACTCTCTTATTAGCCGCCTCAACTCATTGACATTCCTGCCATATTTTGGTCTGTTTTTTAACTATAGATACTTTCTCTTGCTATATTATATACAGTACATACAAACGTTACATTATACTATTGTAGTAGGTAGCTAGCAGAGTGTGTGGAAATAAAATTAAAATAAATTATATGGAAGAAGAAGGGAATAATAAGTTGAAGGTTAGATTTAACGAAGAAGCAAAGCATTGGACGGATGCCCTACCGATCGGGAATGGGCGTCTTGGTGGGATGGTGTGGGGTGCTGTCTTCTCTGAAACCATCAATCTTAATGGTTAGTACGTAATTAAATTCATTCTCTATTTGTTCATCACTAAAATTATATTTACTACTAGCTACTATTTTTTTTTTAACAGCTAGTAGTTAGTAATAGTAGTCAGAACCACATGACAGTATTGTTCCAACTAATATATATCTATATCTATATCAATATCAATATCAATTTTGGTTGTTAAACATATAATTTTCATGTTATTTAGTACTCTACTAAGCTAATCAATCTGGATAATGCCTGGATAATTTCATAATTCCACTTTATAAAATTAAATGAATTATCACATAGAAAAACTCGATTAGCCATAATAGGCCCCCTACAAGTGACAATTTATTTTTATTTTAGTAAGAACATATCAATACATTCTATTTTATATTTACTAATATTTTGAAGGGGAATGTTAGTCGTTTAGTTTTCCCTAAATTAGTATAAAAGCAAAATAGTAGAATAATGTTCTTTTGGCAAAATCAGTAGTGCTAAAGGCTTTGCCATAAAATTCCCAGTCAAGAAAAATTAAAGCATATAAAGAACTATCAATGCTTGCATCAAGCATTATAAATTGGTGATATTAGTTTGCATATATTTGACTGTTCAAGTGACATTGGCTGTTAACTCACCACCACCTGCAATTCTCATTTATGCAACAAAATGGATATGATTTTACCTCATTGAGCGAAAGCATATTCAAACAATAAACAATATATTGTGCAAGAAATCTGACATGAGACAATAATTTCATGAAACATAATCTAAAGCACAAAACGTATCTAAACCCCGAAATCTGTGAAAGGGATGTATTGCCATGTTCCCAAATGCTTGATTATGGTCATATTCATTTTATCCGATCTTTTTTATGTACGCTTTCTCAAAATATTAATGACCATAAATTGAATTAACATTTGCTGCAGACGACACTCTGTGGACAGGAGGTCCGGGGAACTATACAAACCCAAGCGCCCCAAAAGCTCTATCTGAAGTCCGAAAACTTGTGGATGATGGGAAATTTGCCAAAGCTACTACATCAGCTATCAACTTATCTGGAGAAGGCCCTAATGTATGTTTATCGGCTTGTTTGTCTTTACAAAACATGAAAAACTAACCATTCAAGAAAATTTATCATCATTTTTTGTCGATTTCTTGTAATTGTGAAGGCATACCAAATCTTAGGTGACATCAATCTAGTATTCAATCACGATGCCTCTTCGTATGATAAGTCAACATATCAACGAGAGCTGGATCTCGATAACTCCATAGTAAATGTTAGTTATTCTATTGGTGAAGTGCAATTCAAGAGGGAGCATTTTGCCTCATACCCAGATCAAGTTATTGTGTCAAAGATTTCTGGAAACAAGTCAGGTTCTATGTCTTTCACTGTATCTCTTGATAGCAAGCTTCCTCATCGTTCTTATATAAATGGTCAAAATCAAGTAGTTATGGAAAAAGCCGAAGATGGAATTCAGTTTTCAGCTATTCTTGATTTGCGTATTAGTGATGGTATCGGCACTATAAGTGTTTTGGAAGATAAGAAGATTGAGGTGCAGGGATGTGATTGGGCTATTATACTTTTAGTTGCATCATCTTCATTTGAAGGGCCATTCAATAAGCCTGCAGATTCTAAAAAAGATCCTAAATCTGAGTGTTTGAGCACTTTGAAATTGTTAAAGAGTTTTTCATACGAACAACTTTATGCTCGGCACTTGCATGATTATCAGAATCTGTTTCATTCTGTCTCTGTTAAACTTTCAAATGGATCAAAACCCACCGAGAAAGATTTGGTCGCAACTTCAGAGAGAGTCATGTCTTTTAAAACGGATGAAGATCCTGCGTTGGTCGAGTTATTATTTCAATACGGTCGTTATTTGCTTATTTCTTGCTCTAGGCTTGGAACTCAGCCAGCAAATCTGCAGGGTATATGGAATGATAAAGTCTACCCACCATGGAAGTAAGCTTTTTAACAATTTTTTTGTTTCAAGAAGGTTTAGATATAAAGTTGCTCTTTTCTCCATTTACTAGAATTTTTTTTTTTCTTTACAGTGGGGCACCTCACTTGAACATCAATCTTCAAATGAACTATTGGCCTTCACTTTCGTGTAACCTTCATGAGTGCCATGAGCCATTGTTTGACTACATCACATCTCTTTCGGTCAATGGGACTAAAACTGCGAAAGTAAATTATGAAGCAAATGGGTGGGTAGCACATCAGGTGTCTGATATATGGGCTAAGACGTCCCCTGATGCAGGGGATCCCGTTTGGGCATTATGGCCAATGGGTGGAGCCTGGGTCTGTACCCATTTATGGGAGCATTATACTTATACACTGAACAAAGTACGACCATTATACTTTCCTGTCTGAAATTCCTCTTTGTTTATGTGATAGCTTATAGTTGATTTAAAAAAACAGGAATTTTTAGAAAAGAAAGCGTATCCGTTACTAGAAGGATGCGTTATGTTCCTTTTGGACTGGTTGATTGAAGGGAAAGAAGGATATCTTCAAACTAATCCATCTACTTCTCCAGAACACATGTTCACTGCTCCTGATGGTAAACCGGCTAGTGTCAGTTATTCAACCACCATGGATATATCCATCATTAAAGAAGTATTTTCTGCCATTGTTTCTGCTGCTGAGGTAACAATCAATATTATCGTTGGTTTTTATGCTGCAGTGTATTCATGTTTTCTTACTTAAAGACTAATAAAAAGCTGCGGATATAGGTTTTGGGTAAGGGTGAAGATGATCTGATGAAGAAAGTTCTAAAAGCCCAACAAAGACTTCCTCCAACAAAAATAGCCAAAGATGGCTCCATTATGGAATGGGTATGTTTGATGCATCTCATAATCAAGAATGTTTTTGTAACCATATCTAACACATTACTTGTTTATTTCTTGTTTTTACTAATCTTATCCCTCTTGTGATCGCTTAATTATGACAGGCTCAAGATTTTGAGGATCCAGATGTGCATCACCGACATATTTCACACTTATTTGGGCTATTTCCAGGCCACACTATAACACCAGGGAAAACTCCTGAACTTTGTAAAGCTGCAGAGCACTCTCTTAATAAAAGAGGTGGACATACTTCTAAGCTTTGTTTAGGATGAATTATTATACACGATAATCATATGCATAATGTATTATTACTCTTCTTTGAATAGGAGAGGAGGGTCCAGGATGGTCAACTACATGGAAAGCAGCTTCCTGGGCTCGGCTTCATAACAGCGAACATGCATATGAAATGATGAAACATTTGTTTGATTTGGTTGATCCTGAAAACGAAAGCAACTATGAAGGTGGACTTTATAGTAATCTATTTACCGCACACCCTCCTTTTCAGATAGATGCCAACTTTGGGTAAGTCTAATTTCTTCATATTCTCAGCACAATATCATTAATTGATTGAGGTAATGATAATGTACTTGGTGGTGTTCAGTTTCAGTGCAGCATTAGCCGAGATGCTGATCCAAAGCACCATAAACGACATTTACTTGCTTCCTGCACTTCCTCGAGACAAATGGATAAGCGGTTCTGTGATAGGACTAAAGGCACGTGGGAATGTAACGGTCAGTATCTCATGGAATGATGGAGATCTCCATCAGTTCAGTCTCTGGTCAGATCACAAAAAGGGTCAAAGCTTCACAAAAACAATACATTATAAAAAACTGAGTGTTGAGGCAACAATCTTAACAAGAAAAGTATATACATTTGATAAGCATCTAAGACCCATAAAGACATCTTCTTTGTTAGATGAATCAAGCATGTAGCTTAGCGGTATGTGGTTTGGTTCTAAGGATTGATAAAATTCTTAGAGGCACCGGTCTAAATCTTCTGTATTCTAGGATAGAAATAGAGATCAAATGTCTATACGATATATGTATGTTTATGAAGGTTTGCATTCTTTTGGTCTATTTCATTTGGTAACTATGAATAAGCAAATGCTGGAATTTAGGCAAGTATATTATGGTCGGGTATTTTTTTTACCCACTCAAACCGTTTGGTTTGTTTCTTTATCGTCATTTTTTTTTATAATCAATATAACATACCCAAACAAGCTACCGGTTTCTGGTCATTGGGCACAGTAGATAGTAACTTTTACGATATAATGAGTATCAAACTATACAAAGGAAGACCGAGTACAATCACAGACGCCACATCATTTTTTCATCCCATTACACACACACACATATGTACACCTCATGCCTACACCGGATGCTCTCATACAAGCCAAAATAGGCTTTTAAGTAAGAAACCAGGGTGTATCTTACTTAAAAGCCTATTTTGTGTATCTTACTTAAAAGCCTATTTTGGAGAGCATCAATTAGTTATATTCCTATATTAGCAACATTAATCACATAATAGTAAGAAACTAATTTATAGTTGTAGATAGATATATGTATATTAGTGGGTACCAAATGGTACATGGATCAGGGGGTTTCCATCCAATTACCTTTTTTTTTTTTTTTTTTTTTTTTATAAAATAAATAAAGAGCATACATTGCTTCTATTGAAGATAACGAGATAATCAGGAAACAAGAAGGGGAACACTCTTTTGACACTAATGTATTCCTTGATAATTATCAAGCAACTTCTTTCTACGTATCAATGTATGTATAATTGTATCTATATCAAACAATGCAAGAATGTTACTAAATTCCGGCAAACAGAAGTTCAATGCTAGAGATAGTAGAGCAAACTACATTACAATACTAAACCTATAAAGTTAGCATTCAACTTATGAAACTCTAGACCATGTTATTGTATAATGCTACTTCAATTTGTACCAACTAGACAATAGTACAAGTTACCATATAATCAATATAACATACCCAAACAAGCTACCGGTTTCTGGTCATTGGGCACAGTAGATAGTAACTTTTACGATATAATGAGTATCAAACTATACAAAGGAAGACCGAGTACAATCACAGACGCCACATCATTTTTTCATCCCATTACACACACACACATATGTACACCTCATGCCTACACCGGATGCTCTCATACAAGCCAAAATAGGCTTTTAAGTAAGAAACCAGGGTGTATCTTACTTAAAAGCCTATTTTGGAGAGCATCAATTAGTTATATTCCTATATTAGCAACATTAATCACATAATAGTAAGAAACTAATTTATAGTTGTAGATAGATATATGTATATTAGTGGGTACCAAATGGTACATGGATCAGGGGGTTTCCATCCAATTACCTTTTTTTTTTTTTGATTATATATTGAAACATTTAGATATCCAAACATCATCATCACATGCGAATCTAAACAAAAAACTAATATTCACATGCATAGTCCTCTGTTTTCACCATCATCAGCAGCACTGGCACCATTATCACTTAAAAGATGACTTCTCAGATCTAGCCTCAAAAACAATCTTCCCCATAAGTTCACCGACAACTTTAATGTAAGCCTTCAAACTCTCAATACCGCCACCACCACCGGCCTCGGCGGCAGTTAGAGCTTCGTTTTCGATCTGGCGAGCTATGACTTCAGCTTCATTGGTAGGGAGCTGGCGGCCGAGAACGGAAGTTACGGTTGCCCAAGAGAGCTCTTTGATGATACGGTTGATTACGGTGTCGCGTATTATTTGTGATGGCGGCCAAATAATTATAGGTATAGGTGAATGCAGATTTCACCGCCAAACAAAGAGGTGTGAAGAAAGAGTGCTCTTAGATGGTTCCAGTCCATCCAGGTCCAGATTGCCAATATTGAGTCAAGGTTCGCCAGTGAGCCTGGGCAGGTCTGCCACAGTGGAAGGCAAGGTCAATGATAGAGTTCCACATTTGAACAAAGTCAAAGCTTTTGAAGTTGATGCAAGTTAATTTAGAAGAAGGGAAGATTATTCTTTGCATGCAGGAAGTTGACCAACCGGGTATGATTGGAACCGTTGGAAGCATACTTGGTGAAGAGAATGTGAATGTGAGCTTCATGAGTGTTGGAAGGATTGCACCACGAAAGCAAGCCATTATGGCGATTGGTGGGATGGGACGATCGAGCGCTACCAAGTAAAGCGGCTGCAGTCGAGGTCAGTTTGTTTTTCTAGTTTTGTAGTGTTTTTTTAGTAAACTGAGTTGGTGATGGTGGACTGGTTTTGGTTTAGATCCCAGTTTTGATGAAATTGGTGTTGCCAAAGGGAAATATTTTTGGATTTGTATCTTTATTCGTGATTGTTGTCCTTCATATGGAATAATGCGCTTGAGTTGTATGCTTAATCAAGTTGCTATGCTACTTAATGAAAGTTGAAGGTTTTTTTTCATTTGGTGATGTCCACATAATGATTCTTTAGGCAAAAGGGTTAAAATTGCTTTCATTTGTTTGCCAAAAAATCATCAAGGCAATGTAATAAATTGCCAATTAAAACTGGATTGGTGGTAACTGACTCCAATTTTTCCATGAAGAAACCACACCAGTTCTTAATATGGTTAATGTTTCAGCATAGGCATGGTCCCGGGCGTGGGGAATACCATTCAGATTTTTTACTGGAATAAGTAGTTGTAGATAGAATGGTCGAATTAGACCACTATGTGTTCCCTGTGGTTGGAGTTAGATCATCACCTCTAGTTTTGTTTCCTCATATCATCTTACATTCCTCACGAACAGTACCACCAACTAACAACATTTTACAAAATCTTTGTCATTATCTAATTTCGCCACAAACAACTCAAATTAAAGAAGAAGATCTTGTCAAGTGCACTGCTTCTATTGTGGATGTCCCTGCAAAAACAACTCAAATTCACGTTTTCATCACTAGGAATTCTTCCAAAAGTTACTCAAGATATGGATTTTTCAAAAATCTGACGGTTATTTTCAAGATTATTGTTACCACTACTCTTAATCTCTTATATAGCATATTAAAGTACCAAACTAGTTATGCTTCTTCCTATAAGCATAAAATGAAGGGTCAGGATCTCCCCCTGGTGATTTTCTCTTCTTCCATTTTGGTTACCCTTTTAAAGTGTCACGGTGTCTGAATATATTAATTGGGTAGCTGAGAATAGAGATTATCCATCATGATTTGATGGCTCATTAACGCATCAATTACTGTGGGTGTTATCTCACTTTGAGTTTCATGCCAACAACTCTATTGGCTTCCTTGATCAAAGTTCATACTTTCCTATATTCATCAACTATCGTTTTCTTCATTACTTAGGTGTACAAAAAGATTTCCCATCAACACCAGTCATTAATGATGGGTTTCTTCAGAAAAAAGAGAATACTAATTCCCCATCTCAACAACTGGATGTTCCCTTTTTGTGCAGTCTACTACAGTTAAACCTCTATAAATTGATACTCGATAAATTAATACCTCAATAAAATTAATAATTTGTCCAGACCCAACTTACTTAAGAGAACTAGTGGAAATCAACATTCGATAAATTAATAACTCACTAAATTAATAAAATATTTCAGTCCTAACACTATTAATTTATAGAGGTTTCACTG
This sequence comes from Erigeron breviscapus, assembly GCA_034093135.1. Classification (NCBI taxonomy): domain Eukaryota; kingdom Viridiplantae; phylum Streptophyta; class Magnoliopsida; order Asterales; family Asteraceae; genus Erigeron; species Erigeron breviscapus. The sequence continues at coordinate 50,786,524 of CM067167.1, read as the reverse complement.
TATATACTAGATAGGTGAATAATAAAGACTTTAAACTTATAATATTAATGACTTAACTCGGTTTTATTTCTAATAAACCAATGTTCATATGGTGCCGGACATCATTTTGGCCATCCTTGTCACTACTCACTAAAAACTTGTAGTATTTCCTATCATTCTCCCTCTTGAGTCTTGATGAGCACTTTCAAACAGTTCACACATTCAACGACATAAAATAAACTAGTCCTGCTATGTACTAACCAAATAAAGATGCAATCAAGTTTGTTCTGTGCCAACCCATAACTATTAGTTAGGTATTAATAACACCAGTCAAATCACACCGAAAGATATGCAAACTGTACAGGATTGCCAAATAGTGGGACTCTGATTTGGCAACTTCTAAAGAACCATGACAACATACAGAACATCACTACATATAATAAAGAAAAAGGAAAAAATTACAGTGAACAAAAGTCATAAGTTAGACTACCAACTTCAGCCCTTCTGTGTGATTGTCATTGACCTAGTCCACAGGTTCGGTTTTTTGACCCTACGTCGTGTTCTGTTCTATATATTTCCCTGATTCAGTGTGCATTTTTGAAGCCACATGTCCATAGCATGTCTACCTTGTCTCCTAACCGTAATATCCATGTTACCCCTTTGTGAGATACACCCATAAAAAGCAAACAATGGCAGGTAAATTTGTTCTCATGTTGCTATAAACTAACATATCAATGCCACTAGCAGATCATACATAATAAGTAGAACCATAAATTATAACAAAGATACATTTGAAGGGTCATTGCCAAATATTCAAATAGTGGGACTTTGATTTAGCAACTTTTAAAGAATCATGACAACATATAGAACATCGCTACATATATTAAAGAAAAAGAAAAACTTCACAATGAAGAGTTAATGACTTGAACTGGAACTCAAAAACAAGGCATAGTCCTCTGTTTTCTAAGCCATATACTCTTCCATGTATCGATAAGTTCTTATCCTCGAACAACTTTTCTTTTAGATGTTGATTATGAAAATCGGATACTAATCATCAGGGATTATCACAGAATAACACTACACAAGTTAAATTAAATGAAACATAAACAAATCCTTCCATTTCAAAAGCCTAGAAGTTATCTGATCGACAAATAAACTAGCAAATATTAATACTGAGCACTTGAAGCAAATTAGTTTAAACTGGTCCAGATCTAGTTACATTGTTTTTCACTTCATTTTCTTTATATTTACTTTGGACAAGTTCCAATCAATTCCCAGACATGCACACCATTTATGTCACCATGATCAGATAAACAAAAATTATGTGACGACAATGCACCAGTAGCTTCTGACTTTGACATACAACCATTCTATTGGCTTGTCTCTACTTTCCTACTTTCATCAACCTTTGCTTTCATCACTACTTAGTGCACTAATCAATCACTTATCGAACTCCCCGTCAATCACAATCACAAATCCAAACCTTAAAGATTGGTCAAGTTACTCCAGAGCCTAAGGACCATGCCTAAATGTATCAGATCTTAGGCATCAAACCATCAGAGTAGACTATTAATTTGCTTGATAACCCAAACCTGGAATTCAAGTTTAGCATATTCACTTCTAAGAATCTCTATCCATTCAAGCAGGTCTAACTTAACAATATGTTAGCTTCAGAAACAACAAAAAGTTTTTATTCTATATGGCCATTGGGTAAATTCAGAATACGAGTACTAACTTGACACTCTAACGTGTTCCTTGCTAAACTACCAGCTAAGGTTCTCGATGACAGAGTTTCATAACCATGCCAGTTTCTATCAAAAGGGGCAAATGGCCGAGATTCAAACTGAAACTCAGCAATAAAGCATAGCCCCAAGTTTCCAAAAGTAACAAACTAGCTTCTATCTGTAGACATAACAGCAAACATAAGTTTAATAACAGCAACCTACATCTCAGTGTATCCGATTATAATGTTTAACTTGGGTATAAATTAAACATAAAACACAGCTTCCAACTTTTACTAGCATATAATCTGATAACAAGATACACGAAAGATCAGAACAAACAAAATGTTCTAATGAAGATAACAAGATAATCAGGGAACAAAAAGGGGAACACTCTTTTAACACTAACGTATTCCTTGATAATAATCAAGCAACATCCTTCTATTTCTATGTATGTATGTTTGCATATATGTCAAACAATACAAGAACGTTACTAAATTCCGGCAAACAGAAGTTCAATGCTAGAAATATCAGGGCAAACTACTAAACCTATAAACTTAGCATTCAACTTACGAAACTCTAGACTTTGCTATTGTATAATGCTACTTCAGTTTGTACCAACTAGATAATAGTATAAGTTACCATATAACCAATATAACATACCCAAACCAGTTACCAATTTCTGGTCATTGGGCACACTAGCAAGTAACGTTTATGATATAAAGACCATAAAGAGCGCCATACCGTCTTCACCGGCGGACGCAGCAGAAGATGCGGAGATGACATTGAACGCTTCTTCTTCCACCTGGCGAATGAGGACTTTAACTTGGGTGGCAGGGATCGGGAGTATTCCGGAGAAAGCTGTGATGAGACCTCCGACGACGGCGTCGCGCATTCCTTGTGGTGGTGGCCAAATCCTGAACGACAGAAAGCAAAAAATCATAAAACAAATCTAAATAAAAAATTAAATAAAAATAAATAAAAATTTTCAAGCCTCACTTCCTACAATACTCCGTGATTCTGTTGTGGATTTCCTGGGTGTAAACATCAAAGATACGGGCGGCAGGAGCAGAAGAGCTTCCGGCGGCAGTTAAAGCTTCTTCTTCGATCCTGCGAACGATGACATCAGCTTCAGCTTCTGGGATCTGGAAGGTCTCGGAGAGAGATTTGTTGAGTCGTTCGATGATGGCGTCGCGTATTTTTTTGGTTGGTGGCCAAACCCTTGACGACTTCGATCCGAGCAGTTTAGTTAGTTCTTCTTCGATTGATAGTTTTCTGGCGGCGGACATGGTGGTAAGGGTTTGTTTTTCACTTTTTCTGTTTCGGTATACTGAGAAAAAAAAAACAAAGATAAAATACTTTTTACCTAGGGTTAGTGGCTGTTTGGCAAGGGAATTTAGGGGTTTTTTTGTTGGGCTAAAAAAAAAACTCCTATGATAATAAGGGCCAAGATAATAAGGTTTGGGCTATTTATTTTGACAAAAAAAAGGCCCATGGAATTTGTTTACCATTGAAGATAATATGCTTACTAGAGGTGTTCACGGTTCAAGAACCGGACTAAACTGGTGGAAAACCGGACCGGACCATTGAAGATAATAAGCAATACTTATTTGACACCTTTAAATGGGAAAAGTACTAATGAAATTAGAGGTAAAAAAAAAAAAAGATAAACTATTTCACGGTTTGAGGAATTATAACAAAAGTCAATTAAAGTGTGTTTAGCTATAATAATAATACGGTGTATTCTAGAGTAAGCTGCAAAAGCTCACAGTGAAGTGAACTTTATAAATGACATGGTAAAATGTTATGCCTCTATACATAGTTATAGGATACTAGGAAAGAGATACCGGTTGAACACAGGAATCCCCTTTACAACTAGACATGGATGAAGAACCATTTAACTTAATCAAGACGAATATCCACGTCCGATACGTCATTAAGTGCTCCTGGTTCGGGAAACACGTTGTCTTCAAGTATCTATGAATGTATATAAACGACCAATTTTTTTAACTTCAGGGATCGTTTGGGATGTCCAGGTCATTGCAAGTCTCCAACCAACATAAAAGATTAGAGTCCTTCCGAAGTTGGAAAGGTGAGGAGAATCACATGTCAGTTGTCACATATCTAAAAAATATCTACTTACATGGAATGATTGCTATTATATAGTCTTTACATTAACGACTTCAAATCTAGGTGGTGTGTACGTTACAATATATCCTACCATAATAACCCAAGTGGTTGCTTAAACAATGGCATCCAAGATTGGGCCAGATTGTTTTCTACGAAGAATGTGAGGAGCTGTGCTACATTTATATCTTTTAGCAACATTCATTTTTATAGAAAGTTAAGTCATTGAACGACAAAAGTGATCATGTAAAGTTTAGTCGGGTTCAAAGATTGAGCATTCGGAAAGGTTTGGAACTCGATTACCAGAAAACGTTAAGGAGGAAGTTGATCTATGAGTAATTATTCTTAGTGAAAGTGGATCAATGAGTTGAGTCACCATTTGAGTGAGATGCTTGCCAAATGATTTTGATTTACTTATTGCCTCATGGGTTCGAGGCAACCAGGTGTGTTAGTGAATTATTTAATCAATATCAATCGGGTTTCACAACTATCAATATGTAAAGAGCACAAATCAAGAATCCTGGTGTCATCATCTCATGTGTTATGCTTCAGTTTACAGAATACCAAAATATATTGATGGAATTTATTAGGAACTCAATGTTGCCTTGATGAAATAGCACCCTGACCTCGCTGAGTTCCGCAAGCAGTGTTGCCATTACGACCCCACAAGGGGGCCTGGCCACTATTCGCGTTCCGGAAGTCTTTGACTTGATGCCTTGATGCATGTACACTCCGCATCTCATGACCTAATTTTATGCCTATCTATCTTGGTTACACTAGATAACTAATATGGTGAAGACTCGTCAGCAGAAATTCAACCTGTAAGGAATGTTTCCGTAAGAACTGTTTCTCACTTAATAATTGCTACTCGTATTAGCCTAAACTGACCAATATAGGATAACCAGAAATGGAAAACAGGTCACAAGTTACTTGTTGATGGATTTGACACTACTGTTTCCAGTTGAAAAAAAAAATGTGAGGAAACTAGCATGAGCTCATAATGTTTTCTCCATAACCACTCAATTGGTGGGTTGTGTAGCTAGATTTTTGTCGGTACTAGATACAAGTGGTTAAATAAATGACCCTTAGTCGAGGTGATATACCCATTGACTTGAAAGTCATGAGTTCAAGTCATACATGTAACAAAAAATTGAGGTTCTATGTTAGACGAGACTTATGTTGGGTTTGCTCCTTTTAAGAATGAAAATGATCGGGTAGATTAGTGGCTCATCTTAATTTGCAAAAAAAAGATACAAGTGGTTAAAGTCTAATCATTTGACATTTGGTGGGGGGTCTAGAAGATTAAATCATACTACGAGTATCTTTTAGATGCCAACACTTGACCCCACCATTCATGTCAAAACATTTTAGACACACATACCATGTCTCATACAATTATTACATTACATTGGGTATTATACATTTAGTAGTGGACAAACTGGGTAGTGTCAAACATGCTAAAAATACAAGTGAGCAGTTAAGAGAGACAACCCCACTATGGTCCACGAGATGATACTCCAGATCTAGATGAATGATACTCAAGGTGAGTTCTATTACAAAAGATAACACTTTTTTTAATTTTCCAACACAAAAATCTCTAGCAGAAGTAAATGTTATGTATCAACTTAGCTAACTGGCTTGGCTACAGAACAAAAGAAATAGTTTGTTTTATGAAAAGACACTCGTGGAATGAAAACCATATATAGTTCAGGTCATGCATACAAACCCAAAAATTAACAGTACATGTCAACAACGGTATCACTACAGCACTACTATTTAACAAGACCAGTGTATAGCAGCTGCAGATATTAGATGACAGACAATACAAACATACTTCAGGACCTTAGTTGGTAATATTTATTGATTGTAAAGTACTAGCATGTATCCGCGTGGTGCAACGGGATTGATTAGTTCGCGATTGGCAATGAATGATGATGATCGACTAGTTTTGCTATGACTCTTTTGCTTAGTGACTTGTTTTATTTATAGAGTTAATGTATTAACGGATGCGTGAAATAAATTATAGGTTGGAAATATTAGTGATTGGATGTAATAAATTGGTCTATGAGACTAAAAGTTATGATATATTTGGAAGATAGATGATTGTGATTGATTATCAAACGAAATATTATATATTCATTTATAAAACCTTCTAGTGTGTAGTGGGTTAATGTATCGTAAAGGAGTATTTATATATATATATATATATATATATACATTTTGAGGAAGTCTTATAGAGAACCAGACTTGGTGCATTAACACACAGAGCCAACAAGGACAAAGAGATGAATAAACGGGAAATAACACAACTACACAAGGACTTGGCACAAAAACTACTAGTAATACCGATTTTGTTGTGGCAGATTTTTGGTTTGTTGTTTTTGATTTGTACAACAAACCAATTAACTTTGTGAAATTTCACATGTGATTCTTGTCACGGTCACGAAAAGAGGAAGGGAGATCTACTATACTATTGGTAGCAAAGATACATGAAAAAATTATCCTAAGTTATGGGTAACAAACAGGATATGATTTTGACTGCTAAATTATTAATATTTGGTGTTGTATTTGTATATATGTATGGATATGTCAGAGAGAGAGAAACATCTTATATTGATAGATGATAAGCTTCTTTCTCATGTATTTATTTCCTCTATAATCCAAGGCCCACTCTACAAACATCCTATCTCACAAAAAGAGTTGAATCTATTTCCAATATCCCAACTTTCATACTATAGTGGTAATCAACATACTTGATGAATACCTATTATATAAAAGATGAAGATCAAGAGGATCTGCACAAAAAAGAGTGGCTAAATCTAAGATTGGGACAGAACCTGAGAGACTCGAGTCCACAATCTAAACCGGTCACACCGAAGGTATGCCACTTCTGTAAGAGGAAATTCTACAGTCCACAAGCACTGGGTGGTCACCAAAATGCTCACAGGAGGGAAAGAGAAGCAGCTAAAAGATTCCAATCACTCATCATGCCATCCAGATTCTCAGATGGACAATTACTTGGAGTGCAGTCCCACTCACTTGTATATAAACCAACCAGAGATATAGAGGCAGCCTTGGCTACTTCAACTGACACCAGTACAACGTATGGAGCCACTGCGGTTCAAAGCAACGGAGAAATGGGTTTGATGTGGCCTGGAAGTTTTTATTTGGGTCCACAGCTGGCTTCAAAGCCATCAGATCCACTTCCACTTGACTTGAATCTCAAGTTGTAACTAGGATGATAGACCCCGGTATAGTTATTTAGTATTGTATATGATTTTGAAGGCAACAACTACTTTCCCTTCTATTTTACTTCTACAAGTATTGGGCTTATGACACCTTTATATTTAGGGGTCGGAGTTGTAATGTCATTATGCTAAATTTTGATCAATGATCATTGGTTAATATGAACTGGGAGAGTTTCTTTACCTCTGAAAAAGGAAAAGCTTATCAACCTCTCAAACCTTAACTATGTTATAGGGTTTTTTCTAATCACCTCCTAAAATATCACACCATAATGTATCTCCAATTACTCTGCATTAGTGACAACCCTTACAATTGTTATTAGAAAAACCCATTTATTTTCTCGTTTTATAACAATACGGAAGTCAGGGTCCTATCACACAATTGTTCACAAAAACCTCCGAAAATGCCAACTGAATGAAAGAAAAGGTTTGATTGTTAAATGAGGATAACTTTTATTTGAAAAATCTTGTTGATTGACATTACGTATATGAACTAGATTTAACACCGTGTTTTGAGTATAGCTATATCTCCATCTCTTCCTAACTTAAAGAAACAAAACTATCTTGTATGTATCGATAGGGGTGCGCCTAGATTTCAAACATACTGCAAGTCAAAGTAAATTAGTTTGAAAATGAAAACAGAAGATCAGAACTCAGAAGCAATCCAAATTTAATGTTGGAATGAACTTTTTTCTGTTGCCAATTAGTCAGGGGTTTTATATCAACCTAGGTAAACAATATGTAAACCTTTTACATATTGTTTTCATAATGAAAAGGATTAATGTTACTGAAGGATTTGATCTGGTCATGCTGAGGTTTATAAATGTATGTTTCTAGGTCAAAAGATTGAGAAACAGAAATCACTAAATATACTACTTAGTAATACAGTACTCCCTTGACAATAAGAGATAAAAGCTCACTTCTATATGTAGCATATTTGTATGTACATTTTAACTTGTAAAGTTTGAAATATGGGTTCCATCAAAGTATCATCCGCCTTCCTTATAGAGTCAATTTTTCTATTCCTAAGTTATTTCATTTACAGTACATAATATAATATGATGTAATACACATACACTCATATATTGTTCACATCATGTAGTCTTTCAGTTTCTATGACATATAAACACTTCTTAAGTGGTTCTTACTCATGGTTTTATTTATGTTATAATATAAGATCATGAATCAGTCACTGGGTAGCATTAAGTTTTCGTTTCTTCTTTCTACTTTCACTTTGACACTCATTTTTATTTCAACTTGAACAGACCAAAATTTGAACTGAAACAGAAATCAACTTCCTGAAACTGAATTTGGTGAAACTTTTTGTTTGATTTAAAAACCAATCCAGTTTAGTTCCAACTACTTCATCTTTTCATATAACTCTGGGCACCTAACCAACTTTTGCAGGAACTTCACTTCCCCTCTTTAGCTCATCTACTCTGCATTACCCACATCATGTGTTTATACTGGTTATATGCAAAAGAATTACCATATTAGACGTCACTTCAATCACCATCATTGATCGCCATTTACACTGTTTTAACTCATCACCAAAAACAAAGCATTCTTGATTTCATTATTTTCTTCAGTAAGATTTGGTTTGACCAGATACGGTTTAAATGGGCTGAATTTGGGGTTTTCAAATCAAATTAAGTAAAAAGTTTGAATAAGATTTTTAATTTCTGAAGGACTTCAATCCAGTTCACTTTATGGGTTAAAATTCATTTTGTATTGCTCATTGAGTTGAAAAAGTCAATATACCACAAAAACCAAAACTGAACCTATCAAACACATACTTGGTTGATAACTACTCGTATATTGCTAGTATTCCTTCACACCCTACCCCGTTTAAGTACTCTTTTTGATGTCCGCAACTCTCATGCTATAAGGTATATCTAATTACGACATGAACACACAAAAATTTCCAAGCTATATTTGTCAGATCTAAAGTCTTCTGCACATAATAGACCGAAATGTAACTAAAATATAGCATGGGATATTTAAATCAGAACTATAAACGCTTTAAAATAGCAGCAACCCAGAATAACAATCAGAGTTATAAGTTATTACACCACTAAAATGAATCATAAGATATTTGAATCAGAATTATAAACGCTTTAAAGATGCAGGCTTCTTTCACTGGTCTAAAAAGGATATAACACCACTTCTAATTGTCATATAAAATACATATTTGTTTCAAAAGTTGATATTACTGGATTAAGGTAAAGCTTATAAGTTATCGGGAACTTTAAGCTTTTCGGTCTTATGCATGACGATGGGAAGCCGTTGGCTGATGACATTTGGATCACTATACGAGGCACAGTCAGAAGGATATCCTTTCTGCACGGGTTATATATGAACTTAAGCATACATTCGATATGTATATGTCAAAAAGTTCTAATTAAACCAAGTTGTGTAGATTCTTAAAGAGAGAGGGAGAGAGAATGCTCACAGAAGCCAATGCCTTGAATGTAGATTCTCTCCAGGAGATATCACGAAGGATAACAGGTTGTGTATCATCACTGAAATTGCAAACAACACGAGTATCCCTTAATCTCATAAGAACACCATCAACTCGGAGCTGCAATATACCAAAACAAATGGCGGTTACAGAAGGTTTGATAGACACATATTAGATTAACTATTGAAAGAGGACTCACCCAGAAACGTAAAAGAAGAAACCAACAGCTAGGCATCACTCTCTACAAACCACAAGGGAAAAAAAAAACTCGATTATACAGTTAGAATGAGGAGGCTAAACAAGATATGCGAGAAACTGTTAAGAGTTGGAAATTTTACCACTTTCACAGTTAAAAGTGAGACTCCATTATCAGCCAACTCATCTTCATACAAAATCACCTGTTGGCATAAGCGACTTTTATTATTAAGAGAACGAAAGATGCCAGGAGATACAAGACTCGTATGTATAACCAACCTCATCATAAAACAGAATAGGCTCTTTTGATGCAAGTGCAGCCACATTGATCTGTTCATCACACTCCTCCCATTTAAGAAAACCATTTCCCCCTGGGTCTGCTTCTCTGCTAGTCTGATAATAAACACAACAAAACGTAAGAATAACTTAAATGGTAAATGCATGAGATTTTTCCTATTCAATTAACCTAGTGAGAGTGAGGGCGAGTCTTTTTTACTCAAATGCACCAAAGAATAACCATGTGATAAAAATATATATAGATAAAAATAATTCTGAATCTACCTCAACAGTTTCACTGCCATAATAAGGCGTTGTGAAAGTGTAATCATAGTCTAGAATAATCTGCTCAAAGGGTTTGCTGCGAAACACGGAAGATATTCAATATAAGATTAGTTGAAAATTTCTTTATTTGATCCTCGAACTTTATATTTTGTCCTGCTTCCGGTGTATATGAACTTTTCCAATTGCTTCATGGGATCAAATATGTGACGGGACCAATAAGATACAGATTAGGAAGAAGAAGATGCATTGTAACCTTCTAAATTTCCACTGGGCAGCTGCGGGAACTTCAACTGGTGGCAGGCGTTCCTTCTTCCAGCCGACTAAAGCATCAAACGCATTAAAGTGAATTTTGGTTCCACTGGTCATGTGTTTAAGAACCAAAAAACTGTCCCCGAATATCATCTCTGGCAAGTGAGATGTCTCGAGCTTTTCTTCCCATCTGCAAACGATATTAACAAACAGTATCAAGTTCCCTTAAAATATGTATATATATCATATTATCATATATGTATATGTATATGTACATTGTAAATTGTTCTTCACTTCATTTGTTCCTAATTTCTATCATCAACCAAGTTCTATTCGATTTGTCAACTTACGATTTGTAGCTTGTGTAATACTATCAGTTAATAACATTAAGAGCCTAATCGGATTCGACTTTTCGTGCCTGCTTATTTTGACCTTTTTATCAGGGTAGCAAAGTAAGGTGATCAGTAGCACAAAACTGGTGTGCAACCAAATTTTCTATGTCCAGCCTAGATCATTTCAAAAAATTGAGATATTCCAGCATCATATATTTATTTAGAGTAACATTTGGGTGTTTTCTACTTTAATCGCTTACTTATGACCTCATTCATATTATCATATACAATGAAATCAATATCAAGAGTCTCCTGGAGGTTTAAGAATTCCAAATTTGATTTAAAATTAGGTTCATATAAAAATGTAAAATTAGGCAATTAGGGTTTAAATAAATGAATTGAGATAGAGAGATGGAGAGAGAAAGTACGATTGGAGGTTGAGAGAGGTGAGACAAGAACGATTGGATGAATGGATCTCCCAGCCGTGGATCCGAAGTCCGTCACTCAGAAGCTCAGCTCCGGCTGCTTTTATTTCTTTCTCGTCTGCTTTCCACTCCATTCTCTTCTTTCCTTCAACTTTTTTATTTTTTCAGCTCCGGCTACTGGTTAATTAGGGGGTGTTTGGCCTTTAGATTATTTGTCAAGCTTTGTACTTATTTTCATATGTCTACAATCGATGTTAACAATCTATGTTTAAAACATTTTAATCGATAATACATGAATCTAATGCATTTCTTTTTTCTTATTGATCTATTAAATTAGTCACATATATAACCATAACTAGATTTAGATCCCGCGTAAAACGCGGGCCTGTTAATTTAATTTTAGAGTTAAGTACTTTTTTCGTCCCGGTGGTTTTTCGATATTGCAGTTTTCATCATCGCCGTTAACTTTTGGCTAAAATCATCCCCGTGGTTTGCATTTCGTCCCTGCCGTTATAACTTTGCCGTTAACCCCCTCACATGCAAGTCACGTGAGGGGCATTTTTGTCTTTTTATAGAGTTAAGTGCAAAAATCGTCCCTGTGGTTTGTCGTTTTTGCTTTTTTCATCCTCATCGTTAACAAATCCAAGATAACTTTTCAAACAAAACAAAACAAACAAAAATTACCGGTAACATTTTAATCCAAACAAAACAAAAACCTATATATACCTACATTTGAGGATCTAGTCAATCACCTTCAAATGCAAACACGTACATACAATGTTTTAAATACCAGTAGTATTACCCGTAATACCGGTATCGAAGGGTACCCCGGTACAACTTTTCCGATATTACCGTTCCGGTATTTCCGGTATTCTCATTTTTTATTTTTTGAATTTTTTCAAAAGTTATTTTTATAATACTTTAATGTTATTTGTTCGTAATTTGTGAACTTTAAAACTTATATTTTGTTATAAAGTACCTATTTAGTATTATTTTGAGTGAATTGAAATTATATTTTGACTATTTTCGTTACGTTATAGTAAGTTTTATAACAGTTTTATAAAAAAAATTAAATTAAATTAGCCGTACCGGCCGGTATTAAATTAGATCCTCATATGTAGGTATATATAGGTTTTTGATTTGAGTTTGTTTTTGTTTTTGATTTAATTCTTGTTTGGAGGTTTGTTAAAGACAAGGATGAAAATTGCAAAAACGACAAACCATAGGGACGAATTTTGCACTTAATCATAGGGACAAACCATGAAGATGGGTGAAAAGACATAAAATGCCCCTCACGTGCAAGGCATGTGAGGGGGTTAACGGATCCAAGGACGAAATGCAAACCACAGGGATGATTTTGGCCAAAAGTTAACGGCGAAGATGAAAAGTGCAAAATCGAGAAACCACAGGGACGAAAAAAGTACTTAACTCTTAATTTTATTTATTTATTTACGATTAGGTGATAGAATTGACACTTGGAATTTTATAAGTTGTTTCCGGAGATGAATGAATGTATTTTACGGAATTTTGACAATTAGTTAACCTTATGGTGATTGTTGTTTATATATGGACTTAAACTCCAAGTTATCTTTTTTTATCTGTGAACGTAAAAACATGACAAGTGATTTTATATTCGACTCTTATTTTATCTATATTTGAATGATTTATCTTTCTCATATTTTCTAAGACATTACATTGTCATTATCCCAAATTAACAAATTAACATATGTTATAGTTAATTTGACATAATTATAACCTGCAAAAAAACCAAGTTGTTATTGCAGGGTGCTAACCAACTTCACTAATTAGATAAAACCACCTTAATAAATAAACAATATCTAGTTACATTAGTGGATAAAGATACCAAATATAAAACACCTTATTTGATTTTAAGTAAACAATATATATACACATAGTCTGTACAATTATACGTATGAAATCTAGATAGAAAAAGCATTGCACTTTAGGCCTTCAGGACTTGAAACAGGTCTATGGCATACACATGCAAATCTAGCAGCTAAATGGTAAACTGTAACACCATGCCTGGTAAACTGGAACACCATGCCTCCAAGCCTCAACCCTGAACTTTTATCACATGTAAGCCACTTTACATGTCACAAATAATTAACAAAACTTTACGGTCATTGTAAAACAATAACTGTGTTGACTCCCAGAGAAAAAAGGGCAGTCAAATACTCAGTTGGTTTGTGGTGGTGGGCTTGACTTGTTTTCTTTCTTTTAATACCTCCATGTTATTATCATAAATCCATGTTATCACTTGCAGCAGTATCATTAACAGAAGGTGGAACGGTTAGGCATCGTATTCACAGTCTTTTATGCCTCAATAAGCAAGAACAACAGAAATTAGAATTAAAGGGAATTATATACATATATATACCAGATCAGCAATATTGACAGCAGGATTCCACGGATCATTTTCAGGTATTCCCTGCAAAAGTCGCAACTTTTAAAAGAAAGATACACACGTAGATCATGATTATGTGAGTGAATATGAACTTACATGGACAATTGTGTTGATTAGTCCCATCTTTTATGCTTCTTGGGCACTGTAGAAACGTGCTAAGAACCACATTTTGCAAGCTTTTTTAGGTGTAACCTGGCTAGAAACAGATGATGAATCAAAGGGAACATGACTCTAAAAATAATCTGATTATTTATAAGATTATAGATAAGTACCCACCAAACGTGATATTCTAGAACTCCTATAAGCGGCATCAAAGCTTCCCACCTTTATACTGCAAAAACCAACCACAAATTGAACTCCAATTTGTTCATTCTCAAATCAGCCACGGATTGAACTTCTCGTGATCTAAGTTTGGTTATTTTCAAATGGACGTAAATATATTGAACTCCAATTTGTTCATTCTCAACTACACAATCTGTGCTTCTAGCTTCTTCTTAACAGGCTGCAAGTAGGGCTTTCACCAGCGCCGCCCGCCCCAGCCCGCCCAGATCGCAAAAAATCCAAAAAAAAACCCAAAAAACCCAAAAAAAAAAAAAAAAAAAAAAAAAAAAAAAAAAAAAAAAAAAAAAAAAAAGAAAGAAAGAAAAAAAAAAGAGTAGTTACTAATGGAATAGATCGTTCTAAACCAGGGCTTTGTGGCAGAGTCCTTCTCAATCTCGATAGCCAAAGAGTCTCCCGGAACAGAACCAGCATCCTTCAAAAAGGTTACATAAATTACTAAGCGGCCGTCATGCTTATACACAATCTCCTTATCCTTGGGAGCATAATATTGTAATCTGGATCAAGCTTCCTTTGCCAACCCTGCAAGTATATCTAAAAGAAATTAATGTCATCTTTTGAAACTGACCCATTTCACATTTTAACCAAGTTTTGAAACTTTCACCACACTTACAATGTATAATCGAGCTATCTAGAGGCTAACATATGCCTTTCTTGTACACAGGCTGCATCATGGTCCCTCCACCAATATATCACTTCCATATTTCTCCATTTAACCAAAAGATAGTTCAAAAGATATTAATAATTGCATCAGATGTCATGTTTCTTGCCCCAGAGGAACATGTCAACAAATCTTTAAAGTTATATCAAATACCATGATATCAAACTAAATCATAGAAGGTATAAGAAGTACTCACAGCTTCAATCCAATGTTGCAAGGCCGGTTTCTTTTAGATTTTGATTCTTGGATAGACCCTTTCCCACTTTAGCCGCTCTAGCCCGAGCCCTGGCGCACCGCGAAGTTGCAGTTTCTGGATTTCAACATTGAAAAATGAAACCAAGCTGTGGTCCAAGGCTGCAAAATCTAAAACCTTCCACCTACAACACATCATTGAATCCTGAATTATCATTTTTTGACACCATTCTGGTGACCAATACAACCCATGCCACCTACCATAATATGCATGCCTTCCCCATATCACAATTCTCCCTGGCTTCTAATACCAACTTCACCATGTCAACATCTACTAAGAAGTAACCCAAGACCCATTCAAAAAACCAAAAACTATCCACCCTAAAATGTGCCATATTTTTTACCCAAATTAAATATTGCCAACATTGACCAACAAAGAAACTCAGTGGGGACCAAACAACCAGACTCTAGTTACCATCTTCATGTCTTACCCAACAACCAACAATATTCTAATTTTTATAGGTATAAAGCTACATATCCTCATTCTTTTAGCCCAGAATGCACATCCAAATGACAAGAGACCATAATTATTCAATTATACCTTCCCAAATTTCAAATTCAAACTTGTTACTCTTCCCAATATCCAACATGTAAGAACTATCACAATATCTAAAAAGAAACTAAAATCTGCCAACTATCGACCATGACCAGACTTCATTACTTAGCATAAATAACATGTTTGCACCTATTCCCCGTAAAATAAAAACCTACAACTTTGTTCGTTGACTATCCTTTTAAACACGTTATATATGTGAGATATAAGCATAAACAGTTGTATCATACAAAAGTCAAAGGAAAACAAACAAAGAATATTTTTTCTTTAAAGTTCTCTCCATATACATCTGTTTAAACTCACCATTTCACCTAACTTGAATTACATAAAAGAGTGGCTTCTGCACTTTCGACTTTATCATCAGTGGCATCCTGATTAAAAAGACCAAGTCTATAATACTTGATTTTGGGATCTAAGAAGGAAAAGATGAAATGCAAGATATAAGCACAAAATATCTTGCAAGTATGCACTCAAAATATCTTGCAAGAGTGGTCCGCACTTTCGACTTTATCGTTCCCCATTTTATCAATTTTCTGCAGAATGGGTACAAGTATGCACTCACATAGCTATTTATTTGTCAAGTATGTTTGGGTGTCTGGATCATTTAGAAAAGAGTGTGCTTACATGTTATATTCATAATAGAATGATACAGCCTTACAGGTATGATCAATGACTCATATATATATATATATATATATATATATGCATGTATATTCCCTGATTTTGATTTTCATATATATAAAGGAGGAACAAAAATGACAACCTTTGTCTACCCATACCAGTCTCCATTTGGGAGAGATTTAACTATTTCGAGTTTCTATGACCCTGGACTCGGGCCTCATGAATTACTCTGCCAAAGGCCAGACACCATGACTACTATATATTGTATAATGTAGTTTTAGTGCATTTACCTTATGATACCTTGCCGAACGAAGAGAGTGCTTCTGTTACTTCCCGAGTCTAGACATGCTTGCGAGTCAAAAATTGGTACATAAAAATTTAAGAGACAACATCTTTGCAGCAACAAACCTCACTGAAAAGGTTACATAGCCGTCTGTACCGTGGATAAACCATCATATTAAGGGAGATCGAATATAGCCTTGGTTTCTCGAATCTGGAAATCAGAAACATAATGATCAAAATTAGTTATGATTAAAAAAAAAACTACAATCCAGCCCTAAGAATGAAATGGCAGTTTACCATAAAATTTGGGGGGTATATTAGGGGAATGTATATATTATATCCACGTATTACTATATTGTTTGGTCTGCATTTATAATACATATAAATTCAAGTTAATTGGTGATGCAATTAATCAAGCTATATGTAAATATACATGAAATGGCAGTTTTAAAATAATGTATGTAACTTGGAACTGAAATCAGCATATTGGAAGATTTATATCTAATTCCATGTGAAAATGAATCATTTTATTCCTACTTGTCAAACAAAAATATAAAGTATTTATCTACTTTAGTTGTGATGACCCATACATTCCGACATCCATTACTGCAACCCAACATAAGAGATAGAGATACGATTTTGCACACCTTGGTTTGATATCTTCAGGATCAGCCTTAGAATCCATGATTCCACTGCTCTCTGCTTCGTAATTCCCTTCAGAAGCAACAATCTAAAGCAGTTCTTTTTAGAACAACATTATTATAGAAAACATGTAAGAGAACAGCTCAAATGGATAGAACATACAACATAATTGCATCCATTGCCCCTTCAAATGCATTAGCCCCTCGACAAATACTCGGACAAATAATCTAGCATATTGATTCAAGTTATAAAGAAATCTATCAATCCAAACACGCATCAAACACCTACAAAGCAATATTTAAATTCCTAAACTTAATAATTTTAAAAAAACCAATTCCATGTAACATTTAGAAAACCTGCAAACTTTAGAAACTTAAATTTTCCTCATCATCTTCATCCGTATACCTGTAAAAAACAGAAAAAGAGAAGAAAAAAAAGATGAGCAAGAGACATATTACATTTTTTTTATATTTATACTTACTAAAATATATTTATCGCAAGTTAGATAACACAATATACTTTGTTCACTTTTCGTCCTTTCCATTTTTTTTCACTTTATTTTCATTTTGATAATTTCATAACTGTACAATGGTGTATAAACCGTATTTAAAAAAGAGCAAGAGACATATTACATTTTTTTTATATTTATACTTACTAAAATATATTTATCGCAAGTTAGATAACACAATATACTTTTTTCACTTTTCGTCCCTGAGATAACGGCTGCTAGTTTTTCTCCGTTAAAGTTGGAACGTTCGTTAGTTTTTTTGTTCACTTTTCGTCCTTAAAGTGAAAAAATAGCACTTTTCGTCCTTGAACTTGGCACTTTTTTCACTTTTCGTCCCCGCGATAACGGCTGTTAGTTTTTCTCCGTTAAAGTTGGAACGTTCGTTAGTTTTTTTGTTCACTTTTCGTCCTTTCCATTTTTTTTCACTTTATTTTCATTTTGATAATTTCATAACTGTACAATGGTGTATAAACCGTATTTAAAAAAGAGCAAGAGACATATTACATTTTTTTTATATTTATACTTACTAAAATATATTTATCGCAAGTTAGATAACACAATATACTTTTTTCACTTTTCGTCCCTGAGATAACGGCTGTTAGTTTTTCTCCGTTAAAGTTGGAACGTTCGTTAGTTTTTTTGTTCACTTTTCGTCCTTCCCATTTTTTTCCACTTTATTTTCATTTTGATAATTTCATAACTGTACAATGGTGTATAAACCGTATTTAAAAGAAGAGCAAGAGACATATTACATTTTTTTTATATTTATACTTACTAAAATATATTTATCGCAAGTTAGATAGCACAATATACTTAACAAAAACATTATAGTATAATTATGGGTTGGTTTGATGATTTGTAAAGTTCAATAATCAAAAATGTTAAATAATTTACATATATATGTTTAATTAGATATGATCATAATAAATATAATACTACTTTTAATAATACTAAAAGTATGAATATTTATTGTTTATTAATGCTATTTTGAAAGGAAAAAAAAAAGTTTAATTAAGTATAGCCTAAAAGATACATGCGTCGTTTAAATATAGTGTCATGCGTCACCTAAAGAAAACCTCAATCGTATTTTAGTACATTGGTAGAGATGACATATTATGTGTTTGATTTTATTTATTAATCGTGTTAATTGTACTTTTATTTAATGTTTTGTTCGATGTGTTCATAGAGTTTCGTGCTTTCTTTGTATTATTTGATACTGAGTCTACTCATTCAATAGTTTCTTTTGAGATTCGTTGCCTACTCCTTTACGATTTCTATATCGCTGGGCAGTTATGAAATTATCAAAATGAAAATAAAGTGAAAAAAATGGAAAGGACGAAAAGTGAACAAAAAAACTAACGAACGTTCCAACTTTAACGGAGAAAAACTAACAGCCGTTATCGCGGGGACGAAAAGTGAAAAAAGTGCCAAGTTTAAGGACGAAAAGTGCTATTTTTTCACTTTAAAGACGAAAAGTGCAAAACGTACCAAGTTCAGGACGAAAAATGTAATTTTCTCTTAATATTAATAATACATTTTTTTGATAAAGATAGATGAAAAAGATACATGCATATATGTATACGGTTACATCAGAAATAACATGATAAACTTTTTGAATTCATGATTTATATATATGAATTCGGATATATAAAAAACCTTAGATCTAATAGAACAAGAATCTGATAAAAAGAGATGAATGATGAACCCATAACCTTTAATCTTCATCATACCTGAATTCTCATATTGATAAGCACATGAATCCATGGTTGATTTTTAGTAGATAATTGAAAATAGAATTATAAGAGAAAATTATTATAGGGCAAGGTTGTAACAGACATTGATAGGGAGAGAGAAAACTAATTTTGATTTATTTCATTACAAGCTTCTGATGGAAGCTTTTGGTTCAAAATAAAAAAAACCTCCAATCTTTTTTTAGTCTATTTTATTATTATTATTATTATTATTATCAACAAAATTATTATGATGTAAGCCTTACATACGATAAGCATTGTTGGCCTGTCTATCCTTGACACGTTAGCTTTTTTTATGTCACTCGTTTTCTTTCTTTAGTAGTATAGAGAGATAGAGAGATAATGGTACAATGAAATACCTAAAAGTCCCCCGTTCAAATCGTATGAGTAAAAATTATAAACTCTTGTGGCCATAAAAGTTCACCCAACTTTAAATACCCACAAACTGGTGGTCCCTGTGGAATGATGATCTCTCAAACCAGGTCGGATACTTAGATTAAACAATAAAAAATAAAGTTAGTCACTTGTATCATTACTTCTTATCAAATTCATGATTCTAGTCCCACTGAAATCCAAAAGGATATTTAAATATACCTGGGTAAACCCAGTGTTGTAAAAATCGGTCGTATTGGCCGATATCTGGGGATTGCAATCGCAATCGGCTGGTCAAGGATACGATTTGGCCGAAATTGACCAAGAAATCGGTCAATACTATAGAATCGGGTCAACCATGGTAAAATCAGCTGGGATTGGTCAAATATCAGGAAAAAAAGGGTCAAATATTGGTCGGATAGATCAAATATCGGCCAAGGTCAACATAAGTCAAACTTTTTATTTTTTTATTTTTCAAATTGTTTTTAGATAATTATGTTTGTGTTTGAAGAATTATGTTAATGTTTTTAGAAAACTATGATTAAATTTGAAGTTTATTACAGTAGATCTTTTTAATTTGCTATTACATACAATTTCATAAATTTTAATTTTTATATATAAATTACCCAATCCGATATCTCCCATTTTTCAAAAAAATCTCCCCACCTCGCCGATCCAACCCCGATCCACGAGTTATACAACCTTGGGTAAACCAGTATGCGGTATAGGATTAAACACTAAAAAGTAAAAACCATATGTTATAACTTGGAATTTTAGCAAACACTTTCGCAACTCTTGTCGTCGGCATTTTCACAATTGTGTTACGTATAATGAGGAGCATCGTGTTTAGGGTCCTCGGTCATATGTCTAGTGTATCGAGCCTTCAAACATGCTACAGTAACTAGTAGTCTAGTATAATACATACTGCAGTTTAATTTATCCAAGTAGTCAAGTTCTAAGTTAAGCGCTCTGCTAAGTTTACAAGTCTGTCTATATTCGCCTCTCTCAGTCTCTTGGGACTGGGAGCCAACCCACAACCAAGTAGTACAGTAAATTTACACCAAATAATCAATAAGGCTAGTGGAGGGAAATTATAAACTGCAAGAATAATGGATCGCTTATTCGGTGAGTATAGTTTGAACATCTGGTATAAAATCAACATTTCTTAACTGAATGAACACTCATTTGGATATCAACATATTTACTTACTAAAAATCAACACCAAAACTTTTTAAAATCGAGAATCCTCCAACAACAAAGAAAAATTACAACAAAAGCTAAACATTGTAGATATATATTAAGAATCAAGCTCTACAACAATTATGACTGCCTTTATGGTTATCTACAAAATAAGAAGCTGGGATTTCTGAATGGCCAAGTAATGCTGCAACACACTTGAACTGTTCCACAAAAAAGAAAGGCACTTTCAAACATCAGACCATTTGTATTAGTGCCATAAGTCTATATATCAGATGTGAAATGTGCATTACCTTATGTTGTGAGTATTTCTCTCTTACTGCTTGAGAAGATGATGCACGTCTGTTCAACTGCAAGTCATGAATGAGATGCACGCAATCCTTTAACTTGGATGCCTTATAACCTGAACATTGTTGCATTTTTAAATCCTGCAAAACACAAAATATTGAATCTTGGGATATCAGAGGCAAGCCTGGTAGTCTGGTACCGTAAAAGATAAGCTATTTATAACATTACTTAACTTTACAGTACTCAAATGACCTTAAGAAATCCAAAAATAAAGCAAAGAAAGTGCCTATGTCATTTTTTAATTCCAGATTCTATAGTTAGCTGATGTTAATAGAGAATTTACTCACCCATGGTGGGTTTTCTGGCTGAAGTGTAAATTTTGCTACAAAAGTGGCTGAGGCTGCTACCATTGACGGCAAGAACCTTAAGCAACCATAATCTAGCAAGCTTAGCTCAACAAGGAACCAACTCAGGAATTCTAATGATGAACAGGATGGCTACATTCAAACATATTAAGATGTCAAAAAAAGAACTATAGTGACGCCTCCAATATAGCTTTCATGTATCAGAATCTTCATAAAAGGTTCACTGGTTAAAGTAATTAGGCATACCGTGCTATCTCCTTCAGCAGCTCTAATAAAGATTCTGCAAACCCGATATGTGAATTTCAGTAAATATATTAGTTAAAATCATACAAATATAAGTTCCAACTTACAGAAATCATACCTAAGAAAATTTTTTGGTGTTGGATTGCTAAGTCCTGAATCCAAAAACCTAAGCAACTTTTTCTCCATTTGAACCACCTAAAAATGTCATAATAAGAAAACGCATAACCATCTTTATATCATATAAATAAATGATGATACTAAATTTCTCAAACGACCGTCAACTAACCTCTTCTATTGTGCAAGTATTGTCTGTTATATAACAATAATCCTCGACATGGGGAGGACTAATCTCTTCCATTTTCCTAAAACATGAACAAAAGAATTAAACTTAACCAAGTAAAATTTATGATTATATACAAAGATACAATCGGGTTTATAAGCATACGAGGCAACAAGCATGCTGGTTACACCAAGAAGCTGGAGCTTGTTCCTGCTTAAAGATTGTGAAGATAGGTATCTATCAATATACGAGACGGTCAGAAACAATGTATCAGATACAAGCTTATACTCCTCCGCTACTTCCACCAACCAATCTACTAACGTCTCTCGCATTCCTACTGTCACGTCTTTTTGAACCTTTTCCATATAATTCTGCAACGGCCTTCTGCTTTTTTCAATCTATATCACAGATTTTCATGTTAATTAACTCTAACTAAGAATTAAACCACTTCTTAAATATAAACATAAAGTTTCATTTATTTATCAATTAACTTAAAAATCATATACTCAATACTTAGTATAACATTACCTAAATTTAGCCAGCCCGAAAAGTAATCTCCCCGATACAAAAGGACAATTAAAAAAAGATGTAACAATTAATACCATTTTCAGATTTGTAAAACTAATTTCAATTAAGGGTAATACAAGAAACTTAATCAATTATAAGTCAAAAAGAAAAAAAAAATACGGACACTTATTTCGGGACAGATGAAGTAACATATAATTATTGTATATATATTTGCACAAATTGGAAACATATTAAAAAACAAAAAAAAATGAACAAATACAGAAATGAATTGAATACCTCTAATGAGTGAAGATGCTGATAAATAAGAGGTGCATACAAAAATCTATTCTCATTGGGAGGCGACTCGAAAGAGATAGAAACCCGGGTTTTGGGTAGTTTGATGATATCAGAGGTGTTGTTTAAGCTAATATTGGGTGAATTTGAATTAGTGATGTCACCCAAAACAACTCGTTTTTTTGTGGATTGAATTTGTTTGCAATTGTTATTGGGGACAGCACTCATCGGAGA
This sequence comes from Erigeron breviscapus, assembly GCA_034093135.1. Lineage (NCBI taxonomy): Eukaryota > Viridiplantae > Streptophyta > Magnoliopsida > Asterales > Asteraceae > Erigeron > Erigeron breviscapus. Next base: position 50,763,415 of record CM067167.1, on the reverse strand, counting down.
CGATCGTTTTCGTGATGCCCAGTTGATGACGTTTACGCAATTTTCATCAGTTTCCATTGTGAAGTTGATTTGGATATGAAATAAGGGTTTTTGTTTGTTGGAGATATATATAGATATATATCATATGGATGAATGTATGCCGGCGAAGTGGTGTTTTGAGTTTGAAATACAGGGATTGCCGCGCGGTCTGTTTTTGTTTTTGTTATTTTTTGACAGGTTTAATTTTGATATTTGTATTTACCCGCTTTCCCCCTGGAATTTAAGTTTTAAAAATGATACGAGTAGTAATTTCACTAATTTGTATTTTGTTAGACCATACGAGTAATTTAATTTTTGTTGGCTTAAATTCCTCGTATTTGTCGGGCCCTGATTACGACAAACGGGCTCCATCCAAAACTTGAATAAAGAAAATATAGCCTTTTTCCAACCCAAATTTCAACTCGTATAAAAGCATCAAGCCCAAAACTCATGTTGGTCCACTACTCCACTAGTCCACTCGTTACCCTAAGGACGAGTTGTTAAGCTCTTTTTCTTTTCTTTTTTAAAAATTTTGTGAGTGCATAATTAAATAAAAGGTGGGTCTAAGACTAGTCTTTGGTATAAGGTTGGTTTTAGAGGGATTAATCATTTGATGGTTTTTTTGCTGATGTGACGCTTATTAGAACTAGTCCTCTTGAGGACGAGTGTTAGCATAAGGCTGCTCCTTAGTTCTTCGCTTTTACAATAGTTATAAGTATTTACGGAAATCGAAGATTAAAAATGACGATAGAATATAGAATAACTAGATTATTTTCCCGCGTAATACGCGAGATAAATATATTAAGTTTTCATAATAACATAATAAGTATTAAGTAGTTATGGATATGACATGTTAAAATGGGAAGACATTATTATTTAAAGATTGTTTTGTATCAAATGATTAATAGGATATGTATGTTATATCTTTGTATAATTCATGTGTAAAGTTACATATAGTACCAGCTTAAAGATAACAATATTATTATTTGAAGATTTTTATTGTATATAAGTATATATCGTTCGTACGATATGTTTGTTATATCTTTGTATATAATGACAATGTAAAATTAAATATCTATAAAACATGTTTATTTAGTATAATAATAAAATTCTTAAACTAACATATTTCCTCTTTAGTATAGAATCATAAATCAAATTAATAACTTTAAATTGCAATATATATCTATCTAATAAATCAACATGACATTTGCAATAAGGTTTACATTACAATGTCCAATGTCATTAACTATTATCACATCATATTTATACCAAAATCAATGTTAATAATAAAACTGATAATAGTAATAGAAATACATAATCATTATATACATATTTATCTGATGATAATTTTACCATTACTTTTGGTACAACAAACAATTGTTTAACATCGTTAGTATTATTCAATTGAGTCATTATATTCTTGATTTTTAAAGTCCATGATATTTATACATAAACTTACTTATGTGAATTTAGTACTCATTGGGTAAACCCTTTATCCAAAAAAGACTAATGTGAAATTTAATACATTCATTAATTTAAAATTCATAAAAAGTTATAATGATACAAAATTATGATTTTAAATGGTCATATTATTGTTATTCAAAAATAGAAAGAAGAAATGACCTAAATGAATTTATCTTAATTTGTAACATAATAATATCATTGAAGATTTATAAAACAATTTGTGTATCGATCGGACTGTTGTACTTAGATAACATACACGGTATTAGACTACTAATTAACATGTAATTTTATTATGTTCGAAAAAAAACATGTAATATTATTGAAAGTTATAGATATAGAAACTAATATATTATTATTAAGCAAAATAATAAATGAATATATAAATAATATACATACCAAACTTAATTACCAAGGGTTATAATAGATAAATAAAGTAAATTTGTGTAAACGTAAACTCAATGAAATTTAATTTAGTATCTAACATTTAATTAGTAAATTAGTACATTATTTAGTAACTTAATGAATTTTAGTGAATAAATCTAAAATAGGTAAATGATGTAAGCAAAGTAATCCAAAGGCTAAAATTCAACTTTCTTTTTAAAATTGCATTTCGGATGCTCTTTTATAATTATTGGAAGATGGCCACTCAAGACTCAAAGAGGTTTCGAGGGAGCATCTCTTACCGACCCGACAAAGTAAAACAACAACATTCTAAGCTAGTAACTTGACCAAGCATCTCACTAAAAGTCTAAGACAAAGACTACTCCACATTCCTTTAATGTACAAGGAAATATTTAGACAAAATTAAATAGCAAAGCGGAGTATATTTTGACTTCATAGACACATGACATTTTAAAAAGAGTGAACAATCTTTACCTTTTAAAAGCTGGTCGGTCAAATTAAGCGGAATTTACATTTCAGTAACCTGATGGCCTGCTAATTTATTACTTTGCCGTTTATTTGTTTCAGTGTAGAAGTAACTTGTAACTAATATATCGATACATGAATAATGTATTCATCATCGGTTCAATAGTTTCTTTGATAATCTTGTTATTATTTTTATAATAGATACGTCTAAAAGACATATGTAAGTGACACATTAATGATACTACCATATAGTTCAAACATCCTATTTGGATGAAAATATGTAGGTATTGATTAAACATATAACATGAGCATGTATCCGATTCTTAAATGCCAAGAACATGATATTGTACATTTAAAATCGTAAGCTAACTCTAATACGTATATCTATATGACCTTATCTAACCTATAGCACGTGGTTTTGCCCAATTTATTTGCTTAATCATTTCAAAACAAATTTACCACATCTTTAATTAATTAGTTCTTTACAATCTACATTGAACATATATACGTATTGGCAAAATATCCACAACTTATACTTTCTGTTACGATTTATATTGTAAAGTTAATTAAATTCTTACTAACTTAGTTGATATAAAACTTAATTAACTTGCAAATTAATTATAACATAAGATTAATTACTATTTTTAAATTCTTTATAATTTATGAGAATAGAGACCGGTTGTCAACTGGTCTCTAGGACTAATAAATGGTCTCTATCATCAATTTAACCGGTCTCTATTTGCGAAATCTGTACTAGTGATGTTATATTGGTATATATAATGATTGCATAGTTAGTTGAATAAAATGAGTATTGACCGTTTTATTGATAAATCTGCATACAAAAATTTAGGCACTAGCTTATAAATAATAAAACATCGATGGTCATTGAATGTTTTATGATATACAGCCCCTTTTAAAATGTTTGCTTTAAACCTCACAATATTTTGAGACGGCATGAAACTTCTTGCAATCGGTACGTCTAATAACCCTTCCCAAAATTTTAGAAATATCAAATAGGCCAAACTATGCTCATCTTTAACTTAAGGAAAATCAAACGACCTTTTTGAATTATTAGATAATGTTTGTTTGCAAAATGACCATATATTGTTGGTAATTGTTAATATATTTTACACTACTGTTTGTTACAAACTTACAATAAACAATTGAACGCTCCCAGTCTCCCAAAGCTTCGAAATTACCATCTGTGCATTTTTTATTATACCGGTACTTATCATAGCGAAAATACAAATACATGGAAAGAAAATGAGACATTAAATATAAAGTTTATAATTCGGTCCCTTCTCTTTTGCTTATATTAGATATGAGCAATGCTAAATACACAAACTAATTACAAACAAATCTTTACAAATTTATGTGTCAAATTAGCTGAACCAATTAGATATCAAGCTTTATTTTCTTCCATCCTTTTCTCACCTTATTTTACAACTCAATTTGTAAAAATTTATTTGTAATTTGTTTATATCTATAACATTTCTCATTAGATATTTTTAGCGAGCTGATCGATTATGTCCAAGGTGACCACCCGTTTTAATTTTCGAGTACGTAACTTGGAGACGTCATTGGTGAAGTGGTGATGAACCTTAAAAGTCACATATTGGTGTATATTTTTATTCTTAGGATTTAAACTTGAAACATATAAGCAGATTCTACCCTTAATGACCAAATTAGCTTTATTACCACTATGCCGCCTTGTCTATTTTTTATTAATTTATTTAAATAAATTATATAAGTTAATTCTAGTAATTATACAATAATGTGAATTTTAAATTACAAATGGTATCAGTTTGATAGAATGTATTGAAAAGTCGGATAGCTTTTAAGGAAATATTTTTTTCTTGGTCTACCGTTTACGCACGTAACTTTTTGGAAAATAGAACGTTAAGAAGTTTCACGGCAGCACCCAAAAGTGGTAAAATTTCCGACGTTGAAGTCACCAACTTAGACTCATATCATATATGGTGCTGGTGCATGCATGCATGCAGACAATTTTGCAATGGTTGGGTGAACCTTGACTATAATTTTCAAAACCAAACATTACGTTCTACTACTAAATCAATGTTTTAGTCAAAATATTGACTTTCCAAAACCAAACATCATGTTCCAAACCCCATCAGTAAAGTGTATATATTATGAGAAGTGATAATCGTACGTACCACATAATTTGATACATTTATCACACTATACATGTTTCATAGTATACTGTATAAGTATGTAATGCATCATGACAATGGTAAATTTATCAAATTTTTGTAGTAAGAATATATCACTTCTTATATATTATGGTAAATTTATTTTTTCATGAATAAGATTTATAATTTTTTGGAAAGCAAAATAGATAAATATGAAACATAGTATAACATCTACTTTATAAAGTTTTAGGTTGTGTCTTGTACTCGATATTGTAAGTTTGGCAAATACTTTTAATGATCATCAGTATACTTTTTTATATATACTATGTGTTTTACATTATCTTGTTTAATACGTTCCTCAAGTTTAAATACAACAATTAACACGAATTGAACACATCATGTACAATGTGTTGGAAATTTTATATTTATTATTTAATATGTTTAAATAATATAACATAAAATATTCAAGTGAATAGATATGTTAAAATGAAGTTGAAAGTGTGTTTAACTAATGTGGGTTTGTCCCACATTGGTAGAAGTATAAACATTAAGTGTGTTTATAAGGAGGGGTGTTGGAGGAATAATAATTCCTTATAAGGGGCTACACCCCAAGTGGCAAGGAGGGTGCAAAGCACCCGACGCGCCTGGACCCGGGGGGTCGGGGTCATGGGCGATGAGGCGTAATGTGGCGTTTTAGTGGCGCACTTAGCACGCTCGCATCGCCGCTTTAGAGCCGTCTTTGTTTTTGGCTAGCTCGTCTCGGCTCGGTTATGGCTTCCATGGCTCAGTGGGTTGACTTGTTCCTGGCCTTGCACCTGGCATTACACTTGACTCAGTTTCAAGTGTAACACCTGTTGTTTAAGCATGCAAACCATCAACTGTCCCATCTTCCACTAACTGATTTATATGTATATAAATCATACTTAGTGGAATTCTGGAAGTTTAACAACAACACCAACACAATTTCAATCTGGATCATCAACCAGAATTTCTATCTTTAACTTCACTTCGAGTTGTTCTTGAAGGTAATTTCCGAGTTGTGGTTAACTCTGGCAGTACAACCTGTTTTGTCTGTTGTACCCTGGGAAACTGACGGGTTCACTTGGGTGACCCGAAATCAGTTTTAAGTGCCCTCTGTTAAATAGAATCCTCAGTCCTAGTTAACTTGTTCCTTCCTGTTTTATGTTCTGTTCTTGTAATTTGATTCTTGTATTAGTTAGTTAGTTGTTAGTTTCTTTGTAATCGTATGTTGTAATTCGAATGTATTATAAATAAAATGCTATTTTCTTGAATGGTGTTCTTACACGTACGTAAGAGAGAATTGCAAGTTGATGTATCACAAAAGTAAGTAGAGGAAAAGAAAAGAAAGGATGTTTCCTGGTGATTGATTTGTTAAGGAATTAGAGATGTAGAGATGTTTCACGTGCAAAGTTCAAAATGGGTATTTTGACTAACATATATCATCATCGATCATGTACAGAAGGAAAAACGTGTGGCGACCAAATAGTTAATGACATTTTGAAGCTTCCGTGTTAAACCGTCAACTCATGTCTCTTCCACTTCTCTCTTCTTCAACCGTAAAAAACACACACACTCACTTGTGAGTTGTAACTACCACACGCCACATGCTTCTTCTTTTTTCATATCTATATAATACACTACCGATAAATCATCCGTACTTACGGGTATACATAATATAATAGCTATCATATCGAGCTTAATTAAGTTATGCCAAAACTATAAGAAAGAAAATAAATCTAGTCTAAATGGGTAAACCTATGAAGTTTTATCGTTTAATCACGGAACCTATAGATAGCGGTTTCAAATAATGTATATGCCTTTATTGGGATAACCCTGTGACCGTGTTTGAAACATGTTCCTGATCATTTTCAAAATGTTTATCTAGTAAAATTCTAACTCAAAATTAAACCCATTATCAAGAAAGAAGCGACTCTTCCCACGGCGGAGTCCGTACATCAGATCACTAGGACACTTTCAAAATGGTTAGAGCATTCGTAATGCTACGGACTAGCTTTATGTAGTTGATAGCCATGCAACGTCATGCTACGTCAATTTTTTAAGAAACTTGTCCATTATACCACTAAACTAGCTTGAGGCGGTTTAATAATGTATTAGAATCCTCTAAAGTTGATCCAACTTTATAGGTAAAGTTGGATCAACTTTAGTCATTGGATTAAATCCAATAGTTAAGATTAAAATTTGATGTTTAAATTTGACCATTGAATTTAATCCAATGGTTAAAGTTGATCCAACTTTACCTATAAAGTTGAATCAACTTTAGAGGATCTCAATCCTTAATAAATATGTGTGTTTAAGCAAGGGTTCTCGCTTAGGTACGGGGGGTTAATCTTGCTGAGGACTAGACGGGAAGGTTCGGGATACTTGCTGGCGATTCCCTTACGGTGATGGATTCGTCATCCACGCCACCAAGTATTTTGGGTATGTGAATAGTGTCATGTCCCAAATGAGGATTTGAGATAGGTATTTATAGAGGTTGTGGATCGAGGTTGGCCCCTCGATCCTTCGTACGATCCAATGAGAGTTTAGGAGCGTGGTGTTTGTCTTGTAGTATCAAAGGGGGGACAAGGTCTGTTATTTGAGGGAGTACTGAGACAGTACTCGGTCCTTGTCGCCGCCCGCTCAATTCTCCGGAGACGTAGCCGTACGCGGTACGCTCCGACGGTTCCGGTCATGATCCGGCTTCTTTGTTAAGGATACCGTGGTGGTGTACCATCAAGCCCCCCAGCTTGGCGTTTTGCGGGTGAAATGCTAAGCTTTGATGGCTTCAATTTTGTTCCAGCTATGATTCGTCGTACCCGTTAAAGGCACCGTGATGGTGTACTATCAAGGTGAATGTGGTTAATTGAAAATATCAATGCAACAACTGGCAGGAAATAATGTTGGGCGACGAAGAAGCCATTTAATCAAGCGATCTAATTATTTTGTTGTATCATTATGACGACACCCTAAAATTATACATCTTGTCAGATTTCTTAACGATTAAATAGTTTTTGAAGTATACGTTAAAATTTTTATATACGTAATATATAACAATAATGCATTGTAAAAGGCGGGTTATGAAAAAATGTTGCAAACACGATAGTTTGCAAATTTAGAACTTTGTCATCCTATGTGTAAGTTCACTTCACAGTTCACACTGATCTTGATTATATTATGTGCATTTGATTCGGGAAGATGTCACATACTCACATGCACCTTATGTGAGTAGAAGGGAAATAGTAAGGAGACAAAATAATAAGTAAAGAGGGTCCATTGGTTTGATCACTTTTTGTCTAAAGTGATTAAAGAGAAAGTGAATTAGGTTTTTGTCTCTTTCAAAATTGGATATAGGGACATGACAATAATGCTTGTTTTGAACTTAATTTCTAGCTATAGTCATATTAAGTTGTATGAAAACACATGTCCATTATATATGTATGTCGCATGGATAATCTGGTCATATATATTAAGACTAACTAATAATTACGGGTAGAAGCTTCAACAAAACATTTGACAATTTGGAATGACTTAAAGCTTATAATTAAGGAAGCAACAATTGTAATTCTAACCCCGCAATTTAATCCATAACAACCATTTTTAATCTACTATACTAGATAATCTCAAAGCGTTAATCATGT
>CM067167.1:50730701-50754257 GCA_034093135.1 Erigeron breviscapus | reverse complement strand
AATAAATTAATAATTCCCTTTTGAACTTTTAAACAGTTCAATTTGTTAATCAACCGTCACAATAATGTAGCCGGCGCGAACATTAAAGAATCTTACACATAGTAACTACAAGTTATTCATTCAGTATTTAACTAATATAACTTGCTCCTGTGGAATTTTCTAGTTGTATCTGTCGCACGCAATTTAAATTATATCCAAGTATATGAACTCATTGGATTGGATAAGGATTACCTACATGTTATTATTTGATTTCACGGCAAAACTAGTTAATAGGATTTACAACCGGTGGTTAGTAATTGGCAGCTAATAGTTGTAGCTAAAGCTGATTAGCTATATTAATAAAAAACAATTGACTAGTTACAATGTCCTTAATCTTTTAATGAACCAATTACAAGTTTATTAATTTAAAACTATATTTCCTATCTAAAAATCTATTTTCGTTAAACTTAATTGTAATTAAAAGAATATCCGTATAATGTGACGGAATAAATAGGCTATGGTGGCGGCAGCACTAAGGCCCCTCCTCATAACACCCCACTTCTAACCCACTTCTTCCACTATTCATCAGTTTCTCTCTCTTCTAGACACACCAAGAACACCCCCTCCTTATAACCCCCACTTCTTCCACTCACAAAATCAAAAACGAGCCCCACATGCATCACATTCACTGCGTCTAAGAATGGGAGAAAGGCACGGACGCCGGCCGTGCTTATAGCGTCTAGGCTCGGTCCGGCGTCGGCCATGCGTCAGACGAGGCTTAGATGTGCTATAAGGATAGGCCTAAATATGCTAGAGTAGTGTTGGCGTCGGAGATTCGTGTTGGTGATATGGATTAGTAGAAGGGGTGATATGGTTTTTTATTGTTTGCGAGGGATTTGTGTTTAGTCATAGATAATTGTAAAGGAGTGTTTTTGGTACTCTAGTATTGAGTTGTTAGGTATATATTCTTATAAAAGTCAGGGCGTCTCATGGTTTTTAAAGGCCTGTTCTATACTAAAATAGGCCCCATATTTTAACAATCTCTAAAACGTAAGTCATGATTGTTCATACTCTTTTTGTTTATTTAGAGTGATAAGAAAATCATTTCATAATAATGATAAACTAAAAATAAAGTAAGGATAATAATGATAAATAAACAAAAAAAAATAATAAACACTCTTGACAGTTTATTAGAAACAAAAGGAAAAGACTATGTAATTAAAAAAATCACACTAGTTATGCTAGGTTCAAACGTATGTACTTAAAAATTGAAAGAAAAAAAACATTACCAATAGACTAAATATAACATTTTGTAATATCCTATTCTGTTTATTCATATATATATTATATATATATATATATATATATCTATATATATATCTATATATATATATATCTATATATATATATATATCTATATATATATATATTATATATATATATATCTATATCTATATCTATTAGATATATAGATATATGTGTGTATATATATATATATAATATACTATATATATATATATAGATATATATATATCTATATATATATATATAATAGATATATATATATCTATATATATATATATAATAATTATGTATTTGTAAACAAAGTATATTATGACAAAATTATCATATTATAATATATATATATATACACCAAATAACCCCACTTCTTCATCGATTAAACCAGAAAACCCATAACCTATATATGAACCAACCGAAGAAGTGGTGCTAACGATTCACAAAACATGCTAACTCTTCGGTTAAAATCGACGAAGCTGTTGGAGACTTGCATCATAAAGAATGTTTTAATTGACAACAACAACGGGACCCAATCCCTGTGAGCGGAGTATGAGGGAGGTGAGAAGTAGACAGTCTTACCTCTATCAAGAGTTAGAGAGACTGCTTCCATAATTGACAAGTAGTTGGTTATTCATAAATAGATAGACAAAGGCGAAGGTAATCAAATCCAACATATACATAACACATAAAAAAAACAAGGACACAATAATCTACATGATCATTAACTTTCGTTTTAATTAGTTTGGAAATGAGATTAAATTAGAATACGAGTTTGTGATAACGTATTAACGTAGTGTACCATAATTTGCACATTGTCTCCCTTTTTAATTTCCTTTTAAAACATGTTGCGTTAGCAAAAGAAGTTCACGGACTTGTTCGTCGATCTTCAGCTAATTTGGAACGCACCCTTTGACAAGAAACTCCCTTACTCGCTATAGAAGAAGTGTAGAACATTATCCAACTGTGACGGTGATAGTATGCACACATGACACATGTCACATTATGTAAACTCATCTTGGAGACAAACATTGGCGAACATTAATTTGTCCGTTTGATGTTTGGAAATTGGAACACACAATCCTTATGATAATAAACACTACCACTCTACCAGGTAGAATCATATATATCGTCGCTCGATCTCTTTCTCATCTACTTTTAAACGGTAAATTGGATTTCAAGCAAATTAATATGGATATATTGGTTAGTTTTAAATAAGAAAAGTGGTTCAAAGACCGTGACCCATGAGCAAACCTATTCCAAAAGAAAATAATTTGTGGGACATGTGAAGGGACTTCACCCCTATGGTTGATAAAGCATATTTGGTAAAAGTGGTGGCACTCTAGGGACAAGCTTGCAGCTTGATCACATTTTTAGTTTAGCTTCAGTCATTGTCATGGTAGGTTTATCTAACCATTTGTTTTCTTTTTAATTAACTCCTTTTTTTAAATTATAGGTGAAAACATTATATGTCATATATATGGTAATATGGTATATATGTATCTAATTCATCATTATCTCTGTTCATTTACCTCTGGTTCGGATGACGAATGAAACTTGTAAAATCGATCTATCGCCATTAGTATTCGATCGAGTGTGTATTAAGTATGGTAGGTGTTAAGAAAGAAAAGACCGTACATGGAATTGTAAGGACAAAAAGAAGTGTGGTTGACATATTCTCTTGATGTGCCGACAACGTAATGTTTGAAGCTCGCAGTCAAATGCATGTACTTCAATTCAATGCCACCCGACAACAAAATTAATAATTTGCTTCCTCTAAAGTTAAAAAACTCTACACATTTTTGCCGACCAAGTTTTTATTAGGACATCCATATAAGTTAAATGGATAATGTTTTTCTGTATACAATATGCATGTATATATACTCGTATAATAATGATTAGTAAGTATTAAGTAACAGGGATTTAGCCCAAAGTATCTTTAGTTTTGGAAGACCTTGAATTGAAGGGATCATTGATTCATTGCACATTATTGGCAGTGTTAAGATTAGACAGTAGTCACTAGATTACTACAATTTTATATTGCGTTTTAATGATGACCCTGTTTAATTAGTTTAAGACATGATTAACGCTTTGAGATTATCTAGTATAGTAGATTAAAAATGGTTGTTATGGATTAAATTGCGGGGTTAGAATTACAATTGTTGCTTCCTTAATTATAAGCTTTAAGTCATTCCAAATTGTCAAATGTTTTGTTGAAGCTTCTACCCGTAATTATTAGTTAGTCTTAATATATATGACCAGATTATCCATGCGACATACATATATAATGGACATGTGTTTTCATACAACTTAATATGACTATAGCTAGAAATTAAGTTCAAAACAAGCATTATTGTCATGTCCCTATATCCAATTTTGAAAGAGACAAAAACCTAATTCACTTTCTCTTTAATCACTTTAGACAAAAAGTGATCAAACCAATGGACCCTCTTTACTTATTATTTTGTCTCCTTACTATTTCCCTTCTACTCACATAAGGTGCATGTGAGTATGTGACATCTTCCCGAATCAAATGCACATAATATAATCAAGATCAGTGTGAACTGTGAAGTGAACTTACACATAGGATGACAAAGTTCTAAATTTGCAAACTATCGTGTTTGCAACATTTTTTCATAACCCGCCTTTTACAATGCATTATTGTTATATATTACGTATATAAAAATTTTAACGTATACTTCAAAAACTATTTAATCGTTAAGAAATCTGACAAGATGTATAATTTTAGGGTGTCGTCATAATGATACAACAAAATAATTAGATCGCTTGATTAAATGGCTTCTTCGTCGCCCAACATTATTTCCTGCCAGTTGTTGCATTGATATTTTCAATTAACCACATTCACCTTGATAGTACACCATCACGGTGCCTTTAACGGGTACGACGAATCATAGCTGGAACAAAATTGAAGCCATCAAAGCTTAGCATTTCACCCGCAAAACGCCAAGCTGGGGGGCTTGATGGTACACCACCACGGTATCCTTAACAAAGAAGCCGGATCATGACCGGAACCGTCGGAGCGTACCGCGTACGGCTACGTCTCCGGAGAATTGAGCGGGCGGCGACAAGGACCGAGTACTGTCTCAGTACTCCCTCAAATAACAGACCTTGTCCCCCCTTTGATACTACAAGACAAACACCACGCTCCTAAACTCTCATTGGATCGTACGAAGGATCGAGGGGCCAACCTCGATCCAAAACCTCTATAAATACCTATCTCAAATCCTCATTTGGGACATGACACTATTCACATACCCAAAATACTTGGTGGCGTGGATGACGAATCCATCACCGTAAGGGAATCGCCAGCAAGTATCCCGAACCTTCCTGTCTGTCCCCAGCAAGATTAACCCCCCGTACCTAAGCGAGAACCCTTGCTTAAACACACATATTTATTAAGGATTGAGATCCTCTAAAGTTGATTCAACTTTATAGGTAAAGTTGGATCAACTTTAACCATTGGATTAAATTCAATGGTCAAATTTAAACATCAAATTTTAATCTTAACTATTGGATTTAATCCAATGACTAAAGTTGATCCAACTTTACCTATAAAGTTGGATCAACTTTAGAGGATTCTAATACATTATTAAACCGCCTCAAGCTAGTTTAGTGGTATAATGGACAAGTTTCTTAAAAAATTGACGTAGCATGACGTTGCATGGCTATCAACTACATAAAGCTAGTCCGTAGCATTACGAATGCTCTAACCATTTTGAAAGTGTCCTAGTGATCTGATGTACGGACTCCGCCGTGGGAAGAGTCGCTTCTTTCTTGATAATGGGTTTAATTTTGAGTTAGAATTTTACTAGATAAACATTTTGAAAATGATCAGGAACATGTTTCAAACACGGTCACAGGGTTATCCCAATAAAGGCATATACATTATTTGAAACCGCTATCTATAGGTTCCGTGATTAAACGATAAAACTTCATAGGTTTACCCATTTAGACTAGATTTATTTTCTTTCTTATAGTTTTGGCATAACTTAATTAAGCTCGATATGATAGCTATTATATTATGTATACCCGTAAGTACGGATGATTTATCGGTAGTGTATTATATAGATATGAAAAAAGAAGAAGCATGTGGCGTGTGGTAGTTACAACTCACAAGTGAGTGTGTGTGTTTTTTACGGTTGAAGAAGAGAGAAGTGGAAGAGACATGAGTTGACGGTTTAACACGGAAGCTTCAAAATGTCATTAACTATTTGGTCGCCACACGTTTTTCCTTCTGTACATGATCGATGATGATATATGTTAGTCAAAATACCCATTTTGAACTTTGCACGTGAAACATCTCTACATCTCTAATTCCTTAACAAATCAATCACCAGGAAACATCCTTTCTTTTCTTTTCCTCTACTTACTTTTGTGATACATCAACTTGCAATTCTCTCTTACGTACGTGTAAGAACACCATTCAAGAAAATAGCATTTTATTTATAATACATTCGAATTACAACATACGATTACAAAGAAACTAACAACTAACTAACTAATACAAGAATCAAATTACAAGAACAGAACATAAAACAGGAAGGAACAAGTTAACTAGGACTGAGGATTCTATTTAACAGAGGGCACTTAAAACTGATTTCGGGTCACCCAAGTGAACCCGTCAGTTTCCCAGGGTACAACAGACAAAACAGGTTGTACTGCCAGAGTTAACCACAACTCGGAAATTACCTTCAAGAACAACTCGAAGTGAAGTTAAAGATAGAAATTCTGGTTGATGATCCAGATTGAAATTGTGTTGGTGTTGTTGTTAAACTTCCAGAATTCCACTAAGTATGATTTATATACATATAAATCAGTTAGTGGAAGATGGGACAGTTGATGGTTTGCATGCTTAAACAACAGGTGTTACACTTGAAACTGAGTCAAGTGTAATGCCAGGTGCAAGGCCAGGAACAAGTCAACCCACTGAGCCATGGAAGCCATAACCGAGCCGAGACGAGCTAGCCAAAAACAAAGACGGCTCTAAAGCGGCGATGCGAGCGTGCTAAGTGCGCCACTAAAACGCCACATTACGCCTCATCGCCCACGACCCCGACCCCAATCCCGGGTCCAGGCGCGTCGGGTGCTTCGCACCCTCCTTGCCCACTTGGGGTGTAGCCCCTTATAAGGAATTATTATTCCTCCAACACCCCTCCTTATAAACACACTTAATGTTTATACTTCTACCAATGTGGGACAAACCCACATTAGTTAAACACACTTTCAACTTCATTTTAACATATCTATTCACTTGAATATTTTATGTTATATTATTTAAACATATTAAATAATAAATATAAAATTTCCAACACATTGTACATGATGTGTTCAATTCGTGTTAATTGTTGTATTTAAACTTGAGGAACGTATTAAACAAGATAATGTAAAACACATAGTATATATAAAAAAGTATACTGATGATCATTAAAAGTATTTGCCAAACTTACAATATCGAGTACAAGACACAACCTAAAACTTTATAAAGTAGATGTTATACTATGTTTCATATTTATCTATTTTGCTTTCCAAAAAATTATAAATCTTATTCATGAAAAAATAAATTTACCATAATATATAAGAAGTGATATATTCTTACTACAAAAATTTGATAAATTTACCATTGTCATGATGCATTACATACTTATACAGTATACTATGAAACATGTATAGTGTGATAAATGTATCAAATTATGTGGTACGTACGATTATCACTTCTCATAATATATACACTTTACTGATGGGGTTTGGAACATGATGTTTGGTTTTGGAAAGTCAATATTTTGACTAAAACATTGATTTAGTAGTAGAACGTAATGTTTGGTTTTGAAAATTATAGTCAAGGTTCACCCAACCATTGCAAAATTGTCTGCATGCATGCATGCACCAGCACCATATATGATATGAGTCTAAGTTGGTGACTTCAACGTCGGAAATTTTACCACTTTTGGGTGCTGCCGTGAAACTTCTTAACGTTCTATTTTCCAAAAAGTTACGTGCGTAAACGGTAGACCAAGAAAAAAATATTTCCTTAAAAGCTATCCGACTTTTCAATACATTCTATCAAACTGATACCATTTGTAATTTAAAATTCACATTATTGTATAATTACTAGAATTAACTTATATAATTTATTTAAATAAATTAATAAAAAATAGACAAGGCGGCATAGTGGTAATAAAGCTAATTTGGTCATTAAGGGTAGAATCTGCTTATATGTTTCAAGTTTAAATCCTAAGAATAAAAATATACACCAATATGTGACTTTTAAGGTTCATCACCACTTCACCAATGACGTCTCCAAGTTACGTACTCGAAAATTAAAACGGGTGGTCACCTTGGACATAATCGATCAGCTCGCTAAAAATATCTAATGAGAAATGTTATAGATATAAACAAATTACAAATAAATTTTTACAAATTGAGTTGTAAAATAAGGTGAGAAAAGGATGGAAGAAAATAAAGCTTGATATCTAATTGGTTCAGCTAATTTGACACATAAATTTGTAAAGATTTGTTTGTAATTAGTTTGTGTATTTAGCATTGCTCATATCTAATATAAGCAAAAGAGAAGGGACCGAATTATAAACTTTATATTTAATGTCTCATTTTCTTTCCATGTATTTGTATTTTCGCTATGATAAGTACCGGTATAATAAAAAATGCACAGATGGTAATTTCGAAGCTTTGGGAGACTGGGAGCGTTCAATTGTTTATTGTAAGTTTGTAACAAACAGTAGTGTAAAATATATTAACAATTACCAACAATATATGGTCATTTTGCAAACAAACATTATCTAATAATTCAAAAAGGTCGTTTGATTTTCCTTAAGTTAAAGATGAGCATAGTTTGGCCTATTTGATATTTCTAAAATTTTGGGAAGGGTTATTAGACGTACCGATTGCAAGAAGTTTCATGCCGTCTCAAAATATTGTGAGGTTTAAAGCAAACATTTTAAAAGGGGCTGTATATCATAAAACATTCAATGACCATCGATGTTTTATTATTTATAAGCTAGTGCCTAAATTTTTGTATGCAGATTTATCAATAAAACGGTCAATACTCATTTTATTCAACTAACTATGCAATCATTATATATACCAATATAACATCACTAGTACAGATTTCGCAAATAGAGACCGGTTAAATTGATGATAGAGACCATTTATTAGTCCTAGAGACCAGTTGACAACCGGTCTCTATTCTCATAAATTATAAAGAATTTAAAAATAGTAATTAATCTTATGTTATAATTAATTTGCAAGTTAATTAAGTTTTATATCAACTAAGTTAGTAAGAATTTAATTAACTTTACAATATAAATCGTAACAGAAAGTATAAGTTGTGGATATTTTGCCAATACGTATATATGTTCAATGTAGATTGTAAAGAACTAATTAATTAAAGATGTGGTAAATTTGTTTTGAAATGATTAAGCAAATAAATTGGGCAAAACCACGTGCTATAGGTTAGATAAGGTCATATAGATATACGTATTAGAGTTAGCTTACGATTTTAAATGTACAATATCATGTTCTTGGCATTTAAGAATCGGATACATGCTCATGTTATATGTTTAATCAATACCTACATATTTTCATCCAAATAGGATGTTTGAACTATATGGTAGTATCATTAATGTGTCACTTACATATGTCTTTTAGACGTATATATTATATTATAATAAATAATAACAAGATTATCAAAGAAACTATTGAACCGATGATGAATACATTATTCATGTATCGATATATTAGTTACAAGTTACTTCTACACTGAAACAAATAAACGGCAAAGTAATAAATTAGCAGGCCATCAGGTTACTGAAATGTAAATTCCGCTTAATTTGACCGACCAGCTTTTAAAAGGTAAAGATTGTTCACTCTTTTTAAAATGTCATGTGTCTATGAAGTCAAAATATACTCCGCTTTGCTATTTAATTTTGTCTAAATATTTCCTTGTACATTAAAGGAATGTGGAGTAGTCTTTGTCTTAGACTTTTAGTGAGATGCTTGGTCAAGTTACTAGCTTAGAATGTTGTTGTTTTACTTTGTCGGGTCGGTAAGAGATGCTCCCTCGAAACCTCTTTGAGTCTTGAGTGGCCATCTTCCAATAATTATAAAAGAGCATCCGAAATGCAATTTTAAAAAGAAAGTTGAATTTTAGCCTTTGGATTACTTTGCTTACATCATTTACCTATTTTAGATTTATTCACTAAAATTCATTAAGTTACTAAATAATGTACTAATTTACTAATTAAATGTTAGATACTAAATTAAATTTCATTGAGTTTACGTTTACACAAATTTACTTTATTTATCTATTATAACCCTTGGTAATTAAGTTTGGTATGTATATTATTTATATATTCATTTATTATTTTGCTTAATAATATTATATTAGTTTCTATATCTATAACTTTTAATAACATTACATGTTTTATTCGAACAAAATAATATTACATGTTAATTAGTAGTCTAATACCGTGTATGTTATCTAAGTACAACAGTCCGATCGATACACAAATTGTTTTATAAATCTTCAATGATATTATTATGTTACAAATTAAGATAAATTCATTTAGGTCATTTCTTCTTTCTATTTTTGAATAACAATAATATGACCATTTAAAATCATAATTTTGTATCATTATAACTTTTTATGAATTTTAAATTAATGAATGTATTAAATTTCACATTAGTCTTTTTTGGATAAAGGGTTTACCCAATGAGTACTAAATTCACATAAGTAAGTTTATGTATAAATATCATGGACTTTAAAAATCAAGAATATAATGACTCAATTGAATAATACTAACGATGTTAAACAATTGTTTGTTGTACCAAAAGTAATGGTAAAATTATCATCAGATAAATATGTATATAATGATTATGTATTTCTATTACTATTATCAGTTTTATTATTAACATTGATTTTGGTATAAATATGATGTGATAATAGTTAATGACATTGGACATTGTAGTGTAAACCTTATTGCAAATGTCATGTTGATTTATTAGATAGATATATATTGCAATTTAAAGTTATTAATTTGATTTATGATTCTATACTAAAGAGGAAATATGTTAGTTTAAGAATTTTATTATTATACTAAATAAACATGTTTTATAGATATTTAATTTTACATTGTCATTATATACAAAGATATAACAAACATATCGTACGAACGATATATACTTATATACAATAAAAATCTTCAAATAATAATATTGTTATCTTTAAGCTGGTACTATATGTAACTTTACACATGAATTATACAAAGATATAACATACATATCCTATTAATCATTTGATACAAAACAATCTTTAAATAATAATGTCTTCCCATTTTAACATGTCATATCCATAACTACTTAATACTTATTATGTTATTATGAAAACTTAATATATTTATCTCGCGTATTACGCGGGAAAATAATCTAGTTATTCTATATTCTATCGTCATTTTTAATCTTCGATTTCCGTAAATACTTATAACTATTGTAAAAGCGAAGAACTAAGGAGCAGCCTTATGCTAACACTCGTCCTCAAGAGGACTAGTTCTAATAAGCGTCACATCAGCAAAAAAACCATCAAATGATTAATCCCTCTAAAACCAACCTTATACCAAAGACTAGTCTTAGACCCACCTTTTATTTAATTATGCACTCACAAAATTTTTAAAAAAGAAAAGAAAAAGAGCTTAACAACTCGTCCTTAGGGTAACGAGTGGACTAGTGGAGTAGTGGACCAACATGAGTTTTGGGCTTGATGCTTTTATACGAGTTGAAATTTGGGTTGGAAAAAGGCTATATTTTCTTTATTCAAGTTTTGGATGGAGCCCGTTTGTCGTAATCAGGGCCCGACAAATACGAGGAATTTAAGCCAACAAAAATTAAATTACTCGTATGGTCTAACAAAATACAAATTAGTGAAATTACTACTCGTATCATTTTTAAAACTTAAATTCCAGGGGGAAAGCGGGTAAATACAAATATCAAAATTAAACCTGTCAAAAAATAACAAAAACAAAAACAGACCGCGCGGCAATCCCTGTATTTCAAACTCAAAACACCACTTCGCCGGCATACATTCATCCATATGATATATATCTATATATATCTCCAACAAACAAAAACCCTTATTTCATATCCAAATCAACTTCACAATGGAAACTGATGAAAATTGCGTAAACGTCATCAACTGGGCATCACGAAAACGATCGTCTCCGATGAGTGCTGTCCCCAATAACAATTGCAAACAAATTCAATCCACAAAAAAACGAGTTGTTTTGGGTGACATCACTAATTCAAATTCACCCAATATTAGCTTAAACAACACCTCTGATATCATCAAACTACCCAAAACCCGGGTTTCTATCTCTTTCGAGTCGCCTCCCAATGAGAATAGATTTTTGTATGCACCTCTTATTTATCAGCATCTTCACTCATTAGAGGTATTCAATTCATTTCTGTATTTGTTCATTTTTTTTTGTTTTTTAATATGTTTCCAATTTGTGCAAATATATATACAATAATTATATGTTACTTCATCTGTCCCGAAATAAGTGTCCGTATTTTTTTTTTCTTTTTGACTTATAATTGATTAAGTTTCTTGTATTACCCTTAATTGAAATTAGTTTTACAAATCTGAAAATGGTATTAATTGTTACATCTTTTTTTAATTGTCCTTTTGTATCGGGGAGATTACTTTTCGGGCTGGCTAAATTTAGGTAATGTTATACTAAGTATTGAGTATATGATTTTTAAGTTAATTGATAAATAAATGAAACTTTATGTTTATATTTAAGAAGTGGTTTAATTCTTAGTTAGAGTTAATTAACATGAAAATCTGTGATATAGATTGAAAAAAGCAGAAGGCCGTTGCAGAATTATATGGAAAAGGTTCAAAAAGACGTGACAGTAGGAATGCGAGAGACGTTAGTAGATTGGTTGGTGGAAGTAGCGGAGGAGTATAAGCTTGTATCTGATACATTGTTTCTGACCGTCTCGTATATTGATAGATACCTATCTTCACAATCTTTAAGCAGGAACAAGCTCCAGCTTCTTGGTGTAACCAGCATGCTTGTTGCCTCGTATGCTTATAAACCCGATTGTATCTTTGTATATAATCATAAATTTTACTTGGTTAAGTTTAATTCTTTTGTTCATGTTTTAGGAAAATGGAAGAGATTAGTCCTCCCCATGTCGAGGATTATTGTTATATAACAGACAATACTTGCACAATAGAAGAGGTTAGTTGACGGTCGTTTGAGAAATTTAGTATCATCATTTATTTATATGATATAAAGATGGTTATGCGTTTTCTTATTATGACATTTTTAGGTGGTTCAAATGGAGAAAAAGTTGCTTAGGTTTTTGGATTCAGGACTTAGCAATCCAACACCAAAAAATTTTCTTAGGTATGATTTCTGTAAGTTGGAACTTATATTTGTATGATTTTAACTAATATATTTACTGAAATTCACATATCGGGTTTGCAGAATCTTTATTAGAGCTGCTGAAGGAGATAGCACGGTATGCCTAATTACTTTAACCAGTGAACCTTTTATGAAGATTCTGATACATGAAAGCTATATTGGAGGCGTCACTATAGTTCTTTTTTTGACATCTTAATATGTTTGAATGTAGCCATCCTGTTCATCATTAGAATTCCTGAGTTGGTTCCTTGTTGAGCTAAGCTTGCTAGATTATGGTTGCTTAAGGTTCTTGCCGTCAATGGTAGCAGCCTCAGCCACTTTTGTAGCAAAATTTACACTTCAGCCAGAAAACCCACCATGGGTGAGTAAATTCTCTATTAACATCAGCTAACTATAGAATCTGGAATTAAAAAATGACATAGGCACTTTCTTTGCTTTATTTTTGGATTTCTTAAGGTCATTTGAGTACTGTAAAGTTAAGTAATGTTATAAATAGCTTATCTTTTACGGTACCAGACTACCAGGCTTGCCTCTGATATCCCAAGATTCAATATTTTGTGTTTTGCAGGATTTAAAAATGCAACAATGTTCAGGTTATAAGGCATCCAAGTTAAAGGATTGCGTGCATCTCATTCATGACTTGCAGTTGAACAGACGTGCATCATCTTCTCAAGCAGTAAGAGAGAAATACTCACAACATAAGGTAATGCACATTTCACATCTGATATATAGACTTATGGCACTAATACAAATGGTCTGATGTTTGAAAGTGCCTTTCTTTTTTGTGGAACAGTTCAAGTGTGTTGCAGCATTACTTGGCCATTCAGAAATCCCAGCTTCTTATTTTGTAGATAACCATAAAGGCAGTCATAATTGTTGTAGAGCTTGATTCTTAATATATATCTACAATGTTTAGCTTTTGTTGTAATTTTTCTTTGTTGTTGGAGGATTCTCGATTTTAAAAAGTTTTGGTGTTGATTTTTAGTAAGTAAATATGTTGATATCCAAATGAGTGTTCATTCAGTTAAGAAATGTTGATTTTATACCAGATGTTCAAACTATACTCACCGAATAAGCGATCCATTATTCTTGCAGTTTATAATTTCCCTCCACTAGCCTTATTGATTATTTGGTGTAAATTTACTGTACTACTTGGTTGTGGGTTGGCTCCCAGTCCCAAGAGACTGAGAGAGGCGAATATAGACAGACTTGTAAACTTAGCAGAGCGCTTAACTTAGAACTTGACTACTTGGATAAATTAAACTGCAGTATGTATTATACTAGACTACTAGTTACTGTAGCATGTTTGAAGGCTCGATACACTAGACATATGACCGAGGACCCTAAACACGATGCTCCTCATTATACGTAACACAATTGTGAAAATGCCGACGACAAGAGTTGCGAAAGTGTTTGCTAAAATTCCAAGTTATAACATATGGTTTTTACTTTTTAGTGTTTAATCCTATACCGCATACTGGTTTACCCAAGGTTGTATAACTCGTGGATCGGGGTTGGATCGGCGAGGTGGGGAGATATTTTTTTTTGAAAAATCGGGGAGATATCAGATTGGGTAATTTATATATAAAAATTAAAATTTATGAAATTGTATGTAATAGCAAATTAAAAAGATCTACTGTAATAAACTTCAAATTTAATCATAGTTTTCTAAAAACATTAACATAATTCTTCAAACACAAACATAATTATCTAAAAACAATTTGAAAAATAAAAAAATAAAAAGTTTGACTTATGTTGACCTTGGCCGATATTTGATCTATCCGACCAATATTTGACCCTTTTTTTCCTGATATTTGACCAATCCCAGCTGATTTTACCATGGTTGACCCGATTCTATAGTATTGACCGATTTCTTGGTCAATTTCGGCCAAATCGTATCCTTGACCAGCCGATTGCGATTGCAATCCCCAGATATCGGCCAATACGACCGATTTTTACAACACTGGGTTTACCCAGGTATATTTAAATATCCTTTTGGATTTCAGTGGGACTAGAATCATGAATTTGATAAGAAGTAATGATACAAGTGACTAACTTTATTTTTTATTGTTTAATCTAAGTATCCGACCTGGTTTGAGAGATCATCATTCCACAGGGACCACCAGTTTGTGGGTATTTAAAGTTGGGTGAACTTTTATGGCCACAAGAGTTTATAATTTTTACTCATACGATTTGAACGGGGGACTTTTAGGTATTTCATTGTACCATTATCTCTCTATCTCTCTATACTACTAAAGAAAGAAAACGAGTGACATAAAAAAAGCTAACGTGTCAAGCGGATAGACAGGCCAACAATGCTTATCGTATGTAAGGCTTGCCAAAAATCAAATGAATAAAATTTTTTTGAATGGTTTTTTATTATAAAAAATTATTAATAAATATAATAATAAAAAAAGAAACCATTAAAAAAGAAGAGAAAAGAGGGGAAATGTTTTTGTTGAATTTTTAAACCAAAAAGCTTTCCATTCAAGAAACTTGTAAAAAATGAAATAAATTCAAAATTTAAAAAGTTTTTTTTTTCCTCTCTCCCAATCACTTAAATCCTATTAACAGAATTACACCTTTCCCCCTATAATAAAAAATTTTTTTCTTCCTTTATAATTTCTATTTTTCAATTTTTCTATTTTTCTAATAAAAAATCCAACAAGGGGAATTTCAAACATTTACTTTTAAATCAAATATAAGAAATTCCCAGTATGAGGAAAGATTTAAAGGTTTTTATGGGTTTTTTTTCCATCAATTTCAATCTCCCTTTTTTATCAGATTCTTGTTTTCTTATTGATTCGACGGTTTTTTTTTTTTTATATACCCGAATTCAATATATCTAAATTCATGAATTTTCAAACAAACCATTTTAAACATGTTGTTTATTTTTTTTCTGATGTTAAACAAACCGTATACATATATGCCCTGTTTAACCCTTTTTTTTTTTTTCCCATCTTTATCTTTTTTTATCAAAAAAAATGTGAAAAATTATTAATAATTAAGAAGAAAAAATTTAACAAATTTTTTTTTTTTCCGTCCTGAACCTGGTAAAAACGTTTTTTTTTTGCCACTTTTTTGTTTTTTTTGTCCGTCTTTTTAAAAGTTGAAAAATACCACTTTTTTCCCCGTCCCTAAACCTTGACCACTTTTTTTTTTTTTTTTTTTTTTTTTTTTTTTTGTTTGTTTTCAACTTTTCGGTCTCCCCCGCCGATTAACGCTTTTTTTTTTTTTTTCTTTTTTTTTTTTTTCTCCGTTAAAGAACGTTTGGAGGAACCGTTTTTTTTTGCGTTTTATGTTTTTTTTTTTTTTTTTTTTTTTTGGTTTTTTCAACTTTTTTTCCCGTCCCCCTTTCCATTTTTTCCACTTTTTTTTCATTTTGATAATTTCATAACTGCCCAGCGATGTAGAAATCGTAAAGGAGTAGGCAACGAATCTTAAAAGAAACTATTGAATGAGTAGAGTCAGTATCAAATAATACAAAGAAAGCACGAACTCTATGAACACATCGAACAAAACATTAAATAAAAGTACAACTCACACGATTAATAAATAAAATCAAACACATAATATGTCATCTCTACCAAGTAACTAGAATAACAAAAAAAAATTTTGAGGTTTTTTTTCTTTTTTAAGGTGACGCAAATGACACGATATTGTCGAACAGCATGTTTATCCCCTTTTTTAGTTTAATCCCTATTTAATTAAACTTTTTTTTTTCCCTTTCAAAATAACATTAATAAACAATAAATATTCATACTTTTAGTATTATTAAAAGTAATATTATATTTATTATGATCATATCTAACTTAAAACATAAATAATATTGTAAATTTAATTTAACAAAATGTTTGAACATTTGTGAACGTTTAAAAACAAAATCCATCAACCAAAACCCATAAGTTTTTAATAACTATAAAATGGTTTTTTTTGTTTTTAAAGTAATATTGGTTGGAATTTTATCTTAAAAACTTGCGATAAATATATTTTAGTAAGTATAAATATAAAAAAAATGTAATATGTCTCTTGCTCTTTTTTTAAATACGGTTTATACACCATTGTACAGTTATGAAATTATCAAAATGAAAATAAAGTGAAAAAAAATGGAAAGGACGAAAAGTGAACAAAAAAACTAACGAACGTTGCAACTTTAACGGATAAAAACTAACAGCCGTTATCGCGGGGACGAAAAGTGAAAAAAAGTATATTTTGTTTTTTTTTAAATCCCTAACTTTGCAATAAATATATTCTGATAAGTATAAATATAAAAAAAAATTGTAATATGTCTCTTACTCTACTTTAAAATACGGTTTATATATCTTTTGGCAGTTTTGAAATCATCAAAATGAAGAAATAAAAAAAAATGGGAAGGACGAAAAGTGAACAAAAAAACTAACGAACGTTCCAACTTTAACGGAGAAAAACTAGCAGCCGTTATCTCAGGGACGAAAAGTGAAAAAAGTATATTGTGTTATCTAACTTGCGATAAATATATTTTAGTAAGTATAAATATAAAAAAAATGTAATATGTCTCTTGCTCTTCTTTTAAATACGGTTTATACACCATTGTACAGTTATTGTATTTGAATTTATTCCAAAATTGAAAAATTAAAGTGGAAAAAAAAAAAAAAACAAAAATGGAAAAAGGGACGGGGAACCAAAGTTGGGAAACAAAAAAAAAAAACTAAACACGAAAGTTTCACAAACTTTTACGGATGGGAGGGGAAAAAGAAAAGGGATGGGAAATAAGGGGGAAAACAACAAACAAAAAAACCCCCCCCAAAAAAACCCGTTTTTATATCCGCGAGGGGACGAAAAAGATTGGACAAAAAAGTGGGCCAAGTTCAAGGACTGAAAAAGTTGCTCGATTTTTTTCACACCTTTTAACTTAAGGGACTGAAAAGTTGCAAAAAACTTGTTTCAAAGTTAAAGGGGACCGAAAAAATGTATTTGTCTTCTAAATTATAAAAAAGTTGAATTGGTTTGGGTATGTTTTTACCCCTTTCTTTGTGGTTAGTTTTTGCTGGAATATTAATCATTTTGCTGTATTAAGATTGTTAGGTGGTCTTGGTAATGCATGTAAGATGCTTGATGATATGTCTAAAAGAAATCAGATGCAAGTAAGGTACTGTTTTTTATTGTTTTTGAAATTGGGATTTCATGTTAAACAAGTTGTTGCTCATCTTTTTTTTCTTCTCTTTTTCTGTTTTTTACAGGTATACGGATGAAGATGATGAGGAAAATTTAAGTTTCTAAAGTTTGCAGGTTTTCTAAATGTTACATGGAATTGGTTTTTTTTTTTAAATTATTAAAAATTAAAGTTTTTTTTTTTTTTTAGAGGAAATTTTAATATTGCCTTTTTGTTAGGTTTTTTGGGGTTTTTTTTAAAAAAATGCTGTGGTTTTTTTTTGGGGAAAAATGTATTAGATTTTTTTCAACTTTTTTTTTTATAACTTAACTTTTAACTTTTGAAAATCAAGTATGCCCCCCTAAATTTTTATTTTGTGTCCGAAAGGGGCTTAATTTTTGCAAAAATTTTGAAGGGGCCCAATGAAGCATATTATTTGTATGTTTAATCCATTGTGAGCTTTGTTTCTCTTACCAATGTTTTTTTCTAATAATTAATTTTTTTTTTGTTTTCTAAAAAAAGAACTTGCTTTTTTTTTTTTTATAATTGTTTGCTTTTTCTTGAAGGGAATTACGAAAGCAAGAGAAGCAGTGGGAAAATCATGGATTTCTAAGGCCCCCTGATAACTGTAAAGATATCAAAACCAAGGTTTGGGGGTGTGGGGTGCAAAAAAATCGTAAATCTTCCTATCCCTTCCTTTTTTTAATGTTTTTTGGGTTGTTTTTTTTTTTTGTTTTCAGTATGGGAATTTGGTTCCCGGGACTTGTCAATGGGTTCCCCATTCACAACTAAGTTTAGAATAAAAATACTTTTATATGTTTTTTTTTGTTTTTTTTAACAGTAAGGAAATAAACTTGATTTCCCCAATTTTTTTCACATGGAATTAAGAAATATAAATCTTTCCATACAAATATTTTTAAAAACGCCCCATTCCAATGTAAATTTTTCATATAGCTTTGATTAATTTTGCCAAAAATCAACCACTTTAACTTTGAATTTAATGTATTAAATAAATTGCATACCAAACAATCTAGTAAAAATACGTGGAAATCATAATAAATAAATACAATTTTTCCCTAATAATACCCCCCCAAATTTTTGTATGGGTAAAACTGCATTTTCCATTCTTAAAAGGGCGTGATTGGTAAAAGTTTTTTTTTTTTTTTTAAGCCATAAACTAATTTTTGATTCATTTATGTTTTTTTTTTTTTTTTCTGGATTTTTTCCCAGAATTCGAAGCAACCAGGGCTACTAATCCGATCTTCCCCTTAAATATGGCAATTGGTTTTTTTTTTTTATTACACGGTTAAACAAAGACGGCTATTTAAAAAAACTTTTTTCAGTGAAAGGTTTTTGGGGTTTGTTTTGCTGCAAAGGAATGTGTTTGTGTTGTCCCCCCCCTTCTGAAATTTTTTATGTACCATTTGTTTTTTTTTTTTGACCTTCCCAAGCAATGTCCCCTTTAGACCCGGAAAGTAACAGAAGCCACTCCCCCTCTTCCTTTCCCGCAAAAGGTTTTACAGCAATAAAAGGTTTAAAAATGCCCACTAAACTAACATTAAATACATTAAATAGTAGTTCCCAGGTGGTGTCCTGGGCCCCCTTTTTGGGGCAGAGTAATTTCAAATGGGAGGCCCGAGTTCCCCAAAAAGGGTCAATAAAACTCCGAAAAAAAATAGTGTTGTTAAATCTCTCCCAAAGGGAGACTGGTATGGGTAGACAAAGGTTGTCATTTTTGTTCCTCCTTTATATATATGAAAATCAAAATCAGGGAATATACATGCATATTATATATTATATAATATTATAATATATTATATATATATATATAATATATATATATATCTATTATATTATTATATATATATGAATATAAACATGTAAGCAAACACTCCCTTTTCTAAATGATCCCCCCCCAGACAACCCCAAACATAAACTTTTTGAAACAAATACATAGCTCTTTGGGAGTGGGCATAGCTTTTGTAGCCCATTTTCCCTTGCATAAAAATTTTTGAATAAAAAGGGGGACGATAAGGTCGAAAGTGGTGGGGGTGAAGCCCCCCCCTCCTTTGGCAAGATATTTTTGGGAGTGGCCAATAAACTTTTGTGCAAAAGATATATTTTTTGTGTCTTTAATATCCTTGGCAACTTTCAATTTTCCAAAATCTTTTTTTTTTTTTCCCTTTCTTAGAGATCCCCCCAAAAAACAAGTAAATTTTATGAACTTGGTTTCCCTTTTTTGTATCAGTAAATTGGCGCCAACTTGGAAGTGATAAGGTCGAAAGTTGGCAGAAAGCCCACCTCCCTTTTTTTTTTAAATATGTAATTCAAGTTAGGTGAAATGGTGAGTTTAAACAGATGTATATGGAGAGAACTTTAAAGAAAAAATATTCTTTGTTTGTTTTCCTTTGACTTTTGTATGATACAACTGTTTATGCTTATATCTCACATATATAACGTGTTTAAAAGGATAGTCAACGAACAAAGTTGTAGGTTTTTATTTTACGGGGAATAGGTGCAAACATGTTATTTATGCTAAGTAATGAAGTTCCCCCCCTGGGGTTCCATGGGTCGATAGGTTTGGCAGATTTTTTTTAGTTTTTTTTTTTTTTTTTTTTTCCTTTTTTTAAAAGATATTTGGGTTTGGAAAATTAGTTCCTTTACATGTTTGAATATTGGGGGAAGACATGTAAAAAAACAAGTTTGAATTTGAAATTTGGGAAGGTATAATTGAATAATTATGGTCTCTTGTCATTTGGATGTGCATTCTGGGCTAAAAGAATGAGGATATGTAGCTTTATACCTATAAAAATTAGAATATTGTTGGTTGTTGGGTAAGACATGAAGATGGTAACTAGAGTCTGGTTGTTTGGTCCCCACTGAGTTTCTTTGTTGGTCAATGTTGGCAATATTTAATTTGGGTAAAAAATATGGCACATTTTAGGGTGGATAGTTTTTGGTTTTTTGAATGGGTCTTGGGTTACTTCTTAGTAGATGTTGACATGGTGAAGTTGGTATTAGAAGCCAGGGAGAATTGTGATATGGGGAAGGCATGCATATTATGGTAGGTGGCATGGGTTGTATTGGTCACCAGAATGGTGTCAAAAAAAATGACAAATTTAGGGAATTTCCCAAATGGGGATGGTGGTTGTAGGTGGAAGGTTTTAGATTTTGCAGCCTTGGACCACAGCTTGGTTTCATTTTTCAATGTTGAAATCCAGAAACTGCAACTTCGCGGTGTGCCAGGGCTCGGGCTAGAGCGGCTAAAGTGGGAAAGGGTCTATCCAAGAATCAAAAAATCTTAAAAAGAAAAAAAAAAAAAAAACAAAAAAAAAAAAAAACCGCCTGCAAAAAAAAAATCGGGAATTGAAACAGGCTTTTGTGAGTAATTTTTCTTATTTACTGTTCTTTATTGATTTAGTTTTGAATTATTTCATGGTATTTGGAATATAACTTTAAAAAAAAGATTTTGTTGGACATGTTTCATTCGGGCAAAAGAAAAAAAAAAACAACATGGGACATATTGAGTTTTGCCCCAATTTATTAATTCATTTTCTTTTGAAAAAAAAAAAACTATCTTTTGGTTTAAAAAAATGGAGGGAAAAGGGGAAAAAAAATATTGGGAAGTGGGATAGATTTTGGGTGGGAGGGGGGACCATGATTTGCAAAAAGGGCCTTGGTGACAAGAAAAAGGAAATTTTTATGTTAGGGGGCCTCTTAAAGGAAATTGGCTCGATTTATTTGTTTCACATTGTTGAAAGTGTGTGGAAAAGTTTGCAAAAAAACTTGGGTTTTTACAAAATGTGGGGGAAATGGGTTTCAGTTTGGGTAAAAAGAGGAAATGTAATTTTTTCTTTTGTAACAAGAATATTGTTTTACTTGGCAAGGGTTGGGGTCAAAAGGGTTAAGCCTTTAGAAATTGAATTTCCAGATTTTTACAAGAGTTATGCTTTCCCAAGTGGATTAAGGGAGATTGTGATAACAGCCAATGACGGCCGCCTTTAGGTAATTTTAGTAACCTTTTTTGAAGGGGATTGATGGTTTTTCTGTTTTCGGGGGGAGGGGGACTCTTTGGCTATCGGAGATTGAGGGGGGGAAGGGGACACATCTTGCCCACAAAAGCCCTGTTTAAGGGGGAACGAATCGATTTTCCATTAGTAAAACTTTACCTCTGGTGGAAAAGGCTCCCCCACCTAACTGGCAGCGCCTGTTAAGAAGAAGCTAGAAGCACAGATTGTGTAGTTGAGAATGAACAAATTGGAGTTCAATATATTTACGTCCATTTGAAAATAACCAAACTTAGATCACGAGAAGTTCAATCCGTGGCTGATTTGAGAATGAACAAATTGGAAGAGTTCAAATTTGTGGGTTTTGGGTTTTTTTTTTTTGGGCAGTATAGTATAAATATAAAGGTTGGGGGGGAACGCTTTTGATTTTGCCGGGGCTTTTTATAGGGAGTTATAGGGAAGAGTTGGACAAGTTTTGGGGTTGGGTGTAACTGATTCTATATGCTTATAAAAAATATCAGATAGTTTTAGAGTTTTTCATGGATCCCCTTTTGATTTCATTAATCTGGTTTGTTTCTGGCCAGGTTACACCTAAAAAAGCTTACAAAATGTGGTTCTTAGCACGTTTCTACAGTGCTCAAGAAGCATAAAAGATGGGACTAATCAACACAATTGTCCATGTAAGTTCATATTCACTCACATAATCATGATCTACGTGTGTATCTTTCTTTTAAAAGTTGCGACTTTTGCAGGGAATACCTGAAAATGATCCGTGGAATCCTGCTGTCAATATTGCTGATCTGGTATATATATGTATATAATTCCCTTTAATTCTAATTTCTGTTGTTCTTGCTTATTGAGGCATAAAAGACTGTGAATACGATGCCTAACCGTTCCACCTTCTTGTTAATTTGATGACTTTGTGCAAGTGGAGGTGGATAACACATGGAATTTTACACCGATAAGACAAATTTGGACCCGGAGTACTGAAGGTTAAAAGAAAAGCTATAAAACAATGTCAAGACCACACAAAAACAACACAACAAAAAAATAAAAAAAAAAACAACCTGAGTATTTGGGGGGGGGGGGGGGGACCTGCCCACTTTTTTTATTCTGGGGAGTAAAAACCACCAGGTTATTGTGTTTACAATGGGGGACCCGTAACAAGGTTTTGTTAATTTATTTAGGTTGGACATGTAACGTGGCTTTTACATTGTGATTGGTAACAAAAGGCTTTCAGGTGTCTGAGGCTTGTAGGCATTTGGGTGTTCACAAGTTTACCCAGGGGCATGGGTTACGGTTTTAAACCATTTAGTTTGCTTAAGATTTGCATTGTGAGTGCCATTTAAGGGGACCTGTTTCAAAGGTACTTGGAAGGGCCTAAAAAAGTGCCAATGCTTTTTTCTAATCTAGAGTTTCATTACGTTAAATTGTTAACAGGACTATGTGTTATTAGATATTGTTTACCTTAACAAATTACACAATAAGGGTGTGTTAGATTTTGGGTTAATTTTCTTATCCCAACTAATGTAACTAGAAGGATATTGTTTATTTTATTAAAGGGTGGTTTGGTTTTTATTCTAAATTTAGTGAAAGTTGGTTTTTAAAGCCAACACCCCCTGGCCAATAACAAACTTGGTTTTTTTTTTTTGAGGGGTTTAATGATGTCAAATTTAAGTATAAC
>CM067167.1:50707054-50724554 GCA_034093135.1 Erigeron breviscapus | reverse complement strand
TTTTTCAGCACACGGTTCGAGTTTATTACGATATGATTTTGGAATATGAACAAACACCGTACATCCAAACACTCTAGTGTGCAAAGTAAGAACCGAGGGTAACTTATGAAACTCAGAGAGGACTTTCAAAGGGGTTTTCATATCGAGAATCTTTGTAGGAAGACGATTGATCAAGTAGGTAGCAGTAGCTAAAGCTTCGGGCCAAAAACTTTTTGGAACTAAGGACTCAATAATAAGTGCCCTAGTCATCTCTAAAAGGATCCTATTTTTCCTTTCAGCCACACCATTTTGTTCGGGGGTATGAGGACAAGTGGTTTGATGGATTATTCCTTTGGATTGAAAAAACAGGCTCATTTGTGAATTCACATATTCTCCACCATTATCCGTTCTCATGATTTTGATAGATTTTTGAAATTGAGTTTGGACCATATTATAGAAAGCAGTGAATCTATCATAAACTTCATCTTTATTTTTCAAAAAATAAATCCACGTCATTCGGGAGCAATCATCAACAAAAATCACAAAATACTTAAAACTATGACCTCCAACAACCGGTGCAGGACCCCACACATCTGAATGAACCAATGAGAAGGGAAATCTAACTCTTGTATTACGAGGTTTAAAAGTTTGCCTATGACTCTTTGCTAGAATGCAAGTTTCACAATCAATCTTTTTATTCAACGGAAAAAGTTTCGGAAACAAAACATGTAAATAACTAGCTGACGGATGCCCCAATCTTCTATGCCATAACCACGCTTCTCTTTCACTAGTCCCATGAGCAAGCGTGACAGTCCCACTTTCAGTAACTTCATCAACATAGTACAGTCCTTCTCTCTCAGTGCCACGCCCAATAATCCGTCCCGTCCTGATATCCTGTAACAAACAAAAGGTTGGATGCATGAGAACTGAGCAGTTAAGTTCCTTTGTCACATGACTAATTGAAAAAAGTTTGTGGGACAATGATGGGACATAAAGACAGTTGGTTAAATTAATGTTTGGAGAAATTGTAACGGTTCCTCCATTCATGACATCCATTTTTCCCTTATTAGCAGCTCGAATGTGAGTTTTTCGAGGTTTTGAAAAAATTGAAAAATCTGACAAATCATAAGTCATAGTGTCGGTTGCACCACAATCAAAAATCCACGACCCGTTTGACTTAGAATGATCAGATCGGGCCATAAATCCTTTAGCAATGAAATTCGGCCCAATTAAGCTTTCTGGCCCAGTAATGTTAGTTAGCCCATTACCTGACTCACTACTAAAACCAGGTTTTTTACAAAACCTATTATTATTGTTTATACATATATATTTGTGTGGTAAGTAGTGTTTGTTTCTCTCAAAGTTTGGTTTTGAGAAAATTGTTTTTCTCTCCTTACCATCCACCACCGAGAAACCACTTTCCCTTTCATCACCTCCGGCCGCCGCTATGCCACCAAACCCTGTCTCCGATCTGCGATTGTCATTTTCTTTGGTGGTACTAGCTTTGGCGGTAGGAGCGGTGGTGCTAGATTTGGCAGAATAACTTTTCTTGGAGCCTTTCTTGGTCGCCGTTTTGTGACCATCTGTCCACCAGTCAGGATATCCGATCAGTTCGAAACACTGATCTTTTGTGTGTCGATACATGCCACATTCATCACACATTAGGTGTGATTTATCATCTTTAATCGGTTTCTTCTTCCCGTCTATGCGGTTGTATCCTTTTGATGCAAAGCTTGATCCTTCATTCTCTGTGGCTAACAAACCGGCGGCGATGCCTTGCGATTCTCCGGTGGTTGCTCCCAGAATATTCTGGTGAGCGGCCTCTTTTCGAACGGAGGCATAAGCGGCTTCAGCCGTCGGCAGTGGATCGATGCGAAGAATCTCTCTCTTAATAGACTCGAATCTTCGATCTAATCCATTTAGAAATTGAAACAATTTCTGATCGGATCTGATCTTTGCATACACCTTGATATCTTCTGCACACTTCATGGGATTTGGATCGAACCGATCTATTTCACCCCAGACACCCTGTAACGAGATCCAAAAATCTTCTAATGATTTTTCGGATTGCTTGATTTCGTTGGCTTTGACATGAAGATTGAAGGCTTGTAATTTGTCTTTGCCACTACTATATGTGGTGACCAGCGCGTCCCACAGTTCTTTGGCGGTGGAATATTCGGTTAGATTTTCGGCGATGGTTGGCTCGATATTTTGAATGAGCCAGGAAAACACGATCAGGTCTTCCTGTTCCCAAACTTCATATTTTTCTGATGATAATTCTTCTGGTACTGTTTCAGTTAAGTGATTTAATAAGGTTTTTGATTTTCCGCCTATAGCGACCCGGATCATTCGGGTCCATAAGGCATAATTCTGGCTATTTAATTTGAGATTAATCTGAAGATTATCAGATAATTTGGGGTTATGTGATTGATGATTGGTGTTATTTTGTATTAAATTAGCTATTTGAAGAGCTAATTAGGAATTCAAACCGAAGCCGCCGGCTTCATCGGCCATGGTGGCTTACGGTGTTGAGAGGGACGGATTATGACTGGGTATATGATGAGGCCAGGATTATTGATGGCTCTGATACCATGTGAATCAGTGTATATGAATTGAATCGTATTTTTATTAATTTTAAACGACATACAAGACCCCTATATTTATACAAGAATTGAAATCTAATTAAGGAAAATTAGGTCAACATGACCGACTTTAGTTTGTTGGACTTGGGCCCTTACTGGGCCGATTCTTGTTACGGGCTTTTAGCTTGAACTCGGGAAGTGATGAAACTGATTCTGATCCCACTCTCTAACATTTGGTCCCTCATTTTGACGGGTGTCTATATGAGACGCCATGTGACGAAGGCCGCCCGTATTTTTACTTTCCTTCCAAGTGTTATAAAACACAAGTTGAACGCTTCAACTAACTAAGGAATAAAAGGATTAACGTAAAAAGAAACGTTGAGAATCATATGAGTGTGGGTTGGGTTAGATTAAACGTGAATAAAGGACGATATATATGAGGTCACAAAAAAGTGCATTTTGGATAAAACGGATGACGATCGATGACAATGGCGCACACAAGGCCCTACAAACACGCGGCTTAATTACTCGTACATACACTCTCTTATTAGCCGCCTCAACTCATTGACATTCCTGCCATATTTTGGTCTGTTTTTTAACTATAGATACTTTCTCTTGCTATATTATATACAGTACATACAAACGTTACATTATACTATTGTAGTAGGTAGCTAGCAGAGTGTGTGGAAATAAAATTAAAATAAATTATATGGAAGAAGAAGGGAATAATAAGTTGAAGGTTAGATTTAACGAAGAAGCAAAGCATTGGACGGATGCCCTACCGATCGGGAATGGGCGTCTTGGTGGGATGGTGTGGGGTGCTGTCTTCTCTGAAACCATCAATCTTAATGGTTAGTACGTAATTAAATTCATTCTCTATTTGTTCATCACTAAAATTATATTTACTACTAGCTACTATTTTTTTTTTTAACAGCTAGTAGTTAGTAATAGTAGTCAGAACCACATGACAGTATTGTTCCAACTAATATATATCTATATCTATATCAATATCAATATCAATTTTGGTTGTTAAACATATAATTTTCATGTTATTTAGTACTCTACTAAGCTAATCAATCTGGATAATGCCTGGATAATTTCATAATTCCACTTTATAAAATTAAATGAATTATCACATAGAAAAACTCGATTAGCCATAATAGGCCCCCTACAAGTGACAATTTATTTTTATTTTAGTAAGAACATATCAATACATTCTATTTTATATTTACTAATATTTTGAAGGGGAATGTTAGTCGTTTAGTTTTCCCTAAATTAGTATAAAAGCAAAATAGTAGAATAATGTTCTTTTGGCAAAATCAGTAGTGCTAAAGGCTTTGCCATAAAATTCCCAGTCAAGAAAAATTAAAGCATATAAAGAACTATCAATGCTTGCATCAAGCATTATAAATTGGTGATATTAGTTTGCATATATTTGACTGTTCAAGTGACATTGGCTGTTAACTCACCACCACCTGCAATTCTCATTTATGCAACAAAATGGATATGATTTTACCTCATTGAGCGAAAGCATATTCAAACAATAAACAATATATTGTGCAAGAAATCTGACATGAGACAATAATTTCATGAAACATAATCTAAAGCACAAAACGTATCTAAACCCCGAAATCTGTGAAAGGGATGTATTGCCATGTTCCCAAATGCTTGATTATGGTCATATTCATTTTATCCGATCTTTTTTATGTACGCTTTCTCAAAATATTAATGACCATAAATTGAATTAACATTTGCTGCAGACGACACTCTGTGGACAGGAGGTCCGGGGAACTATACAAACCCAAGCGCCCCAAAAGCTCTATCTGAAGTCCGAAAACTTGTGGATGATGGGAAATTTGCCAAAGCTACTACATCAGCTATCAACTTATCTGGAGAAGGCCCTAATGTATGTTTATCGGCTTGTTTGTCTTTACAAAACATGAAAAACTAACCATTCAAGAAAATTTATCATCATTTTTTGTCGATTTCTTGTAATTGTGAAGGCATACCAAATCTTAGGTGACATCAATCTAGTATTCAATCACGATGCCTCTTCGTATGATAAGTCAACATATCAACGAGAGCTGGATCTCGATAACTCCATAGTAAATGTTAGTTATTCTATTGGTGAAGTGCAATTCAAGAGGGAGCATTTTGCCTCATACCCAGATCAAGTTATTGTGTCAAAGATTTCTGGAAACAAGTCAGGTTCTATGTCTTTCACTGTATCTCTTGATAGCAAGCTTCCTCATCGTTCTTATATAAATGGTCAAAATCAAGTAGTTATGGAAAAAGCCGAAGATGGAATTCAGTTTTCAGCTATTCTTGATTTGCGTATTAGTGATGGTATCGGCACTATAAGTGTTTTGGAAGATAAGAAGATTGAGGTGCAGGGATGTGATTGGGCTATTATACTTTTAGTTGCATCATCTTCATTTGAAGGGCCATTCAATAAGCCTGCAGATTCTAAAAAAGATCCTAAATCTGAGTGTTTGAGCACTTTGAAATTGTTAAAGAGTTTTTCATACGAACAACTTTATGCTCGGCACTTGCATGATTATCAGAATCTGTTTCATTCTGTCTCTGTTAAACTTTCAAATGGATCAAAACCCACCGAGAAAGATTTGGTCGCAACTTCAGAGAGAGTCATGTCTTTTAAAACGGATGAAGATCCTGCGTTGGTCGAGTTATTATTTCAATACGGTCGTTATTTGCTTATTTCTTGCTCTAGGCTTGGAACTCAGCCAGCAAATCTGCAGGGTATATGGAATGATAAAGTCTACCCACCATGGAAGTAAGCTTTTTAACAATTTTTTTGTTTCAAGAAGGTTTAGATATAAAGTTGCTCTTTTCTCCATTTACTAGAATTTTTTTTTTTCTTTACAGTGGGGCACCTCACTTGAACATCAATCTTCAAATGAACTATTGGCCTTCACTTTCGTGTAACCTTCATGAGTGCCATGAGCCATTGTTTGACTACATCACATCTCTTTCGGTCAATGGGACTAAAACTGCGAAAGTAAATTATGAAGCAAATGGGTGGGTAGCACATCAGGTGTCTGATATATGGGCTAAGACGTCCCCTGATGCAGGGGATCCCGTTTGGGCATTATGGCCAATGGGTGGAGCCTGGGTCTGTACCCATTTATGGGAGCATTATACTTATACACTGAACAAAGTACGACCATTATACTTTCCTGTCTGAAATTCCTCTTTGTTTATGTGATAGCTTATAGTTGATTTAAAAAAACAGGAATTTTTAGAAAAGAAAGCGTATCCGTTACTAGAAGGATGCGTTATGTTCCTTTTGGACTGGTTGATTGAAGGGAAAGAAGGATATCTTCAAACTAATCCATCTACTTCTCCAGAACACATGTTCACTGCTCCTGATGGTAAACCGGCTAGTGTCAGTTATTCAACCACCATGGATATATCCATCATTAAAGAAGTATTTTCTGCCATTGTTTCTGCTGCTGAGGTAACAATCAATATTATCGTTGGTTTTTATGCTGCAGTGTATTCATGTTTTCTTACTTAAAGACTAATAAAAAGCTGCGGATATAGGTTTTGGGTAAGGGTGAAGATGATCTGATGAAGAAAGTTCTAAAAGCCCAACAAAGACTTCCTCCAACAAAAATAGCCAAAGATGGCTCCATTATGGAATGGGTATGTTTGATGCATCTCATAATCAAGAATGTTTTTGTAACCATATCTAACACATTACTTGTTTATTTCTTGTTTTTACTAATCTTATCCCTCTTGTGATCGCTTAATTATGACAGGCTCAAGATTTTGAGGATCCAGATGTGCATCACCGACATATTTCACACTTATTTGGGCTATTTCCAGGCCACACTATAACACCAGGGAAAACTCCTGAACTTTGTAAAGCTGCAGAGCACTCTCTTAATAAAAGAGGTGGACATACTTCTAAGCTTTGTTTAGGATGAATTATTATACACGATAATCATATGCATAATGTATTATTACTCTTCTTTGAATAGGAGAGGAGGGTCCAGGATGGTCAACTACATGGAAAGCAGCTTCCTGGGCTCGGCTTCATAACAGCGAACATGCATATGAAATGATGAAACATTTGTTTGATTTGGTTGATCCTGAAAACGAAAGCAACTATGAAGGTGGACTTTATAGTAATCTATTTACCGCACACCCTCCTTTTCAGATAGATGCCAACTTTGGGTAAGTCTAATTTCTTCATATTCTCAGCACAATATCATTAATTGATTGAGGTAATGATAATGTACTTGGTGGTGTTCAGTTTCAGTGCAGCATTAGCCGAGATGCTGATCCAAAGCACCATAAACGACATTTACTTGCTTCCTGCACTTCCTCGAGACAAATGGATAAGCGGTTCTGTGATAGGACTAAAGGCACGTGGGAATGTAACGGTCAGTATCTCATGGAATGATGGAGATCTCCATCAGTTCAGTCTCTGGTCAGATCACAAAAAGGGTCAAAGCTTCACAAAAACAATACATTATAAAAAACTGAGTGTTGAGGCAACAATCTTAACAAGAAAAGTATATACATTTGATAAGCATCTAAGACCCATAAAGACATCTTCTTTGTTAGATGAATCAAGCATGTAGCTTAGCGGTATGTGGTTTGGTTCTAAGGATTGATAAAATTCTTAGAGGCACCGGTCTAAATCTTCTGTATTCTAGGATAGAAATAGAGATCAAATGTCTATACGATATATGTATGTTTATGAAGGTTTGCATTCTTTTGGTCTATTTCATTTGGTAACTATGAATAAGCAAATGCTGGAATTTAGGCAAGTATATTATGGTCGGGTATTTTTTTTACCCACTCAAACCGTTTGGTTTGTTTCTTTATCGTCATTTTTTTTTTATAAAATAAATATAAGGATGCATACATTGCTTACTATTGAAGATAACGAGATAATCAGGAAACAAGAAGGGGAACACTCTTTTGACACTAATGTATTCCTTGATAATTATCAAGCAACTTCTTTCTACGTATCAATGTATGTATAATTGTATCTATATCAAACAATGCAAGAATGTTACTAAATTCCGGCAAACAGAAGTTCAATGCTAGAGATAGTAGAG
This sequence comes from Erigeron breviscapus, assembly GCA_034093135.1. Taxonomy (NCBI): domain Eukaryota; kingdom Viridiplantae; phylum Streptophyta; class Magnoliopsida; order Asterales; family Asteraceae; genus Erigeron; species Erigeron breviscapus. The sequence goes on along the minus strand of CM067167.1, from coordinate 50,716,900 downwards.
CAAACTACATTAGGGGCTCCCCAATGGTATGCATTAATCCACCAAAGACTAGTCCCTGTCAGCGCCACATCAGCAAAAAACACTCCAAGGACTAATCCCCCCAAAATGCACCCAATGCACTCATCCCTCAAGGACTAGTCTTGGACCCACTAATTTTTTTGTCTTCTTCTTTGTATATAGGATTAAAAAAAAAAAATACCCAAAGACTCGTCCCTGCAGGGACTAGTCCATCGGACGAGCAAGCGGACGAACAAGGGACGAGTCCCACCCAACGGTGTGGACTCGTCCGTCCACCTAAAGGCAAACAGAAGTTCAATGCTAGAGATAGTAGAGCAAACTACATTACAATACTAAACCTATAAAGTTAGCATTCAACTTATGAAACTCTAGACCATGTTATTGTATAATGCTACTTCAATTTGTACCAACTAGACAATAGTACAAGTTACCATATAATCAATATAACATACCCAAACAAGCTACCGGTTTCTGGTCATTGGGCACAGTAGATAGTAACTTTTACGATATAATGAGTATCAAACTATACAAAGGAAGACCGAGTACAATCACAGACGCCACATCATTTTTTCATCCCATTACACACACACACATATGTACACCTCATGCCTACACCGGATGCTCTCATACAAGCCAAAATAGGCTTTTAAGTAAGAAACCAGGGTGTATCTTACTTAAAAGCCTATTTTGGAGAGCATCAATTAGTTATATTCCTATATTAGCAACATTAATCACATAATAGTAAGAAACTAATTTATAGTTGTAGATAGATATATGTATATTAGTGGGTACCAAATGGTACATGGATCAGGGGGTTTCCATCCAATTACCTTTTTTTTTTTTTTAGATATAGGTATATTGAAACATTTAGATATCCAAGCACCATCATCACATGCAAATCCAAAAAAAACAAACAAACTAATATTCACATGCATAGTCCTCTGTTTTCACCATCATCAGCAGCACTGGCACCATTATCACTTAAAAGATGACTTCTCAGATCTAGCCTCAAAAACAATCTTCCCCATAAGTTCACCGACAACTTTAATGTAAGCCTTCAAACTCTCAATACCGCCACCACCACCGGCCTCGGCGGCAGTTAGAGCTTCGTTTTCGATCTGGCGAGCTATGACTTCAGCTTCATTGGTAGGGAGCTGGCGGCCGAGAACGGAAGTTACGGTTGCCCAAGAGAGCTCTTTGATGATACGGTTGATTACGGTGTCGCGTATTATTTGTGATGGCGGCCAAATAATTATAGGTATAGGTGAATGCAGATTTCACCGCCAAACAAAGAGGTGTGAAGAAAGAGTGCTCTTAGATGGTTCCAGTCCATCCAGGTCCAGATTGCCAATATTGAGTCAAGGTTCGCCAGTGAGCCTGGGCAGGTCTGCCACAGTGGAAGGCAAGGTCAATGATAGAGTTCCACATTTGAACAAAGTCAAAGCTTTTGAAGTTGATGCAAGTTAATTTAGAAGAAGGGAAGATTATTCTTTGCATGCAGGAAGTTGACCAACCGGGTATGATTGGAACCGTTGGAAGCATACTTGGTGAAGAGAATGTGAATGTGAGCTTCATGAGTGTTGGAAGGATTGCACCACGAAAGCAAGCCATTATGGCGATTGGTGGGATGGGACGATCGAGCGCTACCAAGTAAAGCGGCTGCAGTCGAGGTCAGTTTGTTTTTCTAGTTTTGTAGTGTTTTTTTAGTAAACTGAGTTGGTGATGGTGGACTGGTTTTGGTTTAGATCCCAGTTTTGATGAAATTGGTGTTGCCAAAGGGAAATATTTTTGGATTTGTATCTTTATTCGTGATTGTTGTCCTTCATATGGAATAATGCGCTTGAGTTGTATGCTTAATCAAGTTGCTATGCTACTTAATGAAAGTTGAAGGTTTTTTTTTTGTCATTTGGTGATGTCCACATAATGATTCTTTAGGCAAAAGGGTTAAAATTGCTTTCATTTGTTTGCCAAAAAATCATCAAGGCAATGTAATAAATTGCCAATTAAAACTGGATTGGTGGTAACTGACTCCAATTTTTCCATGAAGAAACCACACCAGTTCTTAATATGGTTAATGTTTCAGCATAGGCATGGTCCCGGGCGTGGGGAATACCATTCAGATTTTTTACTGGAATAAGTAGTTGTAGATAGAATGGTCGAATTAGACCACTATGTGTTCCCTGTGGTTGGAGTTAGATCATCACCTCTAGTTTTGTTTCCTCATATCATCTTACATTCCTCACGAACAGTACCACCAACTAACAACATTTTACAAAATCTTTGTCATTATCTAATTTCGCCACAAACAACTCAAATTAAAGAAGAAGATCTTGTCAAGTGCACTGCTTCTATTGTGGATGTCCCTGCAAAAACAACTCAAATTCACGTTTTCATCACTAGGAATTCTTCCAAAAGTTACTCAAGATATGGATTTTTCAAAAATCTGACGGTTATTTTCAAGATTATTGTTACCACTACTCTTAATCTCTTATATAGCATATTAAAGTACCAAACTAGTTATGCTTCTTCCTATAAGCATAAAATGAAGGGTCAGGATCTCCCCCTGGTGATTTTCTCTTCTTCCATTTTGGTTACCCTTTTAAAGTGTCACGGTGTCTGAATATATTAATTGGGTAGCTGAGAATAGAGATTATCCATCATGATTTGATGGCTCATTAACGCATCAATTACTGTGGGTGTTATCTCACTTTGAGTTTCATGCCAACAACTCTATTGGCTTCCTTGATCAAAGTTCATACTTTCCTATATTCATCAACTATCGTTTTCTTCATTACTTAGGTGTACAAAAAGATTTCCCATCAACACCAGTCATTAATGATGGGTTTCTTCAGAAAAAAGAGAATACTAATTCCCCATCTCAACAACTGGATGTTCCCTTTTTGTGCAGTCTACTACAGTTAAACCTCTATAAATTGATACTCGATAAATTAATACCTCAATAAAATTAATAATTTGTCCAGACCCAACTTACTTAAGAGAACTAGTGGAAATCAACATTCGATAAATTAATAACTCACTAAATTAATAAAATATTTCAGTCCTAACACTATTAATTTATAGAGGTTTCACTGTATATACTAGATAGGTGAATAATAAAGACTTTAAACTTATAATATTAATGACTTAACTCGGTTTTATTTCTAATAAACCAATGTTCATATGGTGCCGGACATCATTTTGGCCATCCTTGTCACTACTCACTAAAAACTTGTAGTATTTCCTATCATTCTCCCTCTTGAGTCTTGATGAGCACTTTCAAACAGTTCACACATTCAACGACATAAAATAAACTAGTCCTGCTATGTACTAACCAAATAAAGATGCAATCAAGTTTGTTCTGTGCCAACCCATAACTATTAGTTAGGTATTAATAACACCAGTCAAATCACACCGAAAGATATGCAAACTGTACAGGATTGCCAAATAGTGGGACTCTGATTTGGCAACTTCTAAAGAACCATGACAACATACAGAACATCACTACATATAATAAAGAAAAAGGAAAAAATTACAGTGAACAAAAGTCATAAGTTAGACTACCAACTTCAGCCCTTCTGTGTGATTGTCATTGACCTAGTCCACAGGTTCGGTTTTTTGACCCTACGTCGTGTTCTGTTCTATATATTTCCCTGATTCAGTGTGCATTTTTGAAGCCACATGTCCATAGCATGTCTACCTTGTCTCCTAACCGTAATATCCATGTTACCCCTTTGTGAGATACACCCATAAAAAGCAAACAATGGCAGGTAAATTTGTTCTCATGTTGCTATAAACTAACATATCAATGCCACTAGCAGATCATACATAATAAGTAGAACCATAAATTATAACAAAGATACATTTGAAGGGTCATTGCCAAATATTCAAATAGTGGGACTTTGATTTAGCAACTTTTAAAGAATCATGACAACATATAGAACATCGCTACATATATTAAAGAAAAAGAAAAACTTCACAATGAAGAGTTAATGACTTGAACTGGAACTCAAAAACAAGGCATAGTCCTCTGTTTTCTAAGCCATATACTCTTCCATGTATCGATAAGTTCTTATCCTCGAACAACTTTTCTTTTAGATGTTGATTATGAAAATCGGATACTAATCATCAGGGATTATCACAGAATAACACTACACAAGTTAAATTAAATGAAACATAAACAAATCCTTCCATTTCAAAAGCCTAGAAGTTATCTGATCGACAAATAAACTAGCAAATATTAATACTGAGCACTTGAAGCAAATTAGTTTAAACTGGTCCAGATCTAGTTACATTGTTTTTCACTTCATTTTCTTTATATTTACTTTGGACAAGTTCCAATCAATTCCCAGACATGCACACCATTTATGTCACCATGATCAGATAAACAAAAATTATGTGACGACAATGCACCAGTAGCTTCTGACTTTGACATACAACCATTCTATTGGCTTGTCTCTACTTTCCTACTTTCATCAACCTTTGCTTTCATCACTACTTAGTGCACTAATCAATCACTTATCGAACTCCCCGTCAATCACAATCACAAATCCAAACCTAAAAGATTGGTCAAGTTACTCCAGAGCCTAAGGACCATGCCTAAATGTATCAGATCTTAGGCATCAAACCATCAGAGTAGACTATTAATTTGCTTGATAACCCAAACCTGGAATTCAACTTTAGCATATTCACTTCTAAGAATCTCTATCCATTCAAGCAGGTCTAACTTAACAATATGTTAGCTTCAGAAACAACAAAAAGTTTTTATTCTATATGGCCATTGGGTAAATTCAGAATACGAGTACTAACTTGACAGTCTAACGTGTTCCTTGCTAAACTACCAGCTAAAGTTCTCGATGACAGAGTTTCATAACCATGCCAGTTTCTATCAAAAGGGGCAAATGGCCGAGATTCAAACTGAAACTCAGCAATAAAGCATAGCCCCAAGTTTCCAAAAGTAACAAACTAGCTTCTATCTGTAGACATAACAGCAAACATAAGTTTAATAACAGCAACCTACATCTCAGTGTATCCGATTATAATGTTTAACTTGGGTATAAATTAAACATAAAACACAGCTTCCAACTTTTACTAGCATATAATCTGATAACAAGATACACGAAAGATCAGAACAAACAAAATGTTCTAATGAAGATAACAAGATAATCAGGGAACAAAAAGGGGAACACTCTTTTAACACTAACGTATTCCTTGATAATAATCAAGCAACATCCTTCTATTTCTATGTATGTATGTTTGCATATATGTCAAACAATACAAGAACGTTACTAAATTCCGGCAAACAGAAGTTCAATGCTAGAAATATCAGGGCAAACTACTAAACCTATAAACTTAGCATTCAACTTACGAAACTCTAGACTTTGCTATTGTATAATGCTACTTCAGTTTGTACCAACTAGATAATAGTATAAGTTACCATATAACCAATATAACATACCCAAACCAGTTACCAATTTCTGGTCATTGGGCACACTAGCAAGTAACGTTTATGATATAAAGACCATCAAATATACAAAGGACGACCGAGTACTATCACCGACGCCACATCATTTTTTCATCCCATCACACACCCACACACACAATGTTTACATCTCTTAATCTCTTATCACCCCGAACCCTCTATTCCAACCAGAACACATAAATCACATACGAAATATATAGATATAGATAGATTAGCAACACCTAATATATAGTCATACAGATAATATCGACAAACAACATTCATAATAGCAACATTCATAATCTAAAAACTACTACAAGTCTCAAGCCTAACTTTCCCCATATTTAGCAACGGACTGGCACATCATCACTTACTCGGATACAACTTCTCAAACATTCTGTTAGTCATCTCCTTATAGTAAGCCATAAAGAGCGCCATACCGTCTTCACCGGCGGACGCAGCAGAAGATGCGGAGATGACATTGAACGCTTCTTCTTCCACCTGGCGAATGAGGACTTTAACTTGGGTGGCAGGGATCGGGAGTATTCCGGAGAAAGCTGTGATGAGACCTCCGACGACGGCGTCGCGCATTCCTTGTGGTGGTGGCCAAATCCTGAACGACAGAAAGCAAAAAATCATAAAACAAATCTAAATAAAAAATTAAATAAAAATAAATAAAAATTTTCAAGCCTCACTTCCTACAATACTCCGTGATTCTGTTGTGGATTTCCTGGGTGTAAACATCAAAGATACGGGCGGCAGGAGCAGAAGAGCTTCCGGCGGCAGTTAAAGCTTCTTCTTCGATCCTGCGAACGATGACATCAGCTTCAGCTTCTGGGATCTGGAAGGTCTCGGAGAGAGATTTGTTGAGTCGTTCGATGATGGCGTCGCGTATTTTTTTGGTTGGTGGCCAAACCCTTGACGACTTCGATCCGAGCAGTTTAGTTAGTTCTTCTTCGATTGATAGTTTTCTGGCGGCGGACATGGTGGTAAGGGTTTGTTTTTCACTTTTTCTGTTTCGGTATACTGAGAAAAAAAAAACAAAGATAAAATACTTTTTACCTAGGGTTAGTGGCTGTTTGGCAAGGGAATTTAGGGGTTTTTTTGTTGGGCTAAAAAAAAAACTCCTATGATAATAAGGGCCAAGATAATAAGGTTTGGGCTATTTATTTTGACAAAAAAAAGGCCCATGGAATTTGTTTACCATTGAAGATAATATGCTTACTAGAGGTGTTCACGGTTCAAGAACCGGACTAAACTGGTGGAAAACCGGACCGGACCATTGAAGATAATAAGCAATACTTATTTGACACCTTTAAATGGGAAAAGTACTAATGAAATTAGAGGTAAAAAAAAAAAAAGATAAACTATTTCACGGTTTGAGGAATTATAACAAAAGTCAATTAAAGTGTGTTTAGCTATAATAATAATACGGTGTATTCTAGAGTAAGCTGCAAAAGCTCACAGTGAAGTGAACTTTATAAATGACATGGTAAAATGTTATGCCTCTATACATAGTTATAGGATACTAGGAAAGAGATACCGGTTGAACACAGGAATCCCCTTTACAACTAGACATGGATGAAGAACCATTTAACTTAATCAAGACGAATATCCACGTCCGATACGTCATTAAGTGCTCCTGGTTCGGGAAACACGTTGTCTTCAAGTATCTATGAATGTATATAAACGACCAATTTTTTTAACTTCAGGGATCGTTTGGGATGTCCAGGTCATTGCAAGTCTCCAACCAACATAAAAGATTAGAGTCCTTCCGAAGTTGGAAAGGTGAGGAGAATCACATGTCAGTTGTCACATATCTAAAAAATATCTACTTACATGGAATGATTGCTATTATATAGTCTTTACATTAACGACTTCAAATCTAGGTGGTGTGTACGTTACAATATATCCTACCATAATAACCCAAGTGGTTGCTTAAACAATGGCATCCAAGATTGGGCCAGATTGTTTTCTACGAAGAATGTGAGGAGCTGTGCTACATTTATATCTTTTAGCAACATTCATTTTTATAGAAAGTTAAGTCATTGAACGACAAAAGTGATCATGTAAAGTTTAGTCGGGTTCAAAGATTGAGCATTCGGAAAGGTTTGGAACTCGATTACCAGAAAACGTTAAGGAGGAAGTTGATCTATGAGTAATTATTCTTAGTGAAAGTGGATCAATGAGTTGAGTCACCATTTGAGTGAGATGCTTGCCAAATGATTTTGATTTACTTATTGCCTCATGGGTTCGAGGCAACCAGGTGTGTTAGTGAATTATTTAATCAATATCAATCGGGTTTCACAACTATCAATATGTAAAGAGCACAAATCAAGAATCCTGGTGTCATCATCTCATGTGTTATGCTTCAGTTTACAGAATACCAAAATATATTGATGGAATTTATTAGGAACTCAATGTTGCCTTGATGAAATAGCACCCTGACCTCGCTGAGTTCCGCAAGCAGTGTTGCCATTACGACCCCACAAGGGGGCCTGGCCACTATTCGCGTTCCGGAAGTCTTTGACTTGATGCCTTGATGCATGTACACTCCGCATCTCATGACCTAATTTTATGCCTATCTATCTTGGTTACACTAGATAACTAATATGGTGAAGACTCGTCAGCAGAAATTCAACCTGTAAGGAATGTTTCCGTAAGAACTGTTTCTCACTTAATAATTGCTACTCGTATTAGCCTAAACTGACCAATATAGGATAACCAGAAATGGAAAACAGGTCACAAGTTACTTGTTGATGGATTTGACACTACTGTTTCCAGTTGAAAAAAAAAATGTGAGGAAACTAGCATGAGCTCATAATGTTTTCTCCATAACCACTCAATTGGTGGGTTGTGTAGCTAGATTTTTGTCGGTACTAGATACAAGTGGTTAAATAAATGACCCTTAGTCGAGGTGATATACCCATTGACTTGAAAGTCATGAGTTCAAGTCATACATGTAACAAAAAATTGAGGTTCTATGTTAGACGAGACTTATGTTGGGTTTGCTCCTTTTAAGAATGAAAATGATCGGGTAGATTAGTGGCTCATCTTAATTTGCAAAAAAAAGATACAAGTGGTTAAAGTCTAATCATTTGACATTTGGTGGGGGGTCTAGAAGATTAAATCATACTACGAGTATCTTTTAGATGCCAACACTTGACCCCACCATTCATGTCAAAACATTTTAGACACACATACCATGTCTCATACAATTATTACATTACATTGGGTATTATACATTTAGTAGTGGACAAACTGGGTAGTGTCAAACATGCTAAAAATACAAGTGAGCAGTTAAGAGAGACAACCCCACTATGGTCCACGAGATGATACTCCAGATCTAGATGAATGATACTCAAGGTGAGTTCTATTACAAAAGATAACACTTTTTTTAATTTTCCAACACAAAAATCTCTAGCAGAAGTAAATGTTATGTATCAACTTAGCTAACTGGCTTGGCTACAGAACAAAAGAAATAGTTTGTTTTATGAAAAGACACTCGTGGAATGAAAACCATATATAGTTCAGGTCATGCATACAAACCCAAAAATTAACAGTACATGTCAACAACGGTATCACTACAGCACTACTATTTAACAAGACCAGTGTATAGCAGCTGCAGATATTAGATGACAGACAATACAAACATACTTCAGGACCTTAGTTGGTAATATTTATTGATTGTAAAGTACTAGCATGTATCCGCGTGGTGCAACGGGATTGATTAGTTCGCGATTGGCAATGAATGATGATGATCGACTAGTTTTGCTATGACTCTTTTGCTTAGTGACTTGTTTTATTTATAGAGTTAATGTATTAACGGATGCGTGAAATAAATTATAGGTTGGAAATATTAGTGATTGGATGTAATAAATTGGTCTATGAGACTAAAAGTTATGATATATTTGGAAGATAGATGATTGTGATTGATTATCAAACGAAATATTATATATTCATTTATAAAACCTTCTAGTGTGTAGTGGGTTAATGTATCGTAAAGGAGTATTTATATATATATATATATATATATATACATTTTGAGGAAGTCTTATAGAGAACCAGACTTGGTGCATTAACACACAGAGCCAACAAGGACAAAGAGATGAATAAACGGGAAATAACACAACTACACAAGGACTTGGCACAAAAACTACTAGTAATACCGATTTTGTTGTGGCAGATTTTTGGTTTGTTGTTTTTGATTTGTACAACAAACCAATTAAGCCAGGCACCAAGGTCTTTCGAGTTGAAGTTAAGTATGCTGGTGGGCCACTAGTGAGAACTGATGATCCTGGTGTGTTGCATTTGGGTTCAGTGAATTGGGTCGAGATGGTGAATTTGTGCTTGATGCTAAGGCACAAAAG
>CM067167.1:50684087-50706054 GCA_034093135.1 Erigeron breviscapus | reverse complement strand
AGATTTACACAGAAGGAGACAATGTGTGTCAGTTTATATAGGTTGTGTAAATTTACGTTTTTGCCCCTCCGTGTTTTTTTTTGTTAAAGGATTGTGGCCTTAGATTAGATCTGATCCAACGGTCCAGATCTGTTTCCTGGTTTTCACCAAAATTCATGTTTTTGAATGAATACAACTCATAGGATTTTAATAATCAGGATTCACTTTTATGATTTTTATGGTAAAATTACATAACTACCCTTCTAGTCTGATACCGCGCGGTTTAAATTGCCAGGAGTAATATCAGCCATCGAAAATTAGTGATCGGACGATCAGGAATTGGATCCCTAGACTTTTTTTTAAGAGGTGGACTCATTTTATCTTTTCTCCTATATATATATATATATTCAGTCAAAGTCAAACACCACGTAAGCAATTTTGATGACGTGACAGTGGTGACGTAACATTCAACGGAGGGCTGACGTTAGAAACTAACGACGTTCCCTTTATTGCAAATTTTTTAGAAATAAGATCCTTTAAATAGACGAAAACTAAATAGGTTCCCTTTAATAAGAAATTTGTGTAAAAAGGTTACCTTTTTTGGATTTTTCCCGTAAAAAAAAACCTATATTGGAACTTATTTTAGCAACGGAACAAGTTAGACCATTAGTTATGGTAACTATACATGTTTCACACTAGCAACCACAAACCATTTATTATACTGGCTTAATTTAATGTATCAGGGAGTTCGAATGACGGCTTTTGTAACAGGAAATAGGAGGGGATACAACCTACGACCTCAGGATACAGAGGAATAGAAGCCAACCACTTGATCTACGTTTCTATTTCTTTCCTGATTTTATCAAAACTTACTTAAAATGAAGTTGTAAAAAATAACATAATGTTACTTAAACTGGTTCACTTATATGATTTTTAAAAGAAAAAGTATATGGTATTGTAGTCGATTCACTTATAAATGTTAAGTACTTTCATTTTGTGGACATTTTTAATATTGAGTCTATTTTATTATTTAATTCATATGAACATTTATTTTAGGAAAAATCCATAAAAAGGTAACATTTTTACTTAAAATTCCTAATAAGGGGAACCTATTTAGTTTTCGTCTATTAAAAGGACTCCATTTCTAAAAACTTCTCAATAAAGGTAACATCGTTAGTTTTTAACTTCAGTTCTCCATTAAGTGCCACGTCGACTTGCCACATCATTAAATATTGCTGATTTGGACCTTTTGACTGGGAAAAAAACAATTAATCTGAATCTTCTATAGCCTTACAACAAAAAAGCTGAATCTTCTATAACAAAGAACAAACAAGAAGCTAGAAAGCAAACACTTCAAAACAAACGTATCGAAAACAAACAATCCTTGAAGCAAATTCTTTGTTTCACCTTTTTCACAATCCTTAAAAGCAATCAACTTTTAAAAGGAAAAAAAATGGAAACAGAAAGCTTTCCAGCACCGATGTATAGTCGGATCTCACCACCGATGTCGTTGTAATCAAACCCCACGACCACCGCTGCACTAGTTGAGGATACCCCTTATCCGCTGTGACACCGGCCAATTTGAACCGATTGAGAAATTAGGGTTCATGAGAAAGGGACAAATAACGGGGATAGAGAAATGAGTTGAGGGGGATTTTTTGTTGTGAAAATTGCTATATAAATATGGTGTATACAGATTTTTTCCCAGTCAAAGGTCCACGCCATCAATTTTTAATGATGTGCAAGTCAACGTGACATTAACGGAGGTTGACGTTAAAAACTAACGATATTACCTTTATGAGAAATTTTTAGAAATGGAATCCTTTTAATAGACGAAAACTAAATCTGTTCCCCTTATTAGAAATTTTGAGTAAAAATGTTACCTTTTTATAGATTTTTCCCTTTATTTTATTATATATAACTATTCATTTTTCGTTATAACATTGGTTTTATTATGTCATTTACGATAAATTACGTAGAAAACAAGCTAGACCGGTACAACGCACGAGTTTCACCTAGTTTATATTTATATTTATATTGATCTATAAAAATATCAGAAGAGCCCAAAATGGATAGTTTATATGAGATAAATTTATAATCTAAAGTTTAGAAATAAAGTATGTAGTGGTGGTGGTGTAGATATTAATTGAGAAAAATCCATAAAAAGATAATCTTTTTTCTCAAAATTCCTAATAAAGGGACCTATTTAGGTTTCGTCTATTAAAAGAATTTGATTTTTAAAAAGTTCTCAATAAAAATAATGTCGTTTGTCATCTGTTAAGTCCTATATAGGCATGCCACGTCAATAAAAATGTCCATGTGGACATCTGATTGGGAAATACGCTCTATACTATATCTCTTTATCGCCCCCCTCTCTCTGTAAACATATATACACATAAATTTAATTAAATCCAAGTTTTCATCTTCTGATATACATACACATGCATGAAGTCCATGTGTTGACCACGAGCAAAATTTGCAACCGGGTACTACGAAGTCGGATCCAGCTACGGTGTCTTTTGCCCACCCATATTTTAACTGGGTCTCCAATGTTTGAGCTGTGCACGTGGGATGCAACAAGACCAAATCAAACTCTTTTCTCTGCCAATTTTCTATGTTATGTTGTTTTTTATATCTCATCTTGCTTTCTTAATTGTAGTAGTATTATTGGTTGTTTATTTTACATCACGTGGACTTACATGAATCATGGAGAAGTAGTTACCCATGATCTCATAACCGTCTCTTTTTCTCTTTTCATGTATTCTAGTTTCAATGAAAAAAGGCAGAGTTTTAGAACCAAACTTTTAGTTTGCTATTGTAAGCTAAATTTATTTCCATTGCTAGATCATTATTTGATAGAGAGAAATAGAGAAATTATAGAGAGGATTATTTCACACACATAATGGTTGTATATTACAAGGATAGAAGTATTTATACAAGGATTGGGAGGTAACCGCTCCCTTTGACTCGGAGTTGACCTAACAACCTCCAATTACACATGACCCCCTTGAACTATTATTATTGTTATTATTGACCCCCTAACGTATTTTACATATATCAATACCTTCCCCTTTAAAGCTTTTTGTCCTCAAAAAGGAAAATTAGGAAAACGAATCTTCAAATCATCCAAATACTCCCAAGAGGCCTCAGTCACTGGCAGACCTTCCCAATGGGTGAGTACTTGCACTGCCATTTTGTTGCCACGCCTCACAACCTTCTTATCAATTACTGCCCTGGGTTGTAACAAAAACCTTGGACCTTGAGGCATGGGTCCAGTCAAGACATGTGAACCATGAGCACGTTTCAAAAGTGAAACATGGAAAATATTGTGGATTTGAGCATCATCTGGCAAGTCTAGCTTGTAGGCCACCTGTCCCACCCTCTGCAGAATCAAATAAGGGCCAAAATACTTTGGAGACAACTTCCTATTATGATGTGCTTTGAGAGACTGCTGGGCAAAGGGGTGCAGTTTTACATAAACCCAATCACCCACTTGAAAAACCCTTTCACTCCTATTTTTGTCTGCAGTCTGTTTCATCCTATTCCTTGCACAAGCCAAATTCTGCTTCAGCTTATGAAGCATATTCTCTCTATCTCTGTGTATTTCCACCACTGCCACAATGTCAGTATCACCTGGAATAAATGGGATATGCAGATTTGGCTTGACTCCATACAGAGCTTCATGAGGTGTCATCTTAATAGATGAGTGCCATGAGGTGTTATACCACCACTGAGCCAAAGGAAGCCATTTCACCCATTCCAAAGGAGCATCCATACACATGGTTCTGAGATAAGCTTCCAAACACCTATTTAAAACTTCAGTCTGACCATCTGTTTGAGGGTGATATGCAGAAGACATAGCAAGCTGAATACCCTGCAATCTCATAAACTCCTTCCAGAAACCGCTCAGAAACACTGGATCTCTGTCAGACACAATTGTGTTGGGAGTTCCATGAAGCTTAAAGATATTATCCATGAACAATTTGGCAATTGTGACTGCAGAATAAGGGTGGCTCAATAGCATAAAATGCCCATATTTTGTCAATCTGTCCACCACCACAAATATAGTATCCTTTCCTTGAACTTTAGGTAACCCAGAGATAAAGTCCATGGAAATGTCACTGAAAATGCTTTTAGGAATGGGCAGGGGTTGTAATAACCCAGGATAAGCCACAGGTTCATACTTTAATCTTTGGCAAGCAACACACTCTTTAAGAAATCTTTTGACATCCTTGTAACACCCTTTCCAATAGAAGAGGTCAGTGATTCTAGCCAAAGTAGGGGCCACACCAGAGTGGCCTTCCATAGGTGAAGCATGAAATAGAGTCATTATATCTTTCCTTAATTCCACATCTCTGCCCACAACTAACTTGTTTTTTCTCTTAAGTAACTCATTTTCCCAAATTCTATTAGAAATTTTCTTCCCTTGTTTCAACTGCTCAATCACCTTTGCCACTTCCAAATCATCTTGCCAAGATTGTTTTATCCTTCCTAACAATAGTGGATCAATAGAACTAACCCCCAACTGGAAAATAGCCAATCCCTGGACTCTAGAAAGGACATCAGCAACCACATTGTCACTTCCTTTTTTATAATGAATCTCAAAGTCATATCCCAATAATTGTGATAACCATTTCTGCTGCAGAGGAGTCACAATCTTATGTTCCATGAGATATTTCAAACTTTGATGATCAGTTTTAATAATAAAATGCTTCTGAGATAAGTAGTGTAACACCCGTCATTTAAAAATATGGGTTTTCAAAAACTTTCACCTAACGGTGTCAAATTGCGGAAGAAAAGACTTTAAAAGTCAAAACAGATAAAAACTGTTCGGTTTCTACGTTTAGTTGGTGTTACATGCAATACCATCAAATAGTTTAAAATGAAAACCCAACGGTTGCCCAACACAAAACAACCGTTCAACAATACTACATAAATTCGACATCAAGTACGAAATGTAAATAAATGTCTAAAGAGATAATCGTCTATGGGTAGCTAAGTTCTCCTGCATGCATCTACCCAACTCTCACTCTTCCTGCATCAACTAGTCCTTCAAGCTAAACCTGAGGGAACAACCACATTTAAGAAACAAGTGTTAGCTAACGAATTAGCTAAGTAAGATAACACTATGTTATTAAAACATTTGTCCAATTAAAACAATCTTCATTATTAGGCAAGTTTATTTAGGCACAACACCCATCACACGTTCACACATAATGCATATCAACTTCATATCAATTAGGATGAATCCCCCTAAATGTGCCTATCCTTCATTTTATTCACACATTATCACACGTATCTTCGTTAACTGCATATAAGTGTAACATAAGTCACACCCGACTAGATGCTTCACCAAAAGACGAGTCATACTTCGTCATTAAGGAATGGCAAGCCAATCCAAGAGTAATCCGTATATGGAGGTTGGTCAAACCCCTCGTATTACTCGCCCTGCATTATAATGACCATGTTGCAAGGAGCCACCCAAGCAACAACTACGTTAACGCACTCGTCCAGCTAAGACCAGTACGGGTTAAGCTTAACACTTTCCCTGCATTATATTTACGAGCTCGGTTTCACACATATGGTTTAGGTAACACATATTCCTAAACCGTCACACACATATAGTCTAGGTAACACACATTCCTAGACATTCACACACTTTATCTTCATTACGTTTGGATCCTTAAACGTGCAAGTGACATGGCAACCTAATAAATCTAGTGAGCTAGGTGTACAAGCCATGTAAGCATGCATATATCACACATCAACTTCATTTCTACATTTCATGCATAATGAGATACTTCGTAGTACTACATAAACTGCATAACAATACACTACATTAAGCAATACTTCATTTCACTACATTAGGGACTGCATTTCAGGTCTCATGGTCAACTACATAACCCATAATACCTCCCGTGTAACCCCATATGCCCACATGCAATATAAAGATACCAAATGGAAGTATTTATGATTTGAAACCAGCTTTTCGTTGAATCCCCCAGCGTGTCAAAGTAGTGTATCTTACCTCGGCGTAGTCCACAACAATCAACAACTAGTCACTGTGTAAAGCAACTATGCTCGTCTACCTATAATTAGTAAATGATTATTAGACAAGCTACATACTCACGTCATTAAGGCCAATAACTAGACCCACACACTTTAAAGACTCACTTAAGATTCAGGTCTAATCTGCGTGTCAAAACGATGTTACGGTTCAAAACTATAATTTTGCTGAAAACTGATGAGTTGCGCCACAACATAGAGTTGCGCCGCAGCTCAAGCCTCCAGTTGCGCCGCAACTTATTCTTCTGGAATTGAGTTGCGCCGCAACTAGGCGTTGCGCCGCAACTCCCCTTCAACCTGCACTTTTACAAAAATCGTTTTCCTCCCCAATTCGACCCCAAACGACTCCAGGTCTAAAATATAGATTCAAAACACCATAATCCTTCATATTTAGACCACTACAAAGCATTTCAACCATTAATTACACCATATATGGCTTTAATCCATCAAAATCACTATTAATCTTCATTAAATGATTCCCCCATAATCCAATAATTATTCCTAATGACTCATATAATCAAAAGGACCTGAAGTCAATGATTTAATACCTGATCTACCTGTAGATGACAATAGGGATGCAAAACACTTGGCTAAACACAACCGATTCACACTTTGGAAGGATTTTCGGCTTGCAATTGGTGGAGGAATGCTATGGGGCGGCTTAGGGCTTGTTTAGAGAATGTATTGGCTGCAAATTATGATCTAAGGACACCCTCTAATTCCCTAATCCCGTTTTTAGTTTTCCTCATATGTCAAAATCAACCCCAAGCTTCCTAATCCTTCATTACTAGTCAAAAACTACCCTAGGGACCACATACAACATAAATACTTCTTTAGATGCCACTACATAGGCGTTTAACTACATTATATACACACAAATCCTGCATTATACATTTTAGGCTTTCAAACCTCACACACCATCACACTTTAACTACATATATGCATTAAATCTAATATAGTCTTAACGGCACACTATGTTGACTTAACGACGTTAGTCAACTGTTAAATAAAAAGTTTGGGATGTTACAATTACCTCCCCTTTAAGAGGATTCCGTCCCCGGAATCTCATCAGTAAGGAAGAACTCCGGATACTTCTCCTTCATTACTGCTTCAGTTTCCCACGTTAAGCTTTCTCCATGGTTATGCTTCCACTTTATCAACACAAGGTCAATCACTTTTCAGCGTAACTTCTTTTGCTTCCTTTCAAGTATCGCTACCGATTCATCTACCATTCTCTTCATTGGGTCAATACTCACATCTTCAATGGGAATCACACTTGACTCATCGACTAAGCATTTCCTCAAGTAGGATACATGAAAGGTGTTGTGAATTCCATCCAATTCTGGAGGTAATTCCAACTGATATGCCACATCTTTAATGCGCTTCAGAACTTTAAAAGGTCCAATGAAACGTGGACTCAACTTTCCCTTCTTTCCAAATCTAATAACTCCTTTCCATGGTGACACTTTCAGCATCACTAAATCACCAACATTAAACTCAATCGGTCTCCTTTTCTTATCTGCATATGTTTTCTGTCTTTCTCTTGCCACACGTAAAGCTTCTTTAGCTACATTAACTTTTTCAGAGGTGATTTCAATGATTTCGGGACCGGTTAATTGCTTCTCACCGGGCTCCATCCAACAACTTGGAGTCCTACATCTTCTTCCATATAGCATCTCGAATGGTGGCATTCCAATACTTGCATGGTGACTATTGTTGTAAGCAAACTCAATCAACCTCAAATGATCATCCCATGCTCCACCATACTCCAGTACACACGTCCTCAACATATCCTCCAATGTTTGAATAGTTCTCTCACTTTGCCCATCGGTTTGAGGATGATAGGCGGTACTCAAATTTATTCTACTACCCAACTCCCGTTGAAGACCCTTCCAAAAGTTTGACACAAATCTCGAGTCTCGGTCCAAAACAATAGATAAAGGAACTCCATGTTTTGAGACTACTTCATCAATGTATAACTTTGCCATCTTCGTTAAGGGTACATCTTGTCGAGTTGCTAGAAAATGTGCACTCTTCGTCAATCGATCCACAATGACCCATATCATATCATTCCCTTTTGGCGTCTTTGGTAGCTTCGTTACAAAGTCCATGGTAATATGATCCCATTTCCACTCGGGAATGTCTAATTGATGCAACAAACCATACGGCTTTTGATGGTCCGTTTTCACATGTGCACACGTCAAACACTTTGCTACAAAATGAGCTACTTCTCCTTTAATATCCGGCCACCAATAAATCGGCTTCAAATCTGCATACATTTTGGTGACACCGGGATGAATCGAATATCTACTTCTATGGGCTTCTTCAAGGATCAATTCTCGA
Source organism: Erigeron breviscapus (assembly GCA_034093135.1). Lineage (NCBI taxonomy): Eukaryota > Viridiplantae > Streptophyta > Magnoliopsida > Asterales > Asteraceae > Erigeron > Erigeron breviscapus. The sequence goes on along the minus strand of CM067167.1, from coordinate 50,697,666 downwards.
TTACCACCAAGCAATGGCACCCAAATTCGACCCTTGTATGTCTTAAACCCACGGCTATTTGTCTCCATCACAAGGCGTTTCTTCTTTCCAATACTCTCTTTATCAATATTATCATTCATTAATGCCTTGCTTGAGCTTCTTTAATACGGTCCAATAGTCTCGACTTTGCTTGAACTTGCATACTCATCAATTTGCAAGAAGAATTCTGCACCTTCCTACTTAGTGCATCCGCCACTACATTGGCTTTACCCGGATGGTATTTGATCTCGCAATCATAATCCTTAAGTAGTTCCATCCATCTCCTTTGTCTCACATTCATCTCCTTCTGATTGAACACATACTGTAGGCTCTTATGGTCGGTATAGAAGGTACACTTAGTGCCATAAAGATAATGTCTCCACAACTTCAAAGCAAATACTACCGCCGCTAATTCAAGATCATGGGTCGGGTAATTCTTCTCATGCGGCTTCAACTGGCGTGAAGCATAAGCAATCACCTTGTCCCTCTGCATCAGGACACAACCCAAACCCGTAATAGATGCATCACTATACACAACCAAATCATCGGTACCTTCAGGCAAGGCAAGTATAGGAGCTTCACACAACTTCTTTTTCAATGTTTGAAATGCATTCTTCTGCTTATCGGTCCACTCAAACTTTACTCCTTTCTTCGTTAGTTCAGTCATAGGCTTGGCTATTCGGGAGAAATCCTGAATGAATCTTCTATAATATCCAGCCAAACCAAGAAAACTTTTAATCTCAGTAGGAGTCTTTGGCTGCTCCCACTTTGAAACAGCTTCAATCTTTGAAAGATCTACTTTAATACCTTCTGATGAAATGACATGACCAAGAAACTGCACTTCTCGAAGCCAAAACTCGCATTTAGAAAACTTGGCATACAACTTCTTCTCCCTCAACACCTCCAAAACTGCTTTCAAGTGCTCACGGTGCTCATCTTCTGACTTAGAATAGATCAAAATATCGTCAATAAACACAATAACAAAATGATCTAGAAAGGGACGGCATACCCGATTCATTAAGTCCATAAACGCGGCTGGAGCATTAGTCAACCCAAATGGCATGACCAAAAACTCATAATACCCATATCTAGTCCGGAAAGCTGTCTTTGCTACATCCTCCTTCTTAACCTTCAATTGATGATAACCGGACCGCAAATCTATCTTTGAAAAATATGAAGCACCATGAAGTTGATCAAAGAGATCATCAATTCGTGGGAGAGGATATTTATTCTTAACCGTTCGCTTATTCAGCTCACGGTAGTCTATGCACATGCGCATAGATCCATCCTTCTCTTTAACAAAGAGAACCGGAGCTCCCCAAGGCGAGGAACTAGGTTGTATGAACCCTTTGTCAAGTAATTCCTGAAGTTGAGCCATTAACTCTTTCATTTCTGTAGGAGCTAATCGGTAAGGTGCTTTAGCAACAGGTGTAGCACCGGGAATAAGATCTATCTGAAAAGTAACTTCATGATCGGGAGGAATACCGGGAAGATCATCGGGAAACACATCAGGAAAATCGGATACTACATCAACACTAGCAATAGAAGGCTTCTCCTTTCTTGCATCAATAACATAGGCCAAGAAAATGACTCTTATTCTTCCTTATACATTTAATAGCCTTCATCATACTAATGATCTTTATCCCCCCTCTCTTCTTATCTCCATAAACCGTTATGTGACAACCGCCAAAATTTCAGGTTGACTAATTTACTATTATGTGTGCTATTTAAAAATTTCTGTACATCAAACAATATGAACAAACATTTTATGGCATAATAAACTGAACAAATATTTTTAATAAATTATGGATAATAATTGCCAAGAACTCAAATAGTTATTTGAGAGCTGCTTGTAAATACTTTTTCATACTTATACTATCAATAACTGTATTTATGAATAGTGATCGTGAATAGTGATCGTGAATAGTGAACATGAATAGTACCATGAATAGTAACGGTGAATATTAAAGATAAAAAGTAAATTTTGAATAGTAAAGGTAAAAAGTAAATTTTAAATAGTAAAGGTAAAAAGTAAATTTTAAATAGTAAAGGTAAAAATAAATTGTAAATAGTAAAGGTAGAAAGTAAATTGTAAAAAGGTAATAAAATAAAATAATATAAAGGTGGGACCCACGTCAAATAATTTAAACTCAACGTTGAATCTGATTTCCGAATAAATTCAAAAGTGAATAGTGCTGAATAGTAAACATCGCTTTCATACTTTATTCTTATAATATAAACGTCCAAAACCCGCTCACAGGGGTTAGTTGAGTAAAAATTATTAAAATGAAAGTTGTAGATCTTAATTTTTTGATCTTATAGAAACTTGAATTTTCTCAATAGGAGCCCGTATGCATAATTTAGGATTAAAACAATGTATAAATATATACTACTAGTATAAAAGAAATCTATCATTAGAAACGTCCAAGAGGTAGTGGGAAACACACTTTTATCTACTTTATAATTTAAAATTTATAAATTATAGATCACGGGTCTAATTTGCTAAGTGTATGGACAAAAAGAATACTATATATATACATATCCCTTATTCATGATTAACTTTATAATATAATAATAATATATATAAATCAACGATTAATATAATAATATTAAAGATTTTAAACGTTTTATTATATATCGATCGAATTCGTTACCTACCACGAATGAGTTTCCTATAAATAGGCACCTTCATTTAACTATAAAACTCGTACCATCATATATTCACTTCTAAATTTCTCTCTTATAATCACACAAGACTAAGTGATCTTTCTTCTACAACACTAAGGTGAGTTTCCATATTCCCCTTTTTAATTCTTTTATATGATTTATTTCGGGACTGAGATACATGCATAATAATTATTTTATGTTATATATATACGAAACTTTGAAGAACAATTGCAAAACTATATGATATATAATATACTATGTGAGTTTCCATATTCCCCTTTTCAATTATTTATACATTTATTTGGGGACTGAGATACATGCAATAAAACTACTTGTTATACTTATATGTATATTTTCAAAGTTATATACTTATATGTATATTTACAAAGTTATATATATATTATATATATTTTGTAACTCCACTTTATTTATTTTACCTTCGGGGTAAAATACAAACTCTTTACTGTTATGATGAACACAAGTATTCCAGAAATGTATATATGATTGATTCTAAGTTGCTCTGTTCACTCAAAGTCCTCACTATCATGAACGATTAATTATGGAAACATAAACGTGGGTATATTGAATAGTACTATTGGGGTAGGCACCCCCATCCGTGTTGGTCATACCAACTGGATACGGATGCATTATATTTGGAAAGCTTAGAGGTACCCTGAACAAGGTACCTACTCTGGAGGCAAATAAACACACACTTGTCTAGTTTCGGTTCATGAGCTTAGAACTTGATGTATACAGTATCTACTCTTATATTCTATTTGATCCATTGTGTGATCAAATAGTTACTTTAAATCTTGTGGTTCATACTCTATATTTTTATTAAAAATCTATGATACTCTTTGCTTTATATTGTATCATAACTACTTGACATTGCGGTAAGGCAATGGTCACACTGAACTCTGGCATTTTGTGAAACTATATTTTCTATATGAAAAACTTATGGAACTCACCAACTTTATGTTGACATATTTTAGCATGTATTCTCAGGTAACTAGATGATAATCTGTATGGGACAACTTTCCGCTGCATACAACATACTGGACCATGGCCTACCCTCAGACTCTAGTAAAGACAAGTCAATTTGCTAAAGTCTCTGTCTACTGTTTAATATTGTTTAATATTAAATAAATGTTTTCAAGAATAATATCTTTCATAAATTGTAATATAAATTTGTGAACAATTCTTTTATATAAATGTATTTTAAAACGACAACGTTTTGTGTCGTTCAGTATATCTTGTGTTGTGAATCCATGTAAGTCATACCCCGTCTAGGGCGGGTGTAACACGTTACCACTTTACCATCGGGTATAGGAATCCGAATAATCTTTTGGGAACACAAAATATTAGCTTCATTTCTAGACAACCAATCCATACCAATCACTACATCGAAACCGGCTAAGGTAGTAGGCAATAACTGGACCGGAAACAAACGACCTTCAATCTCAATGTCACAATCATCATATCCCACACGTATATCACTAACCGTACCATTAGCAATCTCTACCTCTATTGAGCAATCTAAGGGAGTAGTGACTCTTTCTAGATTAGGAGCAAATAATGTGGACACAAACGACCTATTTGCACCCGAATCAAATAAAATAGAGGCAGGTTTTGAATTAACAAGGAAAGTACCACTTACCACCTTGTCGTTGTTCTTAGCATCATCAACAGTCATCTGCAAGGCTCTCACTTTTGTTGCTGTCGTGGCTGTCCTCTTTCCGTCGTTCTTCATTTGTGGACAATCGGCAATGAGATGACCCGTTTCTTGACACTTGTAGCAACGAGTCTTGTCCCTACATTCTGTTGCAAGATGTCCCGACTTCCCACACTTATGACACCTTCTTGTCTTGTCGGAACATTGACCTTCATGAACAGTCTTGCAAAAAGCACACCAAGAACCATTCTTCTTTTTATCTTTGTCACCACTTGAGCTAGAATTCCCACGGAACTTCTTATTATTATTGTTGTTGTTAGATGACCAATTTGACCTTCTTTTGAACCCTGCTTTCTTGTCATCAACTTTCTCCACAACTTTCTCGCTTTTGAAGTCATCATCCAACTTCTTTGACTCCTTAATAGCCGCCGACAAAGTCACATGCTGTCTACATAATCCACGATAACTAGCGGGGAGACCATCACAATAAGCCTCAATTTGGTCCTCCTGCCTTCGAACCAGGTGACCAACAAACTTCAACTTCTCCATAAATGAATGTGCATATTCAGAAATTGCACCGGGTTTCGCAACCAACGATCTAAACTCCTTTTCAATCAGTCTTAACTCATGAGTTCCCACATACTCCTCTAGAAACTTCTCCTTAAATGTACCCCAAGGCATCACAGCAAGTACCTCAGGGGCCATGGAGACTGTAGTAGCCCTCCACCAGTTACGGGCATTCTTCTTCAACATCCTACTAGCACACAAAACCTTCATATCATCCGGACAGTAACAAGATGCAAATACTACCTCAATATCTTCAATCCACTCCATAGCACCCACTGCATTTTGGGTACCATCAAACTCCTTGGCACCACATTTCTGAAAGCTCTCATATTTAAAGTTGCTAATGCGTGGTGCATTCACAACTCTAGGTCCACCACCATTCACCCCATTAACACCCACTGCTGCAACAACATTCTCATGAGCATGTTGTGATCTTGCCATTGATGGTTCAGCACTCTGGGAGGGATTAGAGTAATTCCCATCAGAACGCTCACCCCTTTGTTCACTCCCATTCCTTTCAGCATCTCTTTCTGCCCTCAATTGTGCTAACTCTTCTTCATTTCTCATCAAAAGAGCTCGAATAGCTCTCAATTCTTCATGTAATTCTGCTTGATTGGGAACCTGTTCAATCACCGGGTTTGCCCTATCAATTTCCGACCTTGTGGGCTGAGCACCCGGAAGTGGTCTTCGTGGTGGCCTTTGGTCAACACCATTCCCAGCCCCATTCCCATTAAGCGGAGCACCACTAACATTAGTTCCATCTCGTTGACTGTTAGCACGAGTGTTAACCATGTTGTCTACAATGTAATGACGGTAGTTAGTAAGAATTAAAGTGAGAACAAGGTATTTAAGGCTACACGACGCCTACATAAGCTGCATAAAGAATCACAAACAAGCCTCAACCTAAACTCTCACTCAATCCTAACCCGTCCTAATGCACTACATCTCAAAGCTAGGCACACCTACGTAGTCCTAACTTATTCTTCATTGGTTTAAGTCCAAAATCCTACGGTCATGGTCGAACTTTGGTTCACTTAAACCAATTCTCTGATACCAACTTGTAACACCCGTCATTTAAAAATATGGGTTTTCAAAAACTTTCACCTAACGGTGTCAAATTGCGGAAGAAAAGACTTTAAAAGTCAAAACCGATAAAAACTGTTCGGTTTCTACGTTTAGTTGGTGTTACATGCAATACCATCAAATAGTTTAAAATGAAAACCAACGGTTGCCCAACACAAAACAACCGTTCAACAATACTACATAAATTCGACATCAAGTACGAAATGTAAATAAATGTCTAAAGAGATAATCGTCTATGGGTAGCTAAGTTCTCCTGCATGCATCTACCCAACTCTCACTCTTCCTGCATCAACTAGTCCTTCAAGCTAAACCTGATGGAACAACCACATTTAAGAAACAAGTGTTAGCTAACGAATTAGCTAAGTAAGATAACACTATGTTATTAAAACATTTGTCCAATTAAAACAATCTTCATTATTAGACAAGTTTATTTAGGCACAACACCCATCACACGTTCACACATAATGCATATCAACTTCATATCAATTAGGATGAATCCCCCTAAATGTGCCTATCCTTCATTTTATTCACACATTATCACACGTATCTTCGTTAACTGCATATAAGTGTAACATAAGTCACACCCGACTAGATGCTTCACCAAAAGGCGAGTCATACTTCGTCATTAAGGAATGGCAAGCCAATCCAAGAGTAATCCGTATGTGGAGGTTGGTCAAACCCCTCGTATTACTTGCCCTGCATTATAATGACCATGTTGCAAGGAGCCACCCAAGCAACAACTACGTTAACGTACTCGTCCGGCTAAGACCAGTACGGGTTAAGCTTAACACTTTCCCTGCATTATATTTACGAGCTCGGTTTCACACATATGGTTTAGGTAACACACATTCCTAAACCGTCACACACATATAGTCTAGGTAACACACATTCCTAGACATTCACACACTTTATCTTCATTACGTTTGGATCCTTAAACGTGCAAGTGACATGGCAACCTAATAAATCTAGTGAGCTAGGTGTACAAGCCCTGTAAGCATGCATATATCACACATCAACTTCATTTCTACATTTCATGCATAATGAGATACTTCGTAGTACTACATAAACTGCATAACAATACACTACATTAAGCAATACTTCATTTCACTACATTAGGGACTGCATTTCAGGTCTCATGGTCAACTACATAACCCATAATACCTCCCGTGTAACCCCATATGCCCACATGCAATATAAAGATACCAAATGGAAGTATTTATGATTTGAAACCAGCTTTTCGTTGAATCCCCCAGCGTGTCAAAGTAGTGTATCTTACCTCGGCGTAGTCCACAACAATCAACAACTAGTCACTGTGTAAAGCAACTATGATCGTCTACCTATAATTAGTAAACGATTATTAGACAAGCTACATACTCACGTCTTAAGATTCAGGTCTAATCTGCGTGTCAAAACGATGTTACGGTTCAAAACTATAATTTTGCTGAAAACTGATGAGTTGCGCCGCAACACATTATGTTGCACCGCAACTTATTCTTCTGGAATTGAGTTGCGCCGCAACTAGGCATTGCGCCGCAACTCCCCTTCGACCTGCACTTTTACAAAAATCGTTTTCCTCCCCAATTCGACCCCAAACGACTCCAGGTCTAAAATATAGACTCAAAACACCATAATCCTTCATATTTAGACCACTACAAAGCATTTCAACCATTAATTACACCATATATGGCTTTAATCCATCAAAATCACTATTAATCTTCATTAAATGATTCCCCCATAATCCAATAATTATTCCTAATGACTCATATAATCAAAAGGACTTGAAATCAATGATTTAATACCTGATCTACCTGTAGATGACAATAGGGATGCAAAACACTTGGCTAAACACAACCGATTCACACTTTGGAAGGATTTTCGGCTTGCAATTGGTGGAGGAATGCTATGGGGCGGCTTAGGGCTTGTTTAGAGAATGTATTGGCTGCAAATTATGATTTAATGACACCCTCTAATTCCCTAATCCCGTTTTTAGTTTTCCTCATATGTCAAAATCAACCCCCAAGCTTCCTAATCCTTCATTACTAGTCAAAAACTACCCTAGGGACCACATACAACATAAATACTTCTTTAGATGCCACTACATAGGCGTTTAACTACATTATATACACACAAATCCTGCATTATACATTTTAGGCTTTCAAACCTCACACACCATCACACTTTAACTACATATATGCATTAAATCTAATATAGACTTAACGGCACACTATGTTGACTTAATGACGTTAGTCAACTGTTAAATAAAAAGTTTGGGATGTTACAAGTAGTGATTCCAATGCCTAACTGCCATGATTATTGCCAATAATTCCTTTTCATATACTGACAAATTATGCTGCCTTGTAGTCAAAGCTTTACTAATGAAAGCAATTTGATGATTGTCCTGTATCAAGACTGCTCCCATTCCCTTACCAGATGCATCTGTCTCTAACACAAATGGCTTGTCAAAATCTGGTAGTTTGAGGACTGGTGGAGAAGACAAAGCTTCTTTAAGCTGATTAAAGGCATTGTCAGCTTCTTCATTCCAATGGAATCCATCTTTCTTTAAGAGCTCTGTGAGAGGTTTTGCAATAATTCCAAATCCCTTAATAAACCTTCTATAATACCCAGCCAAGCCTAAAAATCCTCTTAATTGCTTCACTGTGTCAGGTTTAGGCCAATCTTTAATTGCTTGAGTTTTGGCAGGATCAGTTGCCACTCAATCCCTTGTGATAATATGGCCCAAATATTCAACCTTATTTCCTCCAAAAGCACATTTTGACCTTTTTGCTTTTAATTCATTCCTTCTCATTACCTCTAACACCTTCTGCAAATCAATTAAGTGTTGTTCCCAACTCCCACTATACACCAAGATATCATCAAAAAAGACTAAAGCACACTTTCTCAATAATTCCTTGAAAGTAGTATTCATGAGTGCCTGGAAGGTAGCTGGAGCATTGGTTAACCCAAAAGGCAACACCAAAAACTCAAAATGCCCCTCATGAGTTCTGAAAGCTGTCTTATATATATCAGGTTCATACATCCTCACCTGATGATACCCAGATCTCAAATCCAACTTAGAAAAAATCACAGCTCCTTGTAATTCATCCAACAACTCCTCAATAAGTGGTATGGGATAAACATCCTTTATTGTAGCCTCATTCAATCTTCTATAGTCAACACACATTCTCCAAGAGCCATCCTTCTTTTTAACCAATACCACAGGGGCAGCAAAAGGACTATTGTTGTTTCTAATTACCCCAGAATCCATCAATTCCTGAGTCATTGACTCAATAATACTTTTCTGAGCTCTAGGATATCTATAAGGCTTAATATTGATGTTAATATTCTCATCCTTAAGTCTAATCTTATGATCACAAGACCTCTGTGGGGGTAACCCCTTTGGTAGCTCAAATACATCACTGTATGAGTCCAATAAGGCCTCCAATTTTCCTTTTGACTCACATCCAAACAAGACAGGCTGATACATCTTAGTGTCACTCTCAGAATTTTGCAGAGTGAATAACTCCACCTGCACTACATATGTTTTGTCTTGCAAATAATTGGTCACCTTTTCCAATGAACATAAACTAACTCCCTGATGATTAACTCCCTTCAATTCAAACTGTTGATCCCCTATACTAAATTTCATAGTCAGATGCTTAAAATTCCAAATTATATAATTAAGAGTTTCCAACCACTGCACTCCCAAAACAATGTCATAATTGTTGAGTTCAATCAACAACATGTCAGCCTTATACCAATCACCTTGCATCATCCAAGTAAAGTTACTGCAGAGACTCATACAGGCCATATTATTGCCATCTGCAATCTTCACTCTTACATTGGGGATTTGAAAGATAAGACACCTTAATTTCATGGCTAAAGGTGTGTTCATGAAGTTATGTGTAGAGCTACTATCCACCAAGATATGTAACTTCCTAGTGCCTACAGAACCAACTACTTGCATTGTAGAAAAAGAAGGAATCCCCATTAAAGCATTGAGAGAGATTTGTGGATCTCCCTGCACCACCAATGGCTGTTTTTCTGGATTTCTATGTATCACTTCTATTTCCTGCACCTCATTCTGACTTGTTTCATTCTTATTCTGTTTCACTTCTGCATTATCCAACTCACAAAACTCCTCTTCACCACAATCATCCACTTCTACAATGAATAACTGTTTTTTCCCTTTGCAAACTCTATTATGGCCAGGAGTAAATTTCTCACTACAATAAAAACATTCTCCCCTACTCCTTTTCTCCTCCATGAATTTATTAGATACTCTAGTGGTAGGTACTATAGCATTAGATGGAGCAGAGTTAATAGGTGCTACTAATAGTAGAGGTTTGGCAGCATTAGTCAACTGTGAAAAATTTCTACTGCCTCCACCCTTATATCCATAGCTACTAGCATATGTATCTATATAATGTTTTATTGCTATTATTTTGCAATTTAGCTAAAGTATAGGTATCTCTTAGAGTTTTTGGCTTAAACATGCGCAGGGGACACTTAATTTCAGGTTTAAGACCTTCAATGAATATGCTAACAGTATACTCTTCAGGAAGGCTAACCTTAGTCAGTAGAGAATCAAATTCATCACAGTAATCATCCAGATCTCCCTTCTGAGTGAGTGCCTTAAGAGCTCCCATTGCATCTTCCACCAAAGTACTAGAAAACCTAGCAGTTATTGCTCTTGCATAATCTGTCCATTTGATATCTTCCATGGCTACATCACTTGAATTCATGTAACCTAAGTGCCACTGTAATGCTCTATCATCCATATGAATGGCCGCATAACGCACTTTGCTCCTCTCAAGCGTTCCATCAATTTTGAAGAAATGTTCACATTTATACAGCCATGAATCAACATTATCTCCATTGAATCTCGGAAATTCAAGCTTAGTCAACTTATTAGGGCTCCGATTATCGTCAACAGTTAATTGTTGATTATTTTTCAAAAATTCAATCTCTTTAGTTAGGTTTTCAACCAGAGCTCTCAAATTCAATGAAGATTCGATTTGAGAAGCCAAATCCTTTTGAGATTGAGCGAATTCCTTCTGCATCCGCTCGTAATCCTGATTTCTGGTATCTGGCGCCATTGATTTCAGGAGGAAGGGAATCAATTAGCTACCGGAATCCTTAATCGGAAAACTGATCGGAAAAATATGACCGGAGATGGTGATCGGAAGCTCGCCGGAACGAGTCTCTGATACCAATTGATAGAGAGAAATAGAGAAATTATAGAGAGAGAGGATTATTTCACACACATAATGGTTGTATATTACAAGGATAGAAGTATTTATACAAGGATTGGGAGGTAACCGCTCCCTTTGACTCGGAGTTGACCTAACAACCTCCAATTACACATGACCCCCTTGAACTATTATTATTGTTATTATTGACCCCCTAACGTATTTTACATATATCATTATTGGCTTGAATGATCGGTGTCCTTTGGAGCCAATTTTCATTACTGGTGTGACTGTACGTAATCGATTATTGGTACAGCCCTTCAGGTTTTCGTGTGGTGAAATCTGTATCACGAAGCCCTGTTGTTACTTATTCATCAATCCATTTGAAATTATACAACACCATGACTAGAGCACATGAAGTCTGATTGCACCAAACCCAGATGAAAAAGTAAGGAAATGGCGGTGGTGGCCTGTGGGTTGCCGGAAGTTTCAAGGTTTAAGGGGTTGTTTGTTTAGGTGGGTTGCCGGAAGTTTAAAGTCCGATTGCACCACCATCATAGTCGCCACCATTTTCAAGCCGCCACCATAGTCACCGCCATCATCAATTCTCTGAAAAAAAAGTTCTACTTGACGGAAAATTAGGATTTAGGGTTTATAAAAAGAAATTGGGGAAAATGGGAAGTCGTGATTTTGATGTGAAGAAGATATTGAAATGTAAGAGATTTTCCGCTTCTTTCCTTATGGGTTGGCTGCTGCTTTACAATTACAGGTTATCACATCTTTCCTTCGTATTTATGTTTATCATTTATTTAGGAATTGTGATTGAAGCGTATATGCATATGTATGCAGGGGCATATGAGGTTGGTTACAAGACACATTCAAGACATCTATCTATAATATAACTAAAAGAGGAGGTTGGGGGTATACTTGGCACCCCTAATCCCCCTCCTTGAGCCTAATTCTCCCTCTAATTAATCCTCTATTTTTCTATATTTTTTTAATTAAAATATTATAGGCCGACCTATATTCTTATTCTATTAAAAATAAAAAACAAATTTTTTTATCCTTAAAACTCTCCCAAAAATTATTATATATATATAGTCTAGGAAAAAACCCTCACAAATTCTCAACACAAAAAAAAGCTTCGACTACCTCACGAATTCAACAAACAAAAAGGGTTTTTTTTATATATTTTGTTCATGTTTAATCATTATTATTTGACATTGAATTCTTATGTTATTATTATTATTCATCTCTATCAAAACATTCGAGATGGTCTTTGTTGATGAATTGGTATGTATTTTTATAATTTTTTAAAAGTTTCTACTATATCTGCATATTTGTTTTTGGGCTTTTTTCTAAACATGCTGCATATTTATTTTTGGGCTTCTTTTATTTCTTTGGACACATATAAATATATAATCTAAGAAAAAAGGAGCTTTTATTCACCTCTTTCATCATCTGACATCTTTCCTTATTTCTTTCTTCAAACTGAAATTTTTTTATTTAACTAATTATTACAAATTAATAAACAAAAGTAACGAATTTGCCAATAAAAAGAAGTTGAAAAAAAGGGGTTAACTGGAATCGATATTGATATGGAGTTAATCTTCATATGTTTCGTTCTTTAGTTGTAGGTTTTTATTTATTCTTGATACATTCCACACAATTTTCGTCCAATTTTCATGAGTGTTTTTTTTTTCAAATTCAGTTTTAGCATAAAATTTGATTTAATTCTCTGTTAGGTTTTGTGAAAAATTGCCATTGAACTTTGGGATTGATTTAGATATAAGTACTACTTTTACAGCTTCAAACCCGACAATTACACTGTATGATTTTATATTTAAATAGTATATCTATACTTTACATATGCGTGTATAAGTAGTTTTTGTATTGATTAAGTTGTGATATTGGTCATAGGGATGAAATTAGTTAAAAAGTTTTGAACTTTGATGTGTGAAAATAATAAAGTTTGGATCTTTTATAATAGGTTTAAAACTTTTGATCTATATATTTTAAGACTACCCGTCCAATGGACGGGCAAAGAGGAGGTTGGGGGTATAATTGGCACCCCTAATCCCCCTCCTTGAGCCTAATTCTCCCTTCTAATTAATCCTCTATTTTTCTATATTTTTTTAATTAAAATATTATAGGCCGACCTATATTCTTATTCTATTAAAAATAAAAAACAAATCTTTTTATCCTTAAAACTCTCCCAAAAATTATTATAAACTAAAACTACATAAAATTATATAAAATAGATGTCGTCCGTATTCCCAATAATTATATTAAAGATAGATAATTATATTTAAAATATATCATAAATCTTTTACTATCAAAACAAATCTTTTGAAATTTTAAAATTATCCTTAAAACTCTCACA
>CM067167.1:50613056-50683087 GCA_034093135.1 Erigeron breviscapus | reverse complement strand
GATGCCAATCTTCTAGGTATCACTAAGGAGGAGTATCTCAGTGTTAAGAATGATCCTAGGATAGTTGACCAGTTAAATAAAATGCTAGATGTTGAACTGGAAAGACACTATCATGAGGATGAGGCTGAATTTGATGCCAGAAGCTTGAACATTTCTTTGGAGAGGGCTAAGGAGTTAAGGGCCAGTGGGATTCTGAAAAGAATTGCCAATGTAAAGAAGGTTGTGAAGGAAGTTATGAATCCACCAAGAAGGGTTCCACAACCTAGAAGACCACTGACCAAAGCTGCCAGGGATGCTGATCTCAGTACATTCATTGAACCAACTGGCGAGGTAACAAATGAAGACATTAAGTCCGCCGTACTGGCTGCTGGTGCTGGGAGCATTAAAATCACTAATGAAACTGAAGCAAGAAACTACTACTCCCAGATCATGTCAACCAGAAGACATGGTGGTACTATCACTAATGTCAATATCACAATTAAGCCAGGCACCAAGGTCTTTCAAGTTGAAGTAAAGTATGCTGGTGGGCCACTAGTGAGAACTGATGATCCTGGTGTGTTGCAGTTTGGGTTCAGTGAATGGGTCGAGATGGTAAATGTGCTGGATGCGAAGGCACAAAAGAATAGGTTTGAGAAGGCATGGGTAAATTTCCTAAAGGGCAAGATTCAACATAAAGAGAATCTGGAGCAAAGGCTGAATATTGACCCTGAAGACACTCAACCTATTTCTCTTGTGACCAAAAGAAGAAGAACTGGCGAAGGGCCATCTGTTTAAGTTCTTTCTTCATTTTATCTTCTTGTAATTTGTTGTACATTCTGTTGTAACTTGTGTAATTTCACTCCTTGTATAAAAGAAGTTACCAGTTTGTAACCACAAGGTAGATAAAAGATTAAAATCTAACAAACACAAAAGAAAAACCTAAGGCATTTATTGATCTATAAAAATGCCCTAGATATCTTAGATAGATTTAAATCAAACAAGTCTCTATAGTTCACACTTGTATAGATACAAAAACTAGAAAAGACTTAGACTATATTTCTAGACAAATAGGGGGAATTTGTTAGGTCCAGTTCCCTGGAACTGGCCAGTCACCAGTTCACACTGACCAGTCACCAGTTGCATCTGGTGACCAGTAAACTGGTGACCAAGAAGATTTGTCGAGAAATATATTGAAGTCCAGTTGCACTGTACAGTTAACGCAACTGAAGACTTCCTCCAGTTGAGAACTGACCAAGTTGAAGAAACATTCCAGTTGAAGTCGAAGACAACAAATGGAAGAAAGAGAATGACAATGGCAGCGAAGCCCAGTTGACATTCTAGTCAGTTACAAACTGGAGACCATCAGTGGAAAGCCCTTACAAAGCTTTACACTGATTACGAGGAATTGACTTGTATTCTTTATGTACCTTTACCCGGATAATAAGCCTTATCTTATTATTTAAGTATTAAAAGGTACATAAAGGTGGTTGTGTAAAGTCACTGTAACATGCGACTTTACAACACTTTTTAAGGAATTAAATGCTATTCCTTAAATGCTTCCAACCACCTTTGTACGGCTAAAGTTAACATCCCAATGTTAACTTTGCCTATAAATACAAGTCATTGCACAACCAAGAATATTAAGTTATTTCACACACAAACGAATAACTTCATACTTTGCAAACCTGCAATATTCTTGGTGAACTTGTGCAATATTCTCTCAATCGCTAAAAGGAACATTTCACTACTTTAAGTGTTTATTGTAGAAGAGAAATTCCGAGTATAGATCAATTGTATTTCATAGGTTGTTAGGATATTTACATTCGTGTATTATCTTGGTTCCGCATCAACCTTGTAATTTGTTTAATATCAATAAATAAATTACACTTTGAAAACTACATATTGTCTCATCAAGATTGTTTACAAGTTATTGTATTATTGCATTGTTCTTTACTTATTGTCTTTTATATAAGTAATCTATCTAGAACTTGGTATATACTTATCTAACTGGTCGTCTCCAGTTTAGTAAGTATATTGCAAAGTAACTCCACCATCGACATAGAGGTGTCTTCAGTAGTACCATCTAACAAGTTGGGACTTACAGGCTTCCCACCAGTTTTTGGGCTGAGGCAGTTGCAACTGCTTGTCACATCCAAAACCGGTCAGTCTACATCAAGAGACATAAGAAGACTGCCTATGAAGTACTCAGGAATCGTAAACCAAATATTGGATACTTTCATGTATTTGGTTGTCCAGTTTATATCTTAAACGATTCCAGTCAGCTTGGAAAGTTTGATGCAAAAGCTGATGAAGGGGTATTTTTAGGTTATTCAGATGTTCGAAAGGCCTTTAGAGTTTATAATTATAGACTCCAAAAGGTTCATGAGACAATTCATGTCACATTCGATGAATCAACTGAATCAATCAACAAGAGACCAAGCCTTGATATTACTCCAGTCGTTCCAATCAATTTTGGTGAAACTGACCAAGTTCATCGGTCAGTTGTTTCACCAGAAGATGTTTCCAGTTACAACAAACTGGAACCAGTGAAGAAGAAGAAAAGCACCAGTGACACATCATTTTATCCCTCCATCAATTTCAACTTACCACAAGAATTGGTGATTGGATCTGATGTACGTGCCACTCCAATATCAAGCACCAGTTCAAACTCCAACTTCTCCAGTTTTTTCAAGAAATGCCTTTGAATGAAGAATTTCATGATGCAAATCGTGACCTCATTGACTCTGATGAGGATGTAGAAGTAGTTTGGACTGATCCTTCTCCAGATGCTGCTGCAACTGAAGAAGATCGCCAGGTGACTTGCACTGATATTGTTGTGCACCAGCCTAGTCAATACACTAGATGGACTCGAGCCCATCCAATTGAACAAATTGTGGGTGATCCAAATAGTGGGGTTCAGACTAGAAGAGCCACCAGTGAGCAATGCTTAAACGTCACCTTCTTATCTCTAATTGAACCAAAGAAGATTGACGAGGCTATGGCAGACCCAAGCTGGGTGGAAGCTATGCAAGAAGAGCTCGTCCAGTTTGAAAGGGAACAATGTTTGGGAGCTTGTTCCTTGTCCACCAGGGTTAAAGAAAGAACCCATTGGTACCAGATGGGTCTATCCGAAACAAAATGGATGAAGATGGCCATGTTGTAAGAAACAAGGCCAGATTAGTTGCCCAGGGTTATTGTCAAGCAGAAGGCGTTGACTTTGATGAAACTTTTGCTCCAGTTGCAAACTTGAAGCCATCAGAATATTTCTGGCTTATGCAGCCCATCTGCAGTTCAAAGTCTTCCAGATGGATGTCAAAAGTGCGTTCCTTAATGGAACATTGGAAGAAGAAGTTTATGTTAAGCAGACTCCAGGTTTCATCGATGAGAAGCATCCTCATTGGGTTTATAGACTGAACAAAGCTTTGTATGGTATAAGACAAGCCCCAAGAGCCTGGTATGATACTTTAACTAAACATCTTCTTAAAAATGGCTTTCAAAGAGGTGCAATAGATAATACCTTGTTTATCTTGAAAGAAAGTGGTAATATCTTATTGGTACAAATTTATGTTGATGACATTATTTTTGGTTCAACTGATGATGCAATGTTTAAAAAGTTTTCTAAAATCATGTCATCTGAGTATGAGATGAGTTTAATGGGTGAATTAACATTTTTCTTAGGTCTTCAGATTAAGCAAACTGAAAATGGAATTTTCATAAACCAAGGAAAATATGTCAGAAATTTGTTAAGAAAATACAAATATGATTCAATCCCATCGAAAAACACACCTATTGCAGCACCATTAAATTTGGACTCTGACCCAACTGGCAAACCAATTAACATAACTGACTATAGAGGTATGGTTGGTTCACTGATGTACTTAACTGCCAGTCGACCAGATATAATGTTTGCAACATGTTATGTGCCAGGTTTCAGGCTAACCCTAAAGAATTACATTTGCACGCTGTAAAGCGTATCTTTAGATACCTGAAAGGGTGTCCTAATCTTGGTCTTTGGTACCCCAAAGGCTCAGGATTAGATCTAATGGGTTATTCAGATTCAGATAATGCAGGTTGTAAGATAGATAGAAAATCAACAACTGGTGGTTGTCATTTCCTTGGAGGAAAACTGGTAAGTTGGACCAGCAATAAGCAGACTTCAGTCTCTATGTCCACTGCTGAGGCAGAGTACATTTCTGCGGCCAGTTGCTGTGCCCAGATTCTCTGGATCAAGAACCAGTTACTAGATTATGGTCCAAAGTATACAAGGACCCCAATCTTTTGTGACAACACCAGTGCAATTGCTATATCTCACAACCCAGTGATTCACTCCAAAACAAAGCATATTGACATCAGGTATCATTTCATTCGTGATCATGTTATGAAAGGAGACATTGAAATTCATTTCATCCCCACTTACAAACAGTTAGCTGATGTTTTTACAAAACCTCTCGATGAGAAAACCTTTAAACATCTCATCAGCGAACTGGGAATGTTAAATCCTTAAAACTGGAGCTTTCTTTGTTATTGAACGCGTCAGTGACACTGATGAAGTTCTCCAGTTGAGGAGGTCCAGATAATCTTTGCTCGCCAGGCTATCGAACGCCGTTGTGATACTATCTTGGCATTAATTGATTTCTGGATCATCATTTTAGGGGGAAAGACTCAAAATAATTTTCTGACTTAAATTCGTTTTTGTTTGAAAATGCAACTGGAGAACTCTTCAGTTGGAAACTGGTACTGGACTGATCCTCCAGTTACCAGGTTCAGTCTTGTCTTAATTTTTATAACGTTAGAAATACTTGGTCAATATTTGTGACACGTGATGATACTCGAGTGTTTTAAACCACTTGATATCGTGATCTGACGTGTTTAAAGCTATTTTAGTACTTGACAACTGTTTGTGTTGGGAAAATAAAAAGTGAGTGGGCGCGTGGGTAAGATAAGCCGTCGTAGCATTTAATGCTGACATGGTAGCATTAAATGTTGACATGGCAAATTATTATTTTATTTCAAAATTCAAACTCAATTTGTGAAAATATCTACAAAAAGGATTTTGTTTAATAAAATATAGTTTTGGGTATTTCATTGGGATCTTGAATCCATTATAAATACCCTTTAGTTACTCCGAACTCATTTACTTTTCTTCTACATTCTTTCATTTACTTCGAATCATCAAAATTGCTTCATTTCTCTCTCTGCTTCACAAATCAAGAACCCTAATTCCCAAATTTCAATTTCATTCTCAAATGGCTCCTAGATCATCCCGTTCAAGAGATGTAAATCTCTTGACTGTTCCATATGCTCCTTCACCAGATGTCAAACCGACATCTGGTGCTCCTAGTAATGCCTCTGTCATCAAACTCAATCCAAATAATCCGATGGCAAGCTTACAAGGATCTCAAGGGTCCAATACCCTTATTGGTAGATTCCAAAAGTTTTTGAAGGATTCTCCAATAGGACCCTCATTCTCTCTAAACCCACGCAAGTTGTTTCACAACTACTTATGTGAGTTTTGGTGCACTGCCGTTCTTTCTTCCGATTGTTCCTCCATCAGTTTCACATTAAAGGATGGAACAATCCAGTGTACCTTGTCAGCTGACGTATTGAGGGATGCCTTACGCCTCAATTACTGGAGAGAGGGTGAATCTCCAGTCGTCTTGCCCCCAAATAAAAATTTTCGCCAAGTACTTCTTGAAATGGGACAAGGAGTGTTTGGAGAATGGGGTTTTGAAGACAAAGGGTGCGATGACCATGAAGGGTCTTACACCTTCATGAGGTATTTTTTCATCCACCTGGTGGAGAGTATGGGTGGGAGTTCTGGTGGACTTGACCAGATTAACTCCTCACAAGCAGAGATGGCTTACTGCTTGTGGAACGGATTGAGAGTGGACTTTGCAGATATTCTGTTTAGAAGCCTTGTTCAAAAGCTGAAGGGCACCAGGGGTGTGTGTATCCCCTTTTCAAGGTTCCTCTCTCTGTTTTAAACATATTCTGGGAAGATAAGCATATTTAAGTACAGATTCACCGTACACAGCTCCAGATATGTTAAGGAATTTAGACTCTCTGGTATCTGAAGCTGGAGAGGTCGAAATTCCAGAACGAATGCAACTGGCATTCGCTTCAACTGATGCACCTATTGAAGGTGAGTCAGAAAGGCAACTGGGCGGGCCTCAAAATAATGAGGGACCCTCCAGTTCGTCTAATGTTGTGGTTGAGGATAGAGCAACCATAACTGAAGCAACCCCAATTACATCTATCCCTGGTGAAGATACTTCTGTATCTGATCCTCCAACAGATGCACCCATCCAGGAAACTGGGGAAGGTCATCTGGAGACTGACCCTTCTGGTCAGCCCTCAGTTACATTCATGGATCTGGACATGAATTTTAATGACGAGGAAATCCTGATAGAGTCTTCGGATTCTGAAGGAACTGAAACAGACTTGGAGATTTTTGAGGCTTCTGTACAAGCTCAAAACCCTTCATCTCCAGTCGCTTCCAGATGCATCAATTTCACTTTCACCCTCCCAGAAAATGTGCCTACTGATATATCTTTCCAAACTTATACCACGCTCCTTCACCAACTGGGCAATTCTCATTTGCTCGAGAAATGCCACCCCCACCGACGCTGTTGTTCACACCTGAGCATTCTCAGCATGAACAACACATTGATTTTCCAGTCCTTTCTTCATCCACCACTCCTATTATATCTTCAACTGCTGGCATGACAACTGGGGAGACTTCCTAAGTTTGCCTCCTCCAGTTGCTCCAGTAGTAACTGCTGCTGGTCCAGTGACACCTTCTCCTTCGTCACTGGACAGTCAAGTTGTCTCAATTCAAGCCGATCTCCAAAACCTTCTAACCAGGGTGGAGGAGATTCAGAAGACACTTGACAAAAACACCAAGTCTTTCTCCAGATACCACAAAGATCACCTGACAAATATTAAGGTGGTTGATCTGGGGATTAATAAGTTTTCATCAAATGAAGACTTGGTGTTCAACAAGTTAAATGAGTTAGTCACTGGCTGCAACAATCTGGCTGGTACTTTGAAAGAAGCCTTTGACCTTACTCAGTCCAAGGTTACAACCTCAATCTCTAATCTGCTTGGCAATACTGTAAGAACAACTGAAGTAGATTTGAGGGAGATTGAAAGGCAGGTGAAGGAGTTGATTGAAAAACCTGGCCTAGATGTAACTGAACTTGGACAGCAGTTGATGACTTCAGTTGGTCAGAAGATAGAGGATACGCTGGGTGCTAGAGAAGCACAATTAATTGAAAGGGTGATATCTGAGATCACCAAGCTGGCCACTCCTCAGGTTGATCTGGCCCCACTCACCAGTGAGATCAACCAGTTGAGGGGCAGCATTGAGAATTTGAACACCCAGGTATCTCTACATGCTCAATCCTTAGAAAAACTGACAACTGAAGTAGAGAATCTGAAGAAGAAGGATGATGAAATAAAGGACAAGGTGGTTTCTGGTCTAGATGAAGATTCTAAGATCTTAAATGAATTGAAAACTGGTCAAGAACAGGTTACTGCAAATGTCTTGACCCAGTCAAAGGAGACCAACCACCTTTGGAGGTCCATTAGGATGATGTGTGGAATCTTTAAAGAGGGCAAGGACATGCAAACATGGCAGCCTCTTGACCGGTTGCCATCTCACCCCTCTAAATGGGAAGGAATTAGGGCAGGTCTAGATGCTGCCAAGGGGGAAAGAGTCCAAAGAGTCCTTGCACCAGTTGCACCTGGAAGAGAAATGGTTGTAGCTACCAGTACTGAAGCTGGTGAGCAAGGTGATAGGGGGAATGTGTTGGATAAGGGAAAAGGTTTAGCTGTTGATGCCCAGCCGGCCACTGATGTAATGTTAGAAACTGGCAATGCTGATATACTTCCTCCAGTTTCAGATAGTGATAGCAGAAGACTGGCTAGACTTGGCAATGATATTAAGGAGAGAAAGAAGATGAAACAAAGAAACCAAGTTGAAGCCAGGGCACATCTTGCACAAATCAAGTTGCTTGATATGAGTGATGCCAATCTTTTGGGTATCACTAAGGAGGAGTATGTCAGGATCAAGAATGATCCCAGGATAGTTGACCAGTTGCATGAAATGCTTGATGTAAAACTGGACAGACACTATCCTGAGGATGAAGCTGAATTTGATGCCAGAAGCTTGAACATTTCAGTGGAGAAGGCTAAGGAGATTAGAGCCAGTGGGATTCTTAAAAGAATTGCAAATGTTAAGAAGGTTGTGAAGAAGGTATTGAATCCACCAAGAAGGATTCCACAACCAAGAAGACCACTGACAAGAGATGCTGACCTTAGCACATTTGTTGAACCAACTGGCGAGGTATCTAATGAAGACATCAAGTCCGCTGTACTGGCTGCTGGTGCTGGAGTATAAAAATAACAAATGAATCTGAAGCAAGAAGCTATTACTCCCAGATCATGTCAACCAGAAGACATAGTGGTACTATCAATGGTGTAAATGTAACAATCAAGCCAGGCACCAAAGTCTTTCAAGTCGAAGTTAGTTATACCAGAGGGCCACTGGTTAAAACTGACAATCCTGGTGCTATGCAATATGGGTTCAGCGAATGGGTGGAAATGGTGAATGTGTTGGATGCGAAGGCACAAAAGAATAGGTTTGAGAAAGCATGGGTGAACTTCTTAAAGGGCAAGATTCAACATAAAGAAAATCTTGAGCAAAAGTTGAATATTGATCCTGAAGACTCACAACCTATTTCTTTGGTGACCAAGAGAAGAAGAACTGGCGAAGGGCCATCTAATTAAGTTCTTTCTTTTCAGTTATCTACTTGTATTTTGTTTTACATTCTGTAACTTGTATAAATTTCATTTCTTGTATAAATGAAGTTACCAGTTTGTAACCACAAGGTAGATAATAGATTAAAATCTAACAAACCTAAAAGAAAAACCTAAGGCATTTATTGATCTATAAAAATGCCTTGGAAACTTAGATAGATTTAAATCGAACAAGTCTCTTCAGTTCACACTTGTATAGATACAAGAACTAGAAAAAGACTTGGCAATATTTCTAGACAAATAGGGGGAATTTGTTAGGACCAGTTCACCTGGTAAACTGGCCAGTCTCCAGTTGCATCTGGAGACCCAGTGAAACTGTCCAGTGAACTGTCCAGTCTCCAGTTGCATCTGGAGACCAAGACGATTTGTCGAGAAATATATTGAAGTCCAGTTGCACCGTACAGTCAACGCAACTGAAGACTTCCTCCAGTTGAGAACTGACCAAGTTGAAGAATCATTCCAGTTGAAGTCAAAGACAACAAATGGAAGATAGAGAATGGCAATGGCAGCGAAGCCCAGTTGACATTCTAGTCAGTTACAAACTGGAGACCATCAGTGGAAAGCTCTTACAAAGCTTTACACTGATTACGAGGAATTGACTTATATGCTTTATGTACCTTTACCCGGATAATAAGCCTTATCTTATTATTTAAGTAATAACTGGTACATAAAGGTGGTGGAGTAAAGTTCCTTTATCATGCGACTTTACACTGCTTTTTAAGGAATTAAATGCTATTCCTTAAATGATCTCAACCACATTTGTACGGCTAAAGTTAACATCCCAATGTTAACTTTGCCTATAAATACAAGTCATTGCACAACAAGAATACGAAGTGTGTGGAAAACATACAACACTTCACACTTTGCAAACCTGCAATATTCTTGGTGAACTTGTGCAATATTCTCTCAATCGCTAAAAGGAACATTTCACAACTTTAAGTGTTTCGATTTTCTTGAGAAATTCCGAGTGTAGATCAATTGTATTTCATAGGTTGTTAGGATATTTACATTCTTTGTATTATCTTGGTTCTGCAACAACCTTGTAATTTGTTTAACATCAATAAATAAATTACACTTGAAAATTACATATTGTCTCATCAAGTTATCTTACAAGTATTTGTATTATTGCATTGTTCTTTACTTATTGTCATTTAAATAAGTAATCTATCTAGAACTTGGTATATACACACTGCAACTGGTCGTCTCAGTTCAGTGCATATATTGCAAAGTAACTCCACCATCGACATAGAGGTGTCTTCAGGTAGTGCCATCTATTGAGTTGGGACTTACATTTTTATGGTCATTTTATCTTCACGCCGACAACTGTTCAAAAAACATCACCCATACGGCCGTTTTTATGTAGTTATCCCCGTTTTGGTGATGAGAATTCCCCGTATGCAGTAATACGGGTTTGTAAATACGGCACATGATTCCATGACATGTCAGATAATGACAAGTCATATCCCATGAAATGGTCATGTAATTTAAAACAGAGAGTTTTATATAAAAACAAAAGATAACTAATTTTCTCTTTATATTATATAAATATGAGATGATATGTTTTCGCTTAGTTTCCATTTGTAAGAGCACTCCACTTTGGATTGTGAATGATTTGTCATTTTTTTTAGGGTTTAGTGTGCCGGAATGCAATAAACTATGCCCAAAAAGTTATAGTGTGCACGAACTAACGTTTTCTTTTATTCTATGGCGGGAAAATGGTTAAATATACTAAAGTAGCATAAAGCTGATAAGGAACCGGTCACCCTATTTATATATACATACATACATATATATATTAAAAAGAAACATTTGCAGACAGACATTAATCTCTCTCCCTCCCTCCCCCTTCTCATGACCTCCGCCGCTAGACCACGCTCCATCTCGCCGGAAAACTTCTATTCTTCTCTCTCTCTGTCTGTCTCTCTCTGTCTCACACTTTTCAGATTTCGGCGACCCCCCACCGCTGCTCCATTTCGCCGGAAAAACGGGTACACCTCAAAAAAATGCTACAAAATTAACCTCAAAAAAATGCTACAAAATTAACCTCTATCATCATAATAAAGGACGACCACCCCATCGTACCGACGCCGCACCTCTTGAAGGTAACCACCGTCACGTCGCGCCACCACTTGAAGGTAACCACCGTGCCGCCACCCCCATCGTACCGACGCCGCACCTGAAGAGAAAACTATGTTCACCACAAATATCTGCAATCTTGAATGGAATTTGGATTTTCTAAAAATGTGGATTTGTTTATGCAATTATTATCTCTTTTTATTTATGTGTTTTAAAAAATTTAATTTGGGGATTTTTGAAATTAGGGGTTTTTGAAGATAAATATCTGCTTTTCAAGAATTTTTTTTTGAAGATACGATACTAAACCATATGGAGATAATACGTATTGTTAGGAAAAAATAAGCCTTCAAGAACAATTGTGTA
This sequence comes from Erigeron breviscapus, assembly GCA_034093135.1. Lineage (NCBI taxonomy): Eukaryota > Viridiplantae > Streptophyta > Magnoliopsida > Asterales > Asteraceae > Erigeron > Erigeron breviscapus. The sequence goes on along the minus strand of CM067167.1, from coordinate 50,671,849 downwards.
TACTCTTTGTCAAGAGGATGCGTCTATGCTGTGTATACTCTTCCATAATGTTGAATTGGAATGTTATTTGAGTACCATTATGGGTTAGGTTTAGATGTATTATCTGGGTTTGGGGTTAGTTGATTGATGATGATGATTTGAGCAGCTATAGATATATGTGGGTATAGTGTGTGTATGTGTGTGTGGTGGTGAAGTGTATATATATATATACGTAATTTTAGCTGATAAGCATTTTTTTAGTTTTGTTTAATAAATTAAATCCACATAAGCAAGCCACATAAGCGGTCAACACTATAAATTCAAAGGTGGTAACCGGCTAACTTTATATCAGGTCAATTTTGAATGCAATATAACTTTTTAGCAGGTTCCCGCCATAGAATAAAAGAAAACGTTAGTTCGTGCACACTATAACTTTTTGGGCATAGTTTGTTGCATTCCGGCGCACTAAACCCTTTTTTTTATATTAATTTATAAATATTTAATTGTCATGTGTTTATCCATGTCATCTATATTAATCTTAATCATTAACTTTAACTTATAATATATGATAATGATTTCTTTCTCTCTTTTTTTGATAAAAAAACATGATTTACTAATATACGAGTTTGATGATAAGCACAATAACTTAATGATGATTCTTTTTTGGCAAATAATATTGCAAAAGATTTCGTATTTTGTATTTTGATCATATATGAGCATAAAGATTGTTTACTATATTATATTTAACAGATATAGATCATAAAAAGGTTTTTATGATTTTATAAATATTATGTTTAATTGGTCATGCTTTAACATAGTTGATGTATATAATATATTTATAAGTTATAATTTTATTATTTGCATCAATATTAATCTGACAGTTTTTTATATTATCATAAATCATAAATAATAATGTAACTATCAATTGTTTTTCAATTACATTTTTATCAGCCCCGCACAACGTGCGGGTTTAATAGAAAATGGCCATAGGGGGACAATCACAATCCAAATTACCCTCTCCAAAAGCTATAACTGAAACGTAACATAAATTAAAAAGAAAATGTGACAAATGGTTCTTGTGCTTGTCTAATATTATTTTAATGATAGGGTTAAGTGTATGGAAATGTAATTAACTATGACCGAAAAGTTATTGTGTGCATGAACTTACAGAACCTCTATTGTATGCATGAACTAAAATTTTTTTTAATAATACACGAATGACCTGTTTAAAGGGTAACCGGTCACAATTTGACTTTTTATGTGGCTTGATGACTTTGGATTCACACTTACCAGATAATATTCATAATATACCAAAAACAACATATTCATCAGATTTATATAAATCTATAGACCCCAAATAAACCTCCAAATTATATGCTCCCTATATTTTTGATATATAATATCCCTAAAGATCTATATGAAAACCTATCAAATCATATAACATTAAATCTGATCAAGATCTTCAAATCGGGATCTACCAAAATGATGCGCGACGGTGGTGCGTGGTGGTGGTCGGCTGTGGCTGGTGCCTAGTGGTGGTCGACGGGGGTTCCCGGTGGTGGTGGACGGTGGTGCATCGTGGTTGAAGAAGTTATGGAGGATAATGATAATGTGAATCAATTAACTTAAGAAGATGACGAGAAATCAAGTTTAGATGAAGACTCTGAAGACGAAAATACTGATCTTGATGACTCAGAAGCTGATCGGATTATTGTAGGAGCAAACAGTGATGAAACAGAAGAAGGGGAAAGTTTAGAAATGAAGCTTTTTGTTGGTGGCATTTTTGGGTTTGAAAATTATACCTGAATTTGTTAGGTTGAAGATGAAATCTGGGTTTGTTGATGAAACCGGGCCCACATAAGCCTTTACCCGGTTTCGTGATACAATAGACATTTAGCAGGGTTCATGCATACAATAGAGGTTCTGTAAGTTCATGCTCACAATAACTTTTCGGTCATAGTTAGTTACATTCCCATGCACTTAACCCTTTAATGATATTATTATTTTTAAAAATGTTTTGTATCAAAAGTTATTAGTAGGATATATATGTTAATTATATCTTTTGTAACGATATAAAGTTAAATGTAAATATCATATGCTAAATATTTTATATATTAGAGATCCTTAATAAAATGCTAAATTTTTATAATATCGTGATTTAACAAACATAGAGAAAAAATGTTAAAAATGGTAATGTTGCCATTTTTTCCAGTCATTTTTTTTTTGATTATTTAAGCACGGTATACATATCCGTAATATCTTTATCTAATATCATAAAATACTAACGACGTAAAACTAAATACTTATAAATATATATATTACGTTATATGATAAAAATCCGATATGAACTCATAATTTAGTAAAATGTACCACATAAAACAAAAGGAGATAGTATAATGTAAAATAACAAAATGAAAAAAGTGATTTTAAAAAGTATAATATAAAACTTAGGAATTATTTTCCATAATTATATCTTTAAAATAATTACTTTCGATAATTACAAAATGTTGTAATTACTTTCCATGACCATATTTAAATTTATTAAATTAAAATTAAGTATAAAAAAGTTAAAAAATGTATATGGCATCATCATATTGATCTAATGGCTTTAATTAACATTTAAACTTTATCTAAGGGTCCAAACTTTTTTATTTTGAAGTTAAGATTTTTCTTTTATATATATATGAGTTAATTACACCTTTGGTCCCTGTCGAGGGTTAAAAATTACCGTTTTCATCTCTACCTTTCATATTTTTGTATTTTGGCCCTTTTCTCTACCTTTTATACCCAAATTATATATTTTCTTTTGTATTTTCTTACACACATCTTTCTCTCTCTTAATCATCTTCTCCATCTGGCTTTCATCTGGGTTCCATAACAAAATGCCAATTTATTCATGTGGTGAGGTTGCTGTGATTCGCACATCTTGGACTCCACGAAACCCAGGTAGGAGGTTCTATAGTTGCCCTAAAAGACGATCTTGTTGCACCCAATTTATTGGATGGCATGATCCTGTTATGTGTGAACGTTCGATGGACATCATTCCTGGGCTATTAAGGTCAAAAAACGCACTGGAGGTTGAAGTTCATACGAAGAATCAACAAATCAAGAAATTAAAGTTATATCTTTTGGTTTCTTTTATTGTTATTTTAATGTTGCATTAAGTAATTCTAGGTTAGGGTTCCATTGTGGTAGTTGCTGATGATGTAATTTAGGTTTATATGCCTAAGTATTGTAAAATCAATTACCTAATTATGTATGAATTATGTATATATGTGTTGAATTTGTCAATTTTGACTTCATGTTTGACTTTTGATTAAGTATACTTTGTCTTTGTCAATTATGACTTGTTTTGAGTATATATGTGTGAAATAAACAGACATATAAAGATAGCTAAATTTGACATTGATACCTAAATTGACAATTGCACAAGCATAAACATAGATAGCTAAATACTCATAAACAGACAATTATAGATAAAGTTACATTGTTTCAAAATCATAAACTTAAACAGAAAGCAGAAAGCATAGGAATTGTTTCACAAGCAGAAAGCATCACAACCATCATCCAAATTACATCAGTTTTGAAAATACATAAAATTAAACACACATAAACTTAAAACACACATAAAGATAAGCATTGTTTCATAATACATAAACTTTAACACACATATCCTTTCCATTACACCAGTTTTGAAAATACATAAACTTAAACACACAAACTTAAAACACACATAAACTTAAAACACACATAAACTTAAAACACACATAAACTTAAAACACACATAAACTTAAAACACACATAAACTTAAAACACACATAAACTTAAAACACACATAAACTTAAAACACACATAAACTTAAAACACACATAAACTTAAAACACACATAAACTTAAAACACACATAAACTTAAAACACACATAAACTTAAAACACACATAAACTTAAAACACACATAAACTTAAAACACACATAAACTTAAAACACACATAAACTTAAAACACACATAAACTTAAAACACACATAAACTTAAAACACACATAAACTTAAAACACACATAAACTTAAAACACACATAAACTTAAAACACACATAAACTTAAAACACACATAAACTTAAAACACACATAAACTTAAAACACACATAAACTTAAAACACACATAAACTTAAAACACACATAAACTTAAAACACACATAAACTTAAAACACACATAAACTTAAAACACACATAAACTTAAAACACACATAAACTTAAAACACACATAAACTTAAAACACACATAAACTTAAAACACACATAAACTTAAAACACACATAAACTTAAAACACACATAAACTTAAAACAAAGCATAAACTTAAACACAAGCAGAAAGCATCACAACCATCATCCAAATTACATCAGTTTTGAAAATACATAAAATTAAACACACATAAACTTAAAACACACATAAAGATAAGCATTGTTTCATAATACATAAACTTTAACACACATATCCTTTCCATTACTTGTTGACAGTCTTCTTGGCCACAATCTTCTTGTTCTTCATTGGAACCCCTCCTCGAAAGGCCTCAAGTATTATGCTCCTTTTTGTACGTTTGCCAGGTGATTGAGGCTGCCTAGATGCTTGAGGCTGACTTGATGTTGTGTACTTTCAGTTGGTTGTGGTCTTTGAGTAGGTGGTGCACTTTGAGACTGGGATCTTGCTCCTTGACCCTTACAACCCCTTGAGTTATGGCCTAAATTACCACACAATCCACAAGTTAGTGTTTTCAGCTTCCTTGCATTATTATCACCACTCTTAACCAATTTTTCCTCATCAAATGATCTCTTCCTCTTTTTCTTTGGCCTTCCAACAAGATTGCGATGGATTGGGGGTGTTATTCCAATTGGGTATGGCCAGAGACCTTTCCCACATGTTTACACCATTAATACCACCTATCAAGTGAGAGTACACCTGCCTCCATGTACTTAGCCAATAACACTCATCAACCCAAGTTGTCTAACAGTTTGTACATCATCACCAGACTCCTCACCACTTGTAAAGTTATCATTGTAAGTGCACGTTCTGGTGCACAATTTGTGTCCGATGCATCTCAATTAAAGGGCTGTTACTTTACAGAGATTATCCAGATAACTGGACAAACTCGTGTGAACAGTAACACGAGTTTGGACAAACTCGTGTGAACAGTAACACGAGTTTGGACAAACTCGTGTGAACAGTAACACGAGTTTGGACAAACTCGTGTGAACAGTAACACGAGTTTGGACAAACTCGTGTGAACAGTAACACGAGTTTGGACAAACTCGTGTGAACAGTAACACGAGTTTGGACAAACTCGTGTGAACAGTAACACGAGTTTGGACAAACTCGTGTGAACAGTAACACGAGTTTGGACAAACTCGTGTGAACAGTAACACGAGTTTGGACAAACTCGTGTGAACAGTAACACGAGTTTGGACAAACTCGTGTGAACAGTAACACGAGTTTGGACAAACTCGTGTGAACAGTAACACGAGTTTGGACAAACTCGTGTGAACAGTAACACGAGTTTGGACAAACTCGTGTGAACAGTAACACGAGTTTGGACAAACTCGTGTGAACAGTAACACGAGTTTGGACAAACTCGTGTGAACAGTAACACGAGTTTGGACAAACTCGTGTGAACAGTAACACGAGTTTGGACAAACTCGTGTGAACAGTAACACGAGTTTGGACAAACTCGTGTGAACAGTAACACGAGTTTGGACAAACTCGTGTGAACAGTAACACGAGTTTGGACAAACTCGTGTGAACAGTAACACGAGTTTGGACAAACTCGTGTGAACAGTAACACGAGTTTGACTAAACACGTGTTACTAGCACGCGTTTGAGTTTGGAGCTTAGCACGCGTTTAGGTTCTTAAACTCGTGGCACTGTTCACGAGTTTGCCGAAAAACGTGTTTGAGTTGTCGAAATGGAATCGAGGTTCAAGTATGTTTCGGTGTGGAAGGATCACAGCAGAAGACAACGATACATTGAAGCATAGAAGACAGGGTTGTAGAAAAGCTAAAAAAAAAAAAAAAAAAAAAAAAAAAAAAAAAAAGTATTTTGGCGGGAAAAATAATTTTTGTCCATGGTCTTAAAATGGCATGATTCATGGAGATTTGAAGTTTGGTAGCGTTCGAAAATTTTCGGTCCGTTTTTGTGCGATTTCGGCACGTTTTGGATGAAAATTTTCGGCAATTATCAAATTTTTCCCACAGCCTTAGAAATAAAAATTTACGTGAATACCAATGTTTCACGTAAATGTGTTTTTCCTCGGAAATTTGGAGGGAAAACGAATATACCCTGTTTGGCGAAGAGCTGCTGCTGTAATGAGCTCTAGGCCATTTTGAAGAACCTCTATGAATAGGAGATCTTGTAACCTAAGCTTATACTACCTTTCCAAGTTTTGCAGAGAAAAGGGGGAGATACTTTTATCAACCAGATTTCTGAGCTGAACTGGTAATTGGTATATCACAGAAGGGCTAGATTTCAGAATTTTACAGAGAAAAGGGGGAGATAAAAAATTTCAGATTTCTGAGTAAAATTCTGTGCTACTTGAGAGACAAACCAAGATCTGTGTTTAGATGATGGTGTGCTTAATGTGAAATATGCTCAAGTATCAAATAGATAGCAGTTGTGGAAACTTTGTCGAAATATTAGAGCAACGAAGTTGGTCATCTGTTGTTAAGTAATTGAAGATTGAACCTATTTATATTCCAAGAATAGAGATGATTATCAGGCGATCATTTATTGTGATTGCGAGATTAAAGATCTTTATATTTGGCGGTGTATACAACTGAAGGGGAGATCTGATAGGACAAACTCGTGTGAACAGTACCACGAGTTTGGACAAACTCGTGTGAACAGTACCACGAGTTTGGACAAACTCGTGTGAACAGTACCACGAGTTTGGACAAACTCGTGTGAACAGTACCACGAGTTTGGACAAACTCGTGTGAACAGTACCACGAGTTTGGACAAACTCGTGTGAACAGTACCACGAGTTTGGACAAACTCGTGTGAACAGTACCACGAGTTTGGACAAACTCGTGTGAACAGTACCACGAGTTTGGACAAACTCGTGTGAACAGTACCACGAGTTTGGACAAACTCGTGTGAACAGTACCACGAGTTTGGACAAACTCGTGTGAACAGTACCACGAGTTTGGACAAACTCGTGTGAACAGTACCACGAGTTTGGACAAACTCGTGTGAACAGTACCACGAGTTTGGACAAACTCGTGTGAACAGTACCACGAGTTTGGACAAACTCGTGTGAACAGTACCACGAGTTTGGACAAACTCGTGTGAACAGTACCACGAGTTTGGACAAACTCGTGTGAACAGTACCACGAGTTTGGACAAACTCGTGTGAACAGTACCACGAGTTTGGACAAACTCGTGTGAACAGTACCACGAGTTTGGACAAACTCGTGTGAACAGTACCACGAGTTTGGACAAACTCGTGTGAACAGTACCACGAGTTTGGACAAACTCGTGTGAACAGTACCACGAGTTTGGACAAACTCGTGTGAACAGTACCACGAGTTTGGACAAACTCGTGTGAACAGTACCACGAGTTTGGACAAACTCGTGTGAACAGTACCACGAGTTTGGACAAACTCGTGTGAACAGTACCACGAGTTTGGACAAACTCGTGTGAACAGTACCACGAGTTTGGACAAACTCGTGTGAACAGTACCACGAGTTTGGACAAACTCGTGTGAACAGTACCACGAGTTTGGACAAACTCGTGTGAACAGTACCACGAGTTTGGACAAACTCGTGTGAACAGTACCACGAGTTTGGACAAACTCGTGTGAACAGTACCACGAGTTTGGACAAACTCGTGTGAACAGTACCACGAGTTTGGACAAACTCGTGTGAACAGTACCACGAGTTTGGACAAACTCGTGTGAACAGTACCACGAGTTTGGACAAACTCGTGTGAACAGTACCACGAGTTTGGACAAACTCGTGTGAACAGTACCACGAGTTTGGACAAACTCGTGTGAACAGTACCACGAGTTTGGACAAACTCGTGTGAACAGTACCACGAGTTTGGACAAACTCGTGTGAACAGTACCACGAGTTTGGACAAACTCGTGTGAACAGTACCACGAGTTTGGACAAACTCGTGTGAACAGTACCACGAGTTTGGACAAACTCGTGTGAACAGTACCACGAGTTTGGACAAACTCGTGTGAACAGTACCACGAGTTTGGACAAACTCGTGTGAACAGTACCACGAGTTTGGACAAACTCGTGTGAACAGTACCACGAGTTTGGACAAACTCGTGTGAACAGTACCACGAGTTTGGACAAACTCGTGTGAACAGTACCACGAGTTTGGACAAACTCGTGTGAACAGTACCACGAGTTTGGACAAACTCGTGTGAACAGTACCACGAGTTTGGACAAACTCGTGTGAACAGTACCACGAGTTTGGACAAACTCGTGTGAACAGTACCACGAGTTTGGACAAACTCGTGTGAACAGTACCACGAGTTTGGACAAACTCGTGTGAACAGTACCACGAGTTTGGACAAACTCGTGTGAACAGTACCACGAGTTTGGACAAACTCGTGTGAACAGTACCACGAGTTTGGACAAACTCGTGTGAACAGTACCACGAGTTTGGACAAACTCGTGTGAACAGTACCACGAGTTTGGACAAACTCGTGTGAACAGTACCACGAGTTTGGACAAACTCGTGTGAACAGTACCACGAGTTTGGACAAACTCGTGTGAACAGTACCACGAGTTTGGACAAACTCGTGTGAACAGTACCACGAGTTTGGACAAACTCGTGTGAACAGTACCACGAGTTTGGACAAACTCGTGTGAACAGTACCACGAGTTTGGACAAACTCGTGTGAACAGTACCACGAGTTTGGACAAACTCGTGTGAACAGTACCACGAGTTTGGACAAACTCGTGTGAACAGTACCACGAGTTTGGACAAACTCGTGTGAACAGTACCACGAGTTTGGACAAACTCGTGTGAACAGTACCACGAGTTTGGACAAACTCGTGTGAACAGTACCACGAGTTTGGACAAACTCGTGTGAACAGTACCACGAGTTTGGACAAACTCGTGTGAACAGTACCACGAGTTTGGACAAACTCGTGTGAACAGTAACACGCGTTTGAGACTTTAACACGTGTTTACAACCAGATTCAAAAATTTCCTAAGTTTTATTGTGCAGATTTATTATTGCTAAATTTTTGTTATTGCACTATTGTTTTTGCTTTAAGTTAAACACGTGGTTGACCTGGTTTGACCACGCGTTTGGGTCACGAGTATATAAATACCATGACCAAACTCGTTCTCTCTTTTTCATTCTCAATTTTCAATTTCATTTTTTTCACTTTTTACCTCTTACACGTGTTTACCATTGTAACACGCGTTTGAAGAATTTGTACACGTGTTTAGGTCTTTTTGGCATACTACACGTGTTTGATCTTTGTTCACGTGTTTGCTTTAAGTTAAACACGTGGTTGACCTGGTTTGACCACGCGTTTGGGTCACGAGTATATAAATACCATGACCAAACTCGTTCTCTCTTTTTCATTCTCAATTTTCAATTTCATTTTTTTCACTTTTTACCTCTTACACGCGTTTAGCATTGATCACACGCGTTTACCATTGATCACACGCGTTTACCATTGATCACACGCGTTTACCTTTGATCGCACGCGTTTACCTTTGATCGCACGCGTTTACCATTGATCACACGCGTTTACCATTGATCACACGCGTTTACCATTGATCACACGCGTTTACCATTGATCACACGCGTTTACCATTGATCACACGCGTTTACCATTGATCACACGCGTTTACCATTGATCACACGCGTTTACCATTGATCACACGCGTTTACCATTGTTACACGCGTTTACCTTTGGTTACACGCATTTACCATTGATCACACGCGTTTACCATTGATCACACGCGTTTACCATTGTAACACGCGTTTGAAGAATTTGTACACGTGTTTAGGTCTTTTTGGCATACTACACGTGTTTACCCTACTACACGCGTTTACCATTGATCACACGCGTTTACCATTGATCACACGCGTTTACCATTGATCACACGCGTTTACCACTGATCACACGCGTTTACCATTGTTACACGCGTTTACCTTTGGTTACACGCATTTACCATTGATCACACGCGTTTACCATTGATCACACGTGTTTACCATTGTAACACGCGTTTGAAGAATTTGTACACGTGTTTAGGTCTTTTTGGCATACTACACGTGTTTACCCTACTACACGCGTTTACCATTGATCACACGCGTTTACCATTGTAACACGCGTTTGAAGAATTTGTACACGTGTTTAGGTCTTTTTGGCATACTACACGTGTTTACGGCGACTACACGTGTTTGATCTTTGTTCACGTGTTTGCTTTAAGTTAAACACGTGGTTGACCTGGTTTGACCACGCGTTTGGGTCACGAGTATATAAATACCATGACCAAACTCGTTCTCTCTTTTTCATTCTCAATTTTCAATTTCATTTTTTTCACTTTTTACCTCTTACACGCGTTTAGTTTAAAATCGTGATTAATTTGTCTTGATTGTGATCGGTTACTGTTCATCTCGATAAACTTGTCCTTCGTGATCTTTTTTTGTGAATTATTATACAGGTATTGCTTATTGCTTATTGTTCTTTGTATTTGCTGCTATGTATAGTATCATGATTAAGCCTACTTTTGAGAAGATGAACAGTGTCACGGGTTTGAGTCTTACGCGTGTTTAGGAATTTGTACATCAAGAACACAAGTTTTCTTACCTTTCCACGCGTTTGGCAAATAACGTGTTTACAAAACCTTTTCAACACGCGTTTGAAGAATTTGTACACGTGTTTAGGTCTTTTTGGCATACTACACGTGTTTACCCTACTACACGCGTTTACCATTGTAACACGCGTTTGAAGAATTTGTACACGTGTTTAGGTCTTTTTGGCATACTACACGTGTTTACCCTACTACACGCGTTTACCATTGATCACACGCGTTTACCATTGATCACACGCGTTTACCATTGATCGCACGCGTTTACCATTGATCACACGCGTTTACCATTGATCACACGCGTTTACCATTGATCACACGCGTTTACCATTGTTACACGCGTTTACCTTTGGTTACACGCATTTACCATTGATCACACGCGTTTACCATTGATCACACGTGTTTACCATTGTAACACGCGTTTGAAGAATTTGTACACGTGTTTAGGTCTTTTTGGCATACTACACGTGTTTACCCTACTACACGCGTTTACCATTGATCACACGCGTTTACCATTGTCACACGCGTTTGAAGAATGGATACACGCGTTTACCCTATTGCACGCGTTTACCATTGATCACACGCGTTTACCATTGATCACACGCGTTTACCATTGTAACACGCGTTTGAAGAATGGATACACGCGTTTGAGACTTTAACACGTGTTTACAACCAGATTCAAAAATTTCCTAAGTTTTATTGTGCAGATTTATTATTGCTAAATTTTTGTTATTGCACTATTGTTTTTGCTTTACAGAAATGGCAGGAAATCCGAGGAATTTTTTCTCCACACACAATCAGTTGATTGATTTGTCAAGAGATCGCAGAAATGTGGAGTTTCATGGGTTGCTTCAGTATTTGGAACGATCACGTATTCATTTCGTGATCACTCACAATCCAGTCTTATATCAAGGTTATCTGCATCACTTTTGGAACAATGCGTCTGTAAGGGTGGTTCAAGCGCAGCCAGCACAAGGTGATAGACCTGCTGTCCCTCGGACTGTTAGGTTTCAGACCACTGTGGCTAATCAGACTTTTTCTTTCTCTGCTGCTGATTTGAGAGAGATATTACATTTGGGGACTGTTGAGGAAGAGAATGGTCCGATAGAGTTTGAAGAAACCTTGGTCAGAGGATGTTTTGGAAGGATGGGACATGCTACACCAGGAGCTAAGTGGCCGATTGCGAAGGCTGGATTTTATGGCCAATGGAGGTTTTTGGCGCATGTTTTGATTGTGGCGATTAGTAATCGTCATGCAGGGTTCGACCAGTTAAATAAACAAGTTGGTTCGCAGATGGTGGCTTTGACGTTGAATAGGTCATATTCATTCTCGAACTATTTTTTTGATATTTTGAAGACTCAAATTACTCAGACTGGGGCGCAGAGGTTTATGATGTTGCCAAGGATAACGATGGCAATCATTAATCACTTTGTACAGAATCTGCCAGTCTTGGAGGATATATATGACATTGTTTCTCCACCAACTCGGATTTGGTCAATGATGCTGAAGGTTAAGGATACTTATCCAAATCCACAGAATGTGCCACTGTTTGGACATTTGATCAATCCAAACTATAGAGCTCCGGCTGTTGGATGGGAAGATGAAGATGCGGTCGAAGGAGGAGGAAATAATGATGCACCACCTCCACCACCACCACCACGACCTCAAGTTCAAGTTCCACGCCACGTCAACGACAAGTTCAACGTCAGGCTCACCACCACCACCACCACCACCACCTACCACCTACCACCACCACCACCACCACCAGCTTATACACCACCTCCACCACCACCACCACGACCTCAAGTTCAAGTTCCCCGTGCGATTCCACGTCGACGACAAGCTCAACGACGGGTTCGTCCACGAGTTCATCCTCAGGTAGCACCACAGGCTCAGCCTGAAGTTAGGCAAGTACAAGCTGCTGATGAAGATGCTCAGGTACATAATGAAGCGATGGAAGATCTGTTAGATCAGGCAGAAGGTGCTAACCCTGACGTTGGTGAGGCTTTTGTACAGGCTGCATTGGATCCAGATGATGTTATTGCACAAGTGGATAATTTCCAATCGTTGGATAATCTGGAGTTGTTTGTAGAATCTAATGCTGAAAGAGATCAAGAGCTGGATCGCTTATTGGAGGATGTAGATGATCAACTGAACTATGTTAGGGCTGATGTTGATCGGGCAAGTGGTTCTTCTTCTGTTGAGAAAGGTTTGAAGAGGGTTCGCACTGAAGTTGAGAGTGAACCAGAGGAAGAGGAGATACCCTTGATCAGACGAAGGAAAGTGCCTAGATCGGGAAAGGTTCTACCGGCTCATTTGGCTGCAGCATTTGAGACTTATAGACAACAAGAAGAGTCTGAGCAGAATGAGGTGACGGAAGGATCAGTTCCTGAGCGAGATGAGGCTTCAGTTGCTGTAACTCAATCTGAATCTGTTCAAGTCTCAGTTGCTCAATCTGAATCTGTTCAAGTATCAGTTCCTCAATCTGAATCTGTTCAAGTATCAGTTGCTCAATCTGAATCTGTTCAAGTCTCAGTTGCTCAATCTGAATCTGTTCAAGTCTCAGTTGCTCAATCTGAATCTGTTCAAGTCTCAGTTGCTCAATCTGAATCTGTTCAAGTCTCAGTTGCTCAATCTGAATCTGTTCAAGTCTCAGTTGCTCAATCTGAATCTGTTCAAGTCTCAGTTGCTCAATCTGAATCTGTTCAAGTCTCAGTTGCTCAATCTGAATCTGTTCAAGTCTCAGTTGCTCAATCTGAATCTGTTCAAGTCTCAGTTGCTCAATCTGAATCTGTTCAAGTCTCAGTTGCTCAATCTGAATCTGTTCAAGTCTCAGTTGCTCAATCTGAATCTGTTCAAGTCTCAGTTGCTCAATCTGAATCTGTTCAAGTCTCAGTTGCTCAATCTGAATCTGTTCAAGTCTCAGTTGCTCAATCTGAATCTGTTCAAGTCTCAGTTGCTCAATCTGAATCTGTTCAAGTCTCAGTTGCTCAATCTGAATCTGTTCAAGTCTCAGTTGCTCAATCTGAATCTGTTCAAGTCTCAGTTGCTCAATCTGAATCTGTTCAAGTCTCAGTTGCTCAATCTGAATCTGTTCAAGTCTCAGTTGCTCAATCTGAATCTGTTCAAGTCTCAGTTGCTCAATCTGAATCTGTTCAAGTCTCAGTTGCTCAATCTGAATCTGTTCAAGTCTCAGTTGCTCAATCTGAATCTGTTCAAGTCTCAGTTGCTCAATCTGAATCTGTTCAAGTCTCAGTTGCTCAATCTGAATCTGTTCAAGTCTCAGTTGCTCAATCTGAATCTGTTCAAGTCTCAGTTGCTCAATCTGAATCTGTTCAAGTCTCAGTTGCTCAATCTGAATCTGTTCAAGTCTCAGTTGCTCAATCTGAATCTGTTCAAGTCTCAGTTGCTCAATCTGAATCTGTTCAAGTCTCAGTTGCTCAATCTGAATCTGTTCAAGTCTCAGTTGCTCAATCTGAATCTGTTCAAGTCTCAGTTGCTCAATCTGAATCTGTTCAAGTCTCAGTTGCTCAATCTGAATCTGTTCAAGTCTCAGTTGCTCAATCTGAATCTGTTCAAGTCTCAGTTGCTCAATCTGAATCTGTTCAAGTCTCAGTTGCTCAATCTGAATCTGTTCAAGTCTCAGTTGCTCAATCTGAATCTGTTCAAGTCTCAGTTGCTCAATCTGAATCTGTTCAAGTCTCAGTTGCTCAATCTGAATCTGTTCAAGTCTCAGTTGCTCAATCTGAATCTGTTCAAGTCTCAGTTGCTCAATCTGAATCTGTTCAAGTCTCAGTTGCTCAATCTGAATCTGTTCAAGTCTCAGTTGCTCAATCTGAATCTGTTCAAGTCTCAGTTGCTCAATCTGAATCTGTTCAAGTCTCAGTTGCTCAATCTGAATCTGTTCAAGTCTCAGTTGCTCAATCTGAATCTGTTCAAGTCTCAGTTGCTCAATCTGAATCTGTTCAAGTCTCAGTTGCTCAATCTGAATCTGTTCAAGTCTCAGTTGCTCAATCTGAATCTGTTCAAGTCTCAGTTGCTCAATCTGAATCTGTTCAAGTCTCAGTTGCTCAATCTGAATCTGTTCAAGTCTCAGTTGCTCAATCTGAATCTGTTCAAGTCTCAGTTGCTCAATCTGAATCTGTTCAAGTCTCAGTTGCTCAATCTGAATCTGTTCAAGTCTCAGTTGCTCAATCTGAATCTGTTCAAGTCTCAGTTGCTCAATCTGAATCTGTTCAAGCTTCAGTTGCTGTAACTCAATCTGAATCTGTTCAAGTCTCAGTTGCTCAATCTGAATCTGTTCAAGTCTCAGTTGCTCAATCTGAATCTGTTCAAGTATCAGTTCCTCAAGCTACACAAAGTGCTTCGTTTAGGCCTGTTGTTCCTATAAGCACTGTGTTTACTACTCTTCTACGTCCACTACAACCGCCTATGATTGGTCGACCTCCAGTTTCTACACAGTCTACTACTCGACCTTTTGAAGCCAGACCAACAGTTGAACCTGCGCATATCATGACGACTCAATTTAAGGTGAATCATTTGGAGACACGAGTTATGTCGTTGGAAGCTCAAATGAAGTCTATGCAAGGGTTAGTTGGGAAGTTAGTTGCTGAGTTGGAGGATGAAAAGCGTCAAAGTGCTGAACTCAGAGAACAGCTTCGACAGTTATTGGCTCAAGGGGGAGATGGTTGTAGAGAAACTGAGTTGAGGAGGAATGAGGATGAAGATGATGATGAGGATGCGAATGCTGATGGTGAGCCAAGAACTGAAGCTCAAGCAGAAGCATCGACTCAGGGGGAGACACCAAGACAAACAGAGTCAGAGATTGCTGGTACAGCTGGTGCTAGTACATCTGGGACTCAGAAAGAGTCAGGAAAAGCTGTGATGGTGGCTCCAGATATAGTTCTTGATGATGATGATAGTGAATCCAATTCAGATAAGCTTCAAAAGATAGATGCAGGTACATCTGAGGTTCGAAATGATGATTCTGAAAATGATGAAAGTTTGGAGGAAGGTGAAATGATTCCTGATTTGGACTGGGCTAATGTTCTTCAAGATGATGATTGTACTAAATGTGCTACAGTAACACGAGTTTGACTAAACTCGTGCTACAGTAACACGAGTTTGACTAAACTCGTGCTACAGTAACACGAGTTTGACTAAACTCGTGCTACAGTAACACGAGTTTGACTAAACTCGTGCTACAGTAACACGAGTTTGACTAAACACGTGCTACAGTAACACGAGTTTGACTAAACTCGTGCTACAGTAACACGAGTTTGACTAAACTCGTGCTACAGTAACACGAGTTTGACTAAACTCGTGCTACAGTAACACGAGTTTGACTAAACTCGTGCTACAGTAACACGAGTTTGACTAAACTCGTGCTACAGTAACACGAGTTTGACTAAACTCGTGCTACAGTAACACGAGTTTGACTAAACTCGTGCTACAGTAACACGAGTTTGACTAAACTCGTGCTACAGTAACACGAGTTTGACTAAACTCGTGCTACAGTAACACGAGTTTGACTAAACTCGTGCTACAGTAACACGAGTTTGACTAAACTCGTGCTACAGTAACACGAGTTTGACTAAACTCGTGCTACAGTAACACGAGTTTGACTAAACTCGTGCTACAGTAACACGAGTTTGACTAAACTCGTGCTACAGTAACACGAGTTTGACTAAACTCGTGCTACAGTAACACGAGTTTGACTAAACTCGTGCTACAGTAACACGAGTTTGACTAAACTCGTGCTACAGTAACACGAGTTTGACTAAACTCGTGCTACAGTAACACGAGTTTGACTAAACTCGTGCTACAGTAACACGAGTTTGACTAAACTCGTGCTACAGTAACACGAGTTTGACTAAACTCGTGCTACAGTAACACGAGTTTGACTAAACTCGTGCTACAGTAACACGAGTTTGACTAAACTCGTGCTACAGTAACACGAGTTTGACTAAACTCGTGCTACAGTAACACGAGTTTGACTAAACTCGTGCTACAGTAACACGAGTTTGACTAAACTCGTGCTACAGTAACACGAGTTTGACTAAACTCGTGCTACAGTAACACGAGTTTGACTAAACTCGTGCTACAGTAACACGAGTTTGACTAAACTCGTGCTACAGTAACACGAGTTTGACTAAACACGTGCTACAGTAACACGAGTTTGACTAAACTCGTGCTACAGTAACACGAGTTTGACTAAACTCGTGCTACAGTAACACGAGTTTGACTAAACTCGTGCTACAGTAACACGAGTTTGACTAAACTCGTGCTACAGTAACACGAGTTTGACTAAACTCGTGCTACAGTAACACGAGTTTGACTAAACTCGTGCTACAGTAACACGAGTTTGACTAAACTCGTGCTACAGTAACACGAGTTTGACTAAACTCGTGCTACAGTAACACGAGTTTGACTAAACTCGTGCTACAGTAACACGAGTTTGACTAAACACGTGCTACAGTAACACGAGTTTGAGTAAACTCGTGCTACAGTAACACGAGTTTGACTACAAGCTCGTGCTGCAGTAACACGAGTTTGACTAAACTCGTGCTACAGTAACACGAGTTTGACTAAACTCGTGCTACAGTAACACGAGTTTGACTAAACTCGTGCTACAGTAACACGAGTTTGACTAAACTCGTGCTACAGTAACACGAGTTTGACTAAACTCGTGCTACAGTAACACGAGTTTGACTAAACTCGTGCTACAGTAACACGAGTTTGACTAAACTCGTGCTACAGTAACACGAGTTTGACTAAACTCGTGCTACAGTAACACGAGTTTGACTAAACACGTGCTACAGTAACACGAGTTTGACTAAACTCGTGCTACAGTAACACGAGTTTGACTAAACTCGTGCTACAGTAACACGAGTTTGACTAAACTCGTGCTACAGTAACACGAGTTTGACTAAACTCGTGCTACAGTAACACGAGTTTGACTAAACTCGTGCTACAGTAACACGAGTTTGTCTAAATACGTGGTCATCACGTGTTTACGTATAAAACACGCGTTTGCTAATGGGCTTTGGGCTTTAAGGTATACGGTCCATAATTAGCACGCGTTTATGAACATTAAGTATAAATACTCACACTTAACACGTAATTAGGAACGATTAATTAAGAGATTACACTATCCTGACTATCATCATCACCACTACCCTGACTCTCATCATCACCACTACCCTGACTCTCATCATCACCACTACCCTCACTCTCATCATCACCACTACCCTCACTCTCATCATCACCACTACCCTCACTCTCATCATCACCACTACCCTCACTCTCATCATCACCACTACCCTCACTCTCATCATCACCACTACCCTCACTCTCATCATCACCACTACCCTCACTCTCATCATCACCACTACCCTCACTCTCATCATCACCACTACCCTCACTCTCATCATCACCACTACCCTCACTCTCATCATCACCACTACCCTCACTCTCATCATCACCACTACCCTCACTCTCATCATCACCACTACCCTCACTCTCATCATCACCACTACCCTCACTCTCATCATCACCACTACCCTCACTCTCATGATCACCACTACACTGACTCTCATCATCACCACTATCCTCACTCTCATCATCACCACTACCCTCACTCTCATCATCACCACTACCCTCACTCTCATCATCACCACTACCCTCACTCTCATCATCACCACTACCCTCACTCTCATCATCACCACTACCCTCACTCTCATCATCACCACTACCCTCACTCTCATCATCACCACTACCCTCACTCTCATCATCACCACTACCCTCACTCTCATCATCACCACTACCCTCACTCTCATCATCACCACTACCCTCACTCTCATCATCACCACTACCCTCACTCTCATCATCACCACTACCCTCACTCTCATCATCACCACTACCCTCACTCTCATCATCACCACTACCCTCACTCTCATCATCACCACTACCCTCACTCTCATCATCACCACTACCCTCACTCTCATCATCACCACTACCCTCACTCTCATCATCACCACTACCCTCACTCTCATCATCACCACTACCCTCACTCTCATCATCACCACTACCCTCACTCTCATCATCACCACTACCCTCACTCTCATCATCACCACTACCCTCACTCTCATCATCACCACTACCCTCACTCTCATCATCACCACTACCCTCACTCTCATCATCACCACTACCCTCACTCTCATCATCACCACTACCCTCACTCTCATCATCACCACTACCCTCACTCTCATCATCACCACTACCCTCACTCTCATCATCACCACTACCCTCACTCTCATCATCACCACTACCCTCACTCTCATCATCACCACTACCCTCACTCTCATCATCACCACTACCCTCACTCTCATCATCACCACTACCCTCACTCTCATCATCACCACTACCCTCACTCTCATCATCACCACTACCCTCACTCTCATCATCACCACTACCCTCACTCTCATCATCACCACTACCCTCACTCTCATCATCACCACTACCCTCACTCTCATCATCACCACTACCCTCACTCTCATCATCACCACTATCCTCACTCTCATCATCACCACTACCCTCACTCTCATCATCACCACTACCCCCACTTTCATCATCCCCACATTCATCTGTAGTAATACCCTTACCCTTATCATTTGGTTGTGGTGTCTGAAACTGCTTAATTGTATCATATATCACAATGTGCACATCATCAAAAGTAATGTCATTCAAATCCACATTTTCATAATACATTTCATTCTCATTTTCAACTGGCTCATTAACCTCATTTTCAAGTGGCTCATTAACTTGTTGCCAATCTAACATTAATCTAGATGAGCTACCCCTCCTAACATTTTTCTTAACAACCATATTCTCACATTCAAAATCATCACTTAATTCTTCTATCACTACTTTTCCCCTTTTAGGTGACAGATATTCAGTGCTCAGATTGGTGAAACCATGTTCAATGTAAAAGTCAACCACAAAGGGCCTCTTAAGAGCAATAAACTTGTGCATAGCATGAATATCAGAAACTGAGCTTAAACGATTTAGACCAGTATACAAGTCACCATTTAGGGTTAGATAGTGATAATAGATGATTTGCCCGATTTTATAACCTAATTTCAGCATTATATCATCCAACTTCAAAATACTAAAAACAAGTCTATATCCACATAATCTACATAACTAACCTTCTGATGAGCGTTCATTTTGTGATAAATTCCCCTATCAAAAGGCCACATTTCAATGTCTAAAATGAGTTAATATTCCGGAACTATTGGTACTTAATGGATTCGATATATACACAGGTTCACGGAAGATGCGAGTGAGGGTAAATGGCATCAAGCAACTCAACATGGAGGCCTATGAAGTTACAAGACACAAGGAGGTGATTCGGGAGTCGAACAAAGCAAATCGGAGAGCAGCAGGAGCTGCCAGCGCCGCTGGCACCCATGCCAGTGCCGCTGGCCCATCAGCAGCAAGGCCCAGCGCCGCTGGAGCCCATCGCTAGCGCAGCTGGGCGGCCCAGTTCAGAAACCGACTTTCAGCCTTTCTATAGTCGAAGCGACCCTCAAACCCCTAAGAGAGAGCCGATTCAGCAGCCCTAGCCGCCACCTACAAACCCTAGGTCGACTTTGCAGATTCCAAGGAGGTTTTGGAGCTTCTAACACCTTCCGATCTTCATCCTCTACCTAGATCTACTCTTTTATTTTACTTTCAGTTGGTAAACAATGTCTTTCATCTTTTTAGACTTTGTTATTCCTTTAATAATGGTAGTCTAGTAGGCTGAATACTTGTTTGGATCGATGTGATCATGTAGACGTTTATCTATTTTACTTCATTTGTTAGATCTGTTGGAGTGTGTTTTACTGTTTATCGTAGATCCATGTTTAACTAGTTCTTCATATTAATATCGGTTCTATATCTGAGTGTATTAGTTTAATTCTGATGATCGATCTATAATCATACACTAGGATTAATACATAAAGATGGAAAACACTAGTCGTTCTATAACTAGATGTAAAAGATGATTCACTTATAACTGAGGGATCCAGAACCATAGTAATTAGGACAAATTGAACATGATGCTTAACAATGTCAGACGCGATCCAATGACATGGAAATGTGCATTGTGGTCACCAGAGGGAATTAATATCTGGTCATGGCTTAAGAGCCGGGTATACTAAAAGATGAATTAGTAACACAAACTTAGGTGATTAAAGCTTAAACAATGAATCTAACGAGAATTTGTTTAAAGAATAATGTGAGTCTAGGGACATCACTAGTTACTTAGACAAAATGAAAACGAGAATCGGAGCCGTGATTAAGTTTCCAACAGTCTAGCAAGTAGGTAGATTAATATCCGGCCGTGTCATGAGATCTGAGATGCCAAACAAGTATTTTAATTTTATTACTGTTATTTTCCTTTTCAAATCTTTTTCAGACTAAGCCTCTCGCTGAATAAACGGTTGCGGCTTCTATTTACTTTTTAGTTTTTATTAGTTTAATAGGAAATCGTGACAACCCCAACCGCTAGAATTACACATATTATTAGATTAGGTAGTGCAAGCGTCCCTACGAACGATCCTGTACTTATCACTTACTATACTACATCTGATCGGGTCCCCTGCCCGTAATCGTGTGGTTAGTTTGAGATAATTACTTGTACAACATTTTTATAAATTTAAACACTAAACAAAAACCACCATCAAGTGTTTTGGCGTCGTTGCCGGGGACACGACACATTCTTAGTTTAGTAGTGTAGTTCGATCCTGCTTTGTGTTTCGGCACGAATTAGTTATTTTTCAGTTTTTAGGTTAAGTCAATTTTAGGGCTTAGTAGTTAAGTCTAGTTTAGGTTAATTTAGGTAGCATTTTTATTTTCTTTAAAATTTTCAAAAATCCAAAAATATTTTTATTTTATCGTTTTTAGTTATTAAGATTAGTTTGTTTAAGTTTAAGTGTGTTTTGTTTTGTTCTTGAAGTTACTAATCGTTTTTGTGTTTGTTTCTGTTCTTGTTTTCTTTTTCTTTCATTTTTGTCTAGTGTGTTTCAGTTAGGAATAGTTAAGATGCAGAGGAATCGATTTGAGCAACCTGTTTCGAGAATGGAGGAATACGTTAAGAAGGTGAAAAGTGATTTCGGAAGCTGCACTGGAGGCCCCAGCGCCGTTGGGAGGACCACCCCAACGCCGCTAGGGAGGTCTGTACAACAAAAAAATCTTCAATCTCGCATCGCCACTCGTAAACCACCTAATAACAGACCAGATATGGAGCTACATCTGACAGAAGGAGAATACGAGCTTACGGTGTCGTATAGTCATTGTGAAATCATGCAAAAGGTGGGAAACCTTCGTCAAGAAAATTAAGAAGCCATGAAGAAGCACTAAGAGAGGTGACAAACTTGGCGGATGAATTAGGACAACATGTGCTTTTGGTCTGGAAGTACAAGGAATTGGATGATGAAACCAAGCGGATAAGTAATTATTGCCTGCCGTTAGAATATCGTATCAAAGAAGCTTGTGGAATCTTGGAAGGTCAAAGGCAAGACATAATGAAGAAAATAAGGGACCAAAAGGAAAAGCAAGCAGAACAAACAGAGCTAGTTGCAAGGATTGAAGCTAAAATCTCGAGTCGAAAAGTAAGGTTTGAAGAATCGATTGTGCGCACGGAAAAGCCAGCGCCGCTGGGAAGGACACCCAGCGTCGCTGGGAGAGATTTTTGGAGCCCGTACGTTTCAAAAGGGAGCGTAAAGGAGATTGATACGCCTAATGAGCCGTCAAATGTAGTTAAACGACATGATTTGAGACCACTACCGACCCGGAAGAAGGAGAAGCTTGGAAGGAAGAGATCGCGATGCAAGAAGGCATCAAATAACTCCCCGGAAGAGGAAGCATTAATGGCAATGGAGAGTTTCAAACAGGAAAAACAGAGACTTGGGGAAAAGCATGGCGACGTATGAAATCGATAATGGACTTATTGGGAGTCGAGAAGAAAAATACAAATGAACAAATGAAGTATTTTACAACAGGTTAAACATAGGCACGAGGAAAGCGTTCAATGAAGGGTTAGTGCGGAACATCATATTAACAGAATCCGAAAGAATAATGAAGTTCCTAGAGCAGAAGGAAAAAGCCAGCGCCGCTGGGAAGGACACCCAGCGTCGCTGGGAGAGATTTTTGGAGCCCGTACGTTTCAAAAGGGAGCGTAAAGGAGATTGATACGCCTAATGAGCCGTCAAATGTAGTTAAACGACATGATTTGAGACCACTACCGACCCGGAAGAAGGAGAAGCTTGGAAGGAAGAGATCGCGATGCAAGAAGGCATCAAATAACTCCCCGGAAGAGGAAGCATTAATGGCAATGGAGAGTTTCAAACAGGAAAAACAGAGACTTGGGGAAAAGCATGGCGACGTATGAAATCGATAATGGACTTATTGGGAGTCGAGAAGAAAAATACAAATGAACAAATGAAGTATTTTACAACAGGTTAAACATAGGCACGAGGAAAGCGTTCAATGAAGGGTTAGTGCGGAACATCATATTAACAGAATCCGAAAGAATAATGAAGTTCCTAGAGCAGAAGGAAAAAGCCGAATCGTGCAAAATCGGAAAGTCGGTTGCTGCCACGGAGTCACCAGCGCCGCTGGGAAGGACACCCAGCGTCGCTGGGAGAGATTTTTGGAGCCCGTACGTTTCAAAAGGGAGCGTAAAGGAGATTGATACGCCTAATGAGCCGTCAAATGTAGTTAAACGACATGATTTGAGACCACTACCGACCCGGAAGAAGGAGAAGCTTGGAAGGAAGAGATCGCGATGCAAGAAGGCATCAAATAACTCCCCGGAAGAGGAAGCATTAATGGCAATGGAGAGTTTCAAACAGGAAAAACAGAGACTTGGGGAAAAGCATGGCGACGTATGAAATCGATAATGGACTTATTGGGAGTCGAGAAGAAAAATACAAATGAACAAATGAAGTATTTTACAACAGGTTAAACATAGGCACGAGGAAAGCGTTCAATGAAGGGTTAGTGCGGAACATCATATTAACAGAATCCGAAAGAATAATGAAGTTCCTAGAGCAGAAGGAAAAAGCCGAATCGTGCAAAATCGGAAAGTCGGTTGCTGCCACGGAGTCACCAGCGCCGCTGGGACTGCATCTGGGCAGCCCATCGCCACTCAACTGGAGACCAACGCCGCTGGACCTGCACCTGTGCAGTCCAACGCCGCTCCTACATCACCAGTGCTGCTCAGAGCTCCAGCCAGCAGACCAGATCGCGAAAAAAAAAAAAACAGAAAAACCCAAAAATCAAAAAATAAAAAAATACCAAAAAGAGAAGAAGATAGAGAAGCAACAATGGATCGCCATCAAACGGAGACGACTCAACCTATGAAGATCTACATCATTCAAGGTCGCTTCACACATGCCATCTTCAACAAATCATGCAATTTAAGCCCGAGAAGTTTCGTAAATCCTTTATCTTTTCGTGTTTTTCCTATTACCCTTTCTGTTATGTCATGTTTAATACAACGAGTACGTTGTACAATTTAAGTGTGGGGGGATGG
The DNA here is from genome assembly GCA_034093135.1 of Erigeron breviscapus. Lineage (NCBI taxonomy): Eukaryota > Viridiplantae > Streptophyta > Magnoliopsida > Asterales > Asteraceae > Erigeron > Erigeron breviscapus. The sequence goes on along the minus strand of CM067167.1, from coordinate 50,647,455 downwards.
AATAGGAAAAACCCGTGGTTTAATTGCTTGATTAATCATAAGTTTTCTACTACTTAATTCATGCAAATTTTAAATTTTTCTTGTGTCTGAAAAATATTTTGAGAAATAAGCTTTGCAAGTAGACAAAAGATGACGATAACTAAGCAACATTAGCTTTGGTAGATGAACGGTTAGTTAGGACTTTAGTTTAACTATAGATTTGTGGCTGTTCATTTTTCCAAATGGATTAGAGCTTAGACTGAAACTGAATGCGATTATGTTTGATGGGTGGTTTTGTTTAGTGTTTAAATTTATAAAAAGTTGTACAAGTAATATCTCAAAACACACACACCTTAACGGACAGGGGACCCGATCAGATGTAGTATAGTTAAGTGATAAGTACAGGATCGTTCGCAGGGACGCGTTGCTTTACCTAATCTAGTAATATGTGTAATTCTAGCGGTTGGGGGTTGTCACGATTTTCTATTAAACTAATTAAAATAACTGAAAAGTAAATAGAAGCCGCAACCGCTTATTCAGCGAGAGGCTTAGTCTGAAAATAGTTTGAAAAAGCAAATAACAGTAATAAAATTAAAATACTTGTTTGGCATCTCAGATCTCATGACACGACCAGATATCATCCTACCTACTTGCTAGAATGTTGGAAACTTAATCACGGCTCAGATTCTCGTTAGATTCACTTTGCCTAAGTAACTAGTGTTGTCCCTAGACTCACACTACTCTATTTAAACAAATTCTCGTTAGATTCATTGTTTAAGCATTAATGACCTAAAGTTTGTGTTACTAATTCATCTTTAAGTTACCCGGCTCTTAAGCCATGACTAGATAATAATTCTCCGGTGACCACAGTGCACGTTTCCATGTCACTGGATCGCGTCTGACATTGTTAAGCATCATGTTCTATTCATTCTAATTACTATGGTTCTGGATCCCTCAGTTATAAGTGAATCACCTTTTACATCTAGTTAAAGACCGACTAGTGTTTTCCATCCTTATGTATTAATCCTAGTGTATGATTATAGACCGATCATCAGAATTAAACTAATACACTCAGATATAGAACCGATATTAATATGAAGAACTAGTAAAACATGGATCTACGATAAATAGTAAAACACACTCCAACAGATCTAACAAATAAAGTAAAATAGATAAACGTCTACATGATCACATCGATCCAAACAAGTATTCAGCCTACTAGCCTACCATTATTAAAGGAATAACAAAGTCTGAAAAGATGAAAGACATTGTTTACCAACTGAAAGTAAAATAAAAGAGTAGATATAGGTAGAGGATGAAGATCAGAAGGTGTTAGAAGCTCCAAAACCTCCTTGGAATCTGCAAAGTCGACCTAGGGTTTGATGTGGGCGGTTAGGGCTGCTGAATCGGCTCTCTCTTAGGGTTTTGAGGGCTGCTTCGGCTTAAATAGTGTTCGGTTGCTGAACTGGGCCGCCCAGCGGCGCTGGGCTCTGAGTGGGCCAGCGGCGCTGGCAGCTCCTGCTGCTTCTCGTATTCTCGTTCGACTCCCGAATCACCTCATTGTGTATTGTAACTTCATAGGCCTTCATCTTGAGTCACTTGATGCCATTACCCTCACTCGCATCTTCCGTGAACCTGCGTAAACATAGAATCCATTAAGTACCGATAGTTCCGGAATATTAACTCATTTTAGACATTGAAATAAGGCCTTTCGATAGGGGTTTTTATCACAAAATGAACGCTCATCATATACCCCCACACTTAAGTCTTTGCTTGTCCTCAAGCAAATAGTCCAAGAAAAATAAAACAATGATGAGCGGACAACTTAAGTGTTTAAGTTATTCTACTTTATAAAACATTTGAAAGATTAGTCATGCAAAATGATTTGAGAAAGCTTTAGACAAAATCAGTAAGCTATAGCTAGAGGTAAGATAATCAGTCAATCAAAACTAAAAGTTAACCTTATATTCGTGTTAATACCTCTAAAACCGTTCTATAATCCACATGTCCTACAGCTCAATCTTACTTCCTTCTGCTGACTAGTTAAGCACTTAATTAAAGTTTGTATAGCAATCAGATCTACTAGCTACTAGCAAGGCATTTATATTTGATCGTTTGTGTACTTGTGAGTCACTACTTAGACATACTCTCACACTAAAGTCATGCTCGCTAGCTAAATACTAAAGCAGTTATACAATATTATCATCTTTAATAGTTGAGACAGCGGTGACAGGTCGGTGGTTCCCCACTCGCAGAGCGACATAACTCAACTAATGGTTAGAGTTTATACCTTACATCAAGACAAGGTGACAGGTCGGTGGTTCCCCACGCGCAAAGCGACATAACTTGATGCGTATAGATTTTACTCGTTATTAGTTCTTTGAACTCTTTTAATTAATCTACTGATTGCCTTTCTTAAGATTACTACATTATTCATGCAATAGACATTATCAGAGACCCCAGATGACTCATACACTTACTCCGCATGCAACTAGTTCACAATTAATAGTGTAAGAATTAAGGCGAACCATACGTCTAAACTAGTTCCTACACAAGCACGTATATAATTAAGTCCAATTAATACACCTATACTAATGACTAGATAGCTCTAATTGCTAGGCATATTAAAGTCTGGTTAAATGTGCTATGGCAAACATAATCGCATACAGTTTCAGTCTAAGCTCTAATCCATTTGGAAAAATGAACAACCACAAATCTATAGTCAAACTAAAAGTCCTAACTAACCGTTCATCTACCAAAGCTAATGTTGCTTAGTTATCATCATCTTTTGTCTACTTGCAAAGCTTATTTCTCAAAATGTTTTTCAGACACAAGAAAAAATTTAAATTTGCATGAATTAAGTAGTAGAAAACTTATGATTATTCAAACAATTAAACCACGGGTTTTTCCTATTCCATCCCCCCACACTTAAATTGTACAACGTCCTCGTTGTACTAAACATGACATAACAGAAAGGGTAATAGGAAAAACACGAAAAATAAAGGATTAACGAAACTTCCCGGGCTTAAATTGCATGATTGTTGTTGAAGATGGCATTTGTGGAACGACTTGAATGATGTTGATCTTCAAAGACTTGAGTCGTCTCCGTTTGATGGAGATCCATTGTTGCTTCTCCATCTTCTTCTCTTTTTGGTATTTTCTAATTTTTTTATTTTTTTGGATTTTTGGGTTTTTCTGATTTATTTGGTTTTTTCGCGATCTGGTGTGCTGGCAGACTCTGGGAGCGGCGCTGGCTAAGCTGGAGCGGCGTTGGACAGATGGGAGCGTCGCTGGGATGCCCAGGTGCATTCCCAGGGGTGCTAGAGGTCTTCTAGTGGCGCTTGTAAGTCCTGTACTTGCTTCGACGTCTGATTTTCCTTCATGATTTGATTCCGGCATTCCCCCACACTTAGCTTTTGACCAAGTGCATGGTTTCCTTCAGACTACAAAACTAAATACTCCTGCACACTTCAATCAAAATATAAAAATGGAAATAACAAGCTAAAACATAAAATAAAAATAAAAACGAAATACGATTGCAATAAGTTACTTGTTTCCTTGATCCGTTGAAAGCTTGCATCTGTGATTCTAGAGATATATCTCATACAAAACAGGTCACAAATGATAAAATTCAAAACAATTCACTTAATTGCAATTAGTCACATATTCCTAAAAATAAAAATAAAAATAAAAATAAATACGGCTTGGGTTGCCTCCCAAGAAGCGCTAAGTTTAATGAGTCTTCAGCCGGACTCAGCCTAAGAACTAGGTTGAGGAAGAAAATGGGGTCGGACGGGGGCCGGTTCCCGTTGGATAACGTTCGAAGTGACTTATGGCTTCCTTCACGTTCGGTCCTTTTCTCTCCTCTAAGATTTCTGAGTTCCTTCGTGCTTCATATACGTCAACCATTTCCACATCGATTGGTGTTTGATTTCTAGAGTTGTCCCAGGTGGTAACAGATTTGATTTCATGAAGTTCGGGGCTGCAGGGGGTTCCAGCGGCGCTGGACATACCTGAGCGGCGCTGGGCTTGTCCAGCGGCGCTGGTGGCAGTAGATGATTTCCCGATTTTGCTTCCATACTCCTCCAGGAACTTCATTATCCTCTCGGGTTCTGTTAGTATGATGTTTTTCACTAACCCTTCGTTAAATACTTTCCTTGTTCCTATATTCAACCCATTGTAGAACACTTTCATTTGTTCTTTTGTGTTTTTCTTTTCAGCTCCCAATACGTTCGTTAGTGTTTTCATTCGTTGCCAAGCTCTTCCCCACGTCTCAGTTTTTACCTGTTTGAAGCTCTTCATTGGTATCAATGCTTCCTCTTCTGGAGATTTAGTCGTTCCCTTCTTGCCTCGCGATCTCTTCCTTCCAATCTCCTCCTCCTTCCTATTTGACAATGGCCTCAAATCATGGTGCTTAACCGTATCTTGTGGTTTAATCGGTGAACCAATCTCTTCAACACCTTTCCTTGAACGATTTGGGGTCCAAAATTCTCCCCCAGCGGTGCTGGGTGTTCCTCCCAGCGGCGCTAGCTTCTCCGTTCTTACGACTGGTTCTTCAAATCTTAATTTTCGACTTGAGATCCTAGCTTCAATCCTTGCAACCATCTCTGTTCATTCCACTTGCATCTTCTCTTGATCCCTGATTTTCTTCATTATGTCTTGCCTTTGTCCTTCTAGCGGCAAACAATAGTTATGTAAGTGCAACTTGATGTGACAACAACAACGTAGATTTGATAAGACATTAGCTCTATGGGATATTAAGTATAAGACATTAGCTCTATGAGATATTAAGTATAAGACATTAGCTCTATGAGATATTAAGTATAAGACATTAGCTCTATGAGATATTAAGTATAAGACATTAGCTCTATGAGATATTAAGTATAAGACATTAGCTCTATGAGATATTAAGTATAAGACATTAGCTCTATGAGATATTAAGTATAAGACATTAGCTCTATGAGATATTAAGTATAAGACATTAGCTCTATGAGATATTAAGTATAAGACATTAGCTCTATGAGATATTAAGTATAAGACATTAGCTCTATGAGATATTAAGTATAAGACATTAGCTCTATGAGATATTAAGTATAAGACATTAGCTCTATGAGATATTAAGTATAAGACATTAGCTCTATGAGATATTAAGTATAAGACATTAGCTCTATGAGATATTAAGTATAAGACATTAGCTCTATGAGATATTAAGTATAAGACATTAGCTCTATGAGATATTAAGTATAAGACATTAGCTCTATGAGATATTAAGTATAAGACATTAGCTCTATGAGATATTAAGTATAAGACATTAGCTCTATGAGATATTAAGTATAAGACATTAGCTCTATGAGATATTAAGTATAAGACATTAGCTCTATGAGATATTAAGTATAAGACATTAGCTCTATGAGATATTAAGTATAAGACATTAGCTCTATGAGATATTAAGTATAAGACATTAGCTCTATGAGATATTAAGTATAAGACATTAGCTCTATGAGATATTAAGTATAAGACATTAGCTCTATGAGATATTAAGTATAAGACATTAGCTCTATGAGATATTAAGTATAAGACATTAGCTCTATGAGATATTAAGTATAAGACATTAGCTCTATGAGATATTAAGTATAAGACATTAGCTCTATGAGATATTAAGTATAAGACATTAGCTCTATGAGATATTAAGTATAAGACATTAGCTCTATGAGATATTAAGTATAAGACATTAGCTCTATGAGATATTAAGTATAAGACATTAGCTCTATGAGATATTAAGTATAAGACATTAGCTCTATGAGATATTAAGTATAAGACATTAGCTCTATGAGATATTAAGTATAAGACATTAGCTCTATGAGATATTAAGTATAAGACATTAGCTCTATGAGATATTAAGTATAAGACATTAGCTCTATGAGATATTAAGTATAAGACATTAGCTCTATGAGATATTAAGTATAAGACATTAGCTCTATGAGATATTAAGTATAAGACATTAGCTCTATGAGATATTAAGTATAAGACATTAGCTCTATGAGATATTAAGTATAAGACATTAGCTCTATGAGATGTTAAGTATAAGACATTAGCTCTATGAGATATTAAGTATAAGACATTAGCTCTATGAGATATTAAGTATAAGACATTAGCTCTATGAGATATTAAGTATAAGACATTAGCTCTATGAGATATTAAGTATAAGACATTAGCTCTATGAGATATTAAGTATAAGACATTAGCTCTATGAGATATTAAGTATAAGACATTAGCTCTATGAGATATTAAGTATAAGACATTAGCTCTATGAGATATTAAGTATAAGACATTAGCTCTATGAGATATTAAGTATAAGACATTAGCTCTATGAGATATTAAGTATAAGACATTAGCTCTATGAGATATTAAGTATAAGACATTAGCTCTATGAGATATTAAGTATAAGACATTAGCTCTATGAGATATTAAGTATAAGACATTAGCTCTATGAGATATTAAGTATAAGACATTAGCTCTATGAGATATTAAGTATAAGACATTAGCTCTATGAGATATTAAGTATTAGTTATGAGATGATATGTATAAGACATTAGCTCAACACTATATTAAGTTGTACGTATAGATGTTACATGTGCATGTATAAGACATTAGCTCTATGAGATGTTAAGTATAAGACATTAGTTCTATGAGATCCAAATCAATTGATGTCGAAATAACGTTTGTTTTTATGATGTAAATCATATGTTGTTTAATGGAGAAGTTTATTGCATTTGATTGGTCATAAAATGAAGGATTTTGATGTATAAAGGTCTGGTATTTGATTTGGAGTCTTTTGGTGTTGGTTTGGGATTCAATCGATTGAAGTTGTGCAGAATCGCGTCGGGTTGCGGCGCAACTCCTAGTTGCGGCGCAACTGAATTCCAGAAGTATAAGTTGCGGCGCAACGGGTTAGTTGCGGCGCAATTGAATTACAGTAGTATAAGTTGCGGCGCAATGTGTGAGTTGCGGCGCAATTGAATTACAGCAGTATAAGTTGCGGCGCAATGTGTGTGTTGCGGCGCAACAGGGTATAAGTTTAAAATGAAGTAACATTTGAACCTCCAATACGTATGTCGTTGTCGTGAGTCATGTTTGTAGGTGTGTAGGCCTGAGATATGACTTTATTAACGTGAGTAATAAGTTGTTTAATGATCATTTACTAATTTTAGGTAGACGAGGTTAATTGCTTTGCATGGTAACGTGGTTATCCATTGTCGTGCGCTTCTTTGAGGTAAGATACACTACTTTTGACACGCCAAGGGTTCAACAAATGATGGTTTCATAATTATAACTTCCCAATTGGTAACGTATGTTGTTTATGGGCATATGGGTGATGTAGTTGACCTTTAAGACCTGAAATGCAGTCCCTCATGTTATGTAATGTAATGCATGTTATGATATGACGTAGGATGTAGTACTATGTATGTAGTATGATGTAGTGTTATGATATGCAGTAACTTGTGATGTTTATGAAATGCAGTATATGTTGTTATTGATTGATGTTGTGCATGTTAGTATGGCTTGCTCATCTAGTTCACTAGACTTGCTAAGTTGCCATGTCACGTGCACGTTTAAGGGCCCAAAACGTAAAAGCAGTAAACGTAGTAATTGTTTAGGTAATGCAGTCACCTAAACTAAATAATGTAGTGTCGAGCTCGTTAAACTTTGATGCAGTAAAGTGTTAAGCTTAACCCGTACTTGCCCTAGCCCGGCTAAGTGCGTTGACGTAGGTTGCTTGGGTGGCTCCTTGCAACATGGTCTATTTGTTGCAGTTTGAGTAATACGAGGGGTCTGACCCGCCCTCATTTGTCTTGTACATACGGATTACTCGAGGATTGGCTTGCCATTCCTTAACGACGTTTGATGTTCAACTGAATGGTTGTCATCTAGTCAGGTGTAACTTATGTTACACATTGACGCAATTAATATGTAGTAAAGCAGTTAAAACGTAGTAAAGCAGTTAATGTAGAAAGCAGTTATGTGGTTACGTGTGTAATGAAGTAAAGCAGGATAGGCACATTTAGGGTGGTTCATCCTAATATGAAGTATTGTGTGTTTGATTTGTGTTGTGCCTAAATGAAGTGTTTAAATCCATAATGTTTGAAATGGACTATTGTTTTATAACTTGAGTGTTATCTTACTTAGCTAATTCGTTAGCTAACACTTGTCTTTTGAAATGTGTTGCTCCCTCAGGTTTAGCGTAGCTGAGGTTGTTGATGAAGATGAGTGAGGAATGGGTAGAATGCTTGATGAAGTCCTTAGCTACCCATAGATGCTGAACTTCTTTAGACATTTGTTTATGTTTGTCTTTATTGGAGTTGAATTATTATGTAGTCGGTTGTTTTGTGTTGGGCAACCGACGAGTTTCTATTAAACTGTTTTGATGATGCAATTAGTAACACCATTGAATAAGTAAACCAAACAGATTTTAATTGGTTTGGACTTTTAATGTTTCTTCCGCTTATTTTAACGCCGTTAGGCGAAAATTTTTGGAAACCCGTATTTTTAAATGAAGGGTGTTACAAGTTGGTATCAGAGAAATAGTTTAAGTGAACCAAAGTTCGACCATGACAGTAGGATTTTGGACTTAAACCGATGAAGGATAAGTTAGGACTACGTAGGAGTGCCTAGCTTTAAGATGTAGTGCATTAGGACGGGTTGGGATTGAGTGAGAGTGTAGGTTGAGTCTTGTTTGTGGTTTTATATGCAGCTTACGTAGATATCGTGTAGCCTTAATCTCCTTGTCCTCACTTTAATTCTTACTAACTGCCGTCATTACATTGTAGACATCATGGTTAACACACGTGCTAACAGTCAACGGGCTGGAACTAATGCTAGTGGTGCTCCGCCTAATGGGAATGGGACTGGAGATGGTGTTAACCAAAGGCCTCAACGAAGGCTACTTCCGGGTGCACAACCCACAAGGTCGGAAATTGATAGGGCAAACCCGGTGATTGAGCAGGTTCCCAATCAAGCAGAGTTACATGAAGAGTTGAGATCTATCTGAGCTCTTCTGTTGAGAAATGAAGAGGAGTTAGCACAAATGAGGGCAGAAAGGGATGCTAGTTTGCACCGAAATGAGCATACCGATGGAAACTATTCGAACCGCTCAAACCGTGCTGAGCCATCAAATGTAAGGTCATTGGTTGCTCCTGAGGATGTAGTTGCTGAGGTGAATGGTGTAGGAAATTTGGTGGAACCTCGAGTCGTAGTTGCCCCTCGTACTAACAACTTTAAGTATGAGAGTTTTCAGAAATGTGGTGCTAAAGACTTTGATGGTACTCAGAATGCAGTGGGTGCCATGGAGTGGTTAGAAGACATTGAGGTGGTCTTTGCTTCATGTTATTGTCCTGATGACATGAAAGTTTTGTGTGCAACTCGTATGTTGAAAAAGAATGTCCGTAATTGGTGGAGGGCTACTACAGTTTCCATAGCTCCTGAGGTGCTAGCTGTGATGCCTTGGGGTACTTTTAAAGAGAAGTTCTTGGAGGAGTATGTTAGAACTCGAGAGTTGAGGCTGATTGAAAAGGAGTTTAGGGCCTTGACTGCTAAGCCCGGTGCTATAATGGAATATGCCCATTCATTCATGGAGAAACTCAAGTTTGTGGGTCATATGGTCCATAGGGAGGTGGACCAGATTGAGGCATATTGTGATGGACTCCCGGTTAGTTATCGTGGTCTATGTAGGCAGCACACTACCTTGTCTGCAGCTATTAAGGAGTCTAAGAGGTTAGATGATGACCTCAAATCTGAAAGAGTTGTTGAGAAAGCTGATGATAAGAAGTCGGGTTTCAAGAGAAGATCTAATTGGTCTTCGGGTTCTAATAAGAAGTTCAAAGGTGGTTCTACCTCGAATGGAGGTAAAGACAAGAAGAAGAGTGGCACATGGTGCCCCACTTGCAAGACTACTCATGATGGTCAATGTTCGGACAAGACCAAAAGGTGTCATAAGTGTGTTTCATCGGGGCATATTGCAGCGGATTGTAGGGATAGGATGCGTTTCTACAAGTGTCAAGAAACAGGTCATTTTATTGCAGATTGTCCACAGATGAAGAATGATGGAAAGAAGGCAGCCGCTCCAAAGACAAGAGTTCAAGCACTTCTCAAATGACGGTGGAAGCTGCTAAGGACAACGATGAAGTGGTAAGCGGTACTTTCCTTGTTAATTCAAAACCTGCTTCTGTTCTTTTTGATTCGGGTGCAAATAGGTCCTTTGTGTCTACCTTGTTTGCTCCTAAGCTTGAAAGAGTCACTACTCCCTTAGATTGTTCTGTAGAGGTAGAGATTGCCAATGGTACTATTAGTGACATACGTGTGGGCTATGATGATTGTGACATTGAGATTGAAGGTCGCTCTTTTCCGGTCCAGTTATTACCTACTACTCTTGCTGGTTTTGATATAGTGATAGGTATGGATTGGTTGTCTCAAAATGATGCCACAGTTATATGTTCTCAAAAGGTAGTTCGTTTCACTACCCCGGATGGTGTAGTCATTTCTGTTTATGGAGATAAGAAGAAAGGGGGCTTGAAGATCATTAATTTAATGAAGGCTCTAAATTGCATTCGGCATAATAAGAATCACTTCCTTGCTTATGTGATTGATACACGAAAGGAGAAATCTTCTATTTCTAACGTTGATGTAGTTTCTGAATTTTCTGATGTCTTTCCGGATGATCTTCTCGGTATCCCTCCCGGTCGTGAGGTTACTTTTCAGATTGATCTTGTTCCGGGTGCTACTCCAGTTGCAAAGGCGCCATATCGTTTGGCTCCTACTGAAATGAAAGAGTTGATGACGCAACTTCAAGAGTTACTTGACAAGGGTTTTATACAACCTAGTTCCTCGCCTTGGGGAGCTCCAGTTTTATTTGTAAAGAAGAAAGATGGTTCAATGCGCATGTGTATAGACTACCGTGAGTTGAATAAACGAACGGTTAAGAACAAGTATCCTCTTCCGCGTATAGATGATCTTTTTGATCAATTGCATGGTGCTTCATATTTTTCTAAGATAGATTTGCGGTCCGGTTATCACCAATTGAAGGTTAACAAAGAGGATGTTGCGAAAATAGCTTTTCGTACACGATATGGACATTATGAGTTCTTGGTCATGCCTTTTGGTTTGACAAATGCTCCAGCAGCTTTTATGGATCTTATGAATCGTGTTTGTCGTCCGTTTCTGGATCATTTTGTGATTGTTTTTATTGATGATATTCTGATTTATTCCAAGTCTGAAGCCGAACATCGTGAGCATTTAAGGGCTGTTCTTGAGGTCCATAGGGAAAAGAAGTTGTATGTGAAGTTCTCTAAGTGTGAATTTTGGCTTAGGGAAGTTCAGTTTCTTGAACATGTCATCTCTAATGAAGGTATTAAAGTAGATCCCGCTAAGATTGAAGCCGTTTCTAAGTGGGAGCAGCCAAAGACTCCCACGGAGATCAAGAGTTTTCTTGGTTTAGCCGACTATTACCAAAGGTTTATACAAGATTTCTCTCGTATAGCTAAGCCAATGACCGAATTGACGAAGAAAGGAGTGAAGTTTGTGTGGTCGGAAGCTCAAGAGAAGGCTTTTCAAACGTTGAAGACGAAGTTATGTGAAGCTCCAATCCTTGCCTTACCCGAAGGTAGGGATGATCTTGTTGTTTATAGTGATGCTTCCATTACGGGTTTGGGTTGTGTTCTTATGCAGAGGGATAAGGTTATTGCCTATGCTTCACGCCAATTGAAGCCACATGAAAAGAACTACACGACTCATGATCTTGAGTTAGCGGCGGTGGTGTTTGCTTTGAAGTTATGGAGACACTACCTATATGGCTCTAAGTGTACCTTGTACACCGACCATAAGAGTTTACAATATGTGTTTACTCAGAAAGAAATGAATGTGAGACAAAGGAGATGGATGGAACTATTGAAAGACTATGATTGTGAAATCAAATACCATCCCGGTAAAGCCAATGTAGTGGCTGATGCATTAAGTAGGAAAGTGCAGAATTTTTCATGTAGATTGATGATTATGGTCGTACAAGCGAAGTCGGGATTACTTGATCGTATCAAGGAGGCTCAAGTTAAGGTGCTATTGAAGGAGAACATCGACAACAAAAGTATTGGAAAGAAGAAAAGATTAGTGATGGAGACGAATAGCCGTGGATTTCGGACTTATCAGGGTCGAATTTGGGTGCCATTACTTGAAGGTAATCGAGAACTGATACTTGAAGAAGCTCATAGATCAAGGTATCCAGTTCATCCCGGTGCTACAAAGATGTATGCAGATTTGAAGCCCATATATTGGTGGCCTAATATTAAAGGAGAGGTAGCACATTTTGTGGAAAGATGTTTGACTTGTGCACGGGTTAAAGCAGATCATAAAAAGCCTTATGGAATGTTGCATCAATTGGAGATTCCCGAATGGAAATGGGATCATATAACCATGGATTTCGTGACCAAGTTACCTAGAACTCCTAAGGGTAATGATATGGTTTGGGTTATTGTGGATAGATTGACGAAAAGTGCTCATTTCTTGGCAACACGCCAAGATGTGCCATTGACTAAGATGGCAAAGATGTATATAGATGAAGTTATCTCAAAGCATGGTGTTCCATTATCTATAGTTTTAGATCGAGACACGAGGTTTGTATCTAGCTTTTGGAAAGGTCTCCAAAAAGCATTAGGTACTAGGGTGAATTTGAGCACCGCCTATCATCCTCAAACCGATGGGCAAAGTGAGAGGACGATACAAACATTGGAGGATATGTTGAGGGCTTGTGTATTGGAGTATGGTGGAGCATGGGATGATCATTTGAAGTTGATTGAGTTTGCTTATAATAATAGCTACCATGCGAGCATTGGAATGCCGCCATTTGAAATGTTGTATGGTAGAAGAGAAGTATCCAGAGTTGTTCCTTTCTGATGAGATTCCGGGGACAGAATTCTCTTAAGGGGGAGGTAATTGTAACATCCCAAACTTTTATTTAACGTTTGACTAGAGTAGTTAGGTCAACGTAAGGTGTCCGTTAAATCTATGTTAGATTTAATGCTTATATGTAGTTAATGTAGAATGCGTGTGAGACTTAAATGTCTTATTGATTGACGTAGTAATGTGGTTATGAAGTAGTAAAACTGCCTTTTGAGGTGTTAAAAGTGTGTATCAAGTTGTATATAGTCTATAGAGGTGTTTTGGGCTAGAAATATGACTTAATGAAGCTTAGGGACCAAATTTGACATGTGGTGAAAGTCAAAAACGGGATTAGGGTCAAGGAGGGAGTCATTAGTTGTCATTTTCCAGATTAAACACTTTTCTCCCAAGCCCTAGCCACCCCTTTGATCCCCTACCAAATCCTAGACGAAAAATCCTTCGAAACGTGTGATTAAGGAGTGTTTGATCGAGTCTTTTGCATCCTCATTGTGATCTTCAGGTTGTAAAGGTATAATAACTTTGATTCTATGTCTTTTAATTGTATGAATCATTAAAAAGTGGAATTAGGTCATTGGAGGATCAATTGATGTCGAAATAACGTTTGTTTTTATGATGTAAATCATATGTTGTTTAATGGAGAAGTTTATTGCATTTGATTGGTCATAAAATGAAGGATTTTGATGTATAAAGGTCTGGTATTTGATTTGGAGTCTTTTGGTGTTGGTTTGGGATTCAATCGATTGAAGTTGTGCAGAATCGCGTCGGGTTGCGGCGCGACAGAATTTCAGAAGTATAAGTTGCGGCGCAATTGGAACAGAGTCTGAGCTGCGGCGCAACGGGTTAGTTGCGGCGCAATTGAATTACAGCAGTATAAGTTGCGGCGCAATGTGTGTGTTGCGGCGCAACAGGGTATAAGTTTAAAATGAAGTAACATTTGAACCTCCAATACGTATGTCGTTGTCGTGAGTCATGTTTGTAGGTGTGTAGGCCTGAGATATGACTTTATTAACGTGAGTAATAGGTAACGTGGTTATCCATTGTCGTGCACTTCTTTGAGGTAAGATACACTACTTTTGACACGCTGAGGGTTCAACAAACGATGGTTTCATAATTATAACTTCCCAATTGGTAACGTATGTTGTTTATGGGCATATGGGTGACACGGGAGGTAATATGGGTGATGTAGTTGACCTTTAAGACCTGAAATGCAGTCCCTCATGTTATGTAATGTAGTGCATGTTATGATATGACGTAGGATGTAGTGCTATGTATGTAGTATGATGTAGTGTTATGATATGCAGTAACTTGTGATGTTTATGAAATGCAGTATATGTTGTTATTGATTGATGTTGTGCATGTTAGTATGGCTTGCTCATCTAGTTCACTAGACTTGCTAAGTTGCCATGTCACGTGCACGTTTAAGGGCCCAAAACGTAAAAGCAGTAAACGTAGTAATTGTTTAGGTAATGCAGTCACCTAAACTAAATAATGTAGTGTCGAGCTCGTTAAACTTTGATGCAGTAAAGTGTTAAGCTTAACCCGTACTTGCCCTAGCCCGGCTAAGTGCGTTGACGTAGGTTGCTTGGGTGGCTCCTTGCAACATGGTCTATTTGTTGCAGTTTGAGTAATACGAGGGGTCTGACCCGCCCTCATTTGTCTTGTACATACGGATTACTCGGGGATTGGCTTGCCATTCCTTAACGACGTTTGATGTTCAACTAAATGGTTGTCATCTAGTCGGGTGTAACTTATGTTGCACATTGACGCAGTTAATATGTAGTAAAGCAGTTAAAACGTAGTAAAGCAGTTAATGTAGAAAGCAGTTATGTGGTTACGTGTGTAATGAAGTAAAGCAGGATAGGCACATTTAGGGTGGTTCATCCTAATATGAAGTATTGTGTGTTTGATTTGTGTTGTGCCTAAATGAAGTGTTTAAATCCATAATGTTTGAAATGGACTATTGTTTTATAACTTGAGTGTTATCTTACTTAGCTAATTCGTTAGCTAACACTTGTCTTTTGAAATGTGTTGCTCCCTCAGGTTTAGCGTAGCTGAGGTTGTTGATGAAGATGAGTGAGGAATGGGGTAGAATGCTTGATGAAGTCCTTAGCTACCCATAGATGCTGAACTTCTTTAGACATTTGTTTATGTTTGTCTTTATTGGAGTTGAATTATTATGTAGTCGGTTGTTTTGTGTTGGGCAACCGACGGGTTTCTATTAAACTGTTTTGATGATGCAATTAGTAACACCATTGAATAAGTAAACCAAACAGATTTTAATTGGTTTGGACTTTTAATGTTTCTTCCGCTTATTTTAACGCCGTTAGGCGAAAATTTTTGGAAACCCGTATTTTT
The DNA here is from genome assembly GCA_034093135.1 of Erigeron breviscapus. Classification (NCBI taxonomy): domain Eukaryota; kingdom Viridiplantae; phylum Streptophyta; class Magnoliopsida; order Asterales; family Asteraceae; genus Erigeron; species Erigeron breviscapus. The sequence goes on along the minus strand of CM067167.1, from coordinate 50,632,176 downwards.
AAATGAAGGGTGTAACAATATGATCATTCTTCTTCTAGTGCTAAAAGTGTTAAAAGTGCTTCTCCATCCTTTCATTCAATGCCTATGAGTATGAATTCTGCTGAAGGACGTATGAATGTTTATGCTGCTTTATGTTCTGCTCATGAGGCTTACATTAATGGAAAAGTGATGGATCCTGCACTAATTGATGAGGACTATAATCAATTGGATCCAGATGACTTAGAAGAAATGGATATTCAATGGCAGCTTGCTATGCTTACTATCAAAGTTAGGAGATTCACACAAAGGACTGGTAGACTTGTAGGTCAAGGTACAAAAGGATTCGACAAATCTAAGGTTAAGTGCTTTAATTGTGATGGATTTGGCCATTTTGCTAGGGAGTGTCAGCGTCCAAAGAAAAATGATAATACTGCTGTGGGACGTCAGAATTATAATCAGGGAGGAGTGACTACACCTAATCAAAACAAGACACAAGCTATGATTCTATATCAAGCGAATCCCCAATAGAATGGATCTCCACAACTTTTGGAGTCTAAAGCAGTAGTTGTCCAAAATCCAGATGGTACATATCAGTGGGATACTCAATTAGAAGATACTTCAAATCATGCATATTTAGCTGAGATTTATGATGATTATGCACATATTGCTGATGAGGTTGTGGATACCATTGACTATACTGTCTATACTAGTGAGGATAGATCATCTGTGACAATTAGTGAAAGTGTTCAGAAGGTGACTGAGACAGTGAAGTCAGAAAGTGAATCCGTTTCGGCTGAGAAAGAGGAGTCAGTTGCTGAGAAAATTGTTGAAAAGACTGTTGAAGAACAGATGAAAGAGTTTGAGATTCCTGGTGGCATGACGACTGAAGACTTTGTTGCTTACATGGCTGACTGTCAAGCTGCTGATCAAAAGGTAAGTTGTTCTTTACTCTCAATTGTCAAGGTTTGTAAATTAGTTAGCCTTATGAATGATGAAATCTCTAGCCTTAATGAATCTGTAGATAGTTTAACTGCTAGGAATGAAAACCTTAGAAAAGAAAATGACTCATACTTTGCTAAGAATTCAGGTTTAGTTCAACAAGAAAGCCTTTATAAAGATAAAATTCGAGCTTTAGATAAGGATATTCTTGCTTTGAAAGAGAAACTTAGAGAATCAGTTCTTATGGAAAAAGTAGGAAATGAACAGTATGCCAAACTGACTGCAGATTTTGCTCAAAAGGAAAAGGAATTAGTTGATGCTAAGCTTGAGATAGTTAATTTGAACACTAGACTTGAACAAATAAGAGGAACTGAACTTATTAGGTCCATGCAGTTACAAACACCGGTTTTTCGTAGTCCTAAAGATAAAGGTGGATTAGGGGTAGACTATAAAGAAGTTAGAGGTCCATTTAATGGTAGTTATAGTGTATCTCTAGAGCATCTGACTGAGAAGGAAGAGATATTTACTGGACAACCTTTACCATCTCAGACAGAAGTTTCCCAATGTCTCCTAAATTTTATGAAGGTTCTGTTAAGCCGAGTAAACCTGTGAATAAGAAAGTTGAGTCTGTTAAACCCTTTGTTAGACCATCAAATCCCAAAGATGCGACTTATAATGCTAATGTACTTATTGGGACAGTTAGTAGTAAAACTTCTGAAACTCAAGTGTGTCATGAAGAAAAAGTTGTCAAATGTTTTACAATGAAGGGATGTGATACTGTTTTTACATCTTCGGAAATTGATTTTGAAAAGATTGATCAAGATAAAATTTAAAAAGTTTGGAATAAAGGTGAGTCTACTTCTAGTGGGGTTACTTTGACACCGTTTTCTACTCTCCCACGGATTCCAAAGAAAGTTCATTTTTCTGAAAATGTGAATGATGTGTCTAAAGTTTTGTCAGAAGAAGAGTCTGCTACCATTAAATTAAAAGAATGTTTAGGTGTGCCTTCAGAAGAGTCTAGTGATAAGATTAAGAAGCTTCGAGCAAGTAGGTGTTGTTTTTATTGTTATGAACAGGGACATGTTTATAGTTGTTGTCCAAATAGAAAGAAACGTTATGTTAGGAAAGATAGTTCTCCTACTAAATCGTTGGATAGTACAACTAGATCTAATGAAAAATCTAAGAATCATGTTCCCCAGTTTCTGATAATAGATCTAAGACCCCTCAGAGACCTGGTCAACCAAGGAGTGTTTCATCTGGAAACTACTCAAATGGTAGTTCGAGTCAATTTCACACCCCCTCGAGGAGTTCTCCACCTCGTAGACTCCTTAATAACTCGTCTGGTGGGTCTCAACCTAGGAATAATCATGTGATTAATAACCGGTCTTTTGTGAATAGGAGTGAAAATACTAATAATTTTTATGATCGGTTACAGACTCAGTTTAGGTATGGTCCTTACTCTTCTAGGTCTTCTCCTCCAAGAGGTCATTTTACCTCGTTTCGTAAGAGACCTATGGTGAGTCAGCATGTATCCAAGGCACCTTCAAGGAGCGATGGATATTGGACTGAGTTGATTATGAAGGACGAGAATGGTAAACCCAAACCTCAAAAGGTTTGGGTGCCCTATGGAAACTAACTTATTTTGTTTATTGTGCAGGGAGAACCAAGGAAGCCTATCAGTCTTTGGTATGTTGACAGTGGATGCTCCCGGCACATGACAGGGGACAAGAAACTCTTGTCCAACTATGTAGATATTCATGGTTCTTATGTTAGTTTCGCTGGTCCCAAGGGCGGCAATATTTTAGGTCAGGGTGATGTCGTCAATGGGAAAATTACAATGGAGAAAGTCAATTATGTGGAACAGCTATCCCATAATCTTATGAGTGTTTCTCAGATATGTGATAAGGGTAATCATGTCCATTTCACTGACAAAGAAGCACTTATCTTGAAGCCCGGGTATGTTATTCCTGATGATTGGATTTTGTTAAGGCCTCCTAGGAAGAAAGACATCTATGGTTTGATTTTAGGTGTTGATAATTCGAAAGAACCAGTTTGTTTGTTGAGTAAAGCTAATGAGTCTGAATCTCTTTTGTGGCATAGAAGAATGGGACATATTCATTTTCGAAAGATGAATCATGTTAGGTCCAGATTTACTGGACTCGCTCCAGACTCGACTACTGGAGCTTACTGAAGATCTGTCCAGAATCTGACCTACTCCAGACTTGGGATCTGGAATCCTTCTAAAGATTTGTCCAGAAATAATGGAAGACTAATGAGCAAATACTTGTATAGGAAATCTGGAGTATTCTCTAGATGAGCTCACTGGTCTTCACCCCAGTCCAGATCTACTCTACTGAAGACATTCTGACTGAAGTCAAAGACTGAAGTCTGAAGAAAGAAGACTAACAAATGGCGGAGTCCACTGGAAAGTCTTACCAGATCTGTACACTGGAGGATTGTCAGTGTTCTAGACCTTACAAGTATGAACACTGATATCGAGGATTGACTTTAAGCCTTTACACACTTTCCAAAGAACAACCACTTGTTCTTTACCAAAGTATACGTGTGTTAAGGTGGTTGGATAAAAGGATACACTTGCACTTGATGTGACTTATCCTTATTCCTTATCCAATACATTTAATGTTCTTGTCGATCATTAAATGTATGCAACCATATTTGTACGGCACAAAATTCACTGGTGAATTTTGTTGCCTATAAATACAAAGTCATTTCTTGAGAAAATCACTTTTTTAGCAAATTGGTGAACTTGCTTAAATACTCTCGATCTAAACAGCTATACTTCACAACTCTAAGTATATCGATCAAAGGAGTTATTTAGCAAGTATAGATCACTTGTAATTCAAAGATTGTTTAGATACTTACATACGTGTAATATCTAGGTTCCGCAACGATCTTGTATTTTGTTTATACATCAATAAAGAAAATACACTTGAAAACTACATTCGTGTTCCACCTTTTATTTACTTGTTTAAATATTGCTTAAAGTCATTTATTACTTTGTTTATATTCTTGCATATTTATATTGAAGTAATACTAGTCCGATTCTAGTTCATACTTGTCTTGTTATTTTACACTCGTGGTTAAACCATCGTGTGAGGGACTTTACAATTGGTATCAGAGCAGAAGGTTAATATACTTACCTAGATCTGTTTCACGATGGCAATCCCAGAAAATACTCAAGAAACTCATGAAACTAATGTTAATGAACCACCCACTGGAAATAACAATACACCACCTCCTCCTGCTTCTCCACATGTGCATGTGCATTACTCGAATAATCCTGTTCCTAAATTCAATGGGAGCAGTGATGAATTTGGTACGTGGAAAGCTAGGATTATATTGCATGTGACTGGTATTGAAAGGAATATGATGAAAATTTTAAACGAAGGACCCTATGTGCCAAGACTTCCTATCAATGCACTTCTTGACCCTACAGGATCAAGAAGTGGGAGGAAAAGAGAGAGGAACACTGGTCCGAAGAGGAGAAAAGATTAGTAAATCTTGATACACTTCTTAAAAATATGATCCTCGGGGCTGTTCCAGAAACTCTCATTCCTACACTAGTTCTCTATCCCAGTGCCAAAAGTATGTGGGATGAACTAGTAAACCAGCATGAGGGAGGTGATGATACTGTTGTTACCAGAAAAGTCTCCTTAAATAAAAAGTATGAGTCATTTTTTTGCTCTCCCCAATGAGTCCCTTACTGGTACTTACACCAGATTTATGAGCATCATAAACCAGTTAAGAGGACTAGGGGTAGAATAAAGACAAGGATATACTTTTGGAGAAATTTTGTGATATTCTTCCAACAAAATGGTCTCACATGATTCTGGTCTTGAGGCAAGGAAAACATTGCATTCCCATACTTTGTCAACATTGTATGGAGCCTTCAGATTCACTGAAGAAAATCAAGCCCAGAGGATTGAGGCAGAAAAGATTCTTTTAATCATGCTTCCAGTAGTTCCACAGTGGTCACTAATACTGCACCACCTTGTGCGGCATTAATATCTTCTGAGAATGTATTTTCTATGAAGAAGATGATGTCTGAACTAATGGATTCTGGAGTCTGTAATGATATCTCTCCAGACTGTGATGAAACTGACAGTGATGACCTGGTTGCAATGATGGCCAAAACGTTTAACCGTTTTAAGGCCAGAGCAAATAGGCCCACTGGACTACATGCACCCAGTTCTTCCACTGACAAGACCAATCTGACATGCTTTAAGTGTGGCAGAAAAGGTAATTTCATGAAAGAGTGCAGGTCCAGTCAGTTTGTCTCCAGTCTGGTCCAACTGCTTCTTATAACAAGCCTGATGATAGCTATAAGTTGAAATACAAAAAGCTTAAGGCTCAAATTGCTCTATTGTCTAAACAGATTGAAGACAATAACAAATGCATGATAGCAACCACTGAAGAAGCATGGGTTCCCTCTGATGATTCATCAGTCGATGAAGAAGAGGAAAGAGATTGTTGTTTTATGGCTCTGGCACAGATCAAGAGCATCTGGTGAAGGATGATGTCACATCTGGTCGTTGGGTCGACATTGTTATTAAAAAGGTTAGTGAGTATGATCTTGAAACTAATCCTGAACTGAAATTGGACATCGCTGAAGCTCTAAATTCTGATTTAATTTTTGTAGAAACTGTTAGATTTGACAGTTTAAATGGTCTAGAAACAGATTCCTCTGAAATGGCCAGCCTTAAAATCAAAATTAAAAGAACTTCAAGACATTGAACTGGCATTTCAAGCCCAGATTCTGATAACTGAACAATTGATCCAAGAAAAACAAGATCTTGAGATCATTTTAGAAAAAGAAAAACTGGTGATTAAATCATGGCTTGAAACTAGAAAGCCATATCATGCTGGAGTAAATCAATTTCCTACTCAAAAACGTGCATATTTAGATGGAAATACTCATGTAGCATCATTAATACCAGTAATCGATCGATTACCAGAGGGATTCAGCTCCACCACTGTTTATGATGAGCATGTAACTCCCAAGGCCAATATTCTCCAGTTCTTTGCCCAGAGGTTAAGACTGGAGTTGTCCAGATGACTGCTCCAGTTAAAAAGGTTAAGCAGAATAGACCTTTGCCTCAGAACAATCCCCTACCTAAGCCTACAACTGGAAAGGCTCAGGTATAATCTGATGAAAATGTTTTGTCCAGGTTAGAGAGCCAGATTCAAACACTGACTCGTCAAATTCAAAGTTTTAATGCAAGACTAAACTTTATTGAGGGTATTTCATCTGGCCCTAGACAAAATACTAAACCTTTTGCAAAGAAAGACAAATTATTTCTCCAGTTGAGAAAAAGAAAAAGGTTTCTAAACTATCAACTCCAGTAGTGTTTTCAACAAAAACTACTGTTGAAGTAAGTGAACTAGACCAGATTACCCCAGGGACCTATAAGGGAGGGTCCAGTGAACCCATCAGTCGATGGGTTCCCAAATCTAACTGATCAATATCTGGTGTATGTGTAGGGCGATCGAAAGAGTATATCTGGTATCTTGACAGTGCAGCTGGCAGGACTATGACCGGATGTAAGACCCTTCTGGAGGAGTTCACCATTTCTGATGGACCCTCCATCACTTTTGGAAATGATGGTTGTGGAAAGACTGAGGGATATGGGGTTCTGAACAATGGACAAGTCAAGTTTACACGTGTTGCATTTGTGAATGGTTTGAAATATAACTTGATCAGTGTAAGCCAACTGTGTGATGATGGCTATCAAGTCTTATTCAATGTTGCTCAGGGCATCGTATTCAACAAGGACTGGAAGGTAGTGTTGATTGCTCCCAGGAAAGGGAACGTATATGTGATGGACATGGAAAGCTCTCCGTCAGAGCAATGTTTCTACACTCAAGCTGATGAAGACACAAACTGGTTATGGCATAAAAGGTTATCCCATTTAAATTTAAAAAACATTAATAAGTTGTCCAGAAAACAACTTGCAGATGGGATACCTTAAGTTTCCTTCAAAAAGGAAAGGCCATGTCCAGGATGTGAGATGGGTAAGCAGAAACGTGCCAGTTTCAAGACCAGACAGAATTTCAGCATTACTGAACCTCTTCACATGCTTCATATGGACCTCTTTGGTTCAGTGAATGTTCAGACTCGTGCTGGTAAAAGATACACCCTGGTGATCGTAGATGAATTCTCCAGATATTGTTGGGGTGGTCTTTCTCAGGTCTAAAATGAAGCTGCTGCTGAAATCATCTCTCTTATCAAGCAGATTGAACTGAAGCATAAGCGAAAAGTGTGTCAGTTAAGAAGCGACAATGGAACAGAATTCCAGAACAACTCTGGAGAAATTCTGTACTGACACTGGCGTCTCCCAGAACTTCTCATCAGCACGCACTCCAGAGCAGAATGGAGTGGTAGAAAGGAAAAATCGAACATTGATAGAAGCTGCCAGGAGTATGCTAGCTGAATCTGGTCTTCCTACCAGTTTCTGGGCTGAAGCAATTGCAACTGCTTGCCACACCCAGAATCGATCAGTGTACGTGAAGCGACACAAGAAGACTTCCTATGAAATATTAAGAAATAGAAAACCAAATATTGGTTATTTTCATGTTTTTGGATGTCCAGTTTACATCCTGAACGACTCCAGTCAGCTAGGCAAAATTGATGCCAAAGCTGATGAAGGATATTTCTTAGGATATTCAGCCATTCGCAAAGCCTTCAGAGTTTATAACAAGAAACTGGAGGAAGTACAAGAATCCATACATGTTACTTTCGATGAATCAAATGTTGCAATCAACAACAAACCAGCCCTTGACATACCCCCAGTACTTCCAATTGTCTTTTGTGAATCTGATCCAATAAACGACAAAATTGAAGATTCACCAGACACAGTTTCCAGTCATCCCGATCTGGAACCTGTTCAGAAAAGAAACTCTCCAGTAGTACTCCATTCTATCCCTCTATTATTTTCAAACTACCCTCTGAAATTAATATTGGTTCAGATGTGCGTACTACTCCCCCTGTATCAGTGTAAGTTGAGAATGTTCCAGAAATCCAAACTGAACTAGTACTCCAGGAAATACCTTCAAATGAAGAATTTCATGATGCAAATCGTGATTTGAATGACTCAGATGAAGATACTGGAGTAATCTGGAATGATCCTCCTCCTGAAGCAACTCCAGAGGAGACTCAACTGAATTCTTGCACTGATATTGTTGTCAGTAACAATCCTGGTCAATACTCTAGATGGACAAAAGCTCACCCTATTGATCAGATCATAGGTGACTCCAGTCGTGGAGTTCAGACCAGAAGAGCCTCCAGTGATCAATGCTTATATGTCAGTTTCTTAATCACTAAATGAACCAAAGAAGATTGACGAGGCTCTGGAAGATCCAAACTGGGTGACTGCTATGCAAGAAGAGCTTCACCAGTTTGAAAGGAACAAGGTCTGGTATCTGGTCCTTTCCCAGTTGGAAAGAAAGAACCAATTGGAACAAGATGGGTCTTAAGAAACAAAGTAGATGAAGATGGCCACGTAATCAGAAACAAGGCCAGACTGGTAGCACAAGGCTACTGCCAGTCAGATGTCGACTTTGATGAATCATTTGCTCCAGTGGCTAGACTTGAAGCGATCAGAATATTTTTAGCATTCGCTGCTCATCATCAGTTCAAGGTCTACCAGATGGATGTAAAGAGTGCTTTCTTGAATGGAAAGCTTGAAGAAGAAGTTTATGTCAGACGACCTCCAGGTTTCGTTGATGAAAAGCATCCACATTGGGTATATCGTCTGGACAAAGCGCTGTATGGCCTCAGACAAGCCCCACGTGCCTGGTATGACACTCTGACTAAACATTTATTGAAAAATGGTTTTAAACGAGGTGCAATTGACAATACCTTATTTATTCTTCATGAACAAGGTAATCTGTTAATGGTACAAATTTATGTTGATATTATTTTTGGGTCTACTGATGAAAACATGTGCAAGAAATTTTCGAAAATAATGTCTACTGAATATGAAATGAGTTTGATGGGGGAATTAACATATTTTCTTGGACTCCAGATTAAACAAAACAAAGATGGCATCTTTATTAATCAGGAAAAATATGTTAGAGATCTTTTAAAGAAATATGATATGAACTCTTCACCATCTAAACCAACTCCAATTTCTGCACCACTGACACTGGACTCTGATCCAGATGGTAAACCAGTGAACACCACTGTCTATAGAGGCATGGTTGGTTCACTGATGTATTTAACTGCCAGTAGACCAGATATTATGTTTTCAACTTGTTTATGTGCCAGATATCAGTCTAATCCAAAGGAATCTCATATGCTTGCTGTAAAGCGCATACTGAAGTACCTAAAGGTGTCCCCAGTCTAGGTCTTTGGTACTCCCAAAGGCTCAGGCATGGATCTAATGGGTTATTCAGATTCAGATCATGCAGGTTGTAAGATAGACAGGAAATCCACTACTGGTGGATGTCATTTCCATGGTGGCAAACTGGTCAGCTGGACCAGTAAAAAGCAAACTTCAGTTTCATTGTCCACTGCTGAAGCTGAATAGGTGTCTGCAGCCAGTTGTTGTGCTCAGATACTCTGGATGAAGAACCAGTTGCTTGATTATGGTATTAAGTATTCAAAGACTCTCAATCTTTTGTGATAATACCAGTGCCATTGCTATCTCAAACAATCCAGTCATGCATTCCAAAACCAAGCACATTGATCTCAGGTATCACTTCATTCGTGATAATATTGTGAAAGGAAACATTGAACTCCATTTTATCCCCACTGACAAACAACTCGCTGACATTTTTACTAAACCACTGGATGTCAAAACAGTTGAATATCTTGTTGGTGAGTTGGGAATGTTAAACCCTTAAATCTGGAACCTTAGTATTGAACGCCATTGTGTACTACTAAGGATCTTTGATTTAAAGATTCATAAATTTATTTCTGGATCAACATTCCAGGGGGAAGACTTTTGAAAGATATTTTTTTCTTAAAATGTTTAAGTTCAGGAAGAATTTATTAATTTATTTTCTCACTGGACAAAATTTTCTCACTGGACAAATTGTCCAGAAAATATTACTGGTGCTTTGTAGATGTGTCCCTCTCACTGGTAACTAGATAAGTTGAAGTGCGTGTTTGAGTTGACTTATGTCTCCTTGTAAATATGTCTCTCTCATTTGTCTATATTAGTTGACGTGCAAGGTTGAGGTTACCAGTCTTTCAAAATGGTTTTCACTGGTACTTTACTGGAGTGTCCCTCCAGTGTACCATCAGTACATGCTTCACTGGACTATCCACCAGTGATACTGGAGTGTCTAGTCAACCTCAGATGCACTGAATTATGTCATAATATTTTTTAAATACTTGGTCATTGTATGTGCCACGTAAGCAAACCTTTTTCAAAGATATTTATCTTATAAATCCTACGTGGCATGTAATTTTTCAAACGAAATGATGATATTTTTACATTGGGAAGATAAAAAGAACAAGTTGTTAGTTTTTGTGGGCGGTAAACCATCACACATTAATGTGTGATGTGATGTAATTAATGCGGATCTCAGAACCCGATCAAAAATTGTATTTGATAAATTCAAATTAAACGTTTGAGTTCCACATTATTTCTCTCCTATATATACCCACTTTCACTTTCAATTTCATTTACTTCGAACATTTACTCCCAAATCTTACTTTCTTCATTCAATTCTTCATTCCTTCATTATTTTCCAATCATAAAACTCTCATATTTACTGCAATTCATTAAATTCTTCATAAGCCCTAAATTTATTCAATTTCATTTTCATCTATAAATCATAAATGGCTCCCACAAATCTTTTATCTTCTGAATATGCTCCGGTTGATGATGTTGTTAAACCGAGACATATTACTCTTGAAGCCAAAGCTATTCGAATAAATATGAATAACTGGATGGCCAAACTTTCCAGTTCTCATCCTGCTCAATCAATCATTGGGAGATTGAATACTTTCTTTCTCTCATCCCCTTTGTATGGTGCTAAGGTTGATGGGGCATACAGAAATTGTTGATGACCATGGCCAGTTGTTGAGAAAGGGTACAATTTATATGAGCAGATTGACAGATTCATGGAGATTTTTCTTCACCCATTTGGTTGAGTGTATGGGAGGTAGTTCTGGGGGTCTTGATCAGATAAATCAAACCCAGCTCCAGATTGCCTATTGTTTGTGGTTCGGGATAAGAGTGGACTTCGCTCAAATTTTGTTCAATGATTTGGTGGATAGACTGAAAGCAAAAGGGAGAAAACCACACATTCCATTTATTCGTTTTCTTTCCCTTATGTTTAGAAGTGCTCTAGGAAATGAGTACGATTATGATACTACTCATTTCTCAGTGAGTGAGTTTTTGAGGGACCTAAAAAACCTTCAATCAAGAGATGGTGAGGTAGATATTCCTCAGTCCATGCTCTCATTTCAAAGGGTGGAAGAGATTGTGGCACCAGGCAGAGTACAAGTTGTGGAAGCCCTGGTGAAGACCAAGATGTACAAGTTGTCGAGATGGTACAACCTATAAGGCAAGTGGCTCCAGTAGAAAGTGTGCAACCGAATGTTGAGCTTTCCAGGCGACCCAGATCACATAGGCGTCTGATGCGAGGTGGAGTCCAGGTAAATCCATCAACCCATCCTGGTGATATAATGAATGTTGATGGATCTCCTATTTTTGAAGAGGAGAATATTGATTCTTTTGTACAAATTGAACAGAGAGTGGATACTGAAGTCCAGGCTGTTGTACAAGAAGAGTTGTAGAAGATGTTCAGACTGAAGAACATGCTTCTGGTGAGCAAGAGGCTCCACTGGACTTAAATGTTGAAGCTGGTGAACAAGGAAATGTACAGTTTGGTGAACAGACAGTTGGGAATGTTCCAGAATGGGATGATATTGACTCCCCAATGTCTGAAGGATTCGATGTGAACTTAAATTTTCTGGGTGAAGAAGTACAAGAAGAAGAAATACCAACACCTACACCAGAAATGCCACCACCAGAACCTAGTATGCCACCACCACCACCACCTTCAATTCCAGAAAACACCCAATACTTCAATCCAGCAACCACTCAACCTTCTGAATCTCAACCTCCCCCTCGTGCGCCGGAGTCACCAGTTGCAACGTCTGAAGCTGCAACTGAAGAGGACTGGGCACAAGTACCAGTAATGACCAGATTGACTTCTCATCTGGAACATCCCAGTGGTCTCTCCACTTCTTCTTTCAACCGAGGTCCAAGGCCTTCTTAGTAAGGTGGCGGACCTGGAGAGATCACTCCAGTCATCATCCCAGGTTGTCTCTGATTTCAAATCTTTGTTATCAAACAACTTAGCTTCTGAAATGAATACATTTGCTGGCAATAAGAAGCTAGTTTTCGAGAAACTGGATGAGCTGGTACTGGCCACAAATATCAATTCTCAAAATATAAGGGTGGCAGTACAGGGGTTTGAAGAAAGGATTGTAAATTCTGCTCAGACTGCAGTGGATAGTCAAATTGTTCAACCACTGGCAGGTCTGAAAGAAGAGATAGAGAAGTTGGTTACAAGGGTTTCCTCACTGGAAGGCAGACCCATTCTTGATCAAACTGTTATTGCAAGAACAATAAGTGAAGAATGTACAAGGGAGTTCAGATCCAGTATGCTTAAAGAAATCACTGAAGAGATTTTTGGATCTGTCCTTCGATCTATTCAAGAAAGTTTGTTGCCAGAAGTTGTAAAAATGATTGAGGTTGAGCTGCCAAAGGACTTGCCAAAAGAAGTTGAAAATATGAAAAAGGAAGTCCAGGAACTCAAGAAGATTATTGCTGATACAAATCCAGAGACTGGAAGAACTTATGGTTCTCTGGACAGGCATATGATGGAAGCTTTATGGAATGATCTAAAGTCCAGGACTAGAGATCCTTCCAAGGGAAAAATCGACTGTTCCATCATCTGGTGTCCAAGAAGGTTTGATCAGAAAGAGGAAAGAAGATATTGTTAGGGCTGTTGCAACTGAAAGTGTTGTGCAAAGAAGACAAGTGACTGGTACTGATGCCAGTGCACGATTAGCCCAGAGAGCACTCGGTACTGAAGCCGTTGTGCAGACAGAAGAGGCTACTGGTACTGAAGCTAGTGAGCCCCAGTTTGAATCCTTCCCAGATATTCCAACTACACTAAAGGCTGTTAAAGGAAAAGAAAAAGTGGTGTCTGGTGAAGAGGAAGAGCAAAATGAAGATGTTGATAATGAGACTTCAAGGAAGTTACAACAACAATGCATTATGATTGAAATTTTCAAGAATAATCAAAGAGATGAACTGCTGGCCCCTCACAGGGATATGGCAACAATGGGTACTCTGGACTCCTACAATGCTGGCAGGTTAGGCATTAATATTGAAGTGTTTAAAAGGATGAAGGATGACCCTAGAGTTCATCAGTGTCTTGATGCATTGAATGATGTTCATATACGCTCGTTCTACGCTGAAGAAGAACAGGTAATGATTCTTTGATTTATGGTGTTACCATTCCAGAGTTGATCAGGAAAAGAAAGGAGGAGCTGGTAAGCCTCCAGAAAAAGATTAGAAAAAATGCTGGTGCTCTGGAGTTGGAGTATAGAAAAAGATTGACTGGTCTGCCAAAGCTCACTGCCAAACAAGTTAAGGAAATAAAAGATGCTGATGTAAGCACCTTCATTCCTCTGGATACTACTCTGAGAATAAATCGCCAAGAACTCCAGTCCACTGAAGGACAACAGAGTGGTATATCAAAGGAAACTGAAGAAATGGTTCAGATGGCAAAGCAGAAAGCAAAGTATGATGATATGATGAATTTCAGGGCCAATGCCAGAAAGATTGTTGATGCTGAAGTTAAATTGGCTGAAAATCATCAAGGAATGACCAGATTCAATGTAAAGTTGACCAGAGAGGGTAACTTTACAGATGAAAGGAAGGATACTTCAGTCCAAGCTTTTAGATGGACTGAACTGAAGGAGATTGGAATGACCTTTAAAGGTAAAACTGATTTGTCTCCAGATGTTAAGGCCTTTATGAAGAGGATTGAGAAGGTCTGGAAAAGAATACAACAAATGGAAGCTGTGTTGGGTCTGAGACCACCAGTGTCTGTTCCATCATCTCCATCTCCAAAGAGGAAGGCCACTGAAGATGCTCCAGGGCAGCCATCAAAAAGAAGGGCCTGAATCTTTTAATCATGTACTTATTATAATTAATTGTCTTATGAAAGTTGTAACTATTTTTCAGTTGATGTTAGTAATAATAGTTGCAATTTTAATTTCATATAAGTAAATGATCAGATTTAGTCTAAGTTAGAACTTAAATGATGAAACTGAAAACACTCATGATCTATAAAGTGTTTTCCAGTAACTTAGATTTTTAGACTTAAATCGACCAAGTGTTTTCCAGACATACAAATTTGTATATCTATAAGTCTGAAAACACTTGCATTATTTCTAAACAAATAGGGGGAATTTGTTAGGTCCAGATTTACTGGACTCGCTCCAGACTCGACTACTGGAGCTTACTGAAGATCTGTCCAGAATCTGACCTACTCCAGACTTGGGATCTGGAGTCCTTCTAAAGATTTGTCCAGAAATAATGGAAGACTAGTGAGCAAATACTTGTATAGGAAATCTGGAGTCTTCCAGATTTCAGCTCACTGGTCTTCACCCCAGTCCAGATCTACTCTACTGAAGACATTCTGACTGAAGTCAAAGACTGAAGTCTGAAGAAAGAAGACTTGACAAATGGCGGAGTCCACTGGAAAGTCTTACCAGATCTGTACACTGGAGGATTGTCAGTGTTCTAGACCTTACAAGTCTGAACACTGATATCGAGGATTGACTTTAAGCCTTTACACACTTTCCAAAGAACAACCCACTTGTTCTTTACCAAAGTATACGTGTGTTAAGGTGGTTGGATAAAGGATACACTTGCACTTGATGTGACTTTATCCTTATTCCTTTTCCAATACATTTAATGTTCTTGTCGGATCATTAAATGTATGCAACCATATTTGTACGGCACAAAATTCACTGGTGAATTTTGTTGCCTATAAATACAAAGTCATTTCTTTGAGAAAAATCACTTTTTAGCAAATTGGTGAACTTGCTTAAATACTCTCGATCTAAACAGCTATACTTCACAACTCTAAGTATATCGATCAAAGGAGTTTATTTAGCAAGTATAGATCACTTGTAATTCAAAGATTGTTTAGATACTTACATACGTGTAATATCTAGGTTCCACAACGATCTTGTATTTTGTTTATACATCAATAAAGAAAATACACTTGAAAACTACATTCGTGTTCCACCTTTTATTTACTTGTTTAAATATTGCTTAAAGTCATTTATTACTTTGTTATATTCTTGCATATTTATATTGAAGTAATACTAGTCCGATTCTAGTTCATACTTGTCTTGTTATTTTACACTCGTGGGTTAAACCATCGTGTGAGGGACTTTACAAATCACATTGTGAAACATGGTTTGGTTGAGGGTGTTCCAATGAAAAGGTTTGAAATGGAAGATAAGTGTGTACCGTGTTTGAAGGGTAAACAACACAAGAGCTCACACAAACCGAAGAAAGAAAATTCTATTACCACCCCATTTGAGTTACTTCACATGGATCTTTTTGGTCCTGTAAATGTGAGGAGTATTGGTGGGATGTACTACTGTTTGGTTGTTACTGATGATTACTCTAGATTTTCCTGGGTGTTCTTTTTACACTCGAAGGATGAAACTCCACAGATCCTGATCAATTTCTTTGTTGAAACAGAAAATGTGTATGGAGTCAGGGTTAAGAGAATCAAAAGTGATAACGGTATTGAATTCATGAATAAGACATTGGAAGTCTTTTGTTTATCCAAGGGAATCCAACACCAGTTCAGTGCACCGTATGAGCCACAACAGAATGGAGTTGCTGAGAGGAAGAATAGGACTTTGATCGAGACTGCCAGGACAATGCTTGCTGATTCAGGACTTCCTACTATGTTTTGGGGGGAGGAAGTGAATACAGCTTGTCACATTTTAAATCGGGTTTTAATTGTTAAACGTTTTAATAAAACTTGCTATGAGCTTTTACATAATCGAAAACCCAATTTGCAAAATGTTGAGCCTTTTGGTGTACCGTGCACGTTTTTGAAATATCTTTCTCAACCAAAGTTTGATTCTAAGGTTAAAGAAGGTTTTTTTATGGGATATAAACCCGGTACTCCAATTAGGCGAGTGTATAATAAACAAACGGGCAGAGTTGATTTGGGTACTAATGTTGTGATTGTTAGTCATAAGCCTGCTGTACACTCAGGTTCTGGTAAGAATTTTGATTATGATAGTGTTTTTACTTCTTTTAATGGTCCTATTTCTTTTCCAGGTTCTCAGACAGTTGATGATGTGATCTTACTTAGAGATCATTTGGATTATACTCCTATTCCTACTCCTACTCAGAATGTTAATACTACTCCAGCCAAAGTTTAGTCTACTACTGAAGTTGGTGATTGTAGTAAGAACAATGATAAGAGTACAGATTCAGAAGTTAATGAACCCGAGAACACTACTCCAACTACTCCTTCTAAGGTTCCATTGCCTGATGATGATCCTATTTCAGATGAGTCTGATGATGATTTTGGTTCTCCTGAGTTGCAAATTCAGACAAATTTAGGAGATAATCTTAATGTTGGTTCTGTTCCTCAACATAGAGTGAATAGAGCTCATCCACTTGAAAATATCCTTGGAGATGTGTCTCAACCAGTTAAAACTAGGAATCAACTGAATAAGGAGATGACTAGTTTGTTTTGTGAAGTTAAGGATACTGGGATTATCACTGATTGTTGTACCCAAAAAACCCCCCCCCCCAAGGAGATGACTAGTTTGTTTTGTGAAGTTAAGGATACTGGGATTATCACTGATTGTTTATATTCATGCTTTATTTCTCAGGTAGAGCCTACGAATATTCAGATGGCACTTAAGGAACCTTCTTGGGTTGAAGCTATGCAAGAGGAGTTAGCTCAATTCCAGAAGCTTGGTGTTTGGGAGTTAGTAGATGTGCCTAGAGGTAAACAGCCGATTGTAACTCGTTGGGTATTTAAGTGTAAACAAGATGAAAAGGGGATAGTTACTAGAAATAAGACAAGATTAGTTGTTCAGGGGTGTGCACAGCGAGAAGGTTATGACTATAATGATACTTTTGCACCTGTTGCTAGGATTGAAGCTATTAGGTTGTTTTTGGCTTATGCTAGTTTTAAGGGTATTAAGGTGTATCAGTTAGATGTTAAGAGTGCCTTCTTGTATGGTGAAGTTAAAGAAGAAGTGTATGTGTTTCAGCCACCTGGGTTTGAAGATCCTAACTATCCAAGAAGAGCATATCGTCTTGATAAGGCTCTTTATGGATTACATCAGGCACCCAGAGTGTGGTATGAGAAGTTGTCAACGCATTTGTTGAATAATGGTTTTGGTAGAGGTTCAATAGACATCACATTGTTCATTAAGTGGCATAAGCAGGATTATTTGATTGTACAAGTCTATGTAGATGATATTATTTTTGGGTCATCTGATGATAGAATGTGCAGAGATTTTGAGAAAAGCATGAAGAGTCAATTTGAAATGAGTGCTATGGGAGAGTTAAAGTTCTTCTTAGGTTTGCAGGTTGATCAGTGTAAGGATGGGTTTTTCATTCACCAGTCTAAGTATGTCGATGATATCTTAGAAAGGTTTCAAATGTTAGACTCTAAAACTTATGGTACTTCGATTCAGCTTAATCATGTATTAGGAGTTAATGATCCTAAAGATCCGCCTGTTGATGCAACTATTATCGTGCTATAATTGGTTCTTTAATGTATCTGACTGCTTCTCGTCCTGACATTATGTTTGCTGTTTGTTTATGTGCTAGGTTTCAGGCAAGTCCGAAAGAGTCACATTTGGTTGCAGCCAAACGTATCTTACGTTACTTACGAGGTCACCAAGGGCTTGGTCTATGGTATCCTCTAGGTGGCACGTTTGACTTCGTATCTTATACTGATTCGGATTTTGGAGGATGTAACAATGACAGGAAGTCTACTACTGGCGGGTGTCAGTTCTTAGGAGGAAGACTAGTCTCGTGGCAATGTAAGAAGCAGACATCTGTTGCACAGTCATCTTGTGAGGCAGAGTATATGGCTGCGGGTAGTTGTTGTTCTCAGGTTCTCTGGATACAACAACAATTGCGTGACTACGGTATGGATTTTCTAGATACTCCTATAATAGACAATAAGTCAGCTATAGACATTACTAATAACCCTGTAATGCATAAAGTCACCAAGCATATTGATATTAGACATCATTTCTTACGTGATTGTGCCCAAAAGAAATTAATTCATTTGGAAAAGGTTATAACTGATGATAATCTAGCTGATATATATACTAAAGCATTAGATAAGTCTCGCTTTGAAGGTGATAAGGACCTATATATTGAGAGTATGTTATAAATGTTCAATTCGGATGAAAAAGGAAAGCTGTTCTAGGCCCTACGTCATTGGTATGAATGGAAGATGCCTCTGGGAAGTGTTCTTAATGGAAGATGCTCTGATGATAGGATGTCACTGTTATTAATGGAAGAATAGGAATTGTTATGAATGGTAAATGCGAAAGAACCAGGTACAACAACTCCAGCTAGAAGGATTAGAAGGCATGGGAAAGCGGTAGCAAGCTAACCTTTCTAACCTGTGCCTAGTTCTCCCTCCGCTTGCCTGAAATTGGAACTGTCTCCTTCTGGAACCAGAGCAATAACTGCTATAAAGGAAGCGATGAGAGGACCTTCTCACTTCGATCATAAACTATCTCACCCTCTCTTCGAGTAAGGATTTGCTTTCTTACTTATTCCTAAACCTCTTCCTGTTAGGCCCATGAGGAGACTTTCACTCTACTTGCTCTTGTAGTCCTCAGCTTGTCACGAAAGATTATGCCTTGAAGAATGAACGACTGAGAGACCAAACTCCAATGCAAGGAAACTTCCGAGACTAGAGCACAGTGATGAGCTGGTACAGGATCCTTTCAACTATGAAGAATGCTGAATAGATCTCTCAAAGAACTTCATTTTTCTTTGTATTTTTATTTTTGTTTGAGTCCTAGTTTAAGTTGTAAATAGCTAGAGTCATAAAAAGTTACAAAAAGAGTTGTCTAGTTTAAGTTTGTATATAGTTAGTGTCAGAAAATTAAAAAAAAAAAATAGAA
>CM067167.1:50551717-50612056 GCA_034093135.1 Erigeron breviscapus | reverse complement strand
GCCATAACACAGTATCTTTCGATCAATTTCTCCTCCGTATCTACCATACGAGGGACTAGTCTTGCCAACTCATGAAAACGAGTTGTGTATTTCTCGTTGTCTAGTCCAACCATATTATCATTCCAGAATTCACCTTCCATTTTCTGTACTTCCTCCCGAGGACAGTACTTT
Organism: Erigeron breviscapus; assembly: GCA_034093135.1. Classification (NCBI taxonomy): domain Eukaryota; kingdom Viridiplantae; phylum Streptophyta; class Magnoliopsida; order Asterales; family Asteraceae; genus Erigeron; species Erigeron breviscapus. The sequence goes on along the minus strand of CM067167.1, from coordinate 50,611,885 downwards.
TCCATCACCCCCGCCCCCCCCCCCCCCCCCCCCCCCCCCCCCCCCCCCCCCCCCCCCCCCCCCCCCCCCCCCCCCCCCCCCCCCCCCCCCCCCCCCCCCCCCCCCCCCCCCCCCCCCCCCCCCCCCCCCCCCCCCCCCCCCCCCCCCCCCCCCCCCCCCCCCCCCCCCCCCCCCCCCCCCCCCCCCCCCCCCCCCCCCCCCCCCCCCCCCCCCCCCCCCCCCCCCCCCCCCCCCCCCCCCCCCCCCCCCCCCCCCCCCCCCCCCCCCCCCCCCCCCCCCCCCCCCCCCCCCCCCCCCCCCCCCCCCCCCCCCCCCCCCCCCCCCCCCCCCCCCCCCCCCCCCCCCCCCCCCCCCCCCCCCCCCCCCCCCCCCCCCCCCCCCCCCCCCCCCCCCCCCCCCCCCCCCCCCCCCCCCCCCCCCCCCCCCCCCCCCCCCCCCCCCCCCCCCCCCCCCCCCCCCCCCCCCCCCCCCCCCCCCCCCCCCCCCCCCCCCCCCCCCCCCCCCCCCCCCCCCCCCCCCCCCCCCCCCCCCCCCCCCCCCCCCCCCCCCCCCCCCCCCCCCCCCCCCCCCCCCCCCCCCCCCCCCCCCCCCCCCCCCCCCCCCCCCCCCCCCCCCCCCCCCCCCCCCCCCCCCCCCCCCCCCCCCCCCCCCCCCCCCCCCCCCCCCCCCCCCCCCCCCCCCCCCCCCCCCCCCCCCCCCCCCCCCCCCCCCCCCCCCCCCCCCCCCCCCCCCCCCCCCCCCCCCCCCCCCCCCCCCCCCCCCCCCCCCCCCCCCCCCCCCCCCCCCCCCCCCCCCCCCCCCCCCCCCCCCCCCCCCCCCCCCCCCCCCCCCCCCCCCCCCCCCCCCCCCCCCCCCCCCCCCCCCCCCCCCCCCCCCCCCCCCCCCCCCCCCCCCCCCCCCCCCCCCCCCCCCCCCCCCCCCCCCCCCCCCCCCCCCCCCCCCCCCCCCCCCCCCCCCCCCCCCCCCCCCCCCCCCCCCCCCCCCCCCCCCCCCCCCCCCCCCCCCCCCCCCCCCCCCCCCCCCCCCCCCCCCCCCCCCCCCCCCCCCCCCCCCCCCCCCCCCCCCCCCCCCCCCCCCCCCCCCCCCCCCCCCCCCCCCCCCCCCCCCCCCCCCCCCCCCCCCCCCCCCCCCCCCCCCCCCCCCCCCCCCCCCCCCCCCCCCCCCCCCCCCCCCCCCCCCCCCCCCCCCCCCCCCCCCCCCCCCCCCCCCCCCCCCCCCCCCCCCCCCCCCCCCCCCCCCCCCCCCCCCCCCCCCCCCCCCCCCCCCCCCCCCCCCCCCCCCCCCCCCCCCCCCCCCCCCCCCCCCCCCCCCCCCCCCCCCCCCCCCCCCCCCCCCCCCCCCCCCCCCCCCCCCCCCCCCCCCCCCCCCCCCCCCCCCCCCCCCCCCCCCCCCCCCCCCCCCCCCCCCCCCCCCCCCCCCCCCATGCCCCCTGCCAGCATTATATGAATCAAGAGTCCCCATATTTGCCATCTCCCTTTGGTGGGCCAGCAGTTCATCCTTTTGATTTTTAATTTGATTTCAGCACCTATGATCCTTCTGGCATCAGCCCTGAATTTCAACATATCTTCATACTTGGCTTTCTGCTTAGCCATCTGGATCATATATTCAGTTTCCTTGGATACTCTCTGCTGTTCCATGGCAGACTGGGGTTGTTCACGATTGATTTTGAGTGAAGTATCCAGAGAAATGAATGTGCTCAGATCTGTATCTTTAATTGCTTTGAGCTGTTTGGCAGTAAGTTTAGGCAAACCTTTAATCTTCTTCCTGTACTATATCTCCAGAGCACCAGCATTCTTTCTTATTTTCTTCCGGAGGTTCACCAGTTCCTCCATTCTCTGTCTGATCAGTTCAGGTACACTGACACCATACGTAACTGCATCATAAACCTGTTCTTCTTCAGAAATTTCTTTTAACATTCCATGTCTGAACTTCTTAGCAACCTCATCACTGATTGAACTAACAACAACATTCTGATCAAGGATTGGCCTACTCTCCAAACTACTAATCCTGGTTGTCAACCTCTGAACCTCATCTGTCAGACCTGTCAGTGGTTGAACAAGTTCAGCTTTCACTGCAGTCTGGACAGAATTCACCAGCCTAGTCTCCAAGTCCTGGACTGCCACTTTGATATTTTCAGTGTTGTTATTTGTGGCCAGTACCAGTTCATCCAGCTTTTCAAATACCAGCTTCTCATTTCCAGCAAACACATTCATTTCTGACGAAAGATTATTCGATAATAGTGATTTGAAGTCAGAAACAACCTGTGAAGAAGACTGGAGTGATCTCTCCAGGTCCGCCACCTTACTTAAAAGGCCTTGGACCTCGGCTGAAGAAGAAGAGGAGGGACCACTGGGAGGATCAAGAGTTGAAGTCATTCTGGTCATTAAAGGTACTCGTGCCCAGACCTCTTCAGAGGAAGTTTCAGCAGTTACAATTGTTGAGTGCAGCGCACGTTGTTCAGATAAGTCGATTGGAGTTTCAAGTGGTGGTGGTTGAGTTTGTGAAATTTGAATTGTGGGGTGGTGAAGTGAGTGGTTTGGGAAGGAAGAAGTGGTGGTGGTGGTGGTGGTGGTGGTGGTGGTGGTGGTGGTGGTGGTGGTGGTGGTGGTGGTGGTGGTGGTGGTGGTGGTGGTGGTGGTGGTGGTGGTGGTGGTGGTGGTGGTGGTGGTGGTGGTGGTGGTGGTGGTGGTGGTGGTGGTGGTGGTGGTGGTGGTGGTGGTGGTGGTGGTGGTGGTGGTGGTGGTGGTGGTGGTGGTGGTGGTGGTGGTGGTGCTTTGGCATTTCATTTTCAATCATATGAACCACTTGAGGCAACAAACTATCTTGAATTGTTCTAAGAGCAGACCCAGAAATTTCTTCAGAAATTTCTTTTAACATTCCATGTCTGAACTTCTTAGCAACCTCATCACTGATTGAACTAACAACAACATTCTGATCAAGGATTGGCCTACTCTCCAAACTACTAATCCTGGTTGTCAACCTCTGAACCTCATCTGTCAGACCTGTCAGTGGTTGAACAAGTTCAGCTTTTACTGCAGTCTGGACAGAATTCACCAGCCTAGTCTCCAAGTCCTGGACTGCCACTTTGATATTTTCAGTGTTGTTATTTGTGGCCAGTACCAGTTCATCCAGCTTTTCAAATACCAGCTTCTCATTTCCAGCAAACACATTCATTTCTGACGAAAGATTATTCAATAATAGTGATTTGAAGTCAGAAACAACCTGTGAAGAAGACTGGAGTGATCTCTCCAGGTCCGCCACCTTACTTAAAAGGCCTTGGACCTCGGCTGAAGAAGAAGAGGAGGGACCACTGGGAGGATCAAGAGTTGAAGTCATTCTGGTCATTAAAGGTACTCGTGCCCAGACCTCTTCAGAGGAAGTTTCAGCAGTTACAATTGTTGAGTGCAGCGCACGTTGTTCAGATAAGTCGATTGGAGTTTCAAGTGGTGGTGGTTGAGTTTGTGAAATTTTAATTATGGGAGGATTGAAATATGGAGCGGATTGTAGAATTGAAGGTGGTGGTGGTGGTGGCATAGTGGATTCTGGTGGTGGAACATTTGATTCTGGTGGAGGTGGTGGCATTTCTGGTAAGTGTTCTATTTCTACCACATCATCTCCTAGAAAACTCATGTCAGTATCAAAAATATTACCTTCTGACATGGGTGAATCGGCCTCATTCCAGACTAACGTTTCATCAACAGTCTGATCACCAGTCTGATCACCAACTTCTACATTCAAATCAAACTGAGCATCTTGCTCATCAGTCACCTGCTCATCAACCTGTACATTTTCTTCCTGTACAACATCTTGTACAACAATCTCTTCCTGCTCAAAAATGGAAGACCCATCTACATTCATTACATCACCTGGATGTCGCATTTCAGCTCTATCTGGATTGACTTGAACTCCAGCCCTCATAAGGCGTCTGGCCGTTCTTGGTCGTCTAGGAGGGTCAACATTTTCTGGTTGTTGTTGGTCAGGGGCCACTTGGGTTACAGGTTGCACATTTTCAACATCAACGACTCCAGTGGGTCTTACAACAATCTAACCCCTACCTGGAGCCTCTTCTTGCTCGTCAGGTGCATCATTTCCAAAATTATTCAACATATTTACAGGAATTTCAACCTCATCAGCTCTTGATTTTAGGGAACTCAACTCCCTCAGATATTCACACATAGAGAAATGATTTGTTTCATAATCATACTCAGGACCCAAAGCTCTTAAAAATACCAGTGAAAGAAAACGAATATAAGGAATATGTGGTTTTCTACCTTTCACCTTCAGACGGTCAACCAGATCATCAAAGAAGATCTGAGCGAAATCAACCCTGTACCCAAACCAAAGACAGTAGGCAATCTGGAGTTGCATTTGGTTGATCTGGTCCAATCCTTCAGAACTGCCACCTAAACACTCAACAAGGTGAGTGAAAAAGTATCTCCATGAGTCAGTCAGCTTGCTCATGTAGATTGTGCCTTTCCTTAATAACTGGTGTTCATCCAGTGGTGGTGGTGGTGGTGGTGGTGGTGGTGGTGGTGGTGGTGGTGGTGGTGGTGGTGGTGGTGGTGGTGGTGGTGGTGGTGGTGGTGGTGGTGGTGGTGGTGGTGGTGGTGGTGGTGGTGGTGGTGGTGGTGGTGGTGGTGGTGGTGGTGGTGGTGGTGGTGGTGGTGGTGGTGGTGGTGGTGGTGGTGGTGGTGGTGGTGGTGGTGGTGGTGGTGGTGGTGGTGGTGGTGGTGGTGGTGGTGGTGGTGGTGGTGGTGGTGGTGGTGGTGGTGGTGGTGGTGGTGGTGGTGGTGGTGGTGGTGGTGGTGGTGGTGGTGGTGGTGGTGGTGGTGGTGGTGGTGGTGGTGGTGGTGGTGGTGGTGGTGGTGGTGGTGGTGGTGGTGGTGGTGGTGGTGGTGGTGGTGGTGGTGGTGGTGGTGGTGGTGGTGGTGGTGGTGGTGGTGGTGGTGGTGGTGGTGGTGGTGGTGGTGGTGGTGGTGGTGGTGGTGGTGGTGGTGGTGGTGGTGGTGGTGGTGGTGGTGGTGGTGGTGGTGGTGGTGGTGGTGGTGGTGGTGGTGGTGGTGGTGGTGGTGGTGGTGGTGGTGGTGGTGGTGGTGGTGGTGGTGGTGGTGGTGGTGGTGGTGGTGGTGGTGGTGGTGGTGGTGGTGGTGGTGGTGGTGGTGGTGGTGGTGGTGGTGGTGGTGGTGGTGGTGGTGGTGGTGGTGGTGGTGGTGGTGGTGGTGGTGGTGGTGGTGGTGGTGGTGGTGGTGGTGGTGGTGGTGGTGGTGGTGGTGGTGGTGGTGGTGGTGGTGGTGGTGGTGGTGGTGGTGGTGGTGGTGGTGGTGGTGGTGGTGGTGGTGGTGGTGGTGGTGGTGGTGGTGGTGGTGGTGGTGGTGGTGGTGGTGGTGGTGGTGGTGGTGGTGGTGGTGGTGGTGGTGGTGGTGGTGGTGGTGGTGGTGGTGGTGGTGGTGGTGGTGGTGGTGGTGGTGGTGGTGGTGGTGGTGGTGGTGGTGGTGGTGGTGGTGGTGGTGGTGGTGGTGGTGGTGGTGGTGGTGGTGGTGGTGGTGGTGGTGGTGGTGGTGGTGGTGGTGGTGGTGGTGGTGGTGGTGGTGGTGGTGGTGGTGGTGGTGGTGGTGGTGGTGGTGGTGGTGGTGGTGGTGGTGGTGGTGGTGGTGGTGGTGGTGGTGGTGGTGGTGGTGGTGGTGGTGGTGGTGGTGGTGGTGGTGGTGGTGGTGGTGGTGGTGGTGGTGGTGGTGGTGGTGGTGGTGGTGGTGGTGGTGGTGGTGGTGGTGGTGGTGGTGGTGGTGGTGGTGGTGGTGGTGGTGGTGGTGGTGGTGGTGGTGGTGGTGGTGGTGGTGGTGGTGGTGGTGGTGGTGGTGGTGGTGGTGGTGGTGGTGGTGGTGGTGGTGGTGGTGGTGGTGGTGGTGGTGGTGGTGGTGGTGGTGGTGGTGGTGGTGGTGGTGGTGGTGGTGGTGGTGGTGGTGGTGGTGGTGGTGGTGGTGGTGGTGGTGGTGGTGGTGGTGGTGGTGGTGGTGGTGGTGGTGGTGGTGGTGGTGGTGGTGGTGGTGGTGGTGGTGGTGGTGGTGGTGGTGGTGGTGGTGGTGGTGGTGGTGGTGGTGGTGGTGGTGGTGGTGGTGGTGGTGGTGGTGGTGGTGGTGGTGGTGGTGGTGGTGGTGGTGGTGGTGGTGGTGGTGGTGGTGGTGGTGGTGGTGGTGGTGGTGGTGGTGGTGGTGGTGGTGGTGGTGGTGGTGGTGGTGGTGGTGGTGGTGGTGGTGGTGGTGGTGGTGGTGGTGGTGGTGGTGGTGGTGGTGGTGGTGGTGGTGGTGGTGGTGGTGGTGGTGGTGGTGGTGGTGGTGGTGGTGGTGGTGGTGGTGGTGGTGGTGGTGGTGGTGGTGGTGGTGGTGGTGGTGGTGGTGGTGGTGGTGGTGGTGGTGGTGGTGGTGGTGGTGGTGGTGGTGGTGGTGGTGGTGGTGGTGGTGGTGGTGGTGGTGGTGGTGGTGGTGGTGGTGGTGGTGGTGGTGGTGGTGGTGGTGGTGGTGGTGGTGGTGGTGGTGGTGGTGGTGGTGGTGGTGGTGGTGGTGGTGGTGGTGGTGGTGGTGGTGGTGGTGGTGGTGGTGGTGGTGGTGGTGGTGGTGGTGCTGCTAGTGGTATAGCTCAATTGAAAGATGTTGGTGCTAGTACTGGTGGTGGTGGTGGTGGTGGTGGTGGTGGTGCTAGTGGTAGTGGTGGTGGTGGTGGTGGTGGTGGTGCTCCATCAATCTGCACACATCCCTGAAATTGATACCAGTAGGGAGAGGAATTGCCATCTCATTTTCAGCCAAATAATTTAATTGAAGAACATCTCTGAGAGAATCGACAGTGAGAGTGAAAGACCTGGTGCCTTGTTGCAATGTGTAGTTGATGGTTTTAGTGTTTTCAACATACACAGCAGAATACCAGAATTCACACAAATAATCATGATACATTTTACCAGGATTACGTGTGAGAGCACCATAGAGTGGATAACTGAGGAAAAAAGCATTCAGTCGTCCGATGAGAGAGGTGGGAGCATGAGTGGTGCTAGTGAGTCTAGCCAACCAATTGTTCATGTTTATTCTGATGGCCTTAGCCTCAAGAGTAATATGAGGTGCCTTAACAACATTGGCAACCGGAGCATATTCAGCGGCGAGCAGATTTTTAGGTGAATTGGATTGTCTTGGTGCCATTGAATATGAAAGATAGATATATGAAGATGAAATTGAAGAATTTAGGGTTTTGATGAAGATTTGATGAATTAAATGTGAAAGAGATTTATGATTGTGAATTGAATGAAAAATGGAGTTAATGAAGGAATTTGAAGAATTTGGGAGTAAATATGTTCGAAGTAAATGCAAATGAAATTGAAAGTGGGTATTATATAGGAGAGAGAATGTGGAACTCAACCGGTTAATTTTGAAATTATCAAATATAATTTTGATCGGGTTCTGAGATCCGCATTAATTGCATCACATCACACATAAATGTGTGACGGTTTACAGCCCATAAACAGTACCAACTTGCACCTTTTGTCTTCACAAGGTAAAAATACCATCATTTCTTTGAAAAAATGACATGCCACGTAGGATAATTAGATAAATATCAAGATAAATATCTTTTCAAAAGATTTTGCATACGTGGCACGCACAATGACCAAGTAAAAAATATTATGACTCAATTCAGTGCATCTAGAGGTTGACTGGAGACTCCAGTATCACTGGTGGATTATTCCAGTGAAGCATGTACTGATGGTACACTGGAGGGACACTCCAGTAAAGTACCAGTGAAAACCATTTGAAAGAGACTGGTAACCTCAAACATGCACGTCAACTAATACACACAAATGAGAGGGACACATTTACAAGGAGACAAAAGTCACCTCAAACATGCACTTCAACCTATCAAATTACCAGTGAGAGGGACACATTTACAAGGTACCAGTAATATTTTCTGGAAAATTTGTCCAGTGAGAAAATAAATTAATAAATTCCCCCTGAACTTAAAACATTTTTAAGAACAAAAATATATCTTTCAAAGTCTTTCCCCCTGGAATGTTGATCCAGAAATCTATTAATGCAAAGATAGTACACTAAGGCGTTTGATATCTAACAGTCAATAGATTTATAAATCTTTAAAGCAAGGATCCCTGATAGTACACAACGGCGTTCAATACCATGGTTCCAGATTTAAGGGTTTAACATTCCCAACTCACCAACAAGATATTTAAAAGTTTTGACATCCAGAGGTTTAGTAAAAATGTCAGCGAGTTGTTTGTCAGTAGGAATAAAATGGAGTTCAATGTTGCCTTTCACAATATTATCACGAATGAAGTGATACCTTAGATCAATGTGCTTTGTCTTAGAGTGCATGACTGGATTGTTCGAGATAGCAATGGCACTGGTATTATCACAAAAGATTGGGGTCTTTGAATACTTAATACCATAATCAAGCAACTGGTTCTTCATCTAGAGTATCTGAGCACAACAACTGGCTGCAGACACGTATTCAGCTTCAGTAGTGGACAATGAAACTGAAGTTTGCTTTTTACTGGTCCAGCTGACCAGTTTGCCACCAAGGAAATGACATCCACCAGTAGTGTATTTTCTGTCTATCTTACAACCTGCATGATCTGAATCTGAATAACCCATTAGATCCATGCCTGAGCCTTTGGGATACCAAAGACCCAAACTGGGGACACCTTTAAGGTACTTCAGTATGCGCTTTACAGCAAGCATATGAGAGTCTTTTGGATTAGACTGATATCTGGCACATAAACATGTTGAAAACATAATATCTGGTCTACTGGCAGTTAAATACATCAGTGAACCAACCATGCCTCGATAGACAGTGGTGTTCACTGGTTTACCATCTGGATCAGAGTTCAGTGTTAATGGTGCAGAAATTGGAGTGGGTTTAGATGGTGAAGAGTTCATATCATATTTCTTTAAAAGATCTCTAACATATTTTTCCTGATTAATAAAAATACCATCTCTGGTCTGTTTAATCTGGAGTCCAAGAAAATATGTTAATTCACCCATCAAACTCATTTCATATTCAGTTGACATTATTTTCGAAAATTTCTTGCACATTTTATCATCAGTAGAGCCAAAAATAATATCATCAACATAAATTTGTACCATCAACAGATTACCTTTTTCATGAAGAATAAATAAGGTATTGTCAATTGCACCTCTTTTGAAACCATTTTTCAATAAATGTTTAGTCAGAGTATCATACCAGGCACGTGGGGCTTGTCTGAGGCCATAAAGCGCTTTGTCCAGACGATATACCCAATGTGGATGCTTTTCATCAACGAAACCTGGTGGTTGTCTGACATAAACTTCTTCTTCAAGTTTTCCATTCAAAAATGCACTTTTCACGTCCATCTGGTAGACCTTGAACTGATGATGAGCAGCGAATGCTAAAAATATTCTGATCGCTTCAAGTCTAGCCACTTGAGCAAATGATTCATCAAAATCGACATCTGACTGGCAGTAGCCTTGTGCTACCAGTCTGGCCTTGTTTCTGATTACGTGGCCATCTTCATCTACCTTGTTCCTGAAGACCCATCTGGTTCCAATTGGTTCTTTCTTTCCAACTAGGAAAGGGACCAGGTACCAAACCTTGTTCCTTTCAAACTGGTGAAGCTCTTCTTGCATAGCTATCACCCAGCTTGGATCTTCCATAGCCTCGTCAATCTTCTTTGGTTCTATCAATGATAAGAAACTGACATATAAGCATTGATTACTGGAAGCTCTTCTGGTCAGAACTCCACGAATGGAGTCACCTATGATCTGATCGATAGGATGAGCTTTTGTCCATCTGGAGTATTGACCAGGATTGTTACTGACAACAATATCAGTGCAAGAGTTCAGTTGAGTCTCCTCTGGTGTTGCTTCTGGAGGAGGATCTTGCCAGACTACTTCAGCATCTTCATCTGAGTCATTCAAATCACGATTTGCATCATGAAATTCTTCCATTGAAGGCATTTCCTGAAGTACTGGTTCAGTTTCAACTGGGACTGATACTGGGGGCGTAGTACGCACATCTGATCCAATAATAATTTCAGAGGGTAGTTTGAAAATAATTGAAGGATAGAATGGAGTACCACTGGAGGGTTTCTTTTTCTGAACAGGTTCCAGATCAGTATGACTGGAAACTTCTTCTGGAGAATCTTCTTTATTGTAGTTGATAGGATAGAATGGAGTACCACTGGAGGGTTTCTTTTTCTGAACAGGTTCCAGATCAGTATGACTGGAAACTTCTTCTGGAGAATCTTCTTTATTGTAGTTGATAGGATCAGATTCACAAAAGACAATTGGAGTTACTGGGGGAGTATCAAGGGTTGGCTGTTTATTGATTGCGGCATTTGATTCATCGAATGTGACATGAATTGACTCATGGACCTTCTCCAGTCTCGTGTTATAGACTCTGAAGGCCTTACGAATTGCTGAATATCCTAAGAAATACCCTTCATCAGCTTTGGCATCAAATTTGCCTAACTGACTGGAGTCGTTCAGGATGTAAACAGGACATCCAAAAACGTGAAAATAACCAATATTTGGTTTTCTATTTCTTAAGACTTCATAGGCTGTCTTTTTGTGTCTTTTAATGTACACAGATCGGTTCTGGGTGTGGCAAGCAGTAGCAATTGCTTCCGCCCAGAAACTGGTAGACAGACCGGATTCAGAAAACATACTCCTGGCAGCTTCTATCAGCGTTCGATTTTTCCTTTCCACCACTCCATTCTGTTCTGGAGAGCGGGCTGATGAGAAATTCTGGGAGATGCCAGTGTCAGTACAGAATGACTCCAGAGTTGCATTCTGGAATTCTGTTCTATTGTCACTTCTTAACTGACACACCTTTCGACTGTACTTGAGCTCAATTTGCTTGATAAGACTGATGATTTCAGCAGCAGCTTCACTTTTAGACCTGAGAAAGATCACCCAACAATATCTGGAGAATTCATCTACGATCACCAGGGTGTATCTTTTACCAGCACAAGTCTGAACATTCACTGGACCAAAAAGGTCCATATGAAGCATATGAAGAGGTTCAGATATGCTGAAATTCTGCTTGGTCTTGAAACTGGTACGTTTCTGCTTACCCATCTCACATCCTGGACATGGCCTTTCCTTTTTGAAGGAAAGTGAAGGTATCCCATCTCCCAGTTGTTTTCTAGACAACTTATTAATATTTTTGAAATTTAAATGGGATAACCTTTTGTGCCATAACCAGTTTGTGTCTTCATCAGCTTGAGTATAGAAACACTGCTCTGAAGGACAGCTTTACATATCCATCACGTACACATTTCCTCTTCTGGGAGCAATCAATACTACCTTCCAGTCCTTGTTGAATACAATGCCCTTAGCAATATTGAATAGAACTTGATAGCCATCATCACACAGTTGACTGACACTGATCAGGTTATATTTCAAACCATTCACAAATGCAACTCGTCTGAATTTGACTTGTCCATTGTTCAGAACACCATATCCCTCAGTTTTTCCACAACCATCATTTCCAAAAGTAATGGAGGGTCCATCAGAAATGATGAATTCCTCCAGCAGGGTCTTACATCCGGTCATCGTCCTGCCAGCTGCACTGTCAAGATACCAGATATATTTCTTTTGATCGCCCTGCACATCCACCAGATATATCAATTAGATTTTGGAACCCATCGACTGATGGGTTCACTGGACCCTCCCTTATAGGTCCCTGGGGGTATCTGGTTGAGTTCACTTTCTTCAACAGTAGTCTTAGTTGAAAAGACCACTGGGGTTGATAGTTTTGAAACCTTTTTCTTTTTCTCAACTGGAGAAATATATTTGTCTTTCTTGGAAAAAGGTTTGGTATTTTGTCTAGGGCCAGATGAAGTACCCTCAATAAAGTTTAATCTTGCATTAAAACTTTGAAATTGATGAGTCAGTAGTTGTAACTGGCTGTCTAACCTTGACAAAACATTTTCATCAGATGACACCTGAGTCTTTCCAGTTGTCTGGACTCGAGGCTTAGGTAGGGAGTTGGTCTGAGGCAAAGGTTTATTCCGATTAACCTTTTAAACTAGAGCAGTCATCTGGAGTGCTCCAGTCTTAACCTCTGGGGATTGAACTGAGAAAATATTGGCCTTGGGAGTTACAGGCTCATCATAAATGGTAATGGGCCTGAATCCCTCTGGTAACCTATCAATTACTGGTATTAATGATGCCACATGAGTATTTCCATCTAAATAAGCACGTTTTTGTGTGGGAAATTGATTTACTCCAGCATCATATGGCTTTCTGGTTTCAAGCCATGATTTAATCACCAGTTTTTCTTTTTCTAAAATGACTTCAAGATCTTGTTTTTCTTGAATCAATTGTTCAGTTACCAGAACCTGAGCTTGAAATGCCAGTTCAATGTCTTGAAGTTCCTTTAATTTTGATTTTAAAACATTAATTTCAGAAAAATCTGTTTCTAGACCATTTACACAGTCAGATCTAACAGTTTCAACAAATATTAAATCAGAATTAAGAGCTTCAGCAATGTCCAGTTTTAATTCTTGGTCAGTTGCAGTATCATAATCACTAACCTTTTTGATAACTATGTCCACCCATCTTCCAGATGTGACATCTTCCTTCACCAGGTGCTCTTCGTCTGCCAGAGCCATGTAACAGCAATCTCTTTCTTCTTCTTCATCAGCAGATGAATCATCAGAAGGAACCCACTTTTCTTCAGTTGTTGCAATCATGCACTTATTATTATTTTCCATTTGTTGTGCCATGAGAGCAATCTGATCCTTAAGCTTTTTATATTTAGATTTATAGCTATCATCAGGCTTATTATTTGAAGTAAATGGACCAGGCTTAGATGAAAACTGACTGGACTTGCAATCTTTCATGAAATGACCTTTTCTGCCACACTTAAAGCATGTCAGATTGGTCTTATCAGTTGAAGAACTGGATGCAAATTGTCCAGATGACCTATTTGCTCTTGCTTTGAAACGGTTGAACGTTTTAGCAATCATTGCAACCAGGTCATCATTTTCAGATTCATCACAGTCTGGAGAGATTTGACTAGATTCTCCAGATTCCATGAGTTCAGACACCATCTTCTTCATAGAAAATACATTCTCAGAAGATATCAGTGCTGTACTTTGTGGTTCAGTATGACTAACCACAATAGGAGTACTGGAGGCATGGTTATAGGCATCTTGTTCTGCCACAACTCTCTGAGCTTGATTTTCCTCAGTGTATCTGAAAGCTCCATATAGAGTTAACAGAGTGTGAGTGTGCAGAGTTTTACCTTGTCTCAAGACCAGGATCATGTGAGACCATTTAGTGGGCAGAATATCACAAAATTTCTCCAGAAGTATATCCTTGTCCTTCTCAACCCCGAGACTTCTCAACTGGTTTATGATACTCATAAATCTGGTGTAAGTACCAGTGAGAGACTCATTTGGCTGAGCAAAAAATGACTCATACCTCTTGTTTAAGGAGACTTTTCTGGTGACAATGGTGTCATCTCCTCCTTCATGCTGGTTTAATAGTTCATCCCACATGGTTTTAGCACTGGGAAAAAGAACTAGTGTAGGAATTAGGGTTTCAGGAACAACCCCGAGGATCATGTTTTTGAGAAGGGTATCTAGATTTACCAATCTCCTCTCCTCTTCAGACCAATGTTCCTCCCTCTTTTCCCGACCTCTTCTAGAACCAGTTGGATCAAGAAGAGCATTGAGAGGTGATGTGGGGACGTAAGGTCCTTCATTTAAGATTTTCATCATGTTTCTCTCAATACCAGTGATATGTAATATCATCCTAGCCTTCCACGTACCAAATTCATCGCTATTCCCACTGAATTTAGGAACAGGATTATTTGAGTAGTGCACATGCACATGTGGAGAAGCAGGAGGAGGAGGTGGTGGATTAGTGTTATTAACAATGGGTGGGTCAGTATTTTGATCATTAACAATAACATTAGGATCAGGACCAAAATTAAAATTTCCTTATGTATTTTCAGGGGTGGCCATCAAAGAAGCAGATCTAGGCAATGTTTAGCCTTCTGCTTTGATACCAATTGTGAGTCCCAAACTCTCTTGATGGTTAACCCTGAATGTAAAATACAACAAGTCTAATAAGCACTAGATTGGACTAGTATTACTTGAATATAAATGCAAGAATATAAACAAAGTAATACAAGACTAAAAGCAATAAAATAAAGGTGGAACACAATGTAATATTTTCAAGTGTATTTTATTTATGATGTTAAATAAAATACAAGGTTGTGCGGAATCAAGATAATACAAATATGTAAGTATCCTAACAACCTATGAATTACAAATGATCTATATTTGTCAAATAACTCTTTTAGATCGAGATACTTAAAGTTGTGATGTATCCCTGTTTAAGATCGAGAGTATTTAGACAAATTCACCTTTAATGCTAAAAGTAATTTTAACGAAGAAATGACTTTGTATTTATAGGCAAACAAATTCACCAGTGAATTTGTACCGTACAAATATGGTTGCATGCATTTAATGAACCGACAAGGTCATTAAATGCATTGGTTAAGGTACAAGGATAAAGTCACATCAATATGACTTTATTCTTTTAACCAACCACCTTTACACACGTAGATACTTTAGTAAAGAACAAGTGGAATGTTCTTTGGAAAGTGTGTAAAGGCAAAAGTCAAACCTTGTAGTCAGTGTTCAGACTTATAAGGTCTAGAACACTGACAAACCTCCAGTGTTCAGATCTGGTAAGACTTCCAGTGGACTCCGCCATTTGTCAGTCTTCTTTATTCTAACTTCAGTGAGAATGTCTTCAGTAGAATAGATCTGGACTGGGGTGAAGTCTAGTGAGCTAATCTGGAGGATGTCTCCAGATTTCCTATACAAGTATTTGCTCACTGGTCTTCCATTATTTCTGAACAAATATTCAGAAGGACTCCAGTTTCCAAGTCTGGAGTAGGTCCAGTAAATATCATTTCTGGCCAGATCTTCAGTAAGGCTCCATTAGTCGAGTCTGGAGCGAGTCCAGGAAATCTGGACCTAACACTTCCGGCCTAGCTCAAACTTGATTATCCTGAAGGCACAACATTTTCAAAGGACAAGTGTTAGCTAATAAAATTAGCTAAGTAAGATAACATCTTTTGTCACCTGTTGGTACAACAAAATACGTTTTCATAAGTTAAACCTTCCAATTGAATATGTATGCACGTTTTATGTTCATGGGTGACTATGGGAGGTTGCAAAGGAGGTATTACTTACCATTTATGATGATTAACATACATACGCAGGTTGCAATGGTATGAGGTAAGTATATATGCATGAAATGATGGAATGATTATATATGTATGAAAATGTCGAAATGATATGATATATGTTTGCATGTGTGGCTTGATCACCTAGTCACTAGTCCTTGATTAGGATTGCCATGTTCACGTGCATGTTAAGGGCCCTAAAGTAAAAGATGATATGTGATTAGTATAGGTGAAAGCGTAGCCTAAACTAATTAAACGATTAAAGTCTCAAGCATTATGTAAAGTCTGGTGTTAAGCTTAACCCGTGCTAGCTCTTCTGGGCTGGTGCGTACGTGGTCACTTGAGTTGCTCCTTATGGCATAGTTACGTTTGAGTATTCCGGGTAGAGTAACTAACCACCAATGCGTAAAGGCATAAACGGCTTATTCAGTTGGATTGACTTTGTCATTCCTTAACGACGCCGATGGACCACCTTATGGTTTACCCATCATGTCGGGTGTGAGGACTCCAAGTATGGTTTATGACCGCCTACACACAACCCCACATCCCTATGTAAGTGGCATAAGTCACTTAGCCCAAAATCCAAGTTTGTGATTGTCTTCATCGACGATATTCTAATTTATTCAAAGTCTGAAGCCGAGCACCGTGAGCACTTAAGAGCCGTTCTTGAGGTTCTTAGGGAGAAAAAGTTATATGCAAAGTTCTCCAAGTGTGAATTCTGGCTTCGAGAAGTTCAATTTCTCGGGCATGTTATCTCTTCTGAAGGTATTAAAGTTGATCCCGCCAAGATTGAAGCTGTATCTAAGTGGGAACAGCCAAAGACACCCACGGAGATTAAGAGTTTTCTCGGGTTAGCTGGCTATTATAGAAGGTTTATTCAAGATTTCTCCCGAATAGCTAAGCCAATGACTGAATTGACAAAGAAAGGAGTAAAGTTTGTGTGGACGGAAGCTCAAGAAAAGGCCTTTCAAACGCTTAAGACAAAGTTATGTGAAGCTCCTATCCTAGCCTTACCCGAAGGTACTGATGATCTTGTTGTGTATAGTGATGCTTCTATTTCAGGTTTGGGTTGTGTCCTTATGCAAAGGGACAAAGTTATTGCATATGCTTCACGTCAGTTGAAGCCTCATGAAAAGAATTACCCGACCCATGATCTTGAATTGGCTGCAGTAGTGTTTGCTTTGAAGTTGTGGAGGCATTACTTATATGGCACCAAATGTACCTTGTATACGGATCATAAGAGTTTGCAATATGTGTTCTCACAAAAGGAAATGAATGTAAGGCAAAGGAGATGGATGGAACTTCTGAAAGATTATGATTGTGAGATTAAATATCATCCCGGTAAAGCCAATGTAGTGGCGGATGCATTAAGTAGGAAAGTGCAGAATTTTTCTTGTAGATTGATGAGCATGGTTGTTCAAGCCAAGTCGGGGTTACTCGACCGCATCAAGGAAGCCCAAGTTAAGGCTTTAATGAAGGATAATATCGATAATGAAAGCATTGGAAAGAAGAAAAGACTTGTGATGGAGACGAACAGCCGTGGATTTAAGACTTATAAGGGTCGAATATGGGTACCATTGCTTGGTGGTAACCGAGAATTGATCCTTGAAGAAGCTCATAGGTCAAGATATTCAGTCCATCCCGGTATTACCAAGATGTATGCAGATTTGAAGCCTATCTATTGGTGGCCAAACATTAAGGGAGAAGTTGCTCATTTTGTTTGTTTTTTTTTTTTTTTTTTTTTTTTTTTTTTTTTCTTTTTTTTTGTTGAAAGATGTTTGACTTGTGCACGTGTGAAAGCTGACCATAAAAAGCCGTATGGAATGTTGCACCAATTAGAGATTCCGGAATGGAAATGGGACCATATAACTATGGATTTTGTGACCAAGCTACCAAGAACTCCGAAGGGAAATGATATGGTATGGGTGATTGTTGATAGGTTAACGAAGAGTGCTCATTTCCTAGCAACGCGCCAAGATGTGCCATTGACCAAGATGGCAAAGATGTACATTGATGAAGTTGTCTCAAAGCATGGTGTTCCATTATCTATTGTGTCGGATCGAGACACGAGGTATGTATCTAGTTTTTGGAAAAGTCTTCAACGAGCATTAGGTAACTAGAGTAAATTTGAGTACCGCCTATCATCCTCAAACGGATGGACAAAGTGAAAGAACCATACAAACATTGGAAGACATGTTGAGGGCTTGTGTATTAGAGTATGGTGGAGCATGGGATGATCATTTGAAGTTGATAGAATTCTCTTATAATAACAGCCATCATGCAAGTATTGGAATGCCACCATTTGAAATGCTTTATGGTAGGAGATGTAGGACTCCGAGTTGTTGGATGGAATCCGGTGAGAAACAGTTTACGGGTCCTGAAATCATTGAAATCTCAGCTGAAAAAGTCAATGTAGCAAAAGAAGCACTTCGTGTGGCTAGAGAACGACAAAAGACTTATGCCGACAAGAAAAGGAAGCCAATCGAGTTTCAAGTTGGTGATTTGGTAATGCTGAAAGTTTCTCCATGGAAAGGAGTGATTCGTTTTGGAAAGAAAGGAAAGCTAAGTCCACGTTTCATTGGACCTTTCAAAATTCTGAAATGTATCAAGGATGTAGCTTATCAATTGGAACTACCTCCAGAATTGGATGGAATTCACCACACATTTCATGTTTCATATTTGAGGAAGTGTTTGGCCAATGAGTCTAGTGTTATTCCAATTGAGGATGTGAGCATAAATCCTCAGAAAAGAATAGTGGACGAACCAGTAGCGATACTCGGAAGAAAGCAAAAGAAACTTCGCCGAAAGTTGATTGATCTCGTGTTGATTAAATGGAAGCATAACCACGGTGAAAGTTTAACTTGGGAGACCGAGTCGGTGATGAAAGAGAAATATCCAGATTTGTTCGCTTCTGAGGCGATTCCGAGGACGGAATCCTCTTAAGGGGGAGGTAATTGTAACATCCCGAACGTTTTATGTTTGACTATTTGACTTTCCGTTAATTAACATTAGGTCCATTATGTTTATGTGCCCTATAAGGGATTATGTGATTAAATGCTTATGTGTTTAATATGAAATGAAGTAAAATGAATTAAATGAAAGTAATTTAAAGTAAAGTATGAAAGTTAAGTGCTTGTTAGATCGTTAAGTCTCCCGGTAAGTTAATTAAGCTACGAAAGTAAAGTTTAGGAAGTCGAGGGGCCTATGGGCACTAAAGGAAACTTATGGTCAGGAGTTTAAGGTCTAGTAAGACTCCAATAGCTGCTAATTTTCGTGATTAAGCCCTAGGAACAGATCCCCTCCCTCTCAAAACAAGTTTCCTCCAAGAATCAATCGTTTCGTGTTGTTTCGATCAAGTTTGATTAAGATTTCGAATCCTCAAAGTCATCTACAGGTAATATGGCTGATCTTACTCTTAAATCTGATCATGTATGTCTTAGAAGTGATTTCGATCCAGGCCATAGGGTTTGGGTTGGGTTATTTGATCAAACGTTTACCGAATTCTTGTTATTCGGGTGTTGTAATGATTGATTTGTGATGTAAAGCATTAAAGGATTGATTGATGGATTAAAGGCTTGAAAAGTATTGGAAAAAGGGTTAATTTTATGTCCCCAGGGCGGATTTGGGGTTTGGGTTCGTATGGAATTCGTTTGATCAAAGAACAAAATTAAGGTTTCTGGTCGACACTCCAGGTGCGACGCACCAGGAGGGTGGTGCGACGCACCACAGCCAGATTTGGAAAAATGGATTTCAGCCAAAAGCCCGATATGCGACGCACCAATGGGTAGGTGCGGCGCACCTGCATCTATTCAGAATTTTCTGATGATATTGTGCGACGCACCACATGTCAAGTGCGACGCACCTGATGCCCAGGTTGCACAAAGTATTTCGTTTAGCTTATATTCGATCTTATACTCATTCTAGGTTGTCGGGAGCACTTAGCAAGCACTATAAGATTCTTTTAACTTGTTGGTAAGCTGTATCGAGGTAAGATAACATCTTTTGTCACCTGTTGGTTCAACAAAATACGTTTTCATAAGTTAAACCTTCCAATTGAATATGTATGCACGTTTTATGTTCATGGGTGACTATGGGAGGTTGCAAAGGAGGTATTACTTACCATTTATGATGATTAACATACATACGCAGGTTGCAATGGTATGAGGTAAGTATATATGCATGAAATGATGGAATGATTATATATGTATGAAAATGTCGAAATGATATGATATATGTTTGCATGTGTGGCTTGATCACCTAGTCACTAGTCCTTGATTAGGATTGCCATGTTCACGTGCACGTTAAGGGCCTAAAGTAAAAGATGATATGTGATTAGTATAGGTGAAAGCGTAGCCTAAACTAATTAAACGATTAAAGTCTCGAGCATTATGTAAAGTCTGGTGTTAAGCTTAACCCGTGCTAGCTCTTCTGGGCTGGTGCGTACGTGGTCACTTGAGTTGCTCCTTGTGGCATAGTTACGTTTGAGTATTCCGGGTGTTACGGGTTTAGAGGCTTAGGGTCGTCATTAGAGAGCCATTATGCAGATTTTCTTCCTCTTAAACAAGCCCTAGCAGATCCCCTCCCGTCCCTCTCAAGTTTCTCGCTAGATCTATTCGTTTTGGAGCCAAATCGATCGTGTATTGCTTAGATCTTGGATCTTTGTCACCTAATACAGGTAATACAGGTATTCTTCTTCTAAGATCTGATTGTGTGAATCTTATATTAGTCTTAATCCAGGCCATAAGGGTTTGGGTTGGGTTATTTGATTAAACGTTCACCAATTTCATGGTATTCGGGTAATTAAATGGTTGATTTATGATGTAAAGGATTAAGGGATAAATAGGATGATTAAAGGTGATGAAAGTGCAATTAAAAGGATTAATTTTAAGTCCCCAGGTTGGATTTGGGGCATGGGTTCGTATGGAATTCGTTTGATCAAAGAACAAAAATTAGTTTGCTGGTCGGCACCCCAGGTGCGGCGCACCAAAGTAGTGGTGCGGCGCACCACTGCCCAGTTGGGTTTTTGGGTTTCTTATGATGGACCCCGATATGCGACGCACCAAGGGCTGGTGCGGCGTACCTGGTCTTGATCTGAATTCCCTGGAGGATTGGTGCGACGCACCACATGGAAGGTGCGGCGCACCACATGCCCAGATTTCACAAAAGGTGTCGTTTAGCTTATATTTCGATCTTATACTTGTTCTAGGTTATTGGAGACATCTAGTCATCATTGTATTGTGCTTGTAGCTTGTTGTTAAGCTGTATCAAGGTAAGATACACTACTTTTGTCACGCTGAGGGTTCAACAAGCAAAGGTTTCATACTTATAACTTCCTTAACGGTAACATATGATATATGTGGGTATCTCGGGTTACACGGGAGGTACTATGGGATATGTAGTTGACCATGAGACCTGAAATGCAGACCCTAATGTAGTGAAATGAAGTGTTGTTAAATGTAGTGTATTGATATTTAGTTTATGTAGAATTACGAAGTATCTTATTATGTGTGAAATGTAGAAATGGAGTTAATGTGTGACATATGAATACTACATGGCTTGTACACCTAGCTCACTAGACTTGGTAGGTTGCCATGTCACTTGCACGTTTAAGGATCCAAACGTAAAGAAGATAAAGTGTGTGAATGTCTAGGAATGTGTATTACCTAGACTATATGTGTGTGACGGTTTAGGAATGTGTGTTATCTAAACCATATGTGTGAAACCGAGCTCGTAAATATAATGCAGGGAAAGTGTTAAGCTTAACCCGTACTAGCCTTAGCCGGGCGAGTGCGTTGACGTAGTTGTTGCTTGGGTGGCTCCTTGCAACATGGTCTTTATAATGCAGGGCGAGTAATACGAGGGGTTTGACCAACCTCCACATACAAATTACTCTTGGATTGGCTTGCCATTCCTTAACGACATACGATGATTAGCCTTTGGTTGATCATCTAGTCAGGTGTGATGCAGGGCACACTTATATGCAGATAACGAAGATATGTGTGACAATGTGTGAACTAATGCAGGATAGGCACATTTAGGATGATTATCCTAATTGATATGAAGTTGATATGCAGTTATGTGTGTTGTGTGTTGTGCCTAACGAGTTTGTCTATTAACGAAGAAATGTTTTAATTGGACAAATGCTTTTAAATTAAGTGTGATCTTACTTAGCTATTCTTATAGCTAACACTTGTTTCTTTAATGTGGTTGTTCCCTCAGGTTTAGCTTGAAGGACTTGTAGGTGCAGGACGTGAGAGTGTGGGTAGAAAGCATGCAGATTCCTTAGCTACCCCTAGTTGCTTATTATGGAGACTTTTGATTACATTTCATTTTGATGTCGAATATATGTAATAATATGTGAACGGTTGTTTAATGTTGGGCAACCGTTGGGTTTTCATTTGAACTATTGTTTGATATGGCGTGTAACACCAACTAAATGCAGAAACCGAAGTGTTTTTATCGGTTTTGACTTTCACAGTCTTTACTTCCGCAATTTTAACACCGTTAGGTGAAAGATTTTTGAAAACCCATATTTTTAAACGTTGGGTGTTACAAGTTGGTATCAGAGAAATGGTTTAAGTGAACCAAAATTCGACCATGACCATAGGATTTTGGACTTAGACCGACGAAGACCATGTTAGGCTTAAGTAGGATGCCTAGCTTTGAGATGAAGTACTCTAGGACGGGTTAGGATTAAGTGAGAGTGTAGGATTAAGGCTATTTGATGTGTGTTTATTGATATGTGGATATGTGTTTTAGCCTTTATTCTTCCGTTACTCGCTCCTCCGTCGCTAGTTATCCTATTGCTACGATAGAAGGTCCACGAGGTGATGTGCCATTTCTCCAACTAAATTTGATAAGTGTGTGATGTAGTTTATGTGTGAATTGGTTGAAAAGAAGGAAGGTTGGAAGAATAGATGAAATGGTATTCCATTAATGTCCAACCCATGGGGTTCGTGACATGGATCGTAAAAGAAGTGAGATGTATATATGTGAAGATGGTTGCGTGAATGTAGTTGGTGATGAGAAGGCGATACACAAATGCGGTAATGAACATAATTGCAAGCGTATCATGACACGAACGTGTTTGTATGGCCATGCTTGTGTTGACCGATGTGCAAAGTAATGAAGTTGGAGAGGTTTCTATGTAGTGTATCCCTAATTGTCGAAAGTAAACACCATGTAGCAAACTTTAATGACGTTAATGCCTCGAGAGCGTGGAAATGTATGAAAATCGGTGAAAAGTTATAGCCGGTTAAATGTGTATGATGACTATGAAGTACATGAAGTTAAATGAAGTTTAAAGGTAGGAAAAGACTGAAGTGATTGGTAGACAATGTTGTTGAGTCTACTAGTTCAAAGGACTTGGACTTGAACTTGACAAGTAGAGTTTATGCTGAATACTTGAAGGGTGATAAGTGGATGATGCACAGAAGGGTTACCGGGTACACGTATGGAAAGATACCGTTACAATTCCGGTCGCGAACGTAATTGTAAATGTATCACGACATGTGTGTGTTTGTGAGACTATGTCTGTGATGATCCAAATGAAGTGAAGATGACAATGGTGGAACCATTGAATGGTATCCCATTTAGCCATGTGAAGAGTAGACACGTACGAATGCAGTAAAGGAGGGCGAAGTTGAGGCAAGTAAAGAAGTCAATTCTACGGTGAATTCAACCATTAAACATGAAACTCATCCATTCCAAGAGCACTATGATATGATGTGAGGTTTTATTCGAGCTGCTAAATGTGAAAGTAGTGCTTGGGATTAAGATTGAAGGTTTGAGTTCGTATGGAATTCAATTAGAGGATGAAATTTGATGAAAGATGTGGCGCATACTTTGGATTATTTTGGAATTATGACTCGTTTAGTTTCAATTTCGTTACGGGACGATGTGTGACAATTGAGACGAGTACCTACAGGGGAGATTCTTCCTTATTACATGAAAGTATAAGTGATGTTGATATCCTGTATTTGTACGGAATCTTATGTATGACTCTTTCTTAAGATGAAGAGTTTTCCCTTAAGAAAGGAGTAAAAAGTATAATGATGGGAACATTTATAGCTTCCTAAAGCTTATGAAGTAAAAGCTTTCAAGAGTATTTGATTTCGAAGTGATCCACTAATGCAAGGCAAAGATTATACTTCTAAAGTCGAGCCTACTCGTAGTTTTGAGACGTTCTCTAAGGTTCTCGGTTTCGTTGCGATCGTGAGGTAGAGCCTTCAAGTGATGTATGTCTGGTGTTACTTTCGTGCAAACGCATCTTCCATTTTGGTTCTCCGTTATAGGAAGAAGTTATTGTTTCCGATTGTGGGATATATTTATCTTATAAGATGGATTTACAATGTTGCTACCCGTTGTTGATAATGAAAGTTCCGATGAAGTTATGCATACGCTCATTATGACGACCCTATTGAGTTTCTGAAAATGCCTTTATGATAACGAAAGTCCTTGTGTATGAAGTTAAGGAATCAAGTTTGGAGTATTCTCTAGATCGCTCAGTCGTCATGTTAGTGATGACAATATTGCCTATTCTAAATATGACGTAGGACATCATATTTGTTTAGAGAGCG
The DNA here is from genome assembly GCA_034093135.1 of Erigeron breviscapus. Taxonomy (NCBI): domain Eukaryota; kingdom Viridiplantae; phylum Streptophyta; class Magnoliopsida; order Asterales; family Asteraceae; genus Erigeron; species Erigeron breviscapus. The sequence continues at coordinate 50,588,069 of CM067167.1, read as the reverse complement.
TGATTACAGATTTTAACTCGAAGAGGCTTAGTTTTAAATTCATCAAAAGTGAGTAAAAGTTAAAGGAGCAGCTGCCATTTGATGTTGAAAGGAGCAAAGTTTTATTATTGGCTAAGTCCGTGGTTGTGAGGCTATGGTGAGTGCTTGACTACGGCAAAGCAGCTCGAGGTAATGTTCTTCGGGACAAGATTGTAGTAGTAATTGAAGCATAGTCAGAGGTGGTGAGACGATCCATCGTGAAGCAATACGATTAAAAGTAAGATCTCAGTATCCGAAAACGAAATGACCAAAAGTGGTACTTAAGGAGGCTTGTGAACCGTGGTGACATGCTTATTTGAATGCCGTCAGAAATGTGATACAACCTATTATGGTACGAGGTGTAATAAGATATTTGTCTTTTATCACGTTGGAGCCACAACAAAAGTAGTTTCCTTTAATTAACCTCTTAACTGGATTATCTTATGTGTATTGGGTTTTCCGAGTTATGCGGGAGGTTAAGTGGGACTGTATGTAGGATGAAGTGGCTTACTATGATATGATGACGTTTAAAGTAAAGTGGTTATATGTATATGTAGTATGTCGATTATAATATGCCGCCATGAAATGGTTGTTGTGTGATGACTTAATGTGTGGGGCTTAGGTGTGGAGTATCTAGTTCACTAGATACATGTAGGAATTGTTATGAGCTGTGCACGTTAGTGGGATTAAACGTTGAAGTAGATGAGAGAATAGTTAGGTAATGTATATACCTAATGTTACCGTAAAGTGTGAAATGTGGGAAATTGTTCTAGCCTTAGTGCTAGTGCGTAAGACGTGGGAAATCGTGCTAGTTGTAAAGCTAGTGCGTAATATGTAAGTTGTATGAATATGTTGATAAAGATGTAAGACGTGAGAATAAGTATGATGTACCGTAGAAAGGCACAAATAGGAGTATATACTCTGCATGTGCTAATGTGAATGCGTGTGACAAGTTTATGTGCGATATGCCAAGATATGATATGAAGCTACGTTTAAGTGGTAAGTCTATGTTGATATGGGCAGTAAGGTCTTATCCTTCAAATGAATAGACTTTGTTGAATGTAAAATGAGGTGATTACCTGTTGTGATATAAAGATTGAATCAAAGAAATGCCGAAATGAATGAAATGTAAGGTGAAAGAAGGAAAGACTATGTAAGAAGCTCAATGAGTTGGTCGTGCTAAGTTGAAGAGACCATAGGTCTTGATAGTATACTCATCCAAGTAGTACAAGGGTGCTGATTTGAAGTCCAATTTGTGATGGCTAAATAACGAAGGAGATTGTGTGTGTACAAAAATGTGTGACTTGTACACAAGTCAAATCTGAGCACCGAGCGCAATGTGGAGAGATGCAACAATTGGTTATTTCGAAGCAGAAATGTATTCATATGACAACTATGGATTGTGTGACAAAGTTGTATATATATCCCCTTGGGGGCAATGATGTGATACGAGTCGGTGTAGACTAGTGATAAAAATGCTTCTTATCTCGTCACCCATGAGTATGCGTGCGCGGTGAAGCTAGCTACTTTGTATATAGATAAAGTAAGTAGGGAGTTCCGTTAAATGTTGTATGGTAGAAGGTGTAGGACTCCAAGTTGTTTGATGGAACTCGGTGAAAAGCAGTTAACCGGTCCTGAAATTGTTGAAGTTACGGCTGAAAAGGTTAATGTAGCTAAAGAAGCCTTACGTGTGGCAAGAGAAAGGCAGAAAACATATGCAGATAAGAAAAGGAGACCGATTGAGTTTAATGTTGGTGATTTAGTGATGCTGAAAGTATCACCTTGGAAAGGAGTTATTCAATTTGGAAAGAAGGGAAAGTTGAGTCCACGTTTCATTGGACCTTTTAAAGTTGTGAAGCGCATTAAAGATGTGGCATATCAGTTGGAATTACCTCCAGAGTTGGATGGAATTCACAACACCTTCCATGTATCCTACTTGAGGAAATGTTTAGCTGAGGAGTCAAGTGTGATTCCTATTAAAGACGTGAGTATTGACCCAATGAAGAGAATAGTAGACGAACCGGTAGCGATACTTGGAAGAAAGCAAAAGAAGTTACGCCGAAAAGTGATTGACCTAGTGTTGATAAAGTGGAAGCATAATCATGAAGAAAGCTTAACGTGGGAAACTGAAGCAGTAATGAAGGAAAAGTATCCCGAGTTGTTCCTTACCGATGAGATTCCGGGGACGGAATCCTCTTAAGGGGGAGGTAATTGTAACATCCCAAACTTTTCTTTACTAGTTGACTAATGCCGTTAAGTCAATATTGTGTGTGTGTCGTTAAGTTTTTTTTTTTTTTTTGTTTTTTTTTTTTTTTTTTTTTTTTTTTTTTTTTTTTTTTTTTTTTTTTTTTTTTTTTTTTTTCTTTTTTTTACTAGTTGACTAATGTCGTTAAGTCAATATTGTGTGTGTCGTTAAGTCTATTTTAGATTTAATGCTTATATGTAGTTAATGTGTGTTATGTGTGAGGCTTGTAAGCCTAAATGTTAATGTAGTATAAATGTGTGTAATATGAAGATTAATGTCTATGTAGTGACATTTAATGAAGGATTAATGATGTATATGGTCAATAAAGTAGTTTGTGACCAATAATGAAGGATTAGAAAGCTTGGGGGCTAGTTTTGACATGTGTGCAAAGTCAAAAACGGGTTTAGAGGCTTAGGGTTGTCATTAGAGAGCCATTATGCAGATTTTCTTCCTCTTAAACAAGCCCTAGCTGATCCCCTCCCTTCCCTCTCAAGTTTCTCGCTAGATCTATTCGTTTTCTTCCTCTTAAACAAATAGATCTAGCGAGAAACTTGAGAGGGAAGGGAGGGGATCAGCTAGGGCTTGTTTAAGAGGAAGAAAATCTGCATAATGGCTCTATAATGACAACCCTAAGCCTCTAAACCCGTAACACCCGGAATACTCAAACGTAACTATGCCACAAGGAGCAACTCAAGTGACCACGTACGCACCAGCCCAGAAGAGCTAGCACGGGTTAAGCTTAACACCAGACTTTACATAATGCTCGAGACTTTAATCGTTTAATTAGTTTAGGCTACGCTTTCACCTATACTAATCACATATCATCTTTTACTTTAGGGCCCTTAACATGCACGTGAACATGGCAATCCTAATCAAGGACTAGTGACTAGGTGATCAAGCCACACATGCAAACATATATCATATCATTTCGACATTTTCATACATATATAATCATTCCATCATTTCATGCATATATACTTACCTCATACCATTGCAACCTGCGTATGTATGTTAATCATCATAAATGGTAAGTAATACCTCCTTTGCAACCTCCCATAGTCACCCATGAACATAAAACGTGCATACATATTCAATTGGAAGGTTTAACTTATGAAAACGTATTTTGTTGAACCAACAGGTGACAAAAGATGTTATCTTACCTTGATACAGCTTACCAACAAGTTAAAAGTATCTTATAGTGCTTGCTAAGTGCTCCCGACAACCTAGAATGAGTATAAGATCGAATATAAGCTAAACGAAATACTTTGTGCAACCTGGGCATCAGGTGCGTCGCACTTGACATGTGGTGCGTCGCACAAATTCATCAGAAAATTCTGAATAGATGCAGGTGCACCGCACCTACCCATTGGTGCGTCGCATATCGGGCTTTTGGCTGAAATCCATTTTTCCAAATCTGGCTGTGGTGCGTCGCACCTGGAGTGTCGACCAGAAACCTTAATTTTGTTCTTTGATCAAACGAATTCCATACGAACCCAAACCCCAAATCTGCCCTGGGGACATAAAATTAACCCTTTTTCCAATACTTTTCAAGCCTTTAATCCATCAATCAATCCTTTAATGCTTTACATCACAAATCAATCATTACAACACCCGAATAACAAGAATTCGGTAAACGTTTAATCAAATAACCCAACCCAAACCCTATGGCCTGGATCGAAATCACTTCTAAGACATACATGATCAGATTTAAGAGTAAGATCAGCCATATTACCTGTAGATGACTTTGAGGATTCGAAATCTTAATCAAACTTGATCGAAATGACACGAAACGATTGATTCTTGGGGCTTGTCTTAGACCATACAATGCTTTGTTCAGTCTATAAACCCAATGAGGATGCTTCTCATCGATGAAACCTGGAGTCTGCTTAACATATACTTCTTCTTCCAATGTTCCATTAAGGAACGCACTTTTAACATCCATCTGGAAGACCTTGAACTGCAGATGGGCTGCATAAGCCAGAAATATTCTGATGGCTTCAAGTCTTGCAACTGGAGCAAAAGTTTCATCAAAGTCAACGCCTTCTGCTTGACAATAACCCTGGGCAACTAATCTGGCCTTGTTTCTTACAACATGGCCATCTTCATCCATCTTGTTTCGGTAGACCCATATGGTACCAATGGGTTCTTTCTTTAACCCTGGTGGACAAGGAACAAGCTCCCAAACATTGTTCCTTTTAAACTGGATGAGCTCTTCTTGCATAGCTTCTACCCAGCTTGGGTCTGTCATAGCCTCGTCAATCTTCTTCGGTTCAATTAGAGATAAGAAGGTGACGTTTAAGCATTGCTCACTGGTGGCTCTTCTAGTCTGAACCCCACTATTTGGATCTCCCACAATCTGTTCAATTGGATGTGCTCGAGTCCATCTAGTGTATTGACCAGGCTGGTGTAAAACAATATCAGTGCAAGTCACCTGGCGATCTTCTTCAGTTGCAGTAGCTTCTGGAGGAGGATCGGTCCAAACTACTTCTACATCCTCATCAGAGTCAATGAGGTCATGATTTGCATCATGAAATTCTTCATTCAAAGGCATTTCTTGAAGAACTGGAGAAGTTGGAGTTTGAACTGGTGCTGATATTGGAGTGGCACGTACATCAGATCCAATCACCAATTCTTGTGGTAAGTTGAAATTGATGGAGGGATAGAATGATGTGTCACTGGTGGTGTTCTTCTTCTTAACTGGTTCCAATTTGTTGTAACTGGAAACATCTTTTGGTGAAACAACTGACGGATGAACTTGGTCAGTTTCACCAAAATTGATTGGAATGACTGGAGTAATATCAAGGCTTGGTCTCTTGTTGATTGCTTCAGTTGATTCATCGAATGTGACATGAATTATCTCATGAACCTTTTGGAGTCTATAATTATAAACTCTAAAGGCCTTTCGAATATCTGAATAACCTAAAAATACCCCTTCATCAGCTTTTGCATCAAACTTTCCAAGCTGACTGGAATCGTTTAAGATATAAACTGGACAACCAAATACATGAAAGTATCCAATATTTGATTTACGATTCCTGAGTACTTCATAGGCAGTCTTCTTATGTCTCTTGATGTAGACTGACCGGCTTTGGGTGTGACAAGCAGTTGCAACTGCCTCAGCCCAAAAACTGGTGGGAAGACCTGATTCAGATAGCATACTTCTGGCTGCTTCTATCAGTGTGCGATTCTTTCTTTCCACAACTTCATTCTGCTCTGGAGAGTGTGCTGATGAGAAGTTTTGAGAGATGCCAGTGTCATTGCAAAATGTTTCAAGTACCTTATTTTGAAATTCAGTACCATTATCACTTCACAACTGACAAACTTTTCGAGTATACTTGAGTTCAATTCTTTTGATGAGAGAGATGATTTCAGCAGGTGCATCACTTTTGGATCTGAGGAATACCACCCAGCAGTATCTGGTGAATTCATCAACCACAACTAGAGTGTACTTCTTTCCAGCTCTACTTTGAACATTCACTGGACCAAAGAGATCCATATGTAGCAAGTGAAGAGGTTCAGTGATGCTAAAGTTTTACCTAGTTTTGAAACTGGCCCTTTTCTGCTTACCCATCTCACACCCTGGACATGGCTTTTCTTTATTAAAAGAAATCTGAGGTATCCCATCAACCAGTTATTTGCGAGACAACTTGTTAATATTTTTAAAATTAAGATGGGATAATCTTTTATGCCATAGCCAGTTGGTGTTCTCATCAGCCTTGGTATAGAAACATTGCTCTTTTGGAGCTGGTTCCATATCCATGATGTACACATTTCCTTTTCTTGGTGCAACCATCACCACTTTCCAATCCTTGTTAAATATGGTGCCTTGAGCAATATCGAACAAAACTCTGAAGCCATCATCACAAAGTTGGCTGACACTGATCAGGTTGTATTTCAAACCATTCACAAATGCAACTCTTTTGAATTTGACTTGTCCATTATTGAGCACACCATATCCTTTAGTCTTTCCAGATTGATCATTACCAAACGTCACTGTCGGTCCATCTTGGACAGTGAACTCTTCAAGCAGGGGCTTACATCCGGTCATAGTCCGGCCAGTAGCGCTGTCCAGATACCAGATATTCTTCTTTCGATCGCCCTGCACATACACAAAAATCATTAGTTATTTTTGTGAACCCATCTTTTCTTGATGGGTTCACTGGACTTCTCTACAGAAGTCACAGTAGATTGTTGTGGTGTTGATCCGGAGGCTGCATCTGGAGCTTTTTCACCAGCTCCAGGTGCAGGAGTAAAAACAATTGGTACTTGATACTTACTCCCCTGATTTTTACCAGATTTAGTTCCAGATGGAACATTCTTTTGATTAGGTTTTGAAGGGAGTGGTTTAATATTTTGTTTGAAAACTGGAGGTAATGAACCTCCTTCCAGATTTTTAATCCGGGCAGTACAACTCTGAACCTGTCGAGACAAAAGTTGGAGTTGACTTTCCAGATTAATCAAAATATTATTTTCATCAGGCAGCTGAACCTTGGACCTTGGTTCAGCTGGAGTTTTAGTCTGTCGGGTCTTGGGCACCTTAGACTTTTAAGGTAAAGGCTTGTTACCAGTGGCCCTTTTAACTGGAGCAATAGCCTGTTTGGCTCCAGGTTTAACCTCAATGGGGGTGGTCTCAATGGGTTCAGTTTCAACAGCTTCAGGTTGATCATAAGGTGTTTCAACCCTGAGAGCTGGAGGCAATGCATGAAGATCTGGTATGAGAGCTGCCATCTCCAGATTTCCATGCACTCTTCTGGGCATCGATAGTTCTTGAAAATGCATCATAGTTTTTACCAGATGCTTTTACCCACGACTTGATAATCTTTTGTTCTTTTTCAAGATCAGAAAATAGTTTTTTATTATCAAGTTCCAAAGCCTCAATCTTTAAAACTGACTCCTTGAGAGCCAACTGGACACTTTGTAAATCATTAAGTTGTGGCTTAACGTTGTTCAGTTCAATTAAGATAGTGTCAAGATATCTTTCACTATCAGCTCTTACAGTTTCCACAAAAGCTAAATCACCACTTAATGATTCAGCCAGGTCCAGTTTTAGTTCAGGGTCAACTTAGTTGTCATAATCACATACCTTTTTCAAGATGATGTCCACCCATCTTCCAGTGATGACATCTTCTTTTGCCACGTGCTGCTGCTGTTGATCTTCCAAGGCCATGAAACACATGTCCCTTTCCTCTTCTTCATCAGCTGATGAGTCATCAGAGTACTCCCATTTTCCCTCAGTTTGTGCCATTAAGCACTGATCCTTTTCCTTTTCCATGGACAGGAGGGTAATCTGGGCCTTAAGCTTCTTGTATTTAGCTTTGTAGCTATCATCGGGCCGATTGAAATTAGGGACAGGGGGGCCAGTTTGGTTGTTCAATTGACTAAATCTGCATTTCTTCATAAAGTGACATTTCTTACCACACTTATAGCAGGTAAGATTGGTTTTATCCAGAGAGCTGGAGCTGGAAGCATTGTTTAGGCCATTAAATCTTTTAGATTTATGCTTAAACCTGTTAAAGGTTTTAGCAATCATGGCTACCAGATCATCATCGTCAGTTTCATCACAACAATCACTGATTTCAGTGGTCAGGCCAGAGTTCAAGAAACTGTTTAACATCTCCTTCATTGAGTGTACCTGGACACTCTCTGCAGACATTAAGGCAGCACAAGGTCGCTCAGGTACACTAGCAACCTTGGAACTCTGGGAATGGTTCATGGCATCCTGCTCAGCCACCAGTCTTGCAGCATTATTATCTTCAGTGAATCTGAAAGCTCCATAGAGCGATGCAAGAGTATGGCTGTGCAAGGTTTTACCTTGTCTCAAGACAAGAACCATGTTTTCCCATTTGGAAGGAAGAATATCACAAAACCTCTCAAGAAGAATATCCTTATCCTTCTCTACACCCAAGCCTCTCAGCTGATTAATGAGGCTAGAAAATCTGGTGTATGTACCAGTTAGACTTTCATTGGGTAAGGCAAAGAAGGATTCATACTTCTTGTTCAAGGCAACTTTCCTGGTGACAATAGTGTCATCACCTCCTTCAAACTGAATAACTAATTCATCCCATATTGACTTTGCACTGGGGAACAACACAAGTGTTGGAATTAGATCTTCAGGGACAGCTCCAAGGATCATGTTCTTGAGTCTGGTGTCCAGATCAACAAGTCTACGATCCTCATCAGACCAATGGTCTTCGAGCTTTTCTCTTGAACCTCTTCTTCCAGTTAGATCTAGAAGAGGACTCACCCCAAGAGACATGGGTATATATGGTCCATCCTTAAGGATTTTCAACATATACCTCTCTATCCCACCGAAATGCAAAAGCATTCTGGCCTTCCATGTACCAAAGGTCTCACTGTTTCCATCAAATTTTGGAACAGGAGTGTTAGAATAATGTACATGGACGTGATTTGGGGCAGTAGGAGAAGGAGGGTTTGTATTAACATTTTGAAAAGGTTGGGCATTAGTATTCAAGGGGGTTTCACCTGAACCAGAACCATCTCCATCTTCAGTAGTGTTCATCTTAGTAGATCTAGGCAAGTTTATTAGCCTTGTGCTCTGATACCACTTGTAAGTCCCAACTCAATAGATGGTACTACTGAAGACACCTCTATGTCGATGGTGGAATTACTTTGCAATATAAGCTCTGAACTGGAGACGACCAGTTACAAAGAGTATATACCAAGTTCTAGATAGATTACTTATTAAGTGACAATAAGTAAAGAACAATGCAATAATACAAATAACTTGTAAGATAAATTGGTGAGACAATATGTAATTTTCAAGTGTAATTTATTTATTGATGTTAAATAAATTACAAGGTTGTTGCGGAACCAAGATAATACAAGAATGTAAATATCCTAACAACCTATGAACTACAATTGATCTACACTCGGAATTTCTCTAAACAATCGAAACACTTAAAGTTGTGAAATGTTCCTTTTTACGATTGAGAGAATATTGCACAAGTTCACCAAGAATATTGCAGGTATGCAAAGTGTGAAGTGTTTTCACTATGTGATTTCACTTGAATATTCTTGTTCTGCAATGACTTGTATTTATAGGCAAAGTTAACATTGGGATGTTAACTTTGGCCGTACAAATTTGGTTGAGAGCATTTAAGGAATAGCATTTAATTCCTTAAAATGCAGTGTAAAGTTGCAGGATAAAGCAACTTTATTCAACCAGCTTTATGTACCTTTTAGTAATTAAATAATAAGATAAGTCTTATTATCCGGGTAAAAGGACATAAAGCACAAAAGTCAATTCCTCGTAATCAGTGTAAAGCTTTGTAAGAGCTTTCCACTGATGGTCTCCAGTTTGTAACTGACTAGAATGTCAACTGGGCTTCGCTGCCATTGTCATTCTCTATCTTCCATTTGTTGTCTTCGACTTTAACTGGAATGATTCTTCAACTGGTCAGTTCTCAACTGGAGGAAGTCTTCAGTTGCGTTGACTGTACGGTGCAACTGGACTTCAATATATTTCTCGACAAATCATTTGGGTCTCCAGTTTCACTGGACAAATCAACTGGGTCTCCAGGTGCAACTGGAGACTGGCCAGTTTACCAGTAAACTGGTCCTAACAATTTGTACCATTAACAGATTACCTTTTTCATGAAGAATAAATAAGGTATTGTCAATTGCACCTCTTTTGAAACAATTTTTCAACAAATGTTTAGTCAGAGTGTCATACCAGGCACGTGGGGCTTGTCTAAGGCCATACAGCGCTTTGTCCAGACGATATACCCAATGTGGATGCTTTTCATCAACGAAACCTGGGGGTTGTCTGACATAAACTTCTTCTTCAAGCTTTCCATTCAAGAAAGCACTCTTTACATCCATCTGGTAGACCTTGAACTGATGATAAGCAGCGAATGCTAAGAATATTCTGATCGCTTCAAGTCTAGCCACTGGAGCAAATGATTTATCAAAGTCAACATCTGACTGGCAGTAGCCTTGTGCTACCAGTCTGGCCTTGTTTCTGATTACGTGGCCATCTTCATCTACCTTGTTTCTGAAGACCCATCTTGTTCCAATTGGTTCTTTCTTTCCAACTGGGAAAGGAACCAGATACCAGACCTTGTTCCTTTCAAACTAGTGAAGCTCTTCTTGCATAGCAGTCACCCAGCTTGGATCTTCCATAGCCTCGTCAATCTTCTTAGGTTCCATCAATGATAGAAAACTGACATATAAGCATTGATTACTGGAGGCTCTTCTGGTCTGAACTCCTCTACTGGAGTCACCTATGATCTGATCAATAGGATGAGCTTTTGTCCATCTGGAGTACTGACCAGGATTGTTACTGACAACAATATCAGTGCAAGAATTCAGTTGAGTCTCCTCTGGAGTTGCTTCAGGAGGAGGATCTTGCCAGATTACTTCAGCATCTTCATCTGAGTCATTTAAATCATGATTTTCATCATGAAATTCTTCATTTGAAGGCATTTCTTGAAGTACTGGTTCAGTTTGGAATTCATCATAAGAAGACATTTCTGGTATATTCTCAACTGACACTGATACTGGGGGAGTAGTACGAACATCTGATCCAATATTAATTTCAGAGGGTAGTTTGAAAATAATAGAGGGATAGAAAGGAGTACTACTGTAGCGTTTCTTTTTCTGAACAGGTTCCAGATCAGGATGACTGGAAACTGTGTCTTCTGAATCTTCTTTATTGTAGTTGATAGGATCAGATTCACCGAAGACAATTGGAGTTACTGGGGGAGTCTCAAGGGTTGGCTTCTTGTTGATTGCAGCATTTGATTCATCAAATGTGACATGAATTGACTCATGGACCTTCTCCAGTCTCTTGTTATAGACTCTGAAAGCCTTGCGAATGGCTGAATAGCCTAAGAAATACCCTTCATTAGCTTTGGCATCAAATTTGCCTAACTGACTGGAGTCGTTCAGGATATAAACTGGACATCCAAAAACATGAAAATATACAATATTTGGTTTTCTATTTCTTAAGACTTCATAGGCTGTCTTTTTGTGTCGTTTCACATACACTGACCGGTTCTGGGTGTGGCAAGCAGTAGCAATTGCTTCAGCCCAGAAACTGGTAGACAGACCAGATTCAGCAAGCATACTCCTGACAGCTTCTATCAGCGTTTGATTCTTCCTTTCCACCACTCCATTCTGTTCTGGAGAGCGGGCTGATGAGAAGTTCTGGGAGATGCCAGTGTCAGTACAGAATGACTCCAGAGTTGCATTCTGGAATTCTGTTCCATTGTCACTTCTTAACTGACATACCTTTCGACTGTACTTGAGCTCAATTTGCTTGATAAGACTGATGATTTCAGCAGCAGCTTCACTTTTAGACCTCAGAAAGATCACCCAACAATATCTGGAGAATTCATCTACGATCACCAGGGTGTATCTTTTACCAGCACGAGTCTGAACGTTCACTGGACCGAAGAGGTCCATATGAAGCATATGAAGAGGTTCAGATATGCTGAAATTCTATCTAGTCTTGAAACTGGTACGTTTCTACTTACCCATCTCACATCCTGGACATGGCCTTTCCTTTTTGAAGGAAACTGAAGGTATCCCATCTGCAAGTTGTTTTCTGGACAACTTATTAATATTCTTGAAATTTAAATGGGATAACCTTTTGTGCCATAACCAGTTTGTGTCTTCATCAGCTTGAGTATAGAAACACTGCTCTGAAGGAGAGGTTTCCATATCCATCACGTACACATTCCCTTTTCTGGGAGCAATCAACACTACCTTCCAGTCCTTGTTGAATACGATACCCTGAGCAATATTGAATAGAACTTGATAGCCATCATCACACAGTTGGCTTACACTGATCAGGTTATATTTCAAACCATTCACAAATGCAACACGTCTGAACTTGACTTGTCCATTGTTCAGAACACCGTATCCCTCAGTCTTTCCACAACCATCATTTCCAAAAGTAATGGAGGGTCCGTCAGAAATGGTGAACTCCTCCAGCAGGGTCTTACATCCGGTCATCGTCCTGCCAGCAGCACTGTCAAGATACCAGATATATTTCTTTCGATCGCCCTGCACACACACCAGATATTATCAGTTAGATTTGGGAACCCATCGACTGATGGGTTCGCTGGACCCTCCCTTATAGGTCCCTGGGCAATCTGGTTTAGTTCACTTTCTTCAATAGTGGTCTTAGTTGAAAAGACCACTGGGGTTGATAGTTTTGAAACCTTTTTCTTTTTCTCAACTGGAGAAATAGATTTAACTTTCTTTGCAAAAGGTTTTGTATTTTGTCTATGGCCAGATGAAGTACCCTCAATAAAGTTTAATCTTGCATTAAAACTTTAAAATTGACGAGTCAGTATTTGAATCTCTCTCTCTAACCTGGACAAAACATTTTCATCAGATGATACCTTAGCCTTTCCAGTCCTAGGCTTAGGTAGGGGATTGGTCTGAGGCAAAGGTTTATTCCGATAAACTTCTTTAACTGGAGCAGTCATCTGGAATGCTCCAGTCTTAACCTCTGGGGATTGAACTGGGAAAATATTGGCCTTGGGAGTTACAGGCTCATCATAAACAGTGGTGGGCCTGAACCCTCTGGTAATCGATCGATTACTGGTATTAATGATGCTACATGAGTATTTCCATCTAAATATGCACGTTTTTGAGCAGGAAATTGATTTACTCCAGCATCATATGGCTTTCTGGTTTCTAGCCATGATTTAATCACCAATTTTTCTTTCTCTAAAATGACTTCAAGATCTTGTTTTTCTTGAATCAATTGTTCATTTACCAGAACCTGGGCTTGAAATGCCAGTTCAATGTCTTGAAGTTCTTTTAATTTTGATTTTAAGACAGTTATTTCAGAAAAATCTGTTTCTAGACCATTTACACAATCAGATCTAACAGTTTCTACAAATATCAAATCAGAATTAAGAGCTTCAGCAATGTCCAGTTTTAATTCTTGGTCAGTTGCAGTATCATAATCACTAACCTTTTTAATAACAATGTCCACCCATCGTCCAGATGTGACATCCTCCTTCACCAGGTGCTCTTCGTCTGCCAGAGCCATGTAACAGCAATCTCTTTCTTCTTCTTCATCAGCAGATGATTCATCAGAAGGAACCCACTTCTCTTCAGTTGTTGCGATCATGCACTTATTATTGTTTTCAATTTGTTGTGCCATGAGAGAAATCTGGGCCTTAAGCTTTTTATATTTCAATTTATAGCTATCATCAGGCTTATTATTTGAAGAAAATGGACCAGGCTTGGATACAAACTGGCTGGACCTGCAATCTTTCATGAAATGACCCTTTTTTCCACACTTAAAGCATGTCAAATTGGTCTTATCAGTTGAAGAACTGGATGCAAATTGTCTAGATGGCCTATTTGCTCTTGCTTTGAAACGGTTAAACGTTTTAGCAATCATTGCAATAAGGTCATCATCATCAGTTTCATCACAACAGTTTGGAGAGATTTGACTGGACTCTCCAGAATCCATGAGTTCAGACACCATCTTCTTCACAGAAAATACATTCTCAGAAGATATCAGTGCTGTACTTTGTGGTTCAGTATGACTAACCACATTAGGACTACTGGAGGCATGGTTATAAGCATCTTGTTCTGCCACCACTCTCTGAGCTTAATTTTTTTCAGTGTACCTGAAAGCTCCATAAAGAGTTGAGAGAGTGTGTGTGTGCAGAGTTTTACCTTGTCGTAAGACCAGGATCATGTGAGACCATTTGGTGGGCAGAATATCACAAAATTTCTCCAGAAGTATATCCTTGTCCTTCTCAACCCCGAGACCTCTCAACTGGTTTATGATACTCATAAATCTGGTGTAAGTACCAGTGAGAGACTCATTAGGCTGAGCAAAAAATGACTCATCTCTCTTGTTTAAGGAGACCTTTCTGGTGACAATGGTGTCATCTCCTCCTTCATGTTGGTTTAAAAGTTCATCCCACATGGTTTTAGCAGTAGGAAAAAGAACTAGTGTGGGAATTAGGGTTTCTGGAACGGCCCCAAGGATCATGTTCTTGAGAATGGTGTCTAGATTCACCAGTCTCCTCTCCTCTTCAGACCAATGTTCCTCCCTCTTTTCCCTTCCTCTTCTAGATTCAGAAGGATCAAGAAGGGGATTGAGAGGTGATGTAGGGACATAAGGACCTTCATTTAAGATTTTCATCATGTTCCTCTCAATACCAGTTATATGCAATATCATCCTAGCCTTCCACGTACCAAACTCATCACTGTTCCCACTGAATTTAGGAACAGGATTATTTGAATAGTGCACATGCACGTGTGGAGAAACAGGAGTAGGAGGAGAAGGTGGTGGATTAATGTTATTAACAATAGGTGGTTCATTATTTTGATCATTAACATTAACATTAGGATCGGGACCAAAATTAAAGCTTCCTTGTGTATTTTCTAGGTTGGCCATCAAAGAAACAGATCTAGGCAATGTTTAGCCTTCTGCTCTGATACCAAATGTGAGTCCCTGAAATATGATGGTTAACCTGGAAGTGTAAAATACAACAAGTCTAATAATCACTAGAATGGACTAGTATTACTTGTAAATAAATGCAAGAATATATAAACAAAGTAATACAAGACTTAAAGCAATAAACAAGTAAAGTGGAACATTATGTATTTTTCAATGGTGTATTTTATTTATGATGTTAAATAAAATACAAGGTTGTGCGGAATCAAGATAATACAAATAAGTATGTATCCTAACAACCTATGAATTACAAATGATCTATATTTGTCAAATAACTCTTTTGGATCGAGATACTTAAAGTTGTGAAGTATCCCAGTTTAAGATCGAGAGTATTTAAACAAATTCACTCTAATTCAAAATGTATGCTTAAAAGTATTTTCTCAAAGAAATGACTTTGTATTTATAGGCAACAAAATTCACCAGTGAATTTTGTGCCGTACAAATATGGTTGCATGCGTTTAATGATCCGACAAGAACATTAAATGCATTGGTTAATGGTACAAGGATAAAGTCATATCGATATGATTTTATTCTTTTAACCAACCACCTTTACACGCATAAACTTTGGTAAAGAACAAGTGGATTGTTCTTTGGAAAGTGTGTAAAGGCAAAAGTCAATTCCTCGATATCAGTGTTCAGACTTGTAAGGTCTAGAACACTGACAATCCTCCAGTGTACAGATCTGGTAAGACTTCCAGTGGACTCCGCCATTTGTCAGTCTTCTTTATTCTGACTTCAGTCTTTGACTTCAGTGAGAACGTCTTCAGTAGAGTAGATCTGGACTGGGTGAAGTCCAGTGAGCTAATGTGGAGAATACTCCAGATTTCCTAAACAAGTATTTGCTCATTGGTCTTCCATTATTTCTGGACAAATCTTCAGAGGGACTCCAGATTCCATGTCTGGAGTAGGTCCAGTAGAACACGTTTCTGGACAGATCTTCAGTAAGTCTCCAGTAGTCGAGTCTAGAGCGAGTCCAGTAAATCTGGACCTAACACTCCGGGTGGCCTGATTACCCACCAATGTCTTTGAACATACGGACTACTCCTGGATTGGCTTGCCATTCCTTAACGACATTGATGTACTGCCGTAAGGTTTGTCCATCTAGTCGGGTGTGACTTATGTCACACTTAATATGTTATATGATGTGTGTGTCTTATGTCACAATTGCAAAGATGTTATATGATATGCGTGACTTAAGTCACAATTGCAAAGATGTTGGATGTGATGATACATTATGTGAGATGCAATGTTATGATGTGATTTGTGCCTTAACGATTTCAAACGACTTTTCTATAATGTTTTAAATGGGCAAATGCTTTATAAACTATGTGTTATCTTACTTAGCTAATTCGTTAGCTAACACTTGTTTCTTGAAATATGTTGCTCCCTCAGGTTAAGTAGGTTGAGCTAGTGAAAGACTTAGCTTGGTGAGGCGGGTAGTTGCTATGAAGAAGACATTTAGTTTCCCCGCTTAGTCATTTATGTTAGCCTTAATGATGATTGGCTACTTTCAATATAACTTATGTATTGCTTATGATGGCATTTATTGTTGGTGCCAAATCTGGATTATCTTATACCATTTTACTGATATGAATGTTGTAACACCACTTTTATAAATGAACTATCCGTTAAGGGTTAGTTATGTTTTAAAGATTATGTTTTCCGCATTTCTAAACGCCGTTAGGCAAAAGCTTTTGAAAATCCAGGTTTTTAAATGACGGGTCTTACATCTAGCCAATGGGAATTCGACACCATCCTATCACTATCAAGTCACGGATGTGTTGCTCCATCTCTTCTACTAGTATATAAGGCAACACATTCCATTACAATTGGTGTGTTTGTCCTCCACAAGTCTCTGTCACTTAGAAAGTGTGTTCTTTCATTTTACATATGTTATAATTTATTGTTTAAGTTTCTAGTTAGTCTAAACTTAAGAATTGTAATTTCATTCACATGCTTGTATGTCAAGTTGTAAGATCAACGATGTATTCACTGTTTATTCAATGATACATATGATTAGACTTGCATAGATTGTGTTCTTGATTTCTTACTCTTGTTCTTTACTTACAATTCTTTAATTACTTGTCTGGTTAATTAATATAAAATTAAGCAAATTTGTGGACCGTCACCAGCTAACAAATTAAAGATGTACGGTTTCCTTGATCCAGTCCATAGCTAGCCTCCGACCACCCTTGGTTCCTAATATTCACTTGGTTATCTGGAAATTGTACTAAATCAAGTCGTAATATAAATTTGATTTTAATATTGGGAGAAGTGAATATGTTGTTGTGACACACTCAAGTTGAGTGAAAAAATTAAAAACATGAAGTTCTCACAATTTATTCATTATGTAAAAGTTATTCAAAAATTATATGTAAGACGTTTTTCACTCAATTTAATTGTGTTACAACACCATATTCACCCTTTTCCATATATCTACCAATAAACTAAAACAAGATTGAGATGTTCTTAAATCGACACGTGTCGTAATCCTTGATCGACACGTGTCCTTTTAATTTATTTATTTTATTAAGTTAGTTTTTTAATTGTATATAGATTTAATTTTCTTATTAGACTTAAAATTAAACTCTAACTCTTGGCTTATAGATACAAAACACATTATAACATTATTTGATTGATCGTTTTCTCATTAATAAATTTGTCTATTTTTCTTTCTCAATTTTTCAACTCATATTACTTATATTAAGATTTCAAAAATTTAAGTTTACAATCCGAAATCACAAGGATATTTGCCGTCATCCACTATACTTACAAGTTCCGATTTTGATGTGATTGTAAAAATTTAAGGTAAATCCAAAACTCTAACTAAAAACATATATTATATATATCATTACTGTTTATTATAATTTAGCTTCGATCATCGGTTTACTTTAACCACAATTTATTTCATACTCATCAATAATGTATGAGGCATATTCGAATTTCTTTATGATACAATTTATATAGCTACCGTACATCGTACGGGTATTAGTACTAGTATTATACTATATATTAAGATTTATATCTAGTAATCAAGTATTCGATACCCAAAAATATCAAAGTTGAGAAAAGCTCCAAACTAAATATGTAAGAGGCTTATCTGACAGCTTGCGCTACATTATCCATGCCTAACATGTACAAGCTGCCCACATGGCTGCCGCAAATTTTTTTAGTTATCATCTATGCTCAATGCTCATTTTATTTCCCTTCATATATTTTTCATGTGGTTTTAATTTTGCGAGGAATAAATATGAAATTAGAAAGGTATCTCGCGCGTTTCTTAATTTCAGAACTTAGAAAGGTACTAGCTTTTTTACCCCGGGCGTTGCCTGGGATCGACGCTGCGTCATGCAAACATATATACATACAACATTACCTAAAAGTCTGGAAACTAAAAGTTTACTATAAGGATAGAAAGTAAAAAAATAGGTTGCCAAAACCAAGAGGTTGATGGTAAAAAAACTATACTTAAGTTTGTATACAAAAAGTTAGGCTAAAGTTAAAAAACCCAAAAGTTAAGTGGTAAAAATAAGTTAAAGTAAAGTATACTTGTATACAAAAAGTTAGACTAAAATTAAAAAAAAACAAAAGATAAGTGGTAAAAATAAGAAACTCTAAAAGTATACAATTTTTATAAAAAAATAAAAAATAAAAATAATAGAAAAAGACAAAATTGCTAACATCATGATGATGTCAGCAAATGAATAGTAGAATTTGTGGGGAGACCTAACTTCTAATTAGTATATATATTAGAAAGGTATATGGACGAGAATAGATAACATTGTCTTATTAACAGGAAAAAATACGTAAGTTAGAGAATAGAGACGCATATATACCAAAGAAGCAAACACGATGATGGTAGTGGTGGTGTGGTGGCAGCAACGACGACTGGTGATGTTAGTGGCGACCACAAATAGTGATGCAAAAAGATATAGCATACCTATTTTAGGAGTTGAGATGTAGATATTGTAAATTAATTTCATTAAGGTTAATATGGGTGATGAAGATGTTTAAAATAATAAATAAATATAAAAGACATTTTAACTAGTTCAACTTCTTTTATAAGAAATATTGTGAGGGGGTTTGGGGGGGGGGGGGGGGGGGGGGGGGTGGGTTAATGATAAGAATACGTGGATGTCATGTACCTATGTTTAGGTATAATACAACCTCTCGCATCTTAATATTAATGGGTTGGTGGCCCATTGGTAAGGTATTAGACTTTGGGGAAATCCACCAGGGTTCGAATCTCATGCATTTCCTACATTTGTAGGAGTGGATTATTAGGGGGGGTTCGAAATCTGGGTTTCATCCCAGGTATGCGTGTTCGAGCTCCGCATACCGTCAAATTGGATGTCACTGTGGGGTCTCGAAAGCTAACTACTTACTTCTAACTACTAACTCGCTGTTCAAAAAAAATCCATAAGTAACATGCGGGTCCAATCATTAATTCGTCATAAATAATATATATTAAAAGATTAGTATGTGAGGGGGTTTATACCTAAAATTAGATGATACATGACAGCCACATATTCACTTTTCTTTATATTATTATATATTATATATATATATATTATATATATACACTATATATATATATTTCTGAGAGAGAGAGAGAGAGATAGAGATAGAGAGTATAGATTTTTTAGACACCCAACTTAGGTGAAAATCATTCACATACTAATTTATTAATATTTTGAATAAATGATTGGCCCATGTTTTTTATGTATTAAAAAATAGTATGTGAGGGTTCTACACCCAAGCTTGGTTGTCTAACAGCCACATACTCTTAACTCATATATATAGATAATATAGATATAAATGGGAAAAATATTTACCCAACCTATTGTACTATATATATATATATATATATATAGAAGAACTATTTGAATTAAAGAACCATAACAGACTTTAAGTTATAACTTGAAATTATTTTGATGTTCATATGTGAATAAATTTGTTCACCATGAACATATCAAGTTATACTTAATATTATCTATGTTTGTATGTAAATAGTTTTCACATGAATCTATCTAAAAAAAAAGGGTAATGGAGGGAACCCTAGCTCCGGTACCACAATTGGATACCCATCGACTCACCCCGTATGAGCCATATGATGCCGGTACAATACCTTCATCCTAATCCCCACATGATCTGGGCACCCGAAAGATCGAACCCGCGTATTTAAACTTCACATGTGGTCCTAAGCTTCATTGGTAACGGGTATCTTAAAGAATTATTTTTTGTGCCAAACGGGGATCGAACCTGAGACCTTAAGGTTATCAAGTGTTTTCCTTACCACTAGGCTATATACTAGATAGATGCATGCGTAATGCGAAAGTGGTGGCAGTGTGGTGGTGGGGACTGGTGGCGGCGACGATGAGAGTTGTAGGTTATTGATCTAAATCGGGATATTGTAGATATTTTAGAAGTTAAAGAATAAAAATGTTGTAATTTAAATCATTAAGGGTATTTCTGGTAAATCATGTGTTTTAATTGTTAGAAATGTTGATATAATAAGGACATTTTGGATATTTCAAAATATGAATTTTAAGACATACCATAAATAGAATACCCAAAATGCTTTATAATATATACAAGGGTGCCCGCGCAATGCGGCGACGGTAACTGTGTGGTTATTAATATAAAAGTAATTGATGTAAATGAGGGTACTGTAATTATATCAAAGGTTGAGGGATATATGTTGTAAATAATTTCATTAAATATTATAGATATATTAGGTGAAAATAGTTAAATTAATAAATAAATAAAGACATACAGTAGTTTGGGTAGATAGGGGTTGAAAAATATTTTTGAGGTATTTTGGATAGATATAATGTATAGATTGAGAAAGAGTTGAAAGTTAAAGGTATTTTGGTTTTTTAAAGATAGTTAAAAAAATGAGATGGATAATTTGTTTTATAAATGAGTAAGATAATAGGTGAGTTAAGGGTATTTTAGGAATATTTAAAAATGTGCTAAATTACTCAAAAATGAGAGTTCAGTGTGCATTATAAAGAAGTTAGATAGTAATAGTAATAGTAGTAAAGATATAAGAAGATAATCCAAAGCTTATGTGGCTATAGTTTTTAATGGACAAATCAGCTTTCGACCTACGTGTAACTTGTTAATTTCTGTTATGGTCATATGTCAACTAGATGAACAGTTAATTTAATTTTTATGCTATTAGCTTATCTTTTAAAAATAAGTTACGTAATTTATGAAGCCTAAAAAGTCAAGTAAACTATATATACTACATTATAAAACATTAAAAAATTAATAAATTCTAAATGTCATTTATTTTCCATTAATTTAGATATTTCCACCTAATATAGATATGATACCTTTAATTTCAATCAAAATTATTATATCATATACTTTTTTAAAATTTTGTTTAAATTAATTATTAATAAATTTAAATAATTATTATTTCCTAATTTAAACTTGTAGACATTAATAATTAATGTCATTTAATGATATAATTATGAAAACTAATATTTCCTACATTTTACATCATTTTTCATAAAATCAATTTTTGAATTTGTTTTTTAAATTTGTTTTTAATGTAATGATTTTTACTAAATTATGACATTTTTATCATATAGCATAATATATATTTGTTATAAGCATTTAGTTTTACGTCATTAGTATTTATTATGATTAAATCAGTTTTGAAAAGCAGACCGGAAGTCAAACCGGACTTCTTACCAGTTTACAGGTCGAAATGGTCGGATGAGATTAAATAACCAGATAATATCATAGAATATAACATGTACACACACACACAAAGAGGGAGACACTAGATTACGCCGGTGCGATGCAACAAATTGACATAGCTTTTCAATAATTACTCAACGAAATTTGCGTTAATAAAGAACTATAAAGCAAATACGGAATCTATTGTAAGATATACACAACTATGTATCAAAAAAATTAATTGTATGAAAAGCGCAAAAATATTATGCATAACTTTAAGGTAGATTAGCACAACATGCGATGTATAGATTGATAATTAAATTGCTTAGTAATTTAGTGGATAACTAAATTTTATTCGAGCAAAACGTTAAAGCACAGGCACAATGACAATGCAGACATATTCGGATGCATGAAAGACATCCAACCAAACGGAACCTTTACTTACGAGACCTCTAATAGATGATATATATATCCATTTTCAACTGTCTGGTCATTGTTAACCGGAATCTCAACGACCACCAATCTAACTTCATGTTTTTTAGTGGTTCAATTCTTACCAGGTTAAATATTTGCCAACTTACGATATTATAAAAATTTAACATATTTAATTATATATGTTTCCCGCGTATTACGCGAGGTAATAATCTAGTTATGTATATATCTATATATATAATAATATATTATATATATATATATTTGATGATGGGGTAAAGAAGAGTTGTTTAACGGATGTTTTGAGAAACAATATAGTATATTTCTGGTTAAACAATACAATATATTTCTGAGAAACAATAAATAAAGTATAATATTTCTGGTTAAAGCTAGAAGCGAAATAAGTTAAATTGGAATAAATAAATGAAGCTAATCAAGAAATGAGGAACTTACTAGCTAGTGGCAAGTGATGGATGGATAACTTTATTCTATATATATAAATGCCCCAAGCACCTTATTGTCTATATATCTTCACTCAAAACAAATTGAGTTTGCCATAACACTTTAATCAAAGCACTTAGAAATAATGGCTTCAAGGGCTTTGGCAACAACAGCTTTTCTCCTTACTCTCAATCTTGTGTTCTTCAGTTTGGTGACTTCCACTCATACCCCAAAAGGCTGCCCACCACCACCCCCATCTCCGTGCCCACCACCACCACCAGCACCGTGCCCACCACCACCAAAAGTTCCGACACCTTCACATCCTCCCAGCAAAGCCACTTGCCCAAAAGACACTCTCAAGTTGGGTGTATGTGCTAAGTTGCTCAATGACCTTGTCCACCTAGTTGTCGGAACCCCACCAAAGACACCATGCTGCACCCTCATCCAGGGCCTTGCCGATCTTGAGGCTGCCGTCTGCCTTTGCACTGCCATTAAAGCTAACGTCTTGGGGATCCACCTCAACGTCCCCGTCTCATTGAGCTTGTTGCTTAACTACTGTGGAAAGAAGGTCCCCTCCGGCTTTCAATGTGCCTAGCTAGATTTGAAAGTAATTTTATACTGTATTTGATATAAACAACGTTTAATTAATGGAAGGTATAAGATACCCTTGTAAAGAATCATGCATGGACTACGTACGGTATGATTCAAGAATAAATAAGTTATGTACTTGTATTTTGCAAATTCATGAATTTTACATACACTCTTGTATTTGGATTTCTATTACGTTTGGAAAGAGTATATATATGTGTGTTGTGTGTGTGATATATGATATATGACGAGATGAATACCCGCGTGCTTGCGGCGGTAATGGCAACCTTCCCGTTGCCTCTACGGTAGAAGAACATCCAAAACTCTCCAAACTAAAAAAAAAAAAAAAAAAAAAAAACTAGTGCATTTAAATTAAAAGGATTCAACAACACCATCGTAATTGTTTCCGATGATAAACAGCTCTATGTATATGTCCTTTTAGTGAATAACTGAGAATCATTACAATACATTAAAACACTTCAACAAACATTTAAAGCGGTTCTTTCCTACTTTTAATTCACGCCGTGACTTGTACTGCTGCTTATTTTAGGCCGAATTCTCCAATGAGTCATTTTTTATAAGATGAGATAGCTTCCACTTTTACGATAGTGATGCAATTTGTCAAAACAAAACAAAAAAGTCGAACTTTCTGACGGGCTTTGTTTCCCTCCTTGAGTTTTCCATCCCACAACTAATTAAAGTTTTAATTTATGGCGGTGGTGATTGAAATCGGCAAGAAAAGTTCACGGTGATGCATGGGTAGAAGAGATGTATGAGCGATGGAGCTGGATGGCGGTGGTCACGAATGGTGGTGGTTCACAGATCGGCGGTGGTGATGGATTCATAAAATAAGCGTAAGCCGTATGAGAGAATAGAGAGGAATAGGATTGGCCGGTTGGGTTTAGGAGGGACAAAAATGGTACTTCAGTGGGGTAATTTTTAGATAGTATAGTCTCATCAAATCATTTTAAGAATTAAAAAGAGGGCTGCTCTTTTATAAGATACTAGTCTTCAGTCTCGTTTGATACACGTGTAGTCTCAAAATATATAAATCAAAATGATAACATGTGTTAGATGATGATTAACATGTATTGGGTTTTAATCTTCAACATAAACCAACATTGTCTTCTTTTTATCTAACAAAAAATAACAAAATATATGTCATATTTTAAATTTAAAAAAGAAAGATGTAAATAGCGAACAAAATAAATTAATGAACAACAAAATAAATTAAAAAAGTGATATAATACCAAATATTAAATTAAAGTGATATAAAAAAAACGTATGCTTCTTTTGTTGAGAAAGTATATGACCATGATTTTTTTTTAAAGATATAAAGGACCAGAGGAATGATGGAAAAGATTAATAGTCTGTATATAATAACTTCTTGTGAGAGTTTTAAGGATAATATAAATCTTTAAATTTAATAAGATTTGTTTTGATAGGAAAATATTTATGATAGAATTTAGTTATAATTATCTATTTAATAAAACAAAAAAGAAAAAAAAATCTAGAAAAAAAAAAAGAGAGCTAGCTAGATTAATTAGGAGAGAATTAGGCCTAAGAAAGAAATTAGGGGTGACAAGTGTACCCTCAAGTCCCCAACCTCCTCTTTTAGTTATAACTAGTCTTAATCCCCGTACGATGTACGGATTGACTATATATCGATTATCTTTTTATATATAAAGGTTGAAATTTAAAAAAAATAATTTTTATAGCTTTGAATACATTAAGAAATGATAATGCATGCGTTATGAAATCTTATAGAACAGATAAATTAGTTCTTCATTTTATATTTATTAAATGATTTGTGTATTCATGAATAATATAATATCCCTTATTTATTATTTTACAATGTCTTGTTACAATATAAATATTACCAATTTATATTTTATAAACTCAATCAAATCTATCTATAGATAATGAATATATTATAATAATGTTTATACATATATAAATATAAATAAATAAATAATATAATAGTAACAGATACGACATTACTTTAATTAATATTAATACACTAAAAATAAGATATAGTCGATTCATATCATATAACTAATATTCGAATTCTAGTACGCTTTCACAAGGGATGAGATTAATTAATTAATTTTAAAGTAATTCTAATTATATATGGATTCTAAAAAGTAATCCTTATTTTAATTAAGATAAACTAAAAAGACACGTGTCGCTTAAATATTGTGTCATGTGTCGAATAAAGAATGCTTCAATCCTGATAGATATAGATAGACAGATTATTATAGATATAGATATAAATATATTATTGAAGTTTTTAATTAGTTAATCAGTATTTCTATTTGAGTAACTTAGATCCGCTTTATCCTTACTACTATTACGTATATGATTTTAGAGTTTAGTTTGACGCTAGTTACCACAAAAATTATCACGGGGTGACATAAGAAAACTAAGTAATTAATGACAAGATGAAAAGTTATGTGTATATATATCTACATATATGAAGACGACCCCCTCGAGGACGGGGATGGGGATGGGCGCTGCCGGTTAGTAGTCTTTGGAGTAAAGGGGGGTTCATGTTGGTTTCTTGGGCTATCCGTCAGGGATGCTGCAACAAACTCTTCTAAATCATCGGAACCCACAGTGTTGAATTACTAGTATTGAAACCGTAGCTGCAAAATCGGAAGATGCGAGCAAATCACCTATTGCTCCTAGCTCCGGGCATTCACTCAAGTCTGTCAACCCAGCGGTCAATGGCGACATCCCCTGACCTCTCCCTACTATAAACAAATCATTGTCATTATCATTGGATCTTATCTCTGCCATTTTTTCCTCCCCGTTGTTCACCACTGTTTTGTTGTAAAAATCGACCCCTCATTTGCTATCCTTGCGTTGAACTGGTTTATAAACTCTTCATCTTCTTGTTTCTCACTGTCGCTATTCGTCACCACTGTTAAAACTCCAGGGTCGTCGTTTTCACCAGAAGTATGTGGTTCATCGGCAACAAACCTCATAACCGTGAGAGCGTTGCCTGGATAGCCGGACATACGCCACGCGGATGCTAGAGCCTCGCAGTCATCTGGTTCGCCAATGAATCAACAGCGATATGGCGTCAATCTATTTTCAGCGGCGATCCTGTAGGTGTGAACAAAGAATAAATCTCAATTTATCACCAGAAACTCTAATCTATTCTCAAATAGATTCGAATCAATCAACCACAAAATCACACTTGCTAATCAAGTATGATTCACTCAACTATTTGTTGAATGTTCTATTACAAACAATAATCAATAACCTAGATTATTATTACAATTATTAAGCAGAGATATATATATATTTGTATATATATATATATCGAATAAAGAGAGAGAAATAAACAATTGAGAGGTTTTCTGCATAACCCTAATTTTGACCATAAGAGGGTATATATACAACCCTACTTTGGCATAATGACACTTTAAGTCCTTGTACTTGTATCTTCTCCCAACTTGTCATCTTTAGTCCTTCTCTCTTATGAATCAACATTCCAAGTCCTACCTGCACAACTAATCATACAATAAGCTAAACAATAACAAAGCATTATATAAGCAATTCATGAGAATGAGATTATAACTTCAACATCCCCCCTTAATCTTATTCTCAAACAAGTTAACAAGCTTAAGTTTGTTACAAAAGATCTCATGAGTTTTTGTATCCAACCCTTTAGTTAGAATATCTGCTACATTTAGAGCAGAATCTATTTTTTCAGTTTTAATAACACCAGCAAGAATCTTTTCTCTAACAAAATGTAGATCAATTTCAAGATGCTTTGTTCTTTCATGGAAGACAGGGTTGGAAGCAATCTTAATTGCAGATTTATTGTCACAAAACAATGTAACAGGCAATACATTAGTAACTTGTAAATCCTGCAAGATTTTCACAATCCAAATTATCTCACAAGTAACAGAAGCCATTGCCCTATATTCACCTTCAGTAGATGACTTAGATATAGTGTTTTGTTTCTTACTCTTCCAAGATACCAAAGAACCACAAAAAAACACAAAATAACCAGTAACTGACCTCCTGCTTGAAATGCATTTGGCCCAGTCAGAGTCAACATAGGCTTCAAGTTTAAAAGAATCAAACCTGCTGAACAAGATACCTTTTCCAGGTGCACCTTTTAAGTATCTTAATACTCTAAGTGCAACTTTAAGATGTGAAGCAAGAGGTTTATGCATAAACTGGCTTAAGCAATGTACAGTATATGCAATGTCAGGTCTAGTATGAGTCAAATAAATAAGCTTGCCAATCAACTTTTGATAATCTGTTATATTCTCAAGAATAGGATCATCAATTGATTCACAACTAGACAATTGAACATTAGGATTCAAAGGTACACTGACTGGCTTGCCAGCCAAAAGGCCAAATTCTGATAAAAGATCTAAGCAATATTTTCTTTGGTTTAAACATAAACCATCATTAGTGTCAACAACTTCAATGCCTAAAAAATATTTAAGCTTCCCTAAATCTTTTATCAGAAATTTGGTTTTAAGATAAGATTTAAACTTATCAATTTCAACTTCATTGTTGCCAGTAATAATAATATCATCAACATATACTAACAAGGCAATAAAAACACCATTACCAGTCTTAGTAAAAAGTGAGTAATCACTTTTACTTTGCATAAAACCATCACCAATTAAAGCTTCAGTAAGCTTAGCATTCCATTGTCTAGGAGCTTGTTTTAAGCCATAAAGAGACTTATTCAACTTGCATACTCTAGTGTCACTCTTGTCAAAAAAACCTTCAGGCAGCTTCATATACACAGTTTCTTCAAGATCACCATACAAGAAAGCATTATTTATATCAAGTTGATATAAACACCAATTATTTTGAACAGCTAAACCTATTAAGCACCTAACAGTGACAATCTTAACTACAGGAGAAAAGGTTTCATCAAAATCTACACCTTCCTTTTGACTATAACCCTTAGCAACCAACCTGGCTTTATATCTTTCTATTTCACCATTGGATTTATACTTAATCTTATATATCCACTTACATCCAATTGGTTCTCTTCCTTCAGGAAGATTAGTTAATTCCCAAGTATTGTTTCTATAAAGAGCTTCCATCTCAAGATTCATAGCATCTACCCAATGTTTTTCTTTACAAGCAACACTATATCTATTAGGTTCAGTGCTTTTATTAAGCTCAGAAATAAAGGAAACACAATTTGGATGTAAATTAGAATAACAAACAAACTTTTCAATGCCATATTTAACACTGCTATTAATGACAAAGTCTTTATATTTGTTAGCAGGAAACACAGAAACTCTTTCAGACCTTCTAAGAATCTGATCAGAATTATTATCAATAACATTATTGTTATTTTCATTTTCATTTTGTAAATCATTGATTTGTTGATTCTGCATATGAGCATCTTCATTATTGATAACATAATCATCACCAATGGTTAAAAAATATCTGTAACCATCTCTGCTAGTCACCCTATAAGGACCCCAAACATCTAAATGTATTAGTTGACCTAATTCAGTAGATTTATGATCACTTTGAGGAAAAACATCTCTAGTTTGTTTAGCCTGATGACAAATTTCACAAACAAAATCTTTACATTGTTTAAAATGCAAACCAGACTGAAGAATATTTAGAACAGATTCAGAAGGATGACCTAATCTATGATGCCAAACAGTTTTAGACACATTGCAAGTAATCATTCTATCAATACCTTCTAAACTTTCATCAATATAGTACAATCCACCTTCTTGTCTACCAGTCCCTAGAACTTTCATTGTATTCAAATCCTGAGCCATAACATAGCACATAGTATCATCAAAAGCAATAAGATATTTACTATGCTTAGTAACTTTCATTGTATTCAAATCCTGAGCCATAACATAGCACATAGTATCATCAAAAGCAATAAGATATTTACTATGCTTAGTAACTTTATGAACAGATAACAGGCTGACACAATATTCAGGAACAACAAGAACATCAAAAAGAGTCAAATAAGGAGTTAATTGTAAATTCCCAATTTTCTGAACATAAGCATAAGTTCCATTTGGGTGACCAACTTTGATTTTTAAGGCAGAAACATCCAAAACATCAACAAGATTAGAATCAGAATAAGTAATATGATGATTTGCTCCAGAATCATTAATCCAACCCTTTTTCACAAGTTTTTGTCTCATATTAGAATTTGAACAAAAGAATTGACTAAAATTTTTATGAAATATCTTACTATTATTGAATAACACACCTGCCATGTTGGCATTCACATTTTGAGAAGAATCAGAACTATCTTTCAACAAGTTTAGAATTCTGCTCAGCTGCTCATCAGAAAAATTAGTAGTACTAGAAGTAGAAGCTTGAGATGTAGAAGTATTATTACTAGAAAATTTCTTTTGACCATTCTGAAAACTTCCAGACTTCTTTTTACCAAAATCAGGAGGATATCCAATCAATTTGAAGCACTTATCAACTGTATGACCATTAAACCCACAATTTTCACATATCACAGAAGAACCTTTATTTCTAGAATTCTTAGCAAAGTTATTCACAGAAGGCATATTTCTAGCATTATTAATCTTAGACACAAAAGCAGAAGATTGTGACTTAGCATTAGAAGTAGCAGTTAACCCTTTATGTGACTCATCCCTAGATATAATAGAATATGCAGTTTTTAAGTCAGGTAAAGGATCTCTAGTTAAAATATTACTTCTAACACTCATGTAAACATCATCAAGACCCATCAAGAACTGCATCAGTTTAATCAATTGAGAATGTTTAGAGAAATCTTGAGTAGCATGGCAAGTACACCTAGGTAACTGAACTAAAGCATCAAATTGTTTCCACAAAGCATTCAGTTTATGATAATAATCAGATAAAGGCATACCATTCTGACATAAAGAGTTAATCTTATGATGTAAATTAAAAATCACAGAACCATCCACTTTATCATAAGTTTCTTTTAATTCTTGCCATATAAGAGAAGCTTTTCTAGAAAATATCTGACCAAGATACAACTCTTCAGAAATAGAATTCAGAATCCAAGAAATAACCACAGCATTACATCTATCCCATTGTTTCCCTAGAACTTCATCTATATTAGATCTTCTGCAACTACCATCAATAAAACCAACTTTGTTTTTAGCCTCTAAAGCAAGAAGCATAGCACAACTCCATACTTGATAATTTTCAGTACCTTTTAATTTTATTGACACAATAGACAAAGTACTAGAATCATTAGGATGCAAATGTAAAGGACTTCCTAAATCCAATTGACTTATTCTAGTGACACTATCATCACTTCCATTTTCAGACTCATAATCAAAGCCACGAATATTATCATCATCCATATTTGCAAACAGAATCAAATAATCACAAGTAAACAACTAACAGTTAATCACAATTAACAATTAATAATAAACACAAGAAATTTTAAACGAAAAAATATATATATATTTTTGAAAAATAAATCTTATCCTCGCAAAAGTGCCAGGGACAGGATTCCTAACCTCTCAAAGAAGGCAGGTCAAGTATTAGCACAGTTGTTTTGAATGAGAATAAGATAAAAAACACTTTTAAGAAAAATAAGGAAGGAGAAGACAAACAGTGCTATCGGATGAATGAAGAAGAAGAGGGACTCTACTATTCAAACGATTCACTTAGTCGATGAATAGCAGAATCAAGAAGAAGCAGCCGTACTATTCGATCGATTCACTTAGTCGATGAACAGTGAAACCCTAACCCTAATTTTCTAAAAAATTAGGGTTTACAACCACAATCGGATCCAGAAACAATAACGGTGATCAAAAGATCATACGCCGTTAACAATAGCCAGATCTAAACACAAAACCCAAAATAAGCGAAACCCTAGATCGGATCCAGAAACCCTAAAATTATTATTTAAACAAAATTAATTCGATTAATCGCGATCAACTACGATAACCTGTCTCTGATACCATGAACAAAGAATAAATCTCAATTTATCACCAGAAACTCTAATCTATTCTCAAATAGATTCGAATCAATCAACCACAAAATCACACTTGCTAATCAAGTATGATTCACTCAACTATTTGTTGAATGTTCTATTACAAACAATAATCAATAACCTAGATTATTATTACAATTATTAAGCAGAGATATATATATATTTGTATATATATATATATCGAATAAAGAGAGAGAAATAAACAATTGAGAGGTTTTCTGCATAACCCTAATTTTGACCATAAGAGGGTATATATACAACCCTACTTTGGCATAATGACACTTTAAGTCCTTGTACTTGTATCTTCTCCCAACTTGTCATCTTTAGTCCTTCTCTCTTATGAATCAACATTCCAAGTCCTACCTGCACAACTAATCATACAATAAGCTAAACAATAACAAAGCATTATATAAGCAATTCATGAGAATGAGATTATAACTTCAACAAGGTGGCACCAAAGCCTCGGTCCACCAGAATGCCAACCGAGCAAGGAGAGTTGGCCAGAACATTTTTATTAATCAGACGGTAAGCAGGGCTTGTAGCTTCAATTCCGCCGTCCATCGTTTGTTGCTTATGAAATGGGAGAATGATAAACGCCACACGTTTGCCCTCAGTAACTCTACAAATGTCTTCCTGCATAGTGGAGTAAGGGGAGATTGCAGTAACAGTTTGGATGGATATGTATCCCGTGTGTTATTCAAAGTGTTCAAAAATGCTGACTGTTCAGTCCAAAGCTGTGGATCCCTTCAAGAGAAGCAAGGTTGATATCCTTTATGACTATAGCACGCCTCAGCGAGCTAACCCAGTCAGTTTTTTTTATCTATTTATTAGTTGATTATATTGCATGCATGTAAATCTTGTATTAGAGAATTAAACAGTTTAATTTTTTTATTAACTTCCTTCCGCTTTGTATTAATTAGGTTAGTAGTTTATAATTAATTAGATGAACTATTAGTTAGATAAATTAATTAAATTAATTTATTCGATTGTTGACTAATTAGATAATGAAAAATAATTATTTATTTAGTTAAATGATTGTTAAATATTTACACAAGTTTTAAGAAATAAAAATATAACCTTTATAAATGATGAACATTCATTTTTGATGCAAACTAGTTGTATATTTAAAGAAATACCACAATTAGTTCGTCGAATAACCAAAGATTGACGAATATGTTTTTCGTCATCGTTATTGTATGAGCCAAATGTTGTTTTTGAAAATTCGTATAGATCAATTTGTTAACGTTGCGATCAAGTTGTGTAATAATTTTAAAAGATACATCAAAATTTGCATTAACGTATATAAAATCTAGAGCTAATTACATTTTTCGTCCCTGAAATTGGCAATTTTGCAGATATTATCCTAAAGTGAAGAAATTACACGAACCATCCCTAAAATTGTCAATTTTTTTCAATTTTTACTCCGCGACTAAACGCCGTCTATTTGGACCGTTATATGAGAGGCAAATTCGTCATTTCACCATGTTCTCCTTCTATAACACCTTTTTCTTCTTCTTGTTTTTCTTTTTCGGATCTAACACAATAAAAAAAAAATTAATAATAGCAGTCTTTTTGTTCTTCAAAGCCAAAGATATAATGAGCACAACAATCCCATCAAAACCACAAAAACCACCATTCTTCTTGTTCTTCTGCCAGTAACTATTGAACCCATATGAAACATGAGCAACAACCGGATCCAGCATATAACAACTCCCATTTGGCCTAATCGGCCCACAATTCGCCCCACCAGGACCACACGTGTAATTAATCGCCTCTTGTAGCTTCTCTGATGGGACACTAGGCTTTGCCACACACCACAACACTTCACCACCCAAATGTGGTGGTGCTGCCACTGACCCGCCACAGTTACCAACCACAAGTGGCGGTGCCGCCATTGGCCTGTTACCAGTACTCACCACTGGGGCACAACGTGGTGGGGTGAGGGTAAGGGTTACCAGACGATAGATTAAACCCGTAATGTGGAGATGGGCTGCTTTGTCGGAGGCTAAATTTCCGGAGCCAGTAAACCCACAAAATTTTCTTGTGGAGATGAATTTGGCCATAAATAATCAATGAATGAAAGCTTTCTTGATGTGGGTTTTGATTTCTTCAAAACTGGAGATATGATTTGTCTCATCCAAAAAGTTCAAAATACTTCTAAGATATGATTTGTGTAGACATTTTAGAGATAAAGAAATAAAGACTTTAATTTCCCTTCTTTTAATCTCATCTAATAAGCCAATAATATATATTCTAAATTTACAATATATATTTGTTTTTTTGGTTTTAGTGTGTTAGTTTTGAAAAAGAAAGACAAAAAGAAGAGAATGCTGAAACGGCGAATTTGCCTCTCATTTAACGGTCCAAATAGACAGCGTTTGGTCGCGGAGTAAAAATTGGAAAAAAATGACAATATTAGGGATGATTCGTGTAATTTCTTTAGGATAATATCCGCAAAACTTGCCAATTTCAAAGACGAAAAATGTAATTAACTCTAAAATCTAAAATGTATGTGTTCTATTGATACGATTTTAGAGATCGCAAAAACTTAATACAGATCTACATCTCTTCTTTTAGACGAAATTTTTAAAATTAGCGATTGTGACAAAACGTTGTTGTAAGCCTTTTTTTTAATAATAATGTGCTTTTCATGAGAATTCCCATCCAGATGCAACCAAACAGAAATTTAGAGCAATCTTTGCAAATACTCCAAAGAAAAAGTAGTAGTAAATGCAAAATGAGTATACAATTGGGTTCACCATGTTAGTTTAATCTGAATGATTCCAAAATTGTATGAGCTGTCATGTGCAATAGACTTCTTTTTTCCTTGCAAAAAGACAAAGATTCATCACGGGAAATAGTTTAGACCGGCCTACTAATTAACATTGATAATTAATGATGGTTACCTTTTTTAAAGATGGTTAGTCAATTAGGGGTGTTTAATGTTGTATTTTCAAAACTGATCATGCATTTTTAAGTACTTCTCATTATAGCTCAGTGGTTAAGCACCAGCTTTTAATGCTGGATGTCTCGAATTCGAGACATGGGAAAGACATTTAAATGAATTTCACAAATAAAGTCCTTCAGTGAAGCAGGTTTGAGCCTTGCAGAGAGGGCATGGTTTTATCCCAACTAAATGTCGTGCCTTCGGGCAGTTTAGTTGGAGGTTTCTCCTCCTACTAGGTATTGAGGGTGAGGGGGCTCTCTAGCGCGGACCCGGTTAAGACAACGTAAGCTAGATTCCCTGTTGCGAGCAAATGATCCACACCTTTCAAAAAAAAAAAATCATGCATCTTTAATATAAATTTTGTGTTTTAAAAATGCATTTTGAAAAATCATGTATTTGTGTTTTATAAACGTAATAATCAAATAATCAATTCAAAGTGTAATCCCAAACACCTGATGGTTTTAGATTATTTGTTATATATTTTAATTTTTAGAAATAGCTGGGATATTATGTTACATTCCGTTTAATTTAGGTTTTCGTAATGTAATAACTATACACGAATGTTTATGTTGCGTAATGAACATTCAAATTCCAGTTATTAGATGTACCCAAGTATGTGTGACAACCATATAAGCTGTCACATCCAATCTCACATTGTCAATTTGCAAGTTTATGATTGGTTGTACACATCTAATAACCGGGATCTGAATGTTAATTACATACTATAAACACCAGAATAGTTCATTATACACCATAAACATTTAAAAAAAATATCTAGATATTTGGATATCTCGATGTAAAATTATCAATTATAAATTATCGACAACAAATTAAAGAAAAAAAGAACACCAACACATGTGGTTACCACATTCATGGTTGGTTCAAACATTCACATCTGAATTATATGTCCGAGCTGACAATAATTTTTAACATATATCTCAACAAAATCTCAATATATAGTAGGATTGAGATCCTCTAAAGTTATATATAACTTTACTAATAAAGTTGGTGATTCTAACCATTGGATTAAAATCAAAGGGTCAAGATTCAAACATAATTTTTAAATCTTGACCTTTGATTTCAATCCAAAGGTCAAGATGCTTCCAACTTCACTAGTAAAGTTGAAAGCAACTTTAGAGGATCCCAATTCATATATAGTAGCAAGTCCATATGAACCAAAGAAAATACATGCCCATCTGCAATCATTACTTTTTCCCCCGTGTTACGTAATTATTATCAAAATTTCTAACAAATAACTTAACAAAAGTTCAATGGTTAACCAGATGAATGGCTAATTTAAGACATTAGTTTTTATGTATTAAACTATGATTAAGGTGTGTTTATCATAACTCGAACCTATTTGGGCCATTGATTTATGATAGAATATGCTTCATAAGCACCATGACTCTCATAATACTTTTTTAATGCCAATGAAGGTCGGCCCAGCTGGTCAGAAGCGCTCCCAGTTTTACCCAAGGTCTTGAGTTCGATTCTCAGGGATGACAAAAAACCTTGGGGTTTTTCCCTCTAAATACTTGTAACGGCTCATTGTCAACATCTCGTTGTCTAGGGTACGTGCAAGACTTCACTATTATACGGTGAGGTTTCCCCGATGTCGTATACTGACTGAATGTTCGGAAAAAAAACATGATGTTTTAATTCTTATATCCTTTAACTTCAAAAGAGTTTATTTTTTTGGTACAAATAAACTATGTAGTTTGACTTTAAGGAATTTTTACTTTCTTTTTGAGAATATTTAGTATGCTTACATTAACTCTTATATACTCGATACAAAAGACTACCATAATGATAATATATAATCATTTTTCAATAATTAGTGTATTAATCTATTAATGTATGTTATTACAAATAACACGTAATTAACTACTCCCTCCGTCCCATTAGAAGTGTCCTACTTTGAATATTCAAATTTTTTATTTTTAAACTTTGACCTTAAATATATTCTTTTGTGTTATATAAAACTTGATAAAAGTTATACCATTAAAAAACACGTCTAAAACACAATCGATTCATATAACTTTCATCAAGTATCATCTAACACAAATAAAATTATTTACGGTCAAAGTTGCAAATATTAGACTTTGAAAATTCAAAGTAGGACACTCCTAGTGGGACAGAGGGAGTATATAAATTCGTCCGCGTATTATGCGAGACAATAATCTGGTTACAATACCTAAAAAAGTTTGATATTAGTTTGCATAATATAAATTAAGTTAGTTATATAGGTTTTAGGTAAAATAAAACAAGTATTAAAGTAAAACAAATAAAACAATAGGTTTTTCTTCAGTGATAATCACCGTGCATCATGAAAATCATCGTACATTAATTGCTTCGTGAATCTTCGTGCATCAATTTAACCATGATCTAAGGGTTTTACAATAACATCAATTTCTTGTCTTATTTGTTTTACAATAACCAACCCCTAGTTATATAATATAATCTGATTATAAAAAAACATAACTAGTCGATGTTATAGTCTGATTATTTTTTTCTTAAAAAAAGGTAGTATATATAGAAGTAACTAAAAAACAACTTTAATTT
>CM067167.1:50376717-50544217 GCA_034093135.1 Erigeron breviscapus | reverse complement strand
ATATCATATGTTTTAGGGATAAATATCCTGAAATGTAACAAACTTTGGACGAATGTCTATAGTGTGAAATAACTAAAGTTGTGTTCATTGTATGCAATCATCTTTAAATTATGTGTATTGTACTAATCCCTATGTTTTAAGATTATATATGTATATTGTCATTGTTAAGTTTCAAAAAATTCTTCTTAGTTATATAAACCACTTACAACTTACAATTACCTTTTCATTAATCCCTAATTAGTATTTACAGAACATATTAATCTTCAATTCTCGTCGCCTTACCGGATACTCGCAATCGAACACTTCAAAAAATCCATTTGGTTACACATATCAATGTTTCAGAAACCGGACCGGACATCGAACCGGTCTCATAATATTTTACTAATCGAAGAAGATATATGTATTATATACAAAATATGTGTCTATACATATAATACATAATAGCATAATATATAAAGTAAATTATACGGATGCTACCTAAAGTATATATACCCCAGATTATCCTTTTGGTACATTTTGAATCTCTACTCGGACCATATCTAAAGTTTCAAGGTTCTACTCGTACGATATATATATCCGACGATCGTCTATTTGGCTGTTAAGTTCATCCACTTGCCGTGCACGTGAGGACCATTTCTGTTATTTTCTTAGCAAGAGACCCAAAAGTGTAATTACTCATATAATAATATACATGAAATTGGATTGCGGGGAAATTTGTGACGTTTGAAGTTAAATGCGTGAAAGAGTTTTTAAGGAGTATCGAAGATTAAAGCGATAGATTTGTTTTTGAATTGCCTAACTGACCGAAATGCGTAACATCTTTATGTGGAGGGTCGTAATGAATAGAATTTAAATCCCACTGCCATGGCACTTAGCTCTCATAAATGTCTTTCTGGTTCGGTTCTCTACGGATTGTGTGATCAATGGGAGGAAACGGTTGACCATCTGTTCTGTTTATGCGAAGTGGATTCGGAGATTTGGGATCGTATTGAGTCTTGTTGTAAGGTTAATCCCATTTTCTTTTTGTCATCTTCAAAACTGTTTAACCTTCATTCACATAGTGGCCTTGATAGTGTTGCAAGCACTGTACGTGTTTAAAGGGATCGTATTTGAGGCCTGTTGGTGTATTTGGAATTCAAGAAACGAGAAGAGATTTGACAATGCTAAAGTCAATGTCGAGAGATTTTTCAAGAAATAAGATCCGTTAGATTTCTTTGGAATAAGTATAGATCCATGCATTGTTTATCTAACTGGAGGATTGGATTCGTTTCAAAATCATGTAAATTGCTTGTTTGTATATTTTGGCTACTCCATTATATTGTGTGAGTTAGTGATACTTTGTGAATAAAAGTTACCGTTCAAAAAAAATTACTCGGTATTCTTCTTATTCACACCAAATGACTTTGACTGGTTTGTTTTAATTTTAGTAAGATATTGATTTTTTTAATTAACTTTTAAATATATAATAATAATCTTTACATAATATGATTATAATGTGATACTTTTTTAAAAATTAAGTATCTATACTTCTTTATAAAACAAACTTCATACATCTCAAATAATTATCAAGTATACCTAAAATATCTTCTATCTTATATTCACTAATTAAATATCTCCACCTATAATACCCTTAACGAAATTAGTTACAACATGCATCATCAACCCTTAAAATAACTACAAACCTCCTTTCACATCAATTATTTTTACATTAATAACCACACTTCAACCGCCACCACTGCCACCATCACCGCTACCGCCGCCACCGCCAGCACCACCACCACCACCACCCGACACCTCCACCGTCGTCGCATTGTGCGGGTATCCATTTAATTAGTTAAAGAGTCCCAATAAAGCTATGATCTTACTTTTTAGATTACATGGATAATTAAAACTATAATTAATTATTATCTATACTACGTAACTAGTTTTTTGACCCGTGTCAAATACACGAGATACTTTATGACATAAAAAAAAATCTGCAGTGTTATAATTTTTTTAAAAATGTTATTATGTGTAAGTCCCAACTCAAGAGATGGTACTACTGAAGACACCTCTATGTCAATGGTGAGATTAATTTGCAATACGTTCACTGATCTTGAGACGACCAGTTGCAGTGAACAAAAGAGCACGAGTCACTGAAGCAACAACAACTTGCACTGGAGCAACTGGCGATGGAACATTAATGGTTTTCATCCCAATGCTGCCAGTCGGTTCAACTGGATCAACCGAAGATTGTTCAGTGGGAAGAACAGCTCTAGTCAGTGGTCCAATGGGAAAAGAAGAAGGGCGAATGGTGAGATTAAGTGGTTGGATATAAGGAGTGTTTTGAGGAATATTGGATGGTGGTGGTGGTGGCATGTGTCTATTTCTAGACACAAATAGCAAAGAAAGTAATGAACTTGGTGGTGGTGGCATTTCAGTAAGTATATGTGAAGATGTTCAAACTGAAATTGAAGGTTTTGGAAGCAAGATCAAGGAAGAAGAGGGTTGATCTTGTACAGAAGAATCAACATTCTCTTGATCTGAAAGTGTTCCTTCAGAATCCGAAGACTCTATTTGGAACTCATCGTCATCAGCACCCATGTCCAGATCCATGAATACTTTAGATGGCTGAACTTGAGGTTCAGTCTCTAGATGAAATTCTCAGTTTCCTGGATTGTTGCATCAGTTTGGGGCTCAGTCGTGGTGACATCATCGCCAGGAATAGAGGTCACTTGGGTTGCCTAAGTTATAACTGCTCTATCCTCAGTCATAACTTCATTGGCCGAAGAGATTGGAACCTCAGTAGCATCAACTGTACACTGTCCACTGGACTTCATATATTTCTGGACAAATCTTCTTGTCTCTAGGTGCAACTGGAGACGCTCCAGTTTCTTCAGTAAAACTGGACCTAACAAATTCCCCCTATTTGTCCTGAAATAATGTCAAGTCTTTTCAAGTTTTCTAACTATACAAGTATAAACTTGAAAGACTTGCTTTGACTAAATCTATCTAATTTTCCAAGGCATTTTATAGATCATCAAATGCCTTGGGTTTTGATATGTCGTATTTTATACCATTTTCCCACAATGAATTTAGTTGCTTTCGTATAGTTTTTGAGTTGTTTTCGTATACATTTGGTGCGTTTATGGTATTTGTTAGTATTTCAGGAAAATAACAGGTACTTGAACGTATTTCTGGAAGAAATGACATTTTTGAGGCAAAAGAAGTGCTTACGGAAGTTTTTCGAGGCACGTGGATGAAGTTTGAGCCAAGTCAACGAAAGTCAACTGAAGAAGAACCATGTTGCGCCGCAACTACCAATTGCGCCGCAACACCTAGTTGCGCCGCAACTACCTAGTTGCGCCGCAACACCAGTTGCGCCGCAACTACCTAGTTGCGCCGCAATGAGGGCCGAACCTGGATGGTTTTTTAGGGAACTATAAATAGCTTGCAAAAACATTCTTTAACCCTAACCTTTACTTTCCCAACCGTTTTTGGAGCCCTTTGAAGCAGTTTTTCATCAGATTTATCATTTTTGAAGATCTTCATTACGATTGGACGATTTCCGTTATTCGTTTTCATTTATTTGTATTTGGTAACGATGAATTCTCTATATTTGATTTGTTTTTCTTATTTCAATATGAGTAGCTAATCACTTTATCATCCATCTTGATGAAGTGAAACAATATGTAAGGATTGCACTATTTTATTAATTCAAAGTTGATTTCAATTATCATTGTGTCGAGATCTTGATGATTTAATTCTGTATTAATTATCCTTATGATGTTGGTGATATGTATGTTCTTCGTTAGTGGTACTAGTTGAACATATGTGTGATTTCAATTATCATTGTGTCGAGATCTTGATGATTTAATTCTGTATTAATTATCCTTATGATGTTGGTGATATGTATGTTCTTCGTTAGTGGTACTAGTTGAACATATGTGTGATTTCAATTATCATTGTGTCGAGATCTTGATGATTTAATTCTGTATTAATTATCCTTATGATGTTGGTGATATGTATGTTCTTCGTTAGTGGTACTAGTTGAACATATGTGTGATTTCAATTATCATTGTGTCGAGATCTTGATGATTTAATTCTGTATTAATTATCCTTATGATGTTGGTGATATGTATGTTCTTCGTTAGTGGTACTAGTTGAACATATGTGTGATTTCAATTATCATTGTGTCGAGATCTTGATGATTTAATTCTGTATTAATTATCCTTATGATGTTGGTGATATGTATGTTCTTCGTTAGTGGTACTAGTTGAACATATGTGTGATTTCAATTATCGTTGTGTCGAGATCTTGATGATTTAATTCTGTATTAATTATCCTTATGATGTTGGTGATATGTATGTTCTTCGTTAGTGGTACTAGTTGAACATATGTGTGATTTCAATTATCATTGTGTCGAGATCTTGATGATTTAATTCTGTATTAATTATCCTTATGATGTTGGTGATATGTATGTTCTTCGTTAGTGGTACTAGTTGAACATATGTGTGATTTCAATTATCATTGTGTCGAGATCTTGATGATTTAATTCTGTATTAATTATCCTTATGATGTTGGTGATATGTATGTTCTTCGTTAGTGGTACTAGTTGAACATATGTGTGATTTCAATTATCATTGTGTCGAGATCTTGATGATTTAATTCTGTATTAATTATCCTTATGATGTTGGTGATATGTATGTTCTTCGTTAGTGGTACTAGTTGAACATATGTGTGATTTCAATTATCATTGTGTCGAGATCTTGATGATTTAATTCTGTATTAATTATCCTTATGATGTTGGTGATATGTATGTTCTTCGTTAGTGGTACTAGTTGAACATATGTGTGATTTCAATTATCATTGTGTCGAGATCTTGATGATTTAATTCTGTATTAATTATCCTTATGATGTTGGTGATATGTATGTTCTTCGTTAGTGGTACTAGTTGAACATATGTGTGATTTCAATTATCATTGTGTCGAGATCTTGATGATTTAATTCTGTATTAATTATCCTTATGATGTTGGTGATATGTATGTTCTTCGTTAGTGGTACTAGTTGAACATATGTGTGATTTCAATTATCATTGTGTCGAGATCTTGATGATTTAATTCTGTATTAATTATCCTTATGATGTTGGTGATATGTATGTTCTTCGTTAGTGGTACTAGTTGAACATATGTGTGATTTCAATTATCATTGTGTCGAGATCTTGATGATTTAATTCTGTATTAATTATCCTTATGATGTTGGTGATATGTATGTTCTTCGTTAGTGGTACTAGTTGAACATATGTGTGATTTCAATTATCATTGTGTCGAGATCTTGATGATTTAATTCTGTATTAATTATCCTTATGATGTTGGTGATATGTATGTTCTTCGTTAGTGGTACTAGTTGAACATATGTGTGATTTCAATTATCATTGTGTCGAGATCTTGATGATTTAATTCTGTATTAATTATCCTTATGATGTTGGTGATATGTATGTTCTTCGTTAGTGGTACTAGTTGAACATATGTGTGATTTCAATTAATTATCTTTAATAAATTGTCATTAGTTCATGGTATGATAGTGAACCTCATTTTGATAAAAGGAATTATTTTGTCAACGTGTTGAATAACGGTTGGTGGTACCACGTTGTCTTCACATAGATATAATTGTTAATTTGATAACCAAATAAACTAGTTGGTTAGGGAAATTGTTTTAAGCATTGGTGGTACCGGCTTTTACAAAGGAACTGATTAATTAGGTGATTGAAATGATTTTACAAACGTTGGTGGTACCAGTTTGTGTCTTTATTTTGTCACGATTATCTTTATCAACTTATATGAATTTGAACTTCATTTATGTGCAATCTGAACATGTTGTTGAGCGGATTCAAGATGGATGCCTTTTAAATTATTGTTTTAAACAAAACTCTCTTTTCGATTAATCCTGAGGGATTACTAACAAGTTTTACTAACTATTGCAAAGTGACAATTCGGTCACAAAACCCCCCTTAACTTGAACTACTTAATTTGAGCAACTGTTTTACTTTAGTCCTTGTGATCGACCTCGGATTTACCAAGTTTATTATACTGCATACGATCGGGTTCACTGTCTGTGAGTGTGTTGTAGTCAGTCTTTTGGTAGTTCCTGTTTATAAATTTTATTACTCGATTTCACACATCAAGTTTTTGGCGCCGCTGCCGGGGACTTTTTGTTTAGTAGTTTTTTAATTTTGTAGTTCGACCCTTTCTCACATTTATTTGTGAGAAAGTTATTGCTTTATTAATTAAATTTTATTTTATTTTCATTTTTATTCCTTTTGTACCAGGTGCGATTGACGGTTTGCTTGTGGTGATTGTGTAGGTTCTTGCTAGTTGATGAACACAAGAGCTTCTGGCCGACCTTTGCTTAGTCCATTATCTAATCCGGGGAAAGTCAGACGTCGATTAGTGCAGAAAAACAACCCAGAACCATCCACATCAGGCAAAATAGATCCAGAAACCGCAAATCAAGCTCCACCGGACCAAACCTTGAAAGAACCAGTGGTTGATAGCTCGGAAGACGTAGCTTGGATCTTTCGAACAGGAGAAAGCTCGGACACCGAAGAAAAAGTTCAAACACCTAAACCGAATAACATTGTATTCCCTCAAATCAATAGAATTCAAATTCAACAACCGAGGGTAAACGGAATGGGTGACGAACAACCGAGAGATGTAAACACCATTCCCTACGGGGAACGAAGAAGAACTATCCCAGCTAACCGGGGCACAGCTATCCGCCCTCCTGCAATTTCGGTAGACTTTTCTTTAAAAGGTAATCATCTCAAGAGTGTCGAGGAGGATAAGTTTGACGGGATTAGAAGAAATGACCCTTACGCCCATCTTGAGAGATTTGAAAAGATTTGCCGATTGTATCAGTATGGGCAAGGGCAAGCTGAAGCTGTGAAACTAGAGTTCTTTCCTTTAACTCTTGTTGGAGAGGCATCTGCATGGTTTAAGGAGTTACCGGATAATTCATTCTCTACTTGGGCTGAACTCCGGGAAGGATTTATTGATAAGTTTTATTCTGTAAGAACTCAAAGGAAGTTGGAGAATCAAATCAGGGCCTTTACTCAAGACAGTGGTGAGGATGTTGTAGATGCTTGGAAGAGATTCAAGGAGATGCTAAGGAATTGCCCTGGACATAATATGGGTACTGAAGTGATTTTTGAGATTTTCTACGATGGATTGGATAGAAGGTCTAAGAGGGAGCTCGGTTATGCATTTGGGGGTAGTTTGAACAACATTTCCCCGAATGAAGGCTACAAGATTCTTGAAGACATGACCAAGGAGGATTCGACCCGAGATGAGGACCGAACCAAGAGATCCAGTAGAAACACTGTCGCTAAGGTTGAAAGTAGCGAAGATTCGAAGCTTGTTGCTGAGGTAAAGGCTCTCTCTAAGCGAACAGAGGAGAGGTTTGATGGCCAAGAAAGCAGGTTCAAGAGCCTTGAAAGGGATGTGAAGGTTATGGCTGACGGATGTGATACCTGCGAAGATTTGCATTAAACCGAGGATTACCCGGATAAACCAGTTCAAGATGTTAACTACGTTCAGAACCAACAACAGGGAAATTTCAACCAAAACACCGGTTATCAAAACCGGCAGTCAGATAATTCTTATCCCTCGTCTTCTTCTTATAATACTAACAGTTCTGGTTTTGGTGGTAACAGGTTCAACAGGTTTAACAATCAACAAGCACCAGATTCAGAACTATGAGAGATAGTGAAGGATTTTATTAGTGCCCAAAAAGCAACTAATGAACATGTTGCAGAAGAGTCCAAGAAGGTGAGTTCGGTGTTGGATG
Organism: Erigeron breviscapus; assembly: GCA_034093135.1. NCBI lineage: Eukaryota > Viridiplantae > Streptophyta > Magnoliopsida > Asterales > Asteraceae > Erigeron > Erigeron breviscapus. Next base: position 50,536,393 of record CM067167.1, on the reverse strand, counting down.
CTTTGACTACTCGATTGGATGGAATCGGACACAAGTTGGATCAAGGATTGAAGAATAATCAAGCTACAATAAAGGACTTGGAAGGAAGGATTGAAAGGCTCGGGAACTCTAATAGACCACCCGGTACTCTACCGAGCAATAATCAACAGAACCCAAGGCCTCAATCGAACAACCAAGGGCAAGGGCAGAATTATACCCCTCCTAATGTTAGATATGAGCATGTTAATGCCATCACAACTCGAACAGGTAATACTTATAACTCAGCTAATCCTGTACCTGATGATGATGTTACCCCAGTTGTGCAGGTACATGAAGACGAGGAGTTGGTTGATGATGTGATAGAGATGGAGCCGAACCCAGCCGTGCAGACTCCGGCCGTTCCATCCAAATCAACTGAGAAACCGGAAGTGAGGCCTTACAAGCCTAAGATCCCATTTCATCAGCGATTGGTGAAAGATAAGATGAAGGAGCAGATGGAGAAATTTGTAAGTCAACTAAGTAAGTTGCATATTAATATACCGTTTTTAGATGCAATTGTGCAGATGCCAGGTTATGCGAAGTGTTTGAGACAAATTTTGATGAATAAGAAAAATCTGGCTGGAGTGGCAACTACAGTGCTTGAGGATGTCTGTTCAGCAGCAGTGACAGGTAAGTTACCCGAGAAACATAAGGATCCAGGTAGTTTTACTATCCCTTGTAAGATTGGTAATTTATCTGTAAAACGTTCATTAACAGATTCGGGTGCAAGTATTAACTTAATGCCCTCATCTATTTATTCTAAGCTGAACTTAGGAGAACCGAAACAGATTAACATGAAAATCCATTTGGCTGATAAATCTGAAATAAAACCTGTGGGGATCTTAGAAGATGTGTTAGTCAAGGTGGGTGGTTTGGTTTTTCCTGTAGACTTTGTAATTATTGAAGCAGATGCGGCATTAAATGTGCCCCTTGAGGTTGGTCGTGGCAAGCTTACATTGAGAGCAGGGAATGAGTCAGTGACATTTTCGAACACTTGTTATATTTCTTTACCTAATGTTGCTAACTCTGTTGAAACTGCTTGTGTTAGTTCTTTGGATTTACAGATTGATGAATGGTTGGACAAGAAGCTAGAGAAAAAAGAGGTTGAGTTGAAGTCAACAGCAGTGCCTGTTTCTAAACCAACGGATGGCCCGTGTGCTAAGATCCGTAAACTATACAGTCGGTTGAAGTCTGCTGTTTCTCATGGTAATGTAAAGTTGTCTGAAGAGTTGTGCTCGAATTTATCATCAAATGAGAAAGAGGAGTTAATGATGGTTGTTGATACTGCTGGGCGAGCAAATGATTGGATTCTGATGAAGGTGAAAGGTAATTGTTTTTCACCATTTAAGGGTAGACCGCCCAACAATTTAAGTGTGGGGGCGTCTGAGACCCCGCCATGGTAACTCTGAGGTGATGGAGTCAAGCTAAAGACTCGTTAATAAATTAAGCGCTTCTCGGTAGGCAACCCGTGTCTTTTATTTTGTTATTTAAATTTAAATTTTGCATTTTATTTTTTGTTGTTTGTGAATAAACTCTTGATGATGGTTGGGGTTATGCTATTTGATTGGTATTCCTGTTGGCAGTTAATCGTGTGTTCATGTTGAATAGCAAGTTTTGTCATATGCATATGCTGGCAGTAAGTTCAGCGTTATATTCTTGTTGGCATCATTCAAGCATGGAACACCCGTCATACCCGACAAGTTTTTCTTGTTCTTGATTTTGCTTTTTGTTTACTTTCCCCTATTTCCCATAGTTTGCCTTAGTTCATTGGACATTGAGGGCATTGTCCAACTCAAGTGTGTGTGTGTGTGGGGGGGGGGTGGTAAATAGGAAAAAGTCGGGTATTTTAGAGGATTTTTAAACTTTTGCATGCTTGTCCTTGTAGTTAATTGCTTTTTGTCACCTAATTATAGATATTAATGAGCAATTTAACTGCACCCTTGGTACAAAGTTTAATTGGTGGAATGTGTCTTGATTGATTAATTAGGCAATCCCTTCTGGATTAATAACATGACTAGCACGCTTATAGCACCAAAACACCAAATTTGTGAGATTCTTGATTCATTTCTAGACATGCTAGGTGTTTACGGGTTTGGATTTATTAGCCTTGTAAATTTGTCCCTCTCGTAGGCTTTTGGATTTATCCAAGAGTAAGGGTTCTACTTAGAGCTCTGAACTATGATGTGCAAGTTTGAGGTTGGTTTTTCCATTTTCGGGTTACTTTCATTTGCTATGAGTGTGCCGGTGATTGCGTTGATTCTAGAACTTGTCCTGGTTGATCGTTCCGTGTTATTTATCAGAAGAGGCAAATTTAGGATAAAAACCTTTTTTTCTTTGTATGTTCACCTCTTGTTTCGTAAAAAAAATTGTTATGTGCATGTTTTGTTAATGTGCTTAGTAGCTAACTACACTAGTTAGTGAACCACCTGTTTAAACCCTTATGTTGCACTCACTTTTAGTGTAAGAAACAATAGAAAACATGTTGTCATTAGCCTGTTCTTTGTTATTAAATCCACCTTAAATATACACCTTTCCTAGCCATACCGATAGTCGAAGTCCTGGTGGGTCATTGGTTGCCTATGCTAGTGATGGTTTGGGGTTGTCCTTTATGTCTGGTTGGGATATTCTCGGTTACTGAGAATAGATTGATTTCGTCATGTTTGTTTGGATAAAGTCTGGATCGTTCATTTGAGCATATTATTACATGATTTGTCACTGTTTTGATATTACTTAGAGAATACCAATTAGTCAGAGTAAAAGTAGCTCACAAAAAAAAATAGAATAAAAGAATTGAAAAACAGAAAAAGAAAAAAAAAATATAGAAAAAATGAAAAAAGAGTTTGGGCTGTCAGTTGGTATTTCTCATTTTTGGTCAAATCATTTTTATTAGTTGGTTCATAAATTTCACCAACAAAAAGCTTCATTGTTTCTACTACTTATCAAGTTGAGTTGGTATATATCTATAACCCACAAAAGGATCTTGTAATGCTATATTCTTTACTTATTATATTTGGGTTGGCAAGTTCGTTTAAGCCAACATGGTTAGTCTTGGTTGATTGAGTTGTTTGATGTCATACACCACAATGGTGTCGGTTTTTAATCGTTCTATTGGGGATATTGTCGGGACAACTTTTCGGGTTTTGGACCGTTGGCAACTAATGACATGGGATTTAATGGATTAGACTATTTTGTGAAAACTTTGTTAAATGTTGTGTTATTTTCTTTTTAACACCATTTGTTATTCCAAATTTCCATTCCCTTTTCAATACCTTGTTTAACCCCAGAAGTTCATTACAACCCTTGAAAGACCTCTTCTGATAGACGTTGTGGTGCTTGCACCATGGCGGTGAAGGAACGAACCTAGTACAAGCCTATGGTAAAAGATTATGCATCACGACTAGGCCTTGAGTGATTATTCAAATATTCAACCCCAAGAGTAAGTTAGTTGGAGTAGGATAGTGAGATATCATTGATTCGATTCTTTTGTGCTTAGTCGTGCTATTGAGACTTGTGTATCAGTCAAGTACTATCAAACATTCCGGTTTTCATTTAAGATTAAAACTGCCTAACCATTTCTTTTCATTTTCGTTTATGGTTGAGCTTCCTTTTGATTACTGAAATGTATTTTCCATTAATGTACCAAGGTAATTTGAGTTTTGAAGTTTGTAATTGCTTGAGGACAAGCAAAGCTTAAGTGTGGGGGGATTTGATATGTCGTATTTTATACCCATTTCCCACAATGAATTTAGTTGCTTTCGTATAGTTTTTGAGTCGTTTTCGTATACATTTGGTGCGTTTATGGTATTTGTTAGTGTTTCAGGAAAATAACAGGTACTTGAACGTATTTCTGGAAGAAAAGACATTTTTGAGGCAAAAGAAGTGCTTACGGAAGTTTTTCGAGGCACGTGGGTGAAGTTTGAGCCAAGTCAACGAAAGTCAACTGAAGAAGAACCATGTTGCGCCGCAACTACCAATTGCGCCACAACACAACAAACAGAAATTCAAGTTGCGCCACAACTACCCTAGTTGCGCCGCAATGCCTTCAGATTCCAGCCAGCCACGAGTCAACACAAGTCAAAAGTCAACAAAAGTCAAACCTCATTGCGCCGCAACTACCTAGTTGCGCCGCAACTACCTAGTTGCGCCGCAATGAGGGCCGAACCTGGATGGTTTTTTAGGGAACTATAAATAGCTTGCAAAAACATTCTTTAACCCTAACCTTTACTTTCCCAGCCGTTTTTGGAGCTCTTTGAAGCAGTTTTTCATCAGATTTTATCATCTTTGAAGATCTTCATTACGATTGGACGATTTCCGTTATTCGTTTTCATTTATTTGTATTCGGTAACGATGAATTCTCTATATTTGATTTGTTATTCTTATTTCAATATGAGTAGCTAATCACTTTATCATTCCATCTTGATGAAGTGAAACAATATGTAAGGATTGCACTATTTTATTAATTCAAAGTTGATTTCAATTATCATTGTGTCGAGATCTTGATGATTTAATTTTTTATTAATTATCCTTATGATGTTGGTGATATGTATGTTCTTCGTTAGTGGAACTAGTTGAACATATGTATGATTTCAATTAATTATCTTTAATAAATTGTCACTAGTTCATGGTATGATAGTGAACCTCATTTTGATAAAAGGAATTATTTTGTCAACGTGTTGAATAACGGTTGGTGGTACCACGTTGTCTTCACATAGATATAATTGTTAATTTGATAACCAAATAAACTAGTTGGTTAGGGAAATTGTTTTAAGCATTGGTGGTACCGGCTTTTACAAAGGAACTGATTAATTAGGTGATTGAAATGATTTTACAAACGTTGGTGGTACCAGTTTGTGTCTTTATTTTGTCACGATTATCTTTATCAACTTATATGAATTTGAATTTCATTTATGTGCAATCTGAACATGTTGTTGAGCGGATTCAAGATGGATGCCTTTTAAATTATTGTTTTAAACAAAACTCTCTTTTCGATTAATCCTGAGGGATTACTAACAAATTTTACTAACCATTGCAAAGTGACAATTCGGTCACAAAACCCCCCCTTAACTTGAACTACTTAATTTGAGCAACTGTTTTACTTTAGTCCTTGTGATCGACCTCGGATTTACCAAGTTTACTATACTGCATACGATCGGGTTCACTGTCTGTGAGTGTGTTGTAGTCAGTCTTTTGGTAGTTCGTGTTTATAAATTTTATTACTTGATTTTACACATCAAGTTTTTCTTTTCAGTTTGCTAAATTTAATCACTTATCCATCTTGTGGGTTACAATCAAGCAACTTGTATATATACACTGGAAATTAAACTTTACATTTTCAGTTACATGATTGTACATTAAAAATTCAAGAAAGATAACTAGAAGAGCTTCAAGCAGATGGTCCAGGACCAGTTCTTCTTTTCTTGGTCAGTGAAGAAATAGGTTGAGTGTCCTCAACATCAAACTTTAGCCTGGATTCAACCTTTTCTTTGAACTTAATGAGATTTTGAAGGATGTGAATCCAGCACTTCTCAAGTTTCACTGACTTGGCCTCCAACACTTTCAACATCTCCACATGCTCAGCATGACCATATCTGTGAATATCTGGGTCTTCGGTAATACACATTGGCCCATTTGTGTATTTGACCCCAACACTGAAAAACTTGTTGCCTGGTTTGATATTCACCTGACCTCGGTGATCTTACCAAGATTATACCTACGCTGCATTAGTTCTTCTTAGAATGCTCTGGCTTCAGTTTCATTTGCCAGTTTGATCTGGCCAGTGCTCAGTCTTTGTACTGCAGCCTTGATATCATTATCAGATACACCTGTTGGTTCTACCCAAGTCCTCAAGTTTGCATCCCTTAAAATTTCTTTTCTTTTTGTACCTTTGGACTTGGGTGGGTTCATTATACTTTTCACAATCTGGGCAACTTTGGCAACTCTTTTCTTGATGCCTTCAACCCTTAACTCCTTTGCCTTTTCAAATGTGATGTTAATAGTTCTGGCATCAAAGGCTGCTTCATCATCTGGATATTCTTTGTCCCGATCAATATCCATCATTTCATTCATTGCTTCAGCTATCTTTGGGTGACTTTTGATTTTTCTAAACTGCTCCAGTGTCAAACCCAAAAGACCAGCATCATGAGCATCAAGTACATTCAAGTCAGTCATTTGCAGCCTGGCTACTCTTTGCAATTCTTTTCTTGTTTTCCTTCTATCTTTAATATCTTCACCAGCTGTAGTAAGACTTCGATGATCTTGTTCAGTGACTGGAGGAAGCTTGTCCTTGTTACTAGTTTCAAGCACACTGTCTTCAGTGGCAGTTGCTTCAGTTGCTTTGTCATCAGTGGCAGTGGCAGTTTCTTCAATAGCTTTGCCCTTGCCCTTATTAGTTGAATCCCCCTATAACCAGCATCCTCAAACTGTTCAATAACCTGCTGACCAGCATCAGTACTGGCAGCAACAACAGTTTCACTTGGTTTTTGTGCAAGGACAATGGATCTTTCCCCCTTGGCGGCGTCTAGACCAGCTCTAATGGCTTCCCAGTCTGAATTACTACGTGGCAACCTGTCTAGACTCTGCCACGACTGCATGTCCTTGCACTCTTTGAAGACAGTACAAATCATACGAATTGTTCTCCAAAGATGGTTGGTCTTTCTTGACTGAACCAAGACATTATCAGCAACCTGTCCTTGGCTAGTCTGGATGTCCTTCATCAGTTGAACACCTTCAGGTGAGAGACCAGCAGCCACAAACTCCTTAAGCACTTCCTTTTCCATTTCTTTCCCCACTTCAGTTGCCAAGTTAGATATTGTAGTGGAGTGTTCAGATACCTTACTGGCCAGAGTATCAATGATGCCCTTTAACAAATCGATCTGAGATTGAATGGGGGCAGATCAACTTGTGGAGGTGCAACTTTGGCAATCTCAGACATTACCCTTTTAACTAACTCTTCATCTCTGGAAGCTAATGCATCATCAACCTTCTGACCAACTGAAGTGGCAAACTGTTGCCCAAGCTCATTCATATCCAATTCAGGTTTATCAATTAACTGCTTCAGTTGTCTCTCTATCTCCTTGAGATCAACTTCAGAATTTGGAACAGTGTTTCCCAATAGATTGGAGATAGAGGTCTGGACCTTGGACTGAGTCAGTTCAATTGCCTCTTTGAGTGTACTAGAGAAGGCATTGCAGAGATTGACTAACTCATTGAGCTTCTGAAATGCCAAGAGTTCATTGTCAGCAAACTTGTTTATTCCCAAATCAACCACCTTTTGATTAGTGATACTGTCTTTGTTGTATTTGGAAATAGACTTGGCATTTCTTTCGATGGTCTTGTGAACATCCTCTACCCTTTTGATAAGGTTTTGAATGTCGGTAGTGAAAGAGACCATCTGGGCTTCAAGTGAGAAAAGAGCACGAGTCACTGAAGCAGCAACAGCTTGCACTAGAGCAACTGGCGATGGAACATTAATGGTTTTCATCCCAATGCTGCCAGTCGGTTCAACTGGATCAACCGATGAGTGTTCAGTGGGAAGAACAGCTCTAGTTAGTGGTCCAGTGGGAAATGAAGAAGGGCGAATGGTGAGATTAAGTGGTTGGATATAAGGAGTGTTTTGAGGAATATTTGATGGTGGTGGTGGTGGCATGTGTCTATTTCTAGACACAAATAGCAAAGAAAGTAATGAACTTGGTGGTGGCGGCATTTCACTAAGTGTAACAACCCAAAACTTTTTTACGTTGACCGTTAACTTGTCGTTAGCGACCGTTAGTTACTATGTGTTTTATATGTGCTTACGTGAATTAAATGATTTACGTGAGATATGTGTTAAAGTAATTTAAAGTAATGAAATTAAAGTTGATAATGATTAATAAAGTCAATTAATGTTCCCGATAAGATATAAGAGTCATTAAGTGTTTCCGAATGCGTTAAAAGAGTCGTTAAGGGCCGAAACGAGTTGTAACGAAGTGCGAGGGCCTAGATGTAAAGTTTTAAAAGTTACTTCAGTATATAAAGGGTATGGAGGTCGACCCTAGGGCAGAGAATTCAGATCAAAACCCTAGAAAAAAGTCTTTCACACAAAACCTAGGTCAATTCTTCAATAACTAGTCGATTTCGGGGGATTTCGGAAGGGTTTTTGCTTGGTTTTCGATCCGTTGATCAACCCTACAGGTATTATATCATCTATTGATTGTTAATTAAGTTTTCAATTAGGTTTTGTCCCTGTAGATTCGGCCATGAGGGTTGGGGTTGTTTAAAGTTGATGTTTTCGGTTAAAAACGACGTTTTCGTGAGTAAAATCGTTAATTGAGTTGGTTAACTATATCAAGATGCAAACTTTAATGTTGAATGATGTTGATTATATGTATATAAGTGAATCCCAGGTGTTTAATTAGATCCATGGGTGATCAATTGTGTTCTTGTATAAATCGTTGCGGTTTTGAGTCGTTTTGATGATTAAAAGAGGGATTCATGTATGCAATTGATTCAAGGATCAATTGATGTTTTCAAAGGCTTAATTGAGACCTAATTAATGTGAATTTAGTGGGTATAAGTCGTGGTGGAGGTTTGGGATTCGTTTGAAAAGAGTTTAAGATGAAACGAAATCAAAGTTGCTGGTCGAACCCCGATATGCGGTGCATGGGAATTCCATACGGTGCATAAAGTGCGTCTGGGATTTTCTGATCTCTGAGAAAGTGATTTATGCGGCGCATAGAAGGGGCATGCGGCGCATATTCTTGTCTGGTGGTCGGTTAGGCTTGTTTTCATGATTGTTTGACCCATAGACCTTATGCTTAGGTTACCTTATGGTATAGGGAACTTAGAGAGGTTCTTTGGAGCCCCGTTTATGTTACATGTCGATTATATGTGTGTGATAGGTAGTCGGGAACTCGAACAAGATACTTTAAAGTTGGTTATTGATCGTTGTGCTCGTAATCAGGTAAGATACATGACTTTTATCACGCTGGAGGCACAACAGAATGTAGTTTTCTATAATTAACCTCTGAATTGGATTATCTTATATGTGTTGGGTTTTCCGGGTTATGTGGGAGGTTATATGGGAATGTATGCATGTTGATATGATGACGTTTAAATTAAAGGTAGTTAATTCCATGTGTAGTGTGATGATTACAATGATGTTGCCATGAAGTGATTATGATATGTGTTGTTGAAATGATTTATGTTGATATGTTGACGTTTAAAGTAGAAGTAAGTATGTGCATATGAAGTATGATGATTATAAGGACGTTGCCATGTTATGTTTATGATATGTGATGTAATGTTGATAAAGTCGTTGATATGCCTAAATGTTGATATGTGATGGCTTATATGTGCACTTAAGTATGAAATGTCTAGTTCACTAGATACACGAAGAAATGTTATGTGATGTGCACGTTAATGAGATTACACGTTGAAGTAGATGTGAAACTAATTAGGTAATGAATATACCTAAAGTTAAAGTAAAGTAAAGATGTTGATATGTGATTAGTTTAGGTGAAAGTGTAGCCTAAGCTAATATAAAGTAAAGTAAAGATGTTGATATGTGATTAGTTTAGGTGAAAGTGTAGCCTAAGCTAATAAAGATAAGAAGTCTCGAGCATAAGATGTGTTAAGCTTAACCCGTACTAGTTGAAAAGCTAGTGCGTACGTGGTCGCTTGAGTGGCTCCTTGCGGCATAGTTATGTTGATCTAGTGTTTCCGGGTGGAGTGACTAACCACCAATGTTAAAAGCATGACGGGATACTATATGTGGTCGCTTGAGTGATTCCTTACGGCATAGTTACGTTGATCTAGTATTTCCGGGTGGAGCGACTAACCACCAATGCTATGGGCATAATGGAATGCTTAAATGTTGATTAAAGTTGATAAGTTGATTAAGTTGATAAGTTGACCAAGTTGATAAGTTGATTAAGTTGTTTATAAGAACATGTAACGTGTGATGAAAGTAAGATATGTTGATATATGTGATATGATCGTTGATAGGCACAATTAGGAGTGTATATATTCTACATGTGCTAATATGTACATGTGTGACAAGTTTATATGTGTTATGCTAAGATATGGGATGTTGATTAAGTGGTAAGTATATGTTGACATGATATGATGATAAGTTTGCATTTCAAGTGTATGTTGATAAGATACTATATGTGAAGGAATGTGGGAAAAAGGTAAGTATGGGTTGATCTTATGACACTTGTGGATAATATGAAATGTGGTCATGTTATGATAAGTATAATATGATAAAGTTTTATGAAAGTAAAATGAAGAACGTTTTATTAAATGTGTGTATCTTACTTAGCTAATTTATTAGCTAACACTTGCTTTTATGAAAATGTTGTGTCCTTTAGGATAAGCAGGTTTGAGCTAGAGAAAGGTTTAGCTCGTGAGATGGGTAGATGCAATAAAGAAGACTAGCATAGATTGTTGAATGTTGTACAGAAGAATCAACATTCTCTTGATCTGAAAGTGTTCCTTCAGAATCCGAAGACTCTATTTGGAACTCATCATCATCAGCACCCATGTCCAGATCCATGAATACTTTAGATGGCTGAACTTGAGGTTCAGTCTCTAGATGAACTTCTCCAGTTTCCTGGATTGTTGCATCAGTTTGGGGCTCAGTCGTGGTGACATCATCGCCAGGAATAGAGGTCACTGGGTTGCCTCAGTTATAACTGCTCTATCCTCAGTCATAACTTATATGAAATTGAATTTCATTTATGTGCAATCTGAACATGTTGTTGAGCGGATTCAAGATGGATGCCTTTTAAATTATTGTTTTAAACAAAACTCTCTTTTCGATTAATCCTGAGGGATTACTAACAAATTTTACTAACTATTGCAAAGTGACAATTCGGTCACAAAACCCCCCCTTAACTTGAACTACTTAATTTGAGCAACTGTTTTACTTTAGTCCTTGTGATCGACCTCGGATTTACCAAGTTTACTATACTGCATACGATCAGGTTCACTGCCTGTGAGTGTGTTGTAGTCAGTCTTTTGGTAGTTCGTGTTTAGAAATTAAACTTTACATTTTCAGTTACATGATTGTACATTAAAAATAAAAGAAAGATAACTAGAAGAACTTCAAGCGATCGTCCAGGACCAGTTCTTCTTTTCTTGGTCAGTGAAGAAATAGGTTGAGTGTCCTCAACATCAAACTGTAGCCTGGATTCAACCTTTTCTTTGAACTTAATGAGATTTTGAAGGATGTGAATCCAGCACTTCTCAAGCCTACTTTTCGATGACTTGGCCTCCAACACTTTCAACATCTCCACATGCTCAGCATGACCATATCTGTGAATATCTGGGTCTTCGGTAATACACATTGGCCCATTTGTGTATTTGACCCCAACACTGAAAAACTTGTTGCCTGGTTTGATATTCACCTGAATCTCAGTGATCTTACCAGGATTATACCTACGCTGCATTAGTTCTTCTTAGAATGCTCTGGCTTCAGTTTCATTTGCCAGTTTGATCTGGCCAGTGCTCAGTCTTTGTATTGCAGCCTCGATATCATTATTAGATACACCTGTTGGTTCTACCCAAGTCCTCAAGTTTGCATCCCTTAAAATTTCTTTTCTTTTTGTACCTTTGGACTTGGGTGGGTTCATTATACTTTTCACAATCTGGGCAACTTTGGCAACTCTTTTCTTGATGCCTTCAACCCTTAACTCCTTTACCTTTTCAACTGTGATGTTAATAGTTCTGGCATCAAAGGTAGCTTCATCATCTGGATATTCTTTGTCCAGATCAATATCCATCATTTCATTCATTGCTTCAGCTATCTTTGGGTGACTTTTGATTTTTCTAAACTGCTCCAGTGTCAAACCCAAAAGACCAGCATCATGAGCATCAAGTACATTCAAGTCAGTCATTTGCAGCCTGGCTACTCTTTGCAATTCTTTTCTTGTTTTCCTTCTTTCTTTCTTTTTTTTTTTTTTTTTTTTTTTTTTTTTTTTTTTTTTTTTTTTTTTTTTTTTTTTTTTTTTTTTTTTTTTTTTTTTTTTTTTTTTTTTTTTTTTTTTTTTTTTTTTTTTTTTTTTTTTTTTTTTTTTTTTTTTTTTTTTTTTTTTTTTTTTTTTTTTTTTTTTTTTTTTTTTTTTTTTTTTTTTTTTTTTTTTTTTTTTTTTTTTTTTTTTTTTTTTTTTTTTTTTTTTTTTTTTTTTTTTTTTTTTTTTTTTTTTTTTTTTTTTTTTTTTTTTTTTTTTTTTTTTTTTTTTTTTTTTTTTTTTTTTTTTTTTTTTTTTTTTTTTTTTTTTTTTTTTTTTTTTTTTTTTTTTTTTTTTTTTTTTTTTTTTTTTTTTTTTTTTTTTTTTTTTTTTTTTTTTTTTTTTTTTTTTTTTTTTTTTTTTTTTTTTTTTTTTTTTTTTTTTTTTTTTTTTTTTTTTTTTTTTTTTTTTTTTTTTTTTTTTTTTTTTTTTTTTTTTTTTTTTTTTTTTTTTTTTTTTTTTTTTTTTTTTTTTTTTTTTTTTTTTTTTTTTTTTTTTTTTTTTTTTTTTTTTTTTTTTTTTTTTTTTTTTTTTTTTTTTTTTTTTTTTTTTTTTTTTTTTTTTTTTTTTTTTTTTTTTTTTTTTTTTTTTTTTTTTTTTTTTTTTTTTTTTTTTTTTTTTTTTTTTTTTTTTTTTTTTTTTTTTTTTTTTTTTTTTTTTTTTTTTTTTTTTTTTTTTTTTTTTTTTTTTTTTTTTTTTTTTTTTTTTTTTTTTTTTTTTTTTTTTTTTTTTTTTTTTTTTTTTTTTTTTTTTTTTTTTTTTTTTTTTTTTTTTTTTTTTTTTTTTTTTTTTTTTTTTTTTTTTTTTTTTTTTTTTTTTTTTTTTTTTTTTTTTTTTTTTTTTTTTTTTTTTTTTTTTTTTTTTTTTTTTTTTTTTTTTTTTTTTTTTTTTTTTTTTTTTTTTTTTTTTTTTTTTTTTTTTTTTTTTTTTTTTTTTTTTTTTTTTTTTTTTTTTTTTTTTTTTTTTTTTTTTTTTTTTTTTTTTTTTTTTTTTTTTTTTTTTTTTTTTTTTTTTTTTTTTTTTTTTTTTTTTTTTTTTTTTTTTTTTTTTTTTTTTTTTTTTTTTTTTTTTTTTTTTTTTTTTTTTTTTTTTTTTTTTTTTTTTTTTTTTTTTTTTTTTTTTTTTTTTTTTTTTTTTTTTTTTTTTTTTTTTTTTTTTTTTTTTTTTTTTTTTTTTTTTTTTTTTTTTTTTTTTTTTTTTTTTTTTTTTTTTTTTTTTTTTTTTTTTTTTTTTTTTTTTTTTTTTTTAATGGCTTCCCAGACTGAATTACTACGTGGCAACCTGTCTAGACTCTGCCACAACTGCATGTACTTGCACTCTTTAAAGACAGTATAAATCATACAAATTGTTCTCCAAACATGGTTGGTCTCTCTTGACTGAACCAAGACATTATCAGCAACCTGTCTTTGGCTAGTCTGGATGTTCTTCATCAGTTGAACACCTTCAGGTGAGAGACCAGCAGCCACAAACTCCTTAAGCACTTCCTTTTCCTTTTCTTTCCCCACTTCAGTTGCCAAGTTAGATATTGTAGTGGAGTGTTCAGATACCTTACTGGCCAGAGTATCAATGTTGCCCTTCAACAAATCGATCTGAGATTGAATGGGGGCCAGATCAACTTGTGGAGGTGCAATTTTGGCAATCTCAGAAATTACCCTTTTAACTAACTCTTCTTCTCTGGCAGCTAATGCATCATCAACCTTCTGACCAACTGAAGTAGCAAACTGTTGCCCAAGCTCATTCATATCCAATTCAGGTTTATCAATTAACTGCTTCAGTTGTCTCTCTATCTCCTTGAGATCAACTTCAGAATTTCGAACAGTGTTTCCCAATAGATTGGAGATAGAGGTCTGGACCTTGGACTGAGTCAGTTCAAATGCCTCTTTGTTGAGTGTATTAGAGAGGGCATTGCAGTGATTGACTAACTCATTGAGCTTCTGAAATGCCAAGAATTCATTGTTAGCAAACTTGTTTATTCCCAAATCAACCACCTTTTGATTGGTGATACTATCTTTGTTGTATTTGGAAATAGACTTTGCATTTCTTTCGATGGTCTTGTGAACATCCCCCACCCTTTTGATAAGGTTTTGAATGTCGGTAGTGAAAGAGACCACGAGTCACTGAAGCAGCAACAGCTTGCACTGGAGCAACTGGCAAAGGAACATTAATGGTTTTCATCCCAATGCTGCCAGTCGGTTAAACTGGATCAACCGAAGAGTGTTCAGTGGGAAGAACAGCTCTAGTCAGTGGTTTATTGGGAAACGAAGAAGGGCGAATGGTGAGATTAAGTGGTTGGATATAAGGAGTGTTTTGAGGAATATTTGATGGTGGTGGTGGTGGCATTTTAGTAAGTATATGTGAAGATGTTGAAACTGAAATTGAAGGTTTCGTAAGCAAGATCAAGGAAGAAGAGGGTTGATCTTGTACAGAAGAATCAACATTCTCTTGATCTGAAAGTGTTCCTTCAGAATCCGAAGACTCTATTTGGAACTCATCGTCATCAGCACCCATGTCCAGATCCATGAATACTTTAGATGGCTGAACTTGAGGTTCAGTCTCTAGATGAAATTCTTCAGTTTCCTGGATTGTTGCATCAGTTTGGGGCTCAGTCGTGGTGACATCATCGCCAGGAATAGAGGTCACTTGGGTTGCCTCAGTTATAACTGCTCTATCCTCAGTCATAATTTCATTGGCCGAAGAGATTGGAACCTCAGTCGCCAGTTGTGACTGGTCAGCGACGTCATCAGTTCGTGCTAAAGTAGTGTCAAAAGTTTGGCCAGACTCAAATTATGCAGATACGGACTCTATTCTGAGTTGGGCTGACTCAGTATTCTCTTCACCACTTCCTCCTACAGTAATTGCAGAAGTGGTTGTTTGCAGTTGTTCGCTTTGACTATCTTCAGCATCCTGTTGGGAGGATACTGAAGGGTTGGCTTGGGTACTAGTGTCAGTGGCTCGTACTGACCTTGTCCTAGAACGTTTGGTTCGTGGAGCCGTTTGGACAACTGGAAGACCTGTTGGGAGGTCTCCAGTGACTTGTGTAGGAACTGACACACTGGAACTGGCGGGGTTAGACTGTTGTTCAGGCCCAACAACTGTCACATTGCCAGTAGACGAACCGGTGGGTCCCTCATTGTTTTGAGGCCCGTCCAATTGTCTTTCCGAGCCATCTGGTATTGGTGCATCGGTTTTTGAGAATGCCAGTGTCATTCTTTGTGGAATCTCAACCTCTCCAAGTTTAGATACCAGAGAGTCAAGATTCCTTAAAAGATCAGGGACAGTGTAAAGTGATGTTGTGTTCTTATATTCATCACTGCCCAAGATCAGTTTGAAGCGGAGAGAGAGATACCTGGAGAAGGGAATGTAAAGTCCTCTGGAGCCCTTCAGTTTATGTACCAGGCTTCTGAAGAGGATATCATCAATATCCACTCTCAGTCCATTCCACAAGCAGTAAGCCATTTCTGCTTGTGTGGAGTTGATCTGGTCCAAACCACCAGAACTCCCACCCAGACTCTCCACCAAATGAACAAAGAAGTACCTCCAGGATGCTGAGAGGCTTTTCATCTGCATGGGTCCCTTTGTTTTCAGGACCCCATTTTCAAGACAGTCCTTGTGTCCCATATCAAGGAGAACCTGTCTGAAATTGATATTGGGAGAAATAACAACTGGAGACTCTCCTTGTCTCCAGTAGTTGAGGTGTAAGGCATCCCTCAACGTTTTAGTTGTTAAGGTACACTCGACTGTTTCATTTTTGAGAGTAAAGAAGATGGAGGAACAGTCATCAGAAAGTTTGGCGGTGTACCAAAATTCACACAAGTACTCGTGGTACATCTTGCGTGGATTAAGGAAAAAGTAACGCCGATTGGAGAATCACGAAGAAATCTTTGGATTCTTCCAATAAGGGAAACGGCGGTTTGAGTCCCTTGCAAACTTGCCATGGGATTATTAGGATTCAACTTTATTTGTTGGGGATTTGAAGGGGCACCAGTGGCATGTTTGACATCAGATGATGGATTATATGGGACAGTGAGCAGATTGATATCTCTGCTTTTTGAAGATTTTGGTGCCATTTTTCTATGAGTGAAAATTGAAATTGAAGAGTATTTGGGAATTAGGGTTTTCGATTTAATGAGCAGAGAGAGAAAAGAAGCGATTTTGATGATTGGGAAGTAAATGAAGGAATGTGAAGAAGTAAAGGAAAAATGGGTTAATGTGGGGGTATTTATAGGGAAATAAATATCCCAAAATAAATACGAAAATATTTTAATCCCCAAATTTTCAAAATTGATTTGATGTTCTTGTCAAAAGAAAATTTGAAATTCGAAAATATTTAATAACCGGTGCAAAGCATTAAATGCTACGACGGCTGGTATTCCCACGTGCCCACTATTGTTTCACAATCCCCATAAAAAGTGCATCTTTTTGCAAAATGTCTTTGACACGTCAGCCGACGGTTGCAACTTGAAAAGGGTACTCAAGTGCCATTACGTGTCACAAAAATTGACCAAGTATTTCCAACGTTATGAAATCTAGTTGACCACCAATTTTAGACAAGACCAAACATGTACACTGGAGGTTTAGTCCAGTGCCAGTTTTCACTGGAGAGTTCTCAAGTGACAATTTTTCAAATAAAAATAATTTTAGTCAGAAAAATATTTTGAGTCTTCCCCCTAGAATGATGATCCATAAATCAATTAGTGCCAAGATAGTATCACAAAGGCGTTCGATAGCAAGGCGAGCAAAGATTATATGGATCTCCTCAACTGGAGAACTTCATCAGTGTCACTGACGCGTTCATAACAAAGTCTCCATTTTTAAGGATTTAGCATTCCCAGCTCACTGATGAGATGTTTAAAAGTTTTCTCATCAAGAGGTTTTGTAAAAATATCAGCAAGTTGTTTGTCAGTGGGGATGAAATGTATTTCAGTATCTCCTTTCATAACATGATCATGAATAAAGTGATACTGATGTCAATATGCTTTGTCTTACAGTGCATCACTAGGTTGTGAGATATAGCAATTGCACTGATGTTGTCACAAAAGATTGGGGTCCTTGTGTATTTCTGACCATAATCTAGTAACTGGTTCTTGATCCAGAGAATCTGGGCACAACAACTGGCCGCAAAGATGTACTCTGCCTCAGCAGTGGACATAGAGACTGATGTCTGCTTCTTACTGGTCCAACTCACCAGTTTTCCTCCAAGGAAATGACAACCTCCAGTTGTTGACTTTCTATCTATCTTACAACCTGCATGATCTAAATCTGAATAACCCATTAGATCTAACCCTGAGCCTTTGGGATACCAAAGACCAAGGCTATGACACCCTTTCAGGTATCTGAAGATGCGCTTAACAACATGCAAATGAGATTCTTTTGGGTTAGCCTGAAATCTGGCACATAGACATATTGCAAACATTATATCTGGTTTACTTGCAGTTAAGTACATCAGTGAACCAACCATACCACGATATTCAGTGGTGTTCACTGGTTTACCAGTTGGGCCAGATTCCAAATTTAAAGGTGCTGCAATTGGTGTGGTTTTAGAAGGGATTGAATCATATTTGTATTTTCTTAACAAATCTCTAACATATTTTTCTTGGTTTATGAAAATTCCATTTTCAGTTTGCTTAATCTGAAGACCCAAGAAAAATGTTAATTCACCCATTAAACTCATCTCATACTCAGATGACATGATTTTTGAAAACCTTTTACACATTGCATCATCAGTAGACCCAAATATAATGTCATCAACATAAATTTGTACCAGTAAGATACTACCTTTTTCTTTTAAAATAAACAAGGTATTATCTATTGCACCTCTTTGAAAGTCATTTTTGAGAAGATGTTTAGTTAAAGTGTCATACCAGGCTCTTGGGGCTTGTCTTAGACCATACAAAGCTTTGTTCAGTCTATATACCCAGTGAGGATGCTTCTCGTCAATGAAGCCTGGAGTCTGCTTAACATACACCTCTTCTTCTAGTGTTCCATTCAGGAACGCACTTTTGACATCCATCTGGTAGACCTTGAACTGCAGATGGGCTGCATAAGCCAAGAAAATTCCGATGGCTTCAAGTCTAGCAACTGGAGCAAAAGTCTCATCAAAGTCAACGCCCTCTGCTTGACAATAACCCTGGGCAACCAATCTGGCTTTGTTTCTTACAACATTGCCATCTTCATCCATCTTGTTTTGGTAGACCCATCTTGTACCAATGGGTTCTTTCTTTAACCCTGGTGGACAAGGAACAAGTTCCCAAAAATTGTTCCTTTCGAACTTGATAAGCTCTTCTTGCATTGCTTCTACCCAGCTTGGATCTGCCATAGCCTCGTCAATCTTCTTCGGTTCAATCAGTGATAAGAAGGTGACATTTAAGCATTGTTCGCTAGTGGCTCTTCTGGTTTGAACCCCTCTTCTGGCTCTCCAATGATCTGATCACTTGGATGTGCTTTGGTCCATTTAGAGTATTGACCAGGATTTCTGACAACAATATCAGTGCAAGTCACCTGAGGAACCTCTTCAGTTGTGGCTTCTGGAGGAGGATCAGCCCAAACTACTTCAACATCCTCATCAGAGTCAATGAGGTCACGATTTGCATCATGAAATTCTTCAGATGAAGGCATTTCTTGAAGAACTGGAGTAGTTTGAACTGGTGCTGATACTGGAGTGACACGAACATCAGATCCAATACTAAGTTCTTGTGGTAATTTAAAACTTATTGAAGGATAAAATGGAGTGTCAATGGAGGACTTCTTAAGTTGAACTGGTTCCACGTCAGTGTAACTGGAAACAATTTCTAGTGAAACATATGACTGATGAACTTGGTCAGTTTCACCAAAACTTAATGGAATGACTGGAGAGATATCAAGATTTGGTCTTTTATTGATTGCATCATTTGATTCATCAAATGTTACATGAATTGTCTCATAAACCTTTTGGAGTCTATAATTATAAACTCTAAAGGCCTTTCAAATATCTGAATAGCCTAGAAACACACCTTCATTAGCTTTTGCATCGAATTTTCCAAGCTGACTGGAATCATTTAAGATATAAACTGGACAACCAAATACATGGAAATATCCAATATTTGGTTTACGATTCCTGAGCACTTCATAGGCAGTCTTCCTATGTCTCTTAACATAAACTGACCGGTTTTGGGTGTGGCATGCAGTTGCCACTGCTTAAGCCCAAAAACTGGTGGGAAGACCAGATTTAGATAGCATACTTCTGGCAGCTTCTATCAGAATATGATTCTTTTTTTCCACAACTCCATTTTGCCCTGGAGAGTGTGATGATGAGAAGTTTTGAGAGATGCCAGTGTCAGTACAGAAGGTTTCAAGAGTCTTGTTTTGAAATTATGTTCCAATATCCCTTCTTAACTGACAGACTTTTCGAGTATATTTGAGCTCAATTCTTTTGATGAGAGAGATGATTTCAGCAGCAACATCACTTTTGGATCTGAGGAATACCACCCAGCAATATCTGGTGAATTCATCAACCACAACTAGAGTATACTTCTTACTAGCTCTAGTTTGAACATTCACTGGACCAAAAAAATCCATATGCAGCATGTGAAGAGGTTCAGTGATACTGAAGTTTCGCCTTGTCTTGAAACCAGCCCTTTTCTGCTTACCCATCTCACACCCTGGACATGGCTTTTCTTTCTTAAAAGAAATTGGAGGTATCCCATCCGCCAGTTGTTTGCGAGACAACTTGTTGATATTTTTGAATTTAAGATGGCATAATCTTTTGTGCCATAACCAGTTGGTGTCCTCATCAGCCTTGGTATAGAAACATTGCTCTTTTGGAGCAGATTCCATATCCATGATGTACACATTTCCTTTTTTTGGTGCAATCATCACCACTTTCTAATCCTTGTTAAATATGGTGCCTTGAGCAATATCGAACAATACCTTGTATCCATCATCACAAAGTTGACTTACACTGATCAGGTTATATTTCAAACCATTCACAAATGCAACTCTGGTGAACTGGACTTGTCCATTATTGATTACACCATATCCTTCAGTCTTTCCATTCTCATCATTACCAAACTTCACTGCCGGTCCATCTTGGACAGTGAACTCTTCCAGCAGCGACTTACATCCGGTCATAGTCCGACCAGCTGCGCTGTCCAGATACCAGGTATTCTTCTTTCGATCGCCCTGCACACCCACAAAAATTATTAGTTATTTTTGTGAACCCATCTTTTGATGGGTTCACTGGACTCTCCCTGGAAAGTTACAGTTGATTGTTGTGGTGTTGAACTGGAGACTGAATCTGGAGCCTTTTTGTTGGTTCCAGCTTTAGGAGTAAAAAAATTGGTTTGATGGGTTTCTTCCCCTTTTTCTTCTCATTTTTAGCTCCAGATTGAGCATTTTGTTTTTGTTTTGAAGAGGGGTTTGCATTTTGTTTAACAACTGGAGAAGACGAAGCTCCTTCCAGGTTTTTGATTCTGGCAGTACAACTTTGAACTTGCCTAGACAACTGTTGAAATTGACTCTCCAGTTTTAACAAAATGTCTTTTTCAGTAGGCACCTGAACCTTGGACTTAGGTTCAGCAGGGATCTTGGTCTTAGGATTCTTGGGCTCCTTTGACTTTTGAGGTAAAGGTTTGTCACCAGTGACCTTTTTAACTGGAGCTTTAGCCTGTTCGGCTCCAGTTTTGACTTCAGTTGGGGTGGTCTCAACAGGTTCAGTCTTAACAGATTTAGGCTGATCATATGGAGTTTCTGGCCTAAGATCTGGTGGTAAATTGTGGATATCAGGTATGATGCCTACCATGTGCACATCACCAGTTTTATAAGCATTTTTTTATGCATCAATGGTTTTTGAAAAAGCATCATAATTTAAACCAGATGATCTAATCCAGGATTTGATCACCTTTTGTTCCTTTTCCAAAGAAGTTTTTAACTCTTGTTTTTCCAGTTCAAGAGTCTCACATTTTAAAACTGACTCTTTGAGAGCCAACTGGACACTTTGCAAATCATTCAAATGAGGTTTCAAATTATTAAGCTCAGTTAAAACTGTTTCTAGATATCTTTCACCGTCAGTTCTCACAGTTTCAACAAAAATTAAATCACAATTGAGTAATTCAGTAAGGTCCAATTTTAGTTCTGTGTCAATTTGATTATCATAATCACACACCTTTTTAAGTATGATATCCACCCATCTTCTTCCAAAGTCATAAAACACATGTCCCTTTCCTCTTCATCATCAACTGATGAGTCATCAGAGTATTCCCATTTTCCTTCAGTTTGTGTCATCATGCACTTTTTTCTTTTTCAAGTGACAGGAGGGCAATCTGGGCCTTAAGCTTTTTGTATTTAGCTTTGTAGCTATCATCAGGCCGATTATAAGTAGGGACAGGGGGACCAGATTGATTGTTAGACTGACTAGATCTGCATTCCTTCATGAAATGACCTTTCTTACCACACTTATAGCATATAAGATTGGCCCTGTCCAGAGAATTGGAGCTGGAAGCATTGTTGGGTCCACCAAATCTATTAGATTTGTGCTTAAACCTATTAAAGGTTTTAGCAATCATGGCGACCAGATCATCATTGTCAGTTTCATCACAATCATCACTGATTTCAGTGGTCAGGCCAGAGTTCAGAAAACTGTTTAACATCTCCTTCATAGAGTGTGACTGGATACTCTCAGCAGACATTAAAGCAGCACAAGGTTTCTAAGTTAGACTAGCAACCTTGGAACTCTGAGCATGGTTTATAGTGTCCTGCTCAGCCACAAGTCTCTGTGCATTTTTATCTTTAGTAAATTTGAAGGCTCCATAAAGAGATGCAAGAGTGTGACTGTGCAGGGTCTTACCTTGTCCTAGGACAAGAACCATGTTAGCCCATTTGGAAGGAAGAATATTACAAAACTTCTCAAGAAGAATATCCTTATCCTTCTCTACTCCCAAGCCTCTTAATTGGTTAATTAAGCTAGTAAACCTGGTATAAGTACCAGTTAGGCTCTCATTGGGGAGTGCAAAGAAGGATTCATACTTCTTGTTCAAGGCAACTTTTCTGGTGACAATGGTGTCATCACCTCCTTCAAACTGAAGAACCAACTCATCCCACATTGCCTTAGCACTGGGAACAACACAAGGGTGGAATTAATTCTTCAGGAACAGCCCCAAGGATCATATTTTTGAGCTTGGTGTCTAAGTCAACAATCCTACGATCCTTATCAGACCAATGGTCTTATGGCTTCTCTCTAGAACCTCTTCTAGATCCAGTTGGATCAAGTAGAGGACTTACCCCATGAGACAAGGGTATATGTGGTTCATCCTTAAGAATTTTTAGCATATACCTCTCTATCCCACCAAAATGCAAAAGCATCATGGCCTTCCACGTGCCAAAGGTCTCACTGTTTCCATCAAATTTTGGAACAGGAGTGTTAGAGTAATGGACGTGAACATGGTTAGGGGCATTGGGAGGAGGAGGAGGAGGGTTGGTATTAATATTTTGTACAGGTGGTGTATTAACATGAGTTTCATCATGACCAGTACCATTCTCACCTTCAGTAGTAGACATCAAAGCAGATCTAGACAATAAATTAGTCCTTCTTCTCTGATACCACTTGTACATCCCAACTCAAGAGATGGTACTACTGAAAACACATCTATGTCAATGGTGAGATTACTTTGCAATACGTTCACTGATCTGGAGACGACCAGTTGCGGTGACCAGTATACCAGGTTAAAATGGAGGATTACTTATTAAGGTGACAAATGTAAATAAGTAAAAGACAATGCAATAAGTAAATATTTGTAAAGTAAATTAGTGAGACAATATGTAATTTTCAAGTGTAATTTATTTATTAATGTTAAATAAATTACAAGGTTGTTGCGGAATCAAGATAATACAAAGACGTAAATATCCTAACAACCTATGAAGTACAATTGATCTAAACTTGGAAATTCTCTTAACAATCGAAACACTTAAAGTTGTGAAATGTTCTTTTTTGCGATTGAGAGAATATTGCACAAGTCACCAAGAATGCAAATGTCTGAATATGCAAAGCTGTTTCTTGGTTGTGCATAGACCTCTTTATGCACTTTTGTACTTTAATCATAGACAATGTGTATTGTCCGGATAATAGTACATAAAGTAAAAAGGTCTTTCTCGTAATCAGTGTAAAGCTTTGTAAGTACTTTACACTGATGATCTCCAGTCTTGATCTGGGCAGAATGTCCACTTGGCTTCGCTGCCATGGTCATTCTCTTTCTTCCACTTGTTGTCTTCGACTTCAATTGGAATTGTAAGTCCCAACTCAGTAGATGGTACTACCTGAAGACACCTCAATGTCGATGGTGGAGTTACTTTGCAATATAAGCTCTGAACTGGAGACGACCAGTTACAGAGAGTATATACCAAGTTCTAGATAGATTACTTATTAAGTGACAATGTAAATAAGTAAAAGACAATGCAATAAGTAAATATTTGTAAAGTAAATTAGTGAGACAATATGTAATTTTCAAGTGTAATTTATTTATTAATGTTAAATAAATTACAAGGTTGTTGCGGAATCAAGATAATACAAAGTATGTAAATATCCTAACAACCTATGAACTACAATTGATCTACACTTGGAATTTCTCTAAACAATCGAAACACTTAAAGTTGTGAAATGTTCCTTTTTGTGATTGAGAGAATATTGCACAAGTTCACCAAGAATATTGCAGGTATGCAAAGTGTGAATTCCTTCGAAGTGTGTTCGAAGAAGTTAATATTCTTGTTGTGAAATGACTTGTATTTATAGGCAAAGTTAACATTGGGATGTTAACTTTGGCCGTACAAATGTGGTTGAGATCATTTAAGGAATAGCATTTAATTCCTTAAAAAGCAGTGTAAAGTTGCAGTATAAAGCAACTTTACTCAACCAGCTTTATGTACCTTTTATTACTTAAATAATAAGATAAATCTTATTATCCGGGTAAAAGCACATAAAGCATAAAAGTCAATTCCTCGTAATCAGTGTAAAGCTTTGTAAGAGCTTTCCACTGACGGTCTCCAGTTTGTAACTGACTAGAATGTCAACTGGGCTTCGCTGCCATTGTCATTCTCTATCTTCCACTTGTTGTCTTCGACAACTGGAAGGATTCTTCAACTGGTCAGTTCTCAACTGGAGGAAGTCTTCAGTTGCGTTAACTGTACGATGCAACTGGACTTCAATATATTTCTGGACAAATCTTCTGGGTCTCCAGTTTCACTGGGTCTCCAGGTGAAACTGGAGACTGGCCAGTTTACCAGTAAACTGGTCCTAACAAATTCCCCCTATTTGTCTAGAAATATTGGCAAGTCTTTTTTAGTCCTTGTATCTGTACAAGTGTGAACTGGAGACTGGCCAGTTTACCAGTAAACTGGTCCTAACAAATTCCCCCTATTTGTCTAGAAATATTGGCAAGTCTTTTTTAGTCCTTGTATCTGTACAAGTGTGAACTGGAGAGACTTGTTCGATTAAATCTATCTAAGTTTTCCAAGGCATTTTTATAGATCAATAAATGCCTTTGGTTTTTCTTTTAAGTTTGTTAGATCTAATCTATTATCTACCTTGTGGTTACAAACTGGTAACTTCATTTATACAAGGAAATGAAATTTATACAAGTTACAAAATGTAAATAAAATACAAGTAGATACAATGAAAAGAGAACTTAATGAGATGGCCCTTCGCCAGTTCTTCTTCTCTTGGTCACTGAAGAGATAGGCTGAGAGTCTTCAGGATCAATATTCAACTTTAGCTCCAGATTTTCTTTATGTTGAATCTTTCCCCTTAAGAAGTTCACCCATGCTTTCTCAAACCTATTCTTTTGTGCCTTTGCATCCAAAACATTCACCATTTCAATCCATTCAGTGAACCCATACTGCATTGCACCAGGATTGTCAGTTTTAACCAGTGGCCCTCTGGTATAACTAACTTCAACTTGAAAGTGCTTGGTGCCTGGCTTAATGGTTACATTAACATCATTGATAGTCCCACTATGTCTTCTGGTTGCCATGATCTGGGAGTAATAGCTTCTTGCTTCAGATTCATTTGTTATTTTAATACTCCCAGCTCCAGCAGCCAGTACAGCAGACTTGATGTCATCATTTGATACTTCACCAGCTGGTTCAATAAAGGTTCTAAGGTCAGCATCTCTTGTCAGTGGTCTTCTTGGTTGAGGGATCCTCCTTGGTGGATTCAATACCCTTTTCACAACCTTCTTAACATGTTCAATTCTTTTTAGAATCCCACTGGCCTTATTCTCTTTAGCCTTCTCCACTGATATATTCAAGCTTCTGGCATCAAATTCACCTTCATCATCAGGATAGTGTCTGTCCAGTTCAACATCAAGCATTTCTTTCAACTGGTCAACTATCCTGGGATCATTCTTTACTCTGGCATACTCCTCCTTAGTGATTCCCAAAAGATGAGCATCACTAATATCAAGCAGTTTGATCTGTGCAAGATGTGCTCTGGCTTCAACTTGGTTGGCTTGTTTCATTTTCTTTCTTTCTTTTATTTGATCACCAAGTCTAGCCAGTTGTTTGCTTACACTTTCAGAAACTGGAGGAAGTACATCAGTGGCCGGGTGGGCAGATACATCAGATGCCAAACCTTTTCCTTTATCCACAACATTCCCCCTATCACCTACATCACCAGTTTCAACAACTCTTTGCTCACCAGCTTCAGTACTGGCAGCCATAATCAATTCTATACCAGATTGACCTCCAGATGGAGTGCTTTCAGTTGCAA
Source organism: Erigeron breviscapus (assembly GCA_034093135.1). Classification (NCBI taxonomy): domain Eukaryota; kingdom Viridiplantae; phylum Streptophyta; class Magnoliopsida; order Asterales; family Asteraceae; genus Erigeron; species Erigeron breviscapus. The sequence goes on along the minus strand of CM067167.1, from coordinate 50,510,656 downwards.
TTGGTGCAAGAACTGCACTTCTTTCCCCTTGGCAGCATCTAGACCTGCCCTAATCACTTCCCATTCAGAATCGTGAGCTGGCAACCGGTCAAGAGGCTGCCATGATTGCATGTTCTTGCATTCTTTGAAGATTGTGCACATCATCCTGAAAGATCTCCGAAGGTGGTTGGTTTCTTTAGACTGGGTCAGAACATTAGCTGCAACTTGTTCCTGACCAGTTTTCAATTCATTTAAAATCTTGGAATCTTCATCCAAACCAGAAATCACCTTATCCTTGACTTCTTCATCTTTCTTCTTCAAACTTTCTACTTCAGTTGTCAGTTTATCCAAAGATTGAGCATGAAGTGATACCTGGGTGTTCAAGTTATCAATGCTGCCCCTCAACTGGTTGATCTCATTTGTGAGTGGCGCCAGATCAACCTGAGGAGTGGCCAGCTTGGTGATCTCAGACATCACCCTTTCAATCAATTGTGCTTCTCTTGCACCCAGCGTATCCTCTATCTTCTGACCAACTGAAGTCATTAACTGCTCTCCAAGTTCAGTCACATTCAACCCAGGTTTGTCAACCAATTCCTTTACCTGTTTTTTAATCTCCCTTAAATCCACTTCGGATGTTCTAACAGTGTTGCCCAGCAAGTTGGAGATTGAGGTTGTGACCTTGGACTGAGTGAGGTCAAAGGCTTCTTTTAAAGTACCTGCCAGATTGTTGCAGCCAGTGACCAACTCATTCAGCTTCTTCAACACCAAGTCTTCATTAGATGAAAACTTGTTAATCCCCAGATCAACTACTTTAATATTGGTCAAGTGATCCTTGTGGTATCTGGAGAAAGACTTGGTGTTTTTGTCAAGTGTCTTTTGAATCTCCTCCACCCTGGTGAGAAGGTTTTTGGAGATCGGCTTGTACAGAGACAACTTGACTGTCCAGTGACGGAGGAGAAGGTGTCACTGGACCAGCAGCAGTTTCTACTGGAGCAACTGGAGGAGGCAAACTTAGAGAAGTCTCCCCAGTTGTCAGTCCAGCAGTTGAAGAAATAGTAGGAGTGGTGGTAGAAGAAAGGACTGGAAATTCAATGTGTTGTTCATGCTGAGAATGCTCAGGTGTGAACAACGGCGGCGGTGGGGGTGGCATTTCTCGAAGGAGTGAGAATTGCCCAGATGGTGAAAGTGACATACGTCTGTTTCCAGACATATAGTTATAAGTTGGGAATGAAATATTTGTAGGCTCATTTTGTTGGGATGGTGAAAGTGAAATTGATGCATTTGGAAGCGAGACTGGAGATGAAGGGTTTTGATCTTGTACAGCAGAATCAAAAATCTCCAAGTCTGAAGCAGTACCTTCATAATCCGAAGATTCTATAAGGATTTCCTCGTCATTAACATTCATGTCCAGATCCATGAATGTAACTGAGGGCTGACCAGAAGGGTCAGTCTCCAAATGACCTTCCCTAGTTTCCTGGTTGGGTGCATCTGTTGGAGGATCAGATACCGAGGTATCTTCACCAGGGATAGATGTAATTGGAGTTGCCTCAGTTATGGTTGCTCTATCCTCAACCATAACAATAGACGAACTGGAGGGTCCCTCATTATTTTGAGGCCCGCCCAGTTGTCTTTCTGACTCACCTAGAATTGGTGCATCAGTTTTGGCGAATGCCAGCTGCATTCGATCTGGAATCTCGACCTCTCCAGCTTCAGATACTAGAGAGTCTAAATTTCTCAACAAATCTGGCACAGTGTAAGGTGAATCTGTGCTTGTATATGCTTCACTGCCCAGAATTTGTAAAAAGCAAAGAGAGAGAAACCTTGAGAAGGGGATACAAAGTCCCCTGGTGCCCTTCAGTTTTTGTACTAGGCTTCTAAACAGGATATCAGCAAAGTCTACTGTCAATCCATTCCACAAGCAGTATGCCATCTCTGCTTGTGCGGAGTTAATCTGGTCAAGACCACCAGAACTCCCACCCATACTCTCCACCAGGTGGATGAAAAAATACCTCCATGAAGGTGTAAGACCCTTCATGGTCATCGCACCTTTTGTCTTCAAAACCCCTTTGTCCAGGCACTCCTTATGTCCCATTTCAAGGAGGACCTGGCGAAAATTGACGTTTGGGGGTAAGATAACTGGAGATTCACCCTCTCTCCAGTAGTTGAGGTGTAAGGCATCCCTCAACACATCAGCGGACAAGGTACACTAGATTGTTCCACCTTTTAATGTAAAAGTGATGGAAGAACAATCGGAAGAAAGAGTGGCAGTGTACCAAAACTCACACAAGTAGTCGTGAAACATCTTGCGTGGGTTTAGAGAGAATGAGGGTCCTATTGGAGAATCCTTCAAAAGTTTTTGAATTCTTCCAATAAGGGTATTGGACCCTTGAGATTCTTGTAAACTCGCCATCGTATTATTTGGATTGAGTTTGATGAGCGAAGTGTTACTAGGAGCACCAGATGCCGGTTTGACATCTGGTGAAGGAGCCATTGAAAATGAAATTGAAATTTAGGAATTAGGGTTCTTGATTTATGAAGCAGAGAGAGAAATGAGGCAATTTTTAGATGATTGGGAAGTAAATGAAAGAATGTGAAGGAAAGTAAATATGTTCGGAGTAAATAAGGGTATTTATAAGGAATTCAAGATCCCAATGTAATACCAAAAATTATATTTTATTAACAAAATCAATTTTGTAGATATTTTTACAAAATAAGTTTGAATTTTGAAATAAAAACATAATTAATTGTGTCAGCATTAAATGCTACGACAGCTTATCTTACCCACGCGCCCACTAACATTAATTTTCCCAAAACAAACAGTGTTCATTTACCAAAATGACTTTAAACACGTTAGATGACGATACCAAGTGGTCTAAAACACTCGAGTACCATCACGTGTCACAAATATTGACCAAGTATTTCTAACGTTATAAAAAAAAAGACAAGACTGAATCTGGTCACTGGAGGATTAGTCCAGTGCCAGTTTCCAACTGGAGAGTTCTCCAGTTGCCATTTTCAAAAAAAAACGAATTTTAGTCAGAAAATATTTTTGAGTCTTTCCCCCTAAAATGATGATCCAGAAATCAATTAGTGCCAGGATAGTATCACAAGGCGTTCGATAGCCTGGCGAGCAAAGATTATCTGGACCTCCTCAACTGGAGAACTTCATCAGTGTCACTGACGCGTTCAATAACAAAGAAATCTCCAGTTTTAAGGATTTAACATTCCCAGTTCGCTGATGAGATGTTTAAAGGTTTTCTCATCAAGAGGTTTTGTAAAAACATCAGCGAGCTGTTTGTCAGTGGGGATGAAATGAATTTCAATGTCTCCTTTCATAACATGATCACGAATAAAATGATACCTGATGCCAATATGCTTTGTCATGGAGTGCATCACTGGGTATTGAGATATAGCAATTGCACTGGTGTTGTCACAAAAGATTGGGGTCCTTGTATACTTTTGACCATAATCTAGTAACTGGTTCTTGATCCAGAGAATCTGGGCACAGCAACTGGCCGCAGAAATGTACTCTGCCTCAGCAGTGGACATAGAGACTGGTGTCTGCTTCTTGCTGGTCCAACTAACCAGTTTTCCTCTAAGGAAATGACAACCACCAGTTGTTGATTTTCTATCTATCTTACAACCTGCATGATCTGAATCTGAATAACCCATTAGATCTAATCCTGAGCCTTTGGGGTACCAAAGACCAAGATTAGGACACCCTTTCAGGTATCTAAAGATACGCTTAACAACGTGTAAGTATGATTCTTTTGGGTTAGCCTGAAACCTGGCACATAGACATGTTGCAAACATTATATCTGGTCGACTGGCAGTTAAATACATCAGTGAACCAACCATACCACGATAGTCAGTTATGTTCACTGGTTTGCCAGTTGGGCCAGAGTCCAAATTTAATGGTGTCTTTTATGCCACAGCCAGTTGGTGTCCTCATCAGCTTTGGTAAAGAAGCACTGCTCTTTTGGAGTTGGTTCCATATCCATGATGTACACATTACCTTTTCTTGGTGCAACCATCACCACTTTCCAATCCTTGTAAAATATGGTGCCTTGAGCAATATAGAATAAAACTCTGAAGCCATCATCACAAAGTTGGCTGACACTGATCAGGTTGTATTTTAAACCATTCACAAATGCAACTCTTTTGAATTCGAATTGTCCATTATTGAGCACACCATATCCTTCAGTCTTTCCGCTTTGATCATTACCAAACGTCACTGTCGGTCCATCTTGGACAGTGAACTCTTCAAGTAGGGGCTTACATCCGGTCATAGTCCGGCCAGCAGCGCTGTCCAGATACCAGATATTCTTCTTTCGATCGCCCTGCACACCCACAAAAATCATCAGTTATTTTTGTGAACCCATCTTTTCTTGATGGGTTCACTGGACTTCTTTACAGAAGTCACAGTTGATTGTTGTGGAGGTAAACTGAAGACTACATCTGGACCTTTTTCACCAGATCCAGGTGCAGGAGTAAAAACGATTGGTATTTGATACTTGCTCCCCTTATTTTTACCAGATTTAGTTCCAGATGGAACATTCTTTTGTTTATGTTTTGAAAGGGGGGGTTTAATATTTTGTTTAAAAACTGGAGGTGATGAACCTCCTTTCAGATTTTTAATCCGGGCATTACAACTCTGAACCTGTCGAGACAAAAGTTGGAGTTGACTTTCCAGTTTAAACAAAATATTGTTTTCATCAGGCAACTGAACCTTGGACCTTGGTTCAGCTGGAGTTTTAGTCTTTTGGTCTTGGGCACCTTAGACTTTTGAGGTAAAGGCTTGTTACCAGTGGCCTTTTTTACTGGAGCTTTAGCCTGTTTGGCTCCAGTTTAACCTCAATGGGGGTGGTCTCAATGGGTTCAGTTTTAACAGCTTCAGGTTGATCATAAGAAGTTTCAACTCTGAGAGCTGGAGGCAATGCATGAAGATCTGGTATGAGAGCTGCCATCTCCAGATCTCCAGATTTCCATGCATTCTTCTGGGCATCAATAGTTCTAGAAAATGCATCAAAGTTCTTTCCAGATGCTTTTACCCATGACTTGATAATCTTTTGTTCTTTTTCAAGATCAGAAAATAATTTTTGATTATCAAGTTCCAAAGCCTCAACTTTTAATACTGACTCCTTGAGAGCCAACTGGACACTTTGTAAATCATTCAGTTGTGGTTTAACATTGTTCAGTTCAATTAAGATAGTGTCAAGATATCTTTCACTATCTGCTCTAACAGTTTCCACAAAAGCTAAATCACCACTTAATGATTCAGCCAGGTCCATTTTCAGTTCTGGGTCAACTTGGTTGTCATAATCACATACCTTTTTCAAAATGATGTCCACCCATCTTCCAATGATGACATCTTCTTTTGCCACATGCTGCTTTTGATCTTCCAAGGCCATGAAACACATGTCCCTTTCCTCTTCTTCATCAGCTGATGAGTCATCAGAGTACTCCCATTTTCCCTCAGTTTGTGCCATTAAGCACTGATCCTTTTCTTTTTCCATGGACAGGAGGGCAATCTGGCCTTAAGCTTTTTATATTTAGCTTTGTAGCTATCATCAGGCCGATTGAAATTAGGGACAGGGGGTCAGTTTGGTTGTTCATCTGACTAGATCTGCATTCCTTCATAAAATGACCTTTCTTACCGCATTTATAGCAGGTAAGATTGGTTTTATCCAGAGAACTGGAGCTGGAAGCATTGTTTGGGCCATTAAATCTTTTAGATTTATGCTTAAACATGTTAAAGGTTTTAGCAATCATGGCTACCAGATCATCATCGTCAGTTTCATCACAACCATCACTGATTTCAGTGGTCAGGCCAGAGTTCAAGAAACTGTTTAACATCTCCTTCATTGAGTGTGCCTGGACACTCTCTGCAGACATTAAGGCAGCACAAGGTCGCTCAGGTACACTAGAAACCTTGGAACTCTGGGCATGGTTCATGGCATCCTGCTCAGCCACCAGTCTTGCAGCATTATTATCGCTCCATAGAGCGATGCAAGAGTATGGTTGTGCAAGGTTTTACCTTGTCTTAAGACAAGAACCATGTTTTCCCATTTGGAAGGAAGAATTTCACAAAACTTCTCAAGAAGAATATCCTTATCCTTCTCTACACCCAAGCCTCTCAGCTGATTAATGAGGCTAGAAAATCTGGTGTATGTACCAGTTAGACTTTCATTGGGTAGAGCAAAGAAGGATTCATACTTCTTGTTCAAGGCAACTTTCCTGGTGACAATAGTGTCATCACCTCCTTCAAACTGAATAACTAAATCATCCCACATTGACTTGGCACTGGGGAACAACACAAGTGTTGGAATTAGATCTTCAGGGACAGCTCCAAGGATCATGTTCTTGAGTCTGGTGTCCAGATCTACAAGTCTACGATCCTCATCAGACCAATGGTCTTCGAGCTTTTCTCTTGAACCTCTTCTTCCAGTTGGATCTAGAAGAGGACTTACCCCAAGAAACATGGGTATATATGGTCCATCCTTAAGGATTTTCAACATATACCTCTCTATCCCACCGAAATGCAAAAGCATTCTGGCTTTCCATGTACCAAAGGTCTCACTGTTTCCATCAAATTTTGGAACAGGAGTGTTAGAATAATGTACATGGACGTGGTTTGGGGCAGTAGGAGGAGGAGGGTTAGTATTAACATTTTGAAAAGGTGATGTATTAGTATTCAAGGGGATTTCACCTTGACCAGAACCATCTCCACCTTCAGTAGTGTTCATCTAAGCAGATCTAGGCAAGTTTATTAGCCTTCTGCTCTAATACCACTTGTAAGTCCCAACTCAATAGATGGTACTACCTGAAGACACCTCAATGTCGATGGTGGAGTTACTTTGTAATATAAGCTCTGAACTGGAGACGACCAGTTACAGAGAGTATATACCAAGTTCTAGATAGATTACTTATTAAGTGACAATAAGTAAAGAACAATGCAATAAAGTAAAATACTTAAAGTAAATTGGTGAGACAATATGTAATTTTCAAGTGTAATTTATTTGTTAACTTTAAATAAATTACAAGGTTGTTGCGGAACCAAGATAATACAAAGTATGTAAATATCCTAACAACCTATGAACTACAATTGATCTACACTTGGAATTTCTCTAAACAATCGAAACACTTAAAGTTGTGAAATGTTCCTTTTTGTGATTGAGAGAATATTACACAAGTTCACCAAGAATATTGCAGGTATGCAAAGTGTGAATTCCTTCGAAGTGTGTTCGAAGAAGTTAATATTCTTGTTGTGCAATGACTTGTATTTGTAGGCAAAGTTAACATTAGGATGTTAACTTTGGCCGTACAAATGTGATTGAGATCATTTAAGGAATAGCATTTAATTCCTTAAAAAGCAGTGTAAAGTTGCAGTATAAAGCAACGTTACTCAACCAGCTTTATGTACCTTTTATTACTTAAATAATAAGATAAATCTTATTATCCGGGTAAAAGCACATAAAGTATAAAAGTCAATTCCTCGTAATCAGTGTAAAGCTTTGTAAGAGCTTTCCACTGACGGTCTCCAGTTTGTAACTGACTAGAATGTCAACTGGGCTTCGCTGCCATTGTCATTCTCTATCTTCCACTTGTTGTCTTCGACTTCAACTGGTCAGTTCTCAACTGGAGGAAGTCTTCAGTTGCGTTAATTGTACGATGCAACTGGACTTCAATATATTTCTGGACAAATCTTCTGGGTCTCCAGTTTCACTGGGTCTCCAGGTGCAACTGGAGACTGGCTAGTTTACCAGTAAACTGGTCCTAACAGGAATGTCTCTATGTTTTGGTCAGATCTCAACTGGAGTGAAGTCTCCAGTGGCATCACCTGTACACTGGCCACTGGACTTCATATATTTCTTGACAAATCTTTTTGTCTCCAGGTGCAATTGGAGACGCTCCAGTTTATTCAGTAAAACTGGACCTAACATTATGTAATTGTTTTGGTTTCATTTTTTCGTTTTCTTCCATGTACCGAAATTGATGATAATATAAACATGTATATTTTGAATTATTGAACGTTATTTTATAAACATTTATCTAGAATATATTCTCAATAAATTTGATCGCCAAAATCACCAGTTAATAAATTGTATTCAAATAAAGATTAGTATTAGAAATATAGAATCATATCTTAAAAAGTAAAATTATAACACTGTTGAAGTTCTCGCATAGGTTGCATATAAAAGGAATAAAATCAACTTTCGTAGACGCCTACCCCTAACTAAGGCACACGGTCTCATTAAGAAGAAAAGGTTGGTGCCGAAAGGAATTGTTTTTACTACCTGTTGGTGTGGTATATATGGAAGGTTCGGAGTGAAAAAAGTTTTGCCAACGGGATTATAAACACGGACAAGATCTTTTATGATGTTAAGTCGTTCGGTTTCTTATGTTATAGGAATAGAGGAGATCATGTTTCCATTACATCGGGTATTTTAAATAGGCATTTCTACTTCGACTGAACTCTCTAGCGCGGACTCAGTTAAGACAACGTATGCTAAACCTCCCGCTGTCAAATCGCGACACGAAGCTTTAAACGAAATTCACCTTTTAAAAAATTAAGCATAATAATCCGATGTAAAAAAAAATTAGATTGAATGAATTAATCTAATAAATAACATTAGTCAAATCATATTATTTATTCATGAGCATTTTTTACAGTAAACGTGATAAGAATATGGAAAATGATTAATCAACCTAATTTATATGCCTAAAAATCAACTTAAAACTTTAAAAATTTGACATATGGATTTCACTAATTCTCTTTCCTAATCTTGCCCCTGATTTTTTCAAATGTCATCATCCTATAATTAGGTTGATATTTAGGCATACAAATTAGGTTGATTTATCATTATCCTAAGAATATATATCTATTACTAGCATGTTACCCACGCAATGCGGCGGTGGTCGTGGCAGCGACGATGTGGTGGTGGGGCGACTGTTGGTGGTAGATGAGACGTCTAGTGGTGTACATTATTGATTTAAAGGGTTAATGGAGATATTTTAAAAAATTAAGCATAATAATCCGATGTAAAAAAAAATTAGATTGAATGAATTAATCTAATAAATAACATTAGTCAAATCATATTATTTATTCATGAGCATTTTTTACAGTAAACGTGATAAGAATATGGAAAATGATTAATCAACCTAATTTATATGCCTAAAAATCAACTTAAAACTTTAAAAATTTGACATATGGATTTCACTAATTCTCTTTCCTAATCTTGCCCCTGATTTTTTCAAATGTCATCATCCTATAATTAGGTTGATATTTAGGCATACAAATTAGGTTGATTTATCATTATCCTAAGAATATATATCTATTACTAGCATGTTACCCACGCAATGCGGCGGTGGTCGTGGCAGCGACGATGTGGTGGTGGGGCGACTGTTGGTGGTAGATGAGACGTCTAGTGGTGTACATTATTGATTTAAAGGGTTAATGGAGATATTTTAAAAAATAAATGATTGATAATGTAATTTAATCATTAATGTTAAGGGGATAGTGTATGTGAAATTTTTTTAAGGGGTGCTAAATGAAAATATTACATATTTTTCAACATTTCCAAAAATAAAATGCTACTCTTTTTATAATATAGTACAGATAAAGCAAATTTTTATTTTCATTTCAACATTGAACTTAAGTTTCAATATTGATTTTAATTTTAACAATTTATCAAAATTACATTACATCAATAACCTAACCTACTCGCCAACACCGCCACCGCCGTCGTCACCACCACCCGTCGTCACCGCTGCTGCCTCCGTCACCGCTACCTCCGCGCGCAACCACAACCCGTCATCGTCGTCATTACACCGCCGCATCGCGCGGGCATAACTCTAGTAGATTTATAGAAGGATTAGGATGGTTTACTTTTACAACTTTCATTGAGATTTTATGGGTAAATGCTTTAGCCTGAAAGTATAGTTTTTTTAAACCTTGTAAGTCCCCCGGGTCTTATCGAACCGAGATTGACTTAAGGATATGTCGAGGTGTGGAATTCCTCGAGATAACCCACGGTTTCTATATCTACCTTTTATGATATATATATATATATATATATATATATATATATAACACCCGTATTTGGTTACTATATGAAATCTATATATATATAATATATATATATATATATAATATATATATATATATAATATATATATATATATCTCGAGATATACAACGGTTTCTATATATCTTTTTTGATATATATATATATCACTATATATATATATATCTTTTGCGTGAATATAAACACTCGTGTTTGGTTACAATAGTGAAACGGCTCTCCGGACAAACTTTACCAACCAACGTGGTAATCTAAGTCTACGAGCCGTCCAAACCGGGTGTGTGTTTGCGGTTCGTGCGTGAGTCGAGTACTACCCACAAGATCAACCGTGCGTGTTCTTGGTTTTCTCTCTCTAGGTTTTGCTCGTTTCTCTCTCTACACTCTTGTTATGAAACACGCATGACACACACCTCTATTTATAGGCAAGTGACAAGAACTCTCAAATCCAATGGATTTGAGTGTTCTCATGTCAAGCACATTAGGGTTTTGGCCTGTTTATGTGTTTCCCAGAACACACAAACTGTTTGAGAGTTCTTATGGACAAGCATGCTTTTGCTTGTTTCCACAGAAACTCTCAAACCATTTGAGAGTTCTTATGAACAAGCAAACTTTTGCTTGTTCCTCAGAAACTCTCAAATGACCATTTGAGTGTTCTTTCCACAAGCAACTATTTTGCTCGTTCCCAAGAACCCTCAAATAACACTTCAGAATATTTGAGTTAATATTTCAACTGCTGTCAAGACGCAGAACCAACATTAACTCAGCCAATGTTTATACTGCTGTAAATATACGCAGAAACAACATTGTCTATATTACCTATTGGAAGTATTGATTAAGTTAATGTTTCTCCTGCTGTTAATACGCAGAAACAACATTGTCTATATTACCTATTGGAAGTATTGATTAAGTTAATGTTTCTCCTGCTGTTAATACGCAGAAACACAATTAACTTAACTTCCATCTGGAAGTACATTAAGTTAATATTTCAACTGCTGTTAAACGCAGAAACAATATTAACTTAATGACTCTTTACATGTAATGTCTAGAACCTGTAAAACACAAATAATAAACAAACATATAAACATAAATGGATCCCAATATGATCAACAATATATGCCAAGGTAATATTATTGACAAACGGTAATTACAAGATAAATTACAAGACTTGAATATATATAAATATACATCACACATCTAGAATGCTTTTGTCACCGAGAAACATGCACCAACAGTCTCCCCCTTGACACTAGCATCTAGATGTGACCTTCAAGTCTTCGTTTGTCATCCTAAGTGCTGGCCAAAAACCCTCTTCAGGAACTTCAGAAGTCATTTACTTTCTTCTGCTCTTCTTCTTCCTTTTGACATGAGTCTCCTTCTCAAAATCAGAATCAGACTCTGTCAGTGACTCCTTGCTTCTGCCTGCAGCAAGTCTACGAGCTCTTTCTTGATCAGCCCGAGATCCTGGATCCTTTGGCTTAATCATGTCGGCCATTGCATTTTGATATGCCACGTCATCGTGTCCGAACTTTGTGAAGATCTCATTTTTCAGAGTCAAGGTGCCAGAAGAGTCAGATGATAAAACATCACCTCCGGAAGGTGGACTATCAGTATCATCAGATGCTGATGCCTCCTGATGACCAACTCCTACATCTCCAGTTGGTCGTTCCTGGTCACCAACCCCTACATCTCTAGTTGGTGAGGGGAAAGCATCGGCATGAGCTTTCTCTTTTCCTTTGTCTTCAGCTTTGGGGGCTCGAGAGGTACCAGCAGCACCAGGCTGGTTTTGCTCCCCCTGAGATATGGCAGTCCTCGTGCCCATTGGAAATCTTGAAGTCTCTCTTGGTCTGCTAGGATCATCTCCCTCGTCCTCTCTACTTTCCCTCCTGAGGGCATCATCCTTGCAGGTCGGCTGTATCTCCCCCTGAGACTTTAGATTTCCAATAATCTCATTCAACTGGTCATAGTCGTCATCGAAGCTTGTCAAACCCGCAGTCTGGCTCTTTATAACTTCATTGTGATATGCCAATCTGTCAGCAATCTTCTTTAGGTGCTCAGAAGTTTCAGATTGGATCGATTGTATAGCATCCTGCCTTGTTTGAAGCTGAGCATTCTTTGCCTTCAGCTCTTCAAGCTCCTGACGATGTGATTCTTCTTGCTTAGACATATTCTCTGTCAGGCCAGCAACCAAAGCTCTCATTTCAGCCATTTGCTTTTCCAACCCTAATATAGTATCATCGTCGGTTTGTGAGCTGCTTGGTTGGGAAGACATCACTGATGGTCGAGGAGGGATAGTCGGTGGAACAGTCGGTCTTGACTCCGGCAGTCTGATTGTGGATGCATGTGGTTGTTGGATTGCAGAAGTTCCAACAACCGGAAGTGTAACTGTACTAAGTGGAACTGATGTTGTGGCATCACTGGTGAAAGATGTGAATGCAGACCCCGTTGTTGACAGTCTGATTCTTGTACTTGTTGGCTCAACCGGTGACCTCATCATCAACCCCTTACCTGCTCCCCTAGGTCTAGCAGTTACCTCTTCAGTATCACTCTGCACATGCTCAGACACATGCCTTGGTCCCTCTTCAACTGCCACACTCATCATTGCACTAAGTCTGGGTGACTTATGTGTGCTAGATGTGCCTTCATCAGCTCTCTTCCTCCTCCTGATCTGTAAAGGAGAACTATCTTCTTCTTCCTCCTCGGGCTGAAAATCTGCATCAGCCTTCAGTTCCCTTTCAGATTGAGCAGCACGTTTTTCTTGCAAAAGCTTACGTGCTCTCTCCTGAGGGTCCTCATGACCATCATCATCATCACTAGAGCTCTCCTCTTGATCACTCTCAGTGGCATGAGGATCACTACTTGCCTCATCATCGGCCTCATGATCCTCGAACAACTCGTCGATCTCTGCCTCTAGATCAACACGAGCGTCAAAATGTTGAACCTGATTGATAACAACGTTAGGTTCTAACATTTGCTGTGCAACCTCCGCAGCATCTTCAGCATTACCTTGACCTTGTTCTACTTGAAAGAACAGATCATCGACAGCTTCAGCATGTACTGGGGGTTGTTGCAAGGGAGGTTGTTGTTGCTGTTGTTGTTGTTGTTGTTGTTGTTGTTGTTGTTGTTGTTGTTGTTGTTGTTGTTGTTGTTGTTGTTGTTGTTGTTGTTGTTGTTGTTGTTGTTGTTGTTGTTGTTGTTGTTGTTGTTGTTGTTGTTGTTGTTGTTGTTGTTGTTGTTGTTGTTGTTGTTGTTGTTGTTGTTGTTGTTGTTGTTGTTGTTGTTGTTGTTGTTGTTGTTGTTGTTGTTGTTGTTGTTGTTGTTGTTGTTGTTGTTGTTGTTGTTGTTGTTGTTGTTGTTGTTGTTGTTGTTGTTGTTGTTGTTGTTGTTGTTGTTGTTGTTGTTGTTGTTGTTGTTGTTGTTGTTGTTGTTGTTGTTGTTGTTGTTGTTGTTGTTGTTGTTGTTGTTGTTGTTGTTGTTGTTGTTGTTGTTGTTGTTGTTGTTGTTGTTGTTGTTGTTGTTGTTGTTGTTGTTGTTGTTGTTGTTGTTGTTGTTGTTGTTGTTGTTGTTGTTGTTGTTGTTGTTGTTGTTGTTGTTGTTGTTGTTGTTGTTGTTGTTGTTGTTGTTGTTGTTGTTGTTGTTGTTGTTGTTGTTGTTGTTGTTGTTGTTGTTGTTGTTGTTGTTGTTGTTGTTGTTGTTGTTGTTGTTGTTGTTGTTGTTGTTGTTGTTGTTGTTGTTGTTGTTGTTGTTGTTGTTGTTGTTGTTGTTGTTGTTGTTGTTGTTGTTGTTGTTGTTGTTGTTGTTGTTGTTGTTGTTGTTGTTGTTGTTGTTGTTGTTGTTGTTGTTGTTGTTGTTGTTGTTGTTGTTGTTGTTGTTGTTGTTGTTGTTGTTGTTGTTGTTGTTGTTGTTGTTGTTGTTGTTGTTGTTGTTGTTGTTGTTGTTGTTGTTGTTGTTGTTGTTGTTGTTGTTGTTGTTGTTGTTGTTGTTGTTGTTGTTGTTGTTGTTGTTGTTGTTGTTGTTGTTGTTGTTGTTGTTGTTGTTGTTGTTGTTGTTGTTGTTGTTGTTGTTGTTGTTGTTGTTGTTGTTGTTGTTGTTGTTGTTGTTGTTGTTGTTGTTGTTGTTGTTGTTGTTGTTGTTGTTGTTGTTGTTGTTGTTGTTGTTGTTGTTGTTGTTGTTGTTGTTGTTGTTGTTGTTGTTGTTGTTGTTGTTGTTGTTGTTGTTGTTGTTGTTGTTGTTGTTGTTGTTGTTGTTGTTGTTGTTGTTGTTGTTGTTGTTGTTGTTGTTGTTGTTGTTGTTGTTGTTGTTGTTGTTGTTGTTGTTGTTGTTGTTGTTGTTGTTGTTGTTGTTGTTGTTGTTGTTGTTGTTGTTGTTGTTGTTGTTGTTGTTGTTGTTGTTGTTGTTGTTGTTGTTGTTGTTGTTGTTGTTGTTGTTGTTGTTGTTGTTGTTGTTGTTGTTGTTGTTGTTGTTGTTGTTGTTGTTGTTGTTGTTGTTGTTGTTGTTGTTGTTGTTGTTGTTGTTGTTGTTGTTGTTGTTGTTGTTGTTGTTGTTGTTGTTGTTGTTGTTGTTGTTGTTGTTGTTGTTGTTGTTGTTGTTGTTGTTGTTGTTGTTGTTGTTGTTGTTGTTGTTGTTGTTGTTGTTGTTGTTGTTGTTGTTGTTGTTGTTGTTGTTGTTGTTGTTGTTGTTGTTGTTGTTGTTGTTGTTGTTGTTGTTGTTGTTGTTGTTGTTGTTGTTGTTGTTGTTGTTGTTGTTGTTGTTGTTGTTGTTGTTGTTGTTGTTGTTGTTGTTGTTGTTGTTGTTGTTGTTGTTGTTGTTGTTGTTGTTGTTGTTGTTGTTGTTGTTGTTGTTGTTGTTGTTGTTGTTGTTGTTGTTGTTGTTGTTGTTGTTGTTGTTGTTGTTGTTGTTGTTGTTGTTGTTGTTGTTGTTGTTGTTGTTGTTGTTGTTGTTGTTGTTGTTGTTGTTGTTGTTGTTGTTGTTGTTGTTGTTGTTGTTGTTGTTGTTGTTGTTGTTGTTGTTGTTGTTGTTGTTGTTGTTGTTGTTGTTGTTGTTGTTGTTGTTGTTGTTGTTGTTGTTGTTGTTGTTGTTGTTGTTGTTGTTGTTGTTGTTGTTGTTGTTGTTGTTGTTGTTGTTGTTGTTGTTGTTGTTGTTGTTGTTGTTGTTGTTGTTGTTGTTGTTGTTGTTGTTGTTGTTGTTGTTGTTGTTGTTGTTGTTGTTGTTGTTGTTGTTGTTGTTGTTGTTGTTGTTGTTGTTGTTGTGGTTGTTGTTGTTGTTGTTGTTGTTGTTGTTGTTGTTGTTGTTGTTGTTGTTGTTGTTGTTGTTGTTGTTGTTGTTGTTGTTGTTGTTGTTGTTGTTGTACTTGGTGCTGCAAATAGTTATGATTTTTATGGAACTGTCTCTCAGCCATCTGCAAAAAGATATAAACAACAACCAAACAAAGATATTAGCAACAACAATTAAAGTCAAATTTTAAAGCTCCTAACATTTTCTAAACCCCTGAAACTCATAGTTTCATTGGTTCTGAGAATGTTATCAACTTTAACCATCGACAAACAAGTTGAACGATAAAAATCTTAGTGTTTTCCAAGATATTGAAACCCTTTGTTTCATAATCCTCTAAAACAATACCAATTTTATCGAATCAACACGTCGAAATTAAAACATTCTGTGTTTTCCAAGGTCGCGAAACCATTTGTTTCATAACCTTCTAAAACATTCAGTTTTAATAAACGACACTTTGAACTTTACTAAATTTAACTAAAACCATTTGTTTTTCTTAAACTTTTAAAGTTCAATATTATAAGGCAATTTGCACTTTCTAATTTGACTAATTTGATAATTTTCCCATTTTGAAAATTTTCCGAAGTCCTAGAACAAACAAATTCCTTATACACACACATATGGTGACAATACACACATATGGTGTCAGGTTTGACTGGATAATACGTGTTTTGTTTCATTTTTTACTTATTTAAAAAATTTTAAATATAAAAATTTTACAAGTCATGAACACGCATATGAAGTAACAACACGCAAATGGTGACTGAACACGTAAATGGTGTATTTTACTTAGAAACACGCATATTAGTCAACTGCGTGTTTGTTTTGATGACGTCATCACCATAACATGCAAATCCTGGAAACGTTTGTAAATGAACTGGGGGTTCGTATGAACACGCATATGGTGAAGAACATGCATACGGCTGTTCATCATTCAAAACTTAATCCAGTCGTTTTGAACCCTAAAACTCTTAAATCTGGTACGAATAGCATCTTATAAGTCCGATTTATCAGTTTATTGGTTCTATTTCTTTATCCATTTCACTTATAATGTCCCTTTTAGTGATTTTATTATCGAAAAATAAAAATCCCAAATTTTGACAATAACCCATGAAAAATGGATTAAGAAACCTTGTTAATCATATACCTTTGTTCGATACGTGTTAATGTAAGTGTTTCTTGTGTCTTAAACACTAAAATATCAAGTTTTGTGAATCGGTGGGTGTAAGTGAATAGTGCGAAGAAGATCACGCAAATGGGAGGGTTTTCGACGAAATACGCAAATGAGTATATTAAATGCGTATTTTTGGTCAGATATTTCTTTAAATACCCCTTCACAACACGCAAAACCTAAGACACATACACAAACACGCATATCAGGCCCAATGTGCCAGAACACGCATATCCGGCCCATCATGAAACACGCAAGTGAGCCCCAATAGGTAAAACACGCAAATACAAGTTTACTTGGCTAGAACACGCAAATTCAACCCAGTTAGGAAAATGCGCATATCAAGCCCAAAGTAAAACATGTAAATTATACCCACTTAACTACAATATGCATACTTAGCCCATTTTGCTAAAACATGCATATGAGTTCACTTGGTACAACTTGCATATTAAATTTGACCTATTTTTCGATTCATGTGAACCTTGACTTTCCATAAAGTCAACCTTCACGAACTTGATTAACACACTGAAAATTCACAAAGAATTTTCTCGAACTTGGTATGATTAACGAAAAGAATTCTTTAGAGAACACGATTAAGACAAATACAAACCCTATTTTGTATTATAATTAATCGTATTTTTCTCGATAAAGAAATTCTCGATAGATGTCACAACTTGAACAAAATTACAATGTACGATCATTAAATTAAGACCCGATATGTCACTAATTAATGAATTACAAAGCACCATTGTTAAGTATTTGACAATCATAGACATTGGACACAACAATGCTGTTAATTAAATTCAAATACAACAAAAATAAAGACATAAGATTGTATAACTTGATAAACAATCTCTCCATCTATATCTTCGTCTCCGTTTGAATTTTGTTGAGTTGTTGATGTGTAAGTGTAATCTGCTTCCATTTTAAGCTTGAGTTTTCTCCATTCCGGACTGGATAGACCCAATTTTCTTACACTTTGGAGATCCTTTATCTCAATGGTTGACACACACCCATTTAAGATAAATAATTCTGCGAGCACATCAACAAACTCATGAGATCCATACAACACATGTATTCATCTCAATGGTAAATAATTGAACTTGAAAACACTTAAACCGATATATAACAGATAATTAATGGCTGATTCTCCCAATTAAGATTAGAATCAAAGCCTTTATCATGTTAGCTCACACATTAAGTATGTTCGATTCAATTATTTAAAGTAAATTGCAAATCAAAATATCTGTCAAATATAACAACTCAGTGACTCCGTTTGACCTATTTTTCGATTCATGTGAACCTTGACTTTCCATAAAGTCAACCTTCACGAACTTGATTAACACACTGAAAATTCACAAAGAATTTTCTCGAACTTGGTATGATTAACGAAAAGAATTCTTTAGAGAACACGATTAAGACAAATACAAACCCTATTTTGTATTATAATTAATCGTATTTTTCTCGATAAAGAAATTCTCGATAGATGTCACAACTTGAACAAAATTACAATGTACGATCATTAAATTAAGACCCGATATGTCACTAATTAATGAATTACAAAGCACCATTGTTAAGTATTTGACAATCATAGACATTGGACACAACAATGCTGTTAATTAAATTCAAATACAACAAAAATAAAGACATAAGATTGTATAACTTGATAAACAATCTCTCCATCTATATCTTCGTCTCCGTTTGAATTTTGTCTTCTGTTTCTCGGCAGCCTCTTAAAGCTCGGGAATCTGAGCATTATTATATCCTGCTTCCCTCCTTTTTAGTTTCATTTCTTATCCCCTAAACTTAGCAACTATCTGAGTCAAAGACATATCAGAGAAATCTGCTTTTTCCTGCAAAGTGGTAATGTAATTACTCCACTTTTCCGGCAAGGAACTCAAAAATTTCTCGACTTTTTCTTCCTCAGAATAGGTAACTTCAAATGCTTGCAACTCTGCTAACAAATGATAATACCTTGTAATTAGTTGATCTAAGTTTTCACTTAATCTTTCGAGCAATTTACATGCAAGACTTAATTCAAGGTGTACCAAACACACTCAAATTAGTCTTTACTTACACTATACCCTTATCACAATACACATTTATTCGGTGTTCACAAAGAACACAGCTAACTCCCCCTGGAAACCAGATATCCTAAATAACATTGTCTCTCGTGCAATAGAACCCCTTTTCTGAATAAAAACGGTTCTTGAGAAATGGTGACTAAGGATTACTCATTCCAGCCAACTGGACTAGCAACTCGAAAAGTGATCGATCAAAGGCCTTAGTGTAACCATCATAAATAAATCAACTTTGCATATTCATCATAGGATAACAGCCATTATATGAATAATCATGTTATCTCAAATAATTTATTAACAAGCATAAAATAAAGTAGCACTTTATATATACTCGTTTTTCCCAAATACGTTCCTTTATAAACAAATTATAAATAACATACATAGGACTTGCACAATGATTTATAATGAGGAAAATACAATAAACGTTTGATAACCCAATATGTTACCTAATAAAAATGTGCCTAGGACTCAGTCACCGATCACCGAAAGTGCATGGTCCTCCTTAACTGTGTCCTCCGCACGAAAGATAAGCGCTTAGTTGCGAAACGGTAACCAAGCCTCTGTAGACTTGAATTTACTGTCCTTATCTTTCACTGAGATATTTGTCCAATATCCATCACTCTCAGTGGGAGTCCTGGATTTTGAATTTTGTCTTCTGTTTCTCGGCAGCCTCTTAAAGCTCGGGAATCTGAGCATTATTATATCCTGCTTCCCTCCTTTTTAGTTTCATTTCTTATCCCCTAAACTTAGCAACTATCTGAGTCAAAGACATATCAGAGAAATCTGCTTTTTCCTGCAAAGTGGTAATGTAATTACTCCACTTTTCCGGCAAGGAACTCAAAAATTTCTCGACTTTTTCTTCCTCAGAATAGGTAACTTCAAATGCTTGCAACTCTGCTAACAAATGATAATACCTTGTAATTAGTTGATCTAAGTTTTCACTTCTTAACCCATTGTTTGATCAAATAATCGCACTATGACTCAACCGGAGGTGTGAGTGGTTTTGGGGGTGTTTCGTTGGCGATTCCCTTCCGGTCAGAGGGTCGAAGACCGCTTTACGCCTATTGTTTACTCTCAGCCATTTAAGGAGGCTGAGGGTTTCTCTGCGGAGGTCGAGAATGTTGGTTATTAGTGATCCTAAGTCGTTTCGTGCGACTTTAAGGTTTATAGAATAGTTTAGGGTTTATTCGGAGGTTGAATATGTTGTTGTGATTATGTATCGAGTATATTGTTATATGATGGTGTTGTATGGCTTCCTCCTTTATTTATATGGAGGGTAAAGTCTTGGGGAGGAAGGTAGAGATCTTAAGGTAAATCTCTTCCTCTTTTAGGATATCTTCTAAGTATGGAAGACATATCTAGGACTCTTGGATCGTGTCCTAGTTTATAGGGGTATTTGATATTGTTTCGCTCAGATAATCATAGAAAGAATCTAAATCCGATTTCTTTGACATATCTTCCCTCGGAGCTGGGTATTTATTACCTCAAGAGCTCCGGAATGATTGTACTGAACGGAGATCGAGCTCCGTTCTGGGTATATGGCCTGTACGAAGGTGTCTTCGTATTCTGCTTCGGGTACGGAGCTAGGGCTCCGTATAGGGTATATCATCAAGCCCCCCAGTCTGATGGGAGAGGCTATCTGTAGAGTATCCCATTAGACTCAAACAATAACCATTTCTTTAGGTTACCTCTACGGAGGCCCCTTAAAAAACAACGTGCTTGAATTGGACCGAAGATTGTGAGATACGTATCTCATACTTAACCAACGGTGAGGATTTGAGTAGCGGCCTCTGCCGAAATATTCTCAATATATATATATCGTGTAAAATATTTTACCTTCTGCCGGCGATATCTTCTGCAACAATTCCTTCACCGCCTATCTGATTCCGTGATTACTTTGATTGAAAAAGGTATGTAATTCTGACTGGATCCTTCTTTCTTTTGTTGGGGATGCATCTTGAATTTTCTTTCTGGAAACCCTAATCGTGATCTTTGGCCGATAAAGGTCTGGAGATCCGAATCCCTCTAGTATATGTGCAGCCTTGTCAGTTGTTCTGTTAATACTTATAATGCCGTCTCATTTGTAGATCTCCTTTTCCCCTTTTGTTCTTTGCCCCTACTTATCCATTAAAATAGGGGAATGTTGTTGGTAGGTAGTGCTTTTTAATTGATCGCCCCTCTCCCTATTATAGACTCCGTCTAGGGTTGTTGCGTGTTTGTTTACGCCCGCATTTTGTATTTCCTATAGGATGGCGTTTAAACAAATGATCAATAGGCAGCCATTCCTTGCCCAGCTTGTTATGAAGGCTGCTCCTTCTGCTTCAGGGTCAGAGACTTCTGCCGGGGGTGTTGACCCTGAAGCCAACGACCGTGCGGGGTTGGAGGCCATATGCCAAGCGGGTGAGGCCATTTCTCATGAAGCTGGCTCGGTTGGTCCTCCCGTTATTGAAGTTTCAGACTACCCTACCAGCGGGGAAAATTGTGATCAGCCTGGGGACGACCAAGGTACTGTTGCTGGTCGTCTTAGGAGTAGGAAGAAGACTTCTGCAAAAAGATCCAATGTTTCTTCTTCCAGAAAGAAGACTAAAAGGTCTGACGAAACAGGGGAGAATTCTGGTATGTGGTCTTATTCTCCTTGAAGATGTCACCCTGTCATCTGACTTTGTTTATGTAACGTATACTTATGTTTTTTGCTTTTTGCAGGGTTCAATCCTTTATTCCAGGCTCCTGACGGGCGATCTTGTCATCATAGCATTGGGTCTGTTGCTCCCCCTGAGTGGAATGCGAAGTTACTGGCCCTGGATTCGGCAAAGCTTTCTGAATTGTTCAATCAGTCCTCCTTTTGTGCTTCCATAATTGGTAATGTGCTGGACTCAAGGTTGCGGGAGCTTTCGGATGATGCAGGTCCATCGACTGAGCAAATTGAGAAGCTGAAGGCAGAGAAGTTATCTTTGGAGTTTAAGGTGTCTGATCTGGAAGTGAGATTGACTGCGTTGACTGCAGAGCTTGAGGCTGTTCGCGGAAGCGTTCGTTCGAAGGGGGAGGAGATTAGTTTGCTGAAGGAGGATTTATCCGCCAAGGATGTTATGCTGGATAGTGACCGTTCGGCCCTTGTGGATCTGAGAGGAAAGTATAGGCGGCTTGTTACTGAGGTGATCCCGTATGTCTGCAAATCTTTCTTGAATGGCCCTGAGGTTGGTGCGAGGATATCCAGTTTGTGTAATGCGAATAGGATGGACGCCGAGTCGGAGCTCATCCGTGTTCTTGCTGCAGAGGGTCGCATTGCTCTTGGTGGTTCCGAGCTTGTGAGGGATACCGTAAGTCCTCTAAACAAAGCAATGAGTGACCTGGAGGATATCCAGTTTGTGTAATGCGAATAGGATGGACGCCGAGTCGGAGCTCATCCGTGTTCTTGCTGCAGAGGGTCGCATTGCTCTTGGTGGTTCCGAGCTTGTGAGGGATACCGTAAGTCCTCTAAACAAAGCAATGAGTGACCTGGAGGATATCCAGTTTGTGTAATGCGAATAGGATGGACGCCGAGTCGGAGCTCATCCGTGTTCTTGCTGCAGAGGGTCGCATTGCTCTTGGTGGTTCCGAGCTTGTGAGGGATACCGTAAGTCCTCTAAACAAAGCAATGAGTGACCTGGAGGATATCCACTCCCAGTACTTGTGTGCCCTTTCCACAGATCCTGATGCCTCCCCTTCTCAGCTGTTACAGATTCCCAATGCGTGAACTGCTTTTATTTCTTGGACAATTTATCTGATTTCTGTCTCTATTTACCGGATATATTTGCTGCTTTATTTGTTGCTTGCTTGGATCGTTCCCCTGTGATAGCAGTCTCTTCTTCTCTCTTTTTTTTTATGAATTTAGCCTTTATTTGGATTATCTAATGGCGTGTGCCTTTTCAAGATGCTGATCAGGCTATCTACTGGCTTTTGCCTTTTCAAGACTTATTCCACTAGGCTAAAATTTTTCACTAGACTTGCCTGCTTGATCTTTTTGTCGCAAAGGCTCTGTCCGTGATTTAAACCGGGCTTCTTTCTTAGTTAAGAATTATCCACAGTTTGGTTGAGGTTCATATATTGTCTTATGACAGTCGCCTTATGACGTAATTGTCTTATGGCAGTCGTCTTATGACGTAATTGCTCTATGGAAGCCTTGACATAGTAAGGTCCCAAACTGCTTAGCTTTCATTGATTGTCTTCTGGTGGTCCGGAATTTTCCTTGACTTGTATACGGAGATGCCAAGGTACTGGGTATTGCCATAATTGGCCCTTTCATTGCTCCGTATTCTTCTCTTAGATAGGGGTTCGGTGCCGGAGGTCTGGGTGTTCGGAGTTTTGCCCTTAAATTGCCCCGTTTCTTGGTACTACTCCGTGCTCTGCAGGGAGGCCCATCTAACAGTTCGTAGGCTCTGGTCTCCCTTTGTCCCCTCCCGGCAATCCTTTATTGCCGTCAATTCCTCCCGCATGACGGGGGTTTGCGCCTGTGGGGGGTGCGGCCACGGCTTCTCTATCCTTTCTTTTGACATTTCTCCGTCTACTCTCCTCTCCAGGTGTTTCAGTTTACCAGTGGTTATTGCGTCTTCTATGGCTTGTTGGAGGTTTCGACACGAGTTCGTGTTGTGTCCGTAGTCTTTGTGAAATGCGCAATATTTCCCCCGATCCTTTTTTCGGGTAACCAACCTGGGTGGAGCCGGAAACGTTTGTGCTACCTTTTCCGTTGCGAGGATGCACTTTGGTGATTTTGCTAATTTTAACAATATTATTCTTTTACCTTCTTTTGCTGTACTCGAATTTTTGATGGGGTCCCCGTTCTCCTTGTTCGCTGACTCTCTCTTCCGTTTTCCCGAATGGTTTTCCGTTCCGCTTATTCCTTTGTCATCAATCCAGGTATAAGCGATTATGATTTTTAATTTATAATTAAATTAATAATGACATCATCAATTTTCAATTTGATAAAATCGAAAGATATGATTGGTTAATAAGCTATTAGGTCAATTGTCTTTTATTATAAGCATTTGGTTTCCTTTAATTTTTAAAGATAAGTATAAATATAGTTGCTTAATATAATTATCGACTATTATAGATATAGTTACTTAATATAATTAAAGTTTTTATATAGTTGCTTAATATAATTATCGACTATTATAGATATAGTTACTTAATATAATTATGATTTATAATATAGTTACTTAATATAATTATCGACTATTATAGATATAGTTACTTAATATAATTATGATATTATAATATAGTTACTTAATATAATTATCGACTATTATAATATAGTTACTTAATATAATTATCGACTATTATAGATATAGTTACTTAATATAATTATCGACTATTATAATATAGTTACTTAATATAATTATCGACTATTATAGATATAGTTACTTAATATAATTAGATAAGTTATAATATAGTTACTTAATATAATTATCGACTATTATAAATATAGTTGCTTAATATAATTATCGACTATTATAGATATAGTTACTTAATATAATTAAAGTTTTTATATATAAAAAAAACCTATTATAATCATTGTTATTGATTCCATCATTATTTTTATAATTATTGGTATCATTGTTATCGAATTTTATCATTATCAACCAAAAAAATAAATATTAATTTATTTAGAAAACAAATTTCTATCATTTAAAAGTGTTGATGCATGTTGATGTGACAACAGCAACTTAGATTTGATTAGTCTTTTAGATTAAGACATTATGTTATTTTATGTCTTATTTATATATGTGTAATTGATAGATTATGGACTTCATGTTTTGGTAATGATCGATTACATGTTTTGGTGTTATATATATGTTTATATATGATGTTTGTTATGTGTGTTATACAAGTACAAACATAATATATGTTAGGTTTCTTGTACATGAAGTACTTGGAAAATAACTAGGCATAGATGTTGATGGAAGTTGTACTAACGAAGATGATCTTCGTTAGGAACAAACGAAGATAATCTTCGTTATATGGGCTGGGCTGCTAAGTTCGTAAGAACAAAGCCCAGCAGGCCCAATATCGATCAGAAACATATATAAATGAATGGAAACCCTAAATTGAGGTAATCCGTTCAACTCTCACACACCTACGGCGACTAAGTTCGTTTCTAGCATATAGAAAACGAAGATAGACCACATACGGCTGATTATATACATATAATTAGCAATATATTCGATAACTAATCAAACTAGTTATCTCGTGAGGATTCCGCACTCACGACATAACAATAGACGATCTCGAGAGCGATCTGCAGCTATCGAGGGACTCACAAGTGGTATCAGAGCCATTCGATATCTTATCGAGGGTTCGAGATCGTTTGGTTGATTGTTATTCTCCCAAAAACCTCCCAAAACCCTTTCTGTCGTTAAGTTCGTTCGCTTTACGAACTTAGCAAAACGAGTTTGAAAACGAATTTAACTTAACTTCGTTCTAAAGTTCATCAAACGAAGTTAGCCTACGAACTTAAGCTATCTTCGTTCAGAACCTGTTCTTACGAAATTAACCTATTTTCGTTCCAACTCTTATCTTCGTTTGAACATTAATTTTCAAAAATGGCTTCCTCATCTTCAACCAACAATGCTGTTGCCCAATACCTCAATTCTCTCGTTTATCATGATCATCTTGTAGGACGTACTAATTCTCCACCAAAGTTAGTTTCATTAGCTGACTTCTGGGCGTGGAGAGGTCGATTTGAAGATTTTATTTAACGAGAAGACTTAAACATGTGGCTCATGATCACTGAAGGTTATGAGTGGCCCACTCTTACTGTGAATGGAGTTACTTCTACATACAAGGTGGGAGAATTAACAGGTGAAGAAAAGGCTAACTATGCTATTGAAGTAAAGACTCTTTCCACTCTTCGTATGTGCATTCCTCAAGAGTTGGTGCACCTGTTTCCTAAACAGGAATACAAGACTTCAAAGCAACTGTTCGATGCTATTGAAGCTCATTGTGAAGGTGATCCACTATTGAAGCAAAATAGAATTAAAATGCTCAAGAAACAATTTGACTGCTTCAATGCTACAAAGAATGAACAAGTTGAGGATCTTATACTGAGATATCAACATCTTCTTGCTGAATTAGCTTACTTTGACCTTAAATACACTCCTACTGAGATAGTGGATAAATTCCTGGATGGTTTGCCGAAAGCTTACAAAGAGTTTCGTCATGGATTGCAAGAAAGAGCTGATTATGCATCTCTTCGTATAGATGGAGTAATATCCACTCTAAGAAACAGAGAAATGAAGGATAAGGCAAAGGATCTTCAAGACAACTTCACACAAGATCCATCTCTTTATCATGCCACTATGAAAAATCCAACAGCTGATGTTAATGCCTTCTTTTCTGGAGTTGGTAATACTGGTGAGACAGACAATCGTGGTCCACTGATGGATGGAGATGATTCTTCCGGATTCATGGCTACTGATGCTGGTAACAGGGGTAAAAAGGCTAATGAAGGTGCAAAGACTGGAAATATGAAGTTCGGTAACATTACATCATCTTCTGCTGGTTACAAGTCCATGCCCATGAATATGAAATCAGCTGAGGGTAGGATGAATGTATTTGCTGCCATGTGTGCTGCACATGAAGCTTTTGTTGCGGGTAGAATCACAGATCCAGCACTCATTGATGAAGATTACGACCAGATAGATCCAGATGATGTTGAAGAAATGGATCTGAAATGGCAACTGGCCATGATCACCAGGAGAGTGCAAAAGTTTATGCAAAGAACAGGCAGACAGCTTACTGGAGGTACTCAGGGCTTTGACAAGTCAAAGGTGAAGTGCTATAACTGCGAAGGTTTTGGACATTTTGCCAGAGAGTGTCAACGGCCTAAGAGAGAGGCCAATGTTACCCCTACACGTCAAGATAGAGGTGGTAATCGTCCGTTCAATCAAAATTCAACTAGAGCTCTTTTGTTGACTGATGATCCTACTGCAAATGTCAACGGCAATGACAAGGCTATAGTAGCTGTTCAACCCGATGGTTCTTATGTTTGGAATCTTCCACATGATGAGACCAATAACGCTTATTTGGCTGAAATCCTTGATGATATGGCTCAAATAGTTGATTCTCCTGATGACTTCTTGGACACCACAGTTTACCATAGTGAAGAGCAATTGTATGAGAATACTAAAAGTTCGAAATTGGAATCTGTTGCTGCTGGTGTATATGATACTGATTCCGAATCTGACAATGAGTTAGAAGATGTCAAGAACCTTGATGAAGTGAAAGCTACTGAAGAGGTGAAAGCTGCTGAGGTTAAAGATGATTCTGCTACAGAAAAGGGTAAAAAGACAATTGAAGAGCAGATGCAAGAGTTTGAGATTCCGGCTGGCATGACTGTGGATGACTTTGTTGCTTACATGGCAGATTGCAAAGAGGCAGACCAACAGGTATCTTATTCTCTACATACTATTGTTCATGTTTGCAAAATTGTTAATCGAATGTTTGATGAAATTGAACAAAAGAATGAACAAATTAAGAAATTAGAATCTGCTGTCAATGCTGCTCATGATGAAAGAGATAAGTTAATTAAAAAGGGTCTAACTGTAAATGATAAAGAAAAATTCTTCAAGGAAAAGATTAGATCTTTAGAGTCTGACATTAGAGCTATGAAAGATAAAGTCAATCAGTCTGTGGCCGTAGAAAGAGTAGGTACTGAAGCTTACTCCTTGTTAGCTAGAAAGTGTGCTACCATTGAAAAGGAACTTGCTGATGCTAGGATAGAAATCTTGGAATTAAATGCTAAATCTGATTCTGCTAGACATGCTGAGCTTTTAATGCATATGACAAAGTTTGAGAATTCTTCCTCTAAGAGTCTTGACACTGCTAAGATCTCTTATAAAGACGTGCCTCCTCCTTTCAATAATAACTATACTTCTGTTGAACCTAATATTCCTGATATCCTACTTCAACCTAGTGTTGTAGATGGTAATCCAAAAGACTCAATTCCTGAGGCAAAGATGCCTGAGGGATCAGAAGAGTCTAAAGAAGGTTCTTCTCAACCTAACAAGGAAGAGAAATTGAAAGGTGTTGTCCTAAATCAGTCTATTCTTAATGGTCAGAAAGACAGTATTGTACACTTTACACTTCATAAGAGTAATAGGGTCTATACTGAGTTAGAATTTCCATTAGAATCTATTGACCCTAAGAGGATTGATAAAGTCTGGGATGTAGCTATTGAGGATATGAAGAAATTAAGTCAGCAGCGTCTCACTCCATTACCTAAGCAATCTAGGATTAGAAAATCTGAAGATAACTTAGCCGTTAATGAAGAAGCAACTAAGGCTTTAAAGCACATCTTAATGCCTGCACTTAAGAAATCTCCAAGTAAAGGTAAACATGAGAAAGATGGTGCTAGAAAGTCTAGGATATCACCAATTAAACGAGACCCTGAAAAAGAAGATCAAAGAAAAACAAGTAAGTCAGTGGACACTAGTGCTAACAATGAATCTGTAGGTACCGATAAAAAGGTAGATACAAACAAAAAGTTCAAGGTCCTCTCCTGCTTTGCTTGTCATGAAAAGGGTCATGTTTATAGTGTATGTCCAAATAGACCTCGAAGATCAGGTTCTCCTTCAAAGGTTTCTACCTCGGAAGGAAAAAGGGGGTTGGGTAATGATAAACAGGTTGATGAGGCTAAAGTTCAATCTTCTCCAAAACCGTTTACTATACCTCAACGACGTGAATCTCCACTGAAAGGTTCATCAGGAAATGTTCATGAGAATTCAAATCGTTTTCAAACATCTCCACGACCTGTTCGTTCTGCTCCTAGAAATCAAAATTCATATTATGACCAAATTCATTCGAGTGTTCGACCTTCTTATGGCCCTCATTCTCCTAGACCTTCTCCGACGAGAGGTCAGAAGTCTCCTCCAGTGAGAAGACGAGACGAGAATCATGTCCTACCCACGGCTTCGAGCAATGGATATTGGACTGAACTGATTCTCAGGGATGAGAAGGGTCGACCCAAACCTAAGAAGGTTTGGGTCCCCAATGAAAACTAATTTTTCTCATTTTATGTGCAGGGAGTTCCTAGGAAACCAATTCATTTATGGTACCTTGACAGTGGATGCTCCAGGCACATGACAGGGGACAGGAAACTCTTGTCCAATTATACTGGTATAAATGGGTCGTACGTTAGTTTTGCTGGATCCAAGGGCGGCAACATCACCGGTCAAGGAGATGTCGTCAATGGAAAACTTACTCTAGAAAGAGTAAACTATGTGGAACAACTTACTCATAATCTAATGAGTGTCTCCCAGATCTGTGACAAGGGCAACAATGTTCATTTCACAGAAAAGGAGGCATTCATCTTGAAGCCGGGTTTCGTTATTCCAGCAGAATGGATAATGCTCAGAGCTCCTAGGAAGAGAGACATCTATGGCTTAGTTTTAGGTGTTGATAATCCAACGGAGCCCCTCTGTTTGTTGAGCAAAGCAAATGAGTCTGAATCTCTCCTCTGGCATCGTAGAATGGGACATATCAACTTTCGGAAGATGAATGAACTTGTTAGTCTTGGATTAATTGAAGGTGTTCCAGTTAAGAAGTTTGGGATGGAAGATAAATGTGTACCGTGTTTGAAAGGAAAGCAACACAAGAATCCTCATAAACCAAAGGTGCACAACACTATATCCAAACCATTCGAACTACTTCATATGGATCTCTTTGGTCCTGTGAATGTAAGAAGCATTGGAGGGATGTCCTACTGTTTGGTGATCACTGATGATTACTCAAGGTACTCATGGGTATTTTTCTTGAAGACAAAGGACGAGACCGCAAACCGGTTTATGGATTTTGTTAGACAAGTTGAGAATGTCCATGAAGTTAAAGTTAAGAGAATCAGGAGTGACAATGGCACTGAGTTCAAGAATAATACTATTACGGTTTTTTGCTTGACCAAGGGTATTCAACATCAATTCAGTGCACCGCATGAGCCACAGCAGAATGGAGTAGCTGAAAGGAAAAACAGGACATTGATAGAAACGGCTAGGACGATGCTTGCTGATTCAGGGCTTCCTGTTACTTTCTGGGGGGAGGCAGTGAATACAGCTTGTCACATTTTAAATCGGGTTTTAACAGTTAAACGGTTTAAGAAAACTTGTTATGAACTTTTGCACAACACAAAGCCCAATTTGCAAAATGTTGAGCCGTTTGGTGTTCCTTGTACTTTTCTTAAAGTTCTTCCTCAGGGAAAATTTGATCCTAAATCTGAGGAGGGTTTCTTTTTAGGTTATATACCTAGTACACCAATTCGGCGTGTGTACAATCAGAAAACTGGCAAAGTTAATTTTGGTACAAATGTGGTTATTGTCAGTCATAAACCTGCTGTACACATTGGTCCTGCTAATGACTTCGATTATGATGGTGTTTTCACCTCTTTTCGTGGTCCTGTTTCTTTTACAGGTGTTCCGATTATGGAGGATGTAGTTACTCTTCATGATCCACTTGATGGTGGGCCGGTTCCTGTTTCTTCTCCGGTTTCCTCACCATTCTATGAGCCTGCTTCCAAATCTGGAGAATCAAGTGGGACCAAAGAAGCAGATTCTACCTTAGAGACTGCTCCTAAAGATCCTAATGATCCTTTACATATACCTCTACCTGACACTCCCTTCTATGATACTGACGACACGGAAGGTGAAAATCAGGAGGAGCCTAAAACTCCAGAGCAACATGTGCAGACTAACTTGGGAAATGATCTTACAGTCGATACGGTTCCTCAAACAAGAGTCAACAAGGATCATCCAGTAGAGCAAATCATTGGTGATGCTTCTGCCTCTGTTCGCACGAGAAATCAGAATAGGAAAAATTTGTCAAGTATGTTTGCTGAAATTAAGGATACTGGGGCAATTACTTGGTACTTGTACTTTTGCTTCATCTCTCAGGTTGAGCCTAAAAATGTTGGAATGGCTCTTAAAGATCCGTCATGGGTTGAGGCGATGCAAGAAGAATTGGCTCAGTTTAGGAAGCTTGATGTATGGAAGTTAGTTGACTTACCTCCGGGTGAATCTCCTTTATCAACGCGATGGGTTTTTCGTTGTAAAAAGGATGACAAAGGTGTAGTCACTCGCAATAAGGCTCGGTTGGTGGTTAGAGGATTTGAGCAACAAGAAGGCTTCGATTACGATGAGACATTTGCACCAGTAGCTAGACTTGAAGCTATTCGATTATTTCTGGCATATGCTAGTTATAAAGGTATAAAGGTGTATCAACTTGACGTAAAGAGTGCCTTTTTGTATGGAGAAATAAGAGAAGAAGTGTATGTAGATCAACCTCCCGGGTTTGAGGATCCAGACTTCCCTAATAGAGTATATCGTCTTGATAAGGCTCTATATGGTTTACATCAGGCTCCTCGATCATGGTATGAAAAACTGTCTACTCATCTGCATGAAAATGGTTTTACTAGAGGTTCTATTGACAGCACGTTGTTTATCAAATGGAAAGGGAAGGACTACTTGCTTGTACAGGTTTACGTCGATGATATTATTTTTGGTTCATCTGATGAGAATATGTGCAAGGAATTTGAGCAGAGCATGAAGGCTAAGTTCGAAATGAGTGCTATGGGGGAATTAACTTTCTTCCTTGGACTACAGGTGGATCAACTGAAGGATGGGTTCTTTATTCATCAGACCAAGTATGTTCAAGATCTTCTTACTAGGTTTCGAATGACCGATGCTAAAGATGCAATTACTCCCATTCAGACTAATCATGGGCTGTGTCCTGATAAGACTAATGATCCAGACGTCGATGCAACTCAATATCGGGCTATCATTGGTTCCTTGATGTATCTGACGGCTTCACGTCCAGACATTACCTTTGCTGTTTGTATGTGTGCTAGATATCAGGCTAATCCGAAAGAGTCACATTTGAAAGCTGCGAAAAGGATTCTTCGTTATGTGAAAGCCAAGCCTCGTCTAGGGCTTTGGTATCCCATGCATGGTTCCTTTGAATTCAAAGCTTATACTGATTCGGATTATGGTGGCTGCAGTTCGGATAGGAAATCAACGTCAGGTGGATGTCAGCTTTTAGGGGGGAGAATTATATCGTGGCAGTGCAAGAAGCAGACATCTGTTGCACAGTCTACCTGTGAAGCAGAGTACATAGCTGCTGGTCAATGCTGTTCTCAGGTACTTTGGATACAGCAACAATTGCGCGACTATGGTATGGATATCTCAGACTCTCCTATTTGTATTGATAATAAGTCTGCCATAGATATTACTAAGAATCCGAAAAACTTTAAAGTCACCAAGCACATAGATATAAAGCATCACTTTTTACGTGACTGTTTTGAGAAAAAGCTTATTCATTTAGAAAAGGTTATTACTGATGATAACCTTGCTGATCTTTACACTAAAGCTTTTGATAGACCTCGTCATGAGTTGTTATATCAACTCAATGGTATGAAGAATGCCGAGTAGTTTCTCTCAAAGAACTTAAATTTTCTTTTCGAGTCTTAGTAGTTTAAGTCGTACATAGATAGAGTCATAAAAAAAAAGAAAAAAAAAAAAAAAAAAATAAATAAATAAAGTAAGGTTAACTACATGATTAAAAAAAAAAAAAAAAAAAAAAAAAAAAAAAAAAAAAAAAAAAAAAAAAAAAAAAAAAAAAAAAAAAAAAAAAAAAAAAAAAAAAAAAAAAAAAAAAAAAAAAAAAAAAAAAAAAAAAAAAAAAAAAAAAAAAAAAAAAAAAAAAAAAAAAAAAAAAAAAAAAAAAAAAAAAAAAAAAAAAAAAAAAAAAAAAAAAAAAAAAAAAAAAAAAAAAAAAAAAAAAAAAAAAAAAAAAAAAAAAAAAAAAAAAAAAAAAAAAAAAAAAAAAAAAAAAAAAAAAAAAAAAAAAAAAAAAAAAAAAAAAAAAAAAAAAAAAAAAAAAAAAAAAAAAAAAAAAAAAAAAAAAAAAAAAAAAAAAAAAAAAAAAAAAAAAAAAAAAAAAAAAAAAAAAAAAAAAAAAAAAAAAAAAAAAAAAAAAAAAAAAAAAAAAAAAAAAAAAAAAAAAAAAAAAAAAAAAAAAAAAAAAAAAAAAAAAAAAAAAAAAAAAAAAAAAAAAAAAAAAAAAAAAAAAAAAAAAAAAAAAAAAAAAAAAAAAAAAAAAAAAAAAAAAAAAAAAAAAAAAAAAAAAAAAAAAAAAAAAAAAAAAAAAAAAAAAAAAAAAAAAAAAAAAAAAAAAAAAAAAAAAAAAAAAAAAAAAAAAAAAAAAAAAAAAAAAAAAAAAAAAAAAAAAAAAAAAAAAAAAAAAAAAAAAAAAAAAAAAAAAAAAAAAAAAAAAAAAAAAAAAAAAAAAAAAAAAAAAAAAAAAAAAAAAAAAAAAAAAAAAAAAAAAAAAAAAAAAAAAAAAAAAAAAAAAAAAAAAAAAAAAAAAAAAAAAAAAAAAAAAAAAAAAAAAAAAAAAAAAAAAAAAAAAAAAAAAAAAAAAAAAAAAAAAAAAAAAAAAAAAAAAAAAAAAAAAAAAAAAAAAAAAAAAAAAAAAAAAAAAAAAAAAAAAAAAAAAAAAAAAAAAAAAAAAAAAAAAAAAAAAAAAAAAAAAAAAAAAAAAAAAAAAAAAAAAAAAAAAAAAAAAAAAAAAAAAAAAAAAAAAAAAAAAAAAAAAAAAAAAAAAAAAAAAAAAAAAAAAAAAAAAAAAAAAAAAAAAAAAAAAAAAAAAAAAAAAAAAAAAAAAAAAAAAAAAAAAAAAAAAAAAAAAAAAAAAAAAAAAAAAAAAAAAAAAAAAAAAAAAAAAAAAAAAAAAAAAAAAAAAAAAAAAAAAAAAAAAAAAAAAAAAAAAAAAAAAAAAAAAAAAAAAAAAAAAAAAAAAAAAAAAAAAAAAAAAAAAAAAAAAAAAAAAAAAAAAAAAAAAAAAAAAAAAAAAAAAAAAAAAAAAAAAAAAAAAAAAAAAAAAAAAAAAAAAAAAAAAAAAAAAAAAAAAAAAAAAAAAAAAAAAAAAAAAAAAAAAAAAAAAAAAAAAAAAAAAAAAAAAAAAAAAAAAAAAAAAAAAAAAAAAAAAAAAAAAAAAAAAAAAAAAAAAAAAAAAAAAAAAAAAAAAAAAAAAAAAAAAAAAAAAAAAAAAAAAAAAAAAAAAAAAAAAAAAAAAAAAAAAAAAAAAAAAAAAAAAAAAAAAAAAAAAAAAAAAAAAAAAAAAAAAAAAAAAAAAAAAAAAAAAAAAAAAAAAAAAAAAAAAAAAAAAAAAAAAAAAAAAAAAAAAAAAAAAAAAAAAAAAAAAAAAAAAAAAAAAAAAAAAAAAAAAAAAAAAAAAAAAAAAAAAAAAAAAAAAAAAAAAAAAAAAAAAAAAAAAAAAAAAAAAAAAAAAAAAAAAAAAAAAAAAAAAAAAAAAAAAAAAAAAAAAAAAAAAAAAAAAAAAAAAAAAAAAAAAAAAAAAAAAAAAAAAAAAAAAAAAAAAAAAAAAAAAAAAAAAAAAAAAAAAAAAAAAAAAAAAAAAAAAAAAAAAAAAAAAAAAAAAAAAAAAAAAAAAAAAAAAAAAAAAAAAAAAAAAAAAAAAAAAAAAAATAATAAGAGAATTATTTCTCGCTAGTAGGCTTATGTAAATGCTAATCTGATCTGATCAGTAGTAACCAAGTAACATGTGCATAATGAATAAATTACGTTAACTAGTGTTTAGATTAGTTTATTGTTCTGTAATTTTTATTCTAATTTATTTTTCATTTTATTGAGTCAAAATAGTATTTTCATAAGTTCTTATTGCACGAGAGATTCTACTTAAATTCTGTTGAGTATATGTTTTGCTGAATTCATTCATTTGAATTCTTGATGAGGTTATGTGATTAGTACAAAAGAAGATTTTCTGATATGGACATTAATTTGTTTAAGTTTAGAAAATGATCTTTTAAATTTTATGTGAAAAGTCAAAGTTATTTGAAATCTCACAAGTTTAAGTTGTTACAAGTTACGAATTTAATTAATAACTTGGTGACCTTTTAGGGTTTGACAATGGAATGACCTCCCTTGATCTTTTGTTAGAATCTTGAGTATTTCGTAATTGTTAACCCTAATTTTGTGTGTTTTAGCTTGAATTTTCTGCATTATTATGCCTTTGCTCTTGATGCGTTAATGAGTTTTTGGTAAGTGTGCAGTGTTCAGGTTAAGAAGATAAAGTTGGAGTGCTGATCTTTGTTGCAATACAGTGTTATTCATACTGATGATATCGTGGAGACAAGATTTTTGGTGTGAAGTGACAATATTGTGATGCAGATATGAGCACGTGAAGGAAGAATACATGAACCTGTCTTTGGAGTATTTATTTGCTTTTCATTTCATGTATTTAGTGAAAATAATCAGATTTGATGCTTGTTTCTTTTGATTTTCGTACCTTGACTTATGACATGATTTCGGAAACTTTACAAAGTTCTTCATTGGATTTTTGGATTATTCATTGTTTGTTAGTTTTGTAGACGGCTTCTAATATGGGACTTAAGTGTTTCACGATGGTTTGCCGTCAAGCATCTCTATGATTAGAGAAAGGTTCTCCGTATCATGGTCATGATTGGTAACGCTGTTAATATGACAATTGATTATTTTCAGGATTGTTGATGGTTGGTTTTACACTTTGGTTTTTTATTCAAGATTATAATGTTTGTCAAAATACTTACATTATGATGATGATTTTGGATGATGGTACTTCGTGGTACAAGGTATGAACAAGTTGCTTTTAACGAGTTTTTGCTATGTACAGGATTAGGTCAAAGGGTCGCATCGTGGAAAGTTTCGTGATGAAGAATCTGGAAAAATTTTCTAAGTACAAAATTGTTCTTACGAAGATAGTTTTAACTTCGTTCAGAATTGCTCTTAAGAAAATTGGACTTATTTTCGTCACATCTAGTTTCGTTTTCTTTGGTTTTAACGAAGATAACCTCTATCTTCGTTCCTGTTGATCTTACGAAGGTTAACTTCGTTCTAACATATTTTTGACTGATTTCCTAACCGACCCGTTTTGACCCGTTTTTAACCATCTATATATATACCAACTTAATTCGTTTTCTCTTTTACATTGCCAAATTTTTTTAAAGAAAAACGAATTTAAGTCTCTTCTTCTGAATAAACCCCTATACTTTCATCAATCAAATCACTTGATTAAACTCGATTCTTTGCTTGTTGTTTCGATTTATATTGAAATCAGTGATTCAGGTATATTATCGAGCATCGTCATTCACAAATCCCCAATTCTAATTTGTTATTTTGCCCAATTTTTGCATGAACTCAATCGGTTTTATACATAATTTAGGTTTCTAGGGTTTAATTTCGTTTTTAGATTTTAACCCGTTGGATCTTTAATACGTCTGTAAAATCGAAGTGGGTTATGCTTCATTTAATGTGCTAATCTTATAATTGTTTGTATATTATGATTTGTTTTGCAGAAATGGCTCTTGCTCCACGTCAGTTCATTAAGAAGCACAATCTTGCCTTAAATCTTGATCCAGATCAGCATAATTGTGAACGTTATCATGAGATGTTTGATTTTATTGCTCGCTCTAGGCTTTCTCTTGCATTTTGTGATTCACCTAGACTCATTAGGCAGTATATTGATGCCTTCTGGAGGACTGCTCATCAGGTCATGGTTAATGGTCGTAGTTTTGTTCGTGCTACTGTCGAAGGAATCACATTTGATTTCAATGCTGCAATGCTTCGTGATATTCTGCATTTGGGTGAAGAACCAGACGAAGCAGTGGACTTGGCTTATGACTTTGACCTTATTCGTAGATGTTTTCAAAGAATGGGATATGTTGGTCAAATAAAGCTTCCTTTTGACAAAAGTGGATTTCAAGGACGTTGGAGATATCTTGCTTACGCTTTGTTGGTAAGTCTGAGCAATCGTAAGGCTGGATTTGATCAGCTTTCTGCTCAGATTTCTTCACAGATGGTAGCCTTGGTCTATAATCGACCTTATCCTTTTTCAGCATACTTCTATCAAGAGTTTATTGATCAAATCAATGCCAAAGCGAAAAAGAGGTTTCTCTTATATCCTCGCTTTGTTATGGCAATCGTTAGACATTTTTGTCCGAACTTGGTATTTGATCAAGGTCCTCGCTATGCACCACATGCTTGGCCTTTACGTCTATTTGCTGATCTAGAAGCCAACACTCGAAATGTGGCTGGTCTTAATGATCCACCACTTTTTGGTCATTTGATTAATCCAAACTATCGATCCCGTTTTGAGGATGATATGTTAGTGGATGATGATGACGATTCTGATCATGAGGATGAAGAGAGTTCTGATGATGGTTCTGATGGTGATTCTGATTCTGATGACTCTGATCATGGGAATGATGGTGGTGATCATGTGATTCTGATGATTCTGATTCTGATTCTGATTCTGATTCTGATTCTGATTCTGATTCTGATTCTGATTCTGATTCTGATTCTGATTCTGATTCTGATTCTGATTCTGATTCTGATTCTGATTCTGATTCTGATTCTGATTCTGATTCTGATTCTGATTCTGATTCTGATTCTGATTCTGATTCTGATTCTGATTCTGATTCTGATTCTGATTCTGATTCTGATTCTGATTCTGATTCTGATTCTGATTCTGATTCTGATTCTGATTCTGATTCTGATTCTGATTCTGATTCTGATTCTGATTCTGATTCTGATTCTGATTCTGATTCTGATTCTGATTCTGATTCTGATTCTGATTCTGATTCTGATTCTGATTCTGATTCTGATTCTGATTCTGATTCTGATTCTGATTCTGATTCTGATTCTGATTCTGATTCTGATTCTGATTCTGATTCTGATTCTGATTCTGATTCTGATTCTGATTCTGATTCTGATTCTGATTCTGATTCTGATTCTGATTCTGATTCTGATTCTGATTCTGATTCTGATTCTGATTCTGATTCTGATTCTGATTCTGATTCTGATTCTGATTCTGATTCTGATTCTGATTCTGATTCTGATTCTGATTCTGATTCTGATTCTGATTCTGATTCTGATTCTGATTCTGATTCTGATTCTGATTCTGATTCTGATTCTGATTCTGATTCTGATTCTGATTCTGATTCTGATTCTGATTCTGATTCTGATTCTGATTCTGATTCTGATTCTGATTCTGATTCTGATTCTGATTCTGATTCTGATTCTGATTCTGATTCTGATTCTGATTCTGATTCTGATTCTGATTCTGATTCTGATTCTGATTCTGATTCTGATTCTGATTCTGATTCTGATTCTGATTCTGATTCTGATTCTGATTCTGATTCTGATTCTGATTCTGATTCTGATTCTGATTCTGATTCTGATTCTGATTCTGATTCTGATTCTGATTCTGATTCTGATTCTGATTCTGATTCTGATTCTGATTCTGATTCTGATTCTGATTCTGATTCTGATTCTGATTCTGATTCTGATTCTGATTCTGATTCTGATTCTGATTCTGATTCTGATTCTGATTCTGATTCTGATTCTGATTCTGATTCTGATTCTGATTCTGATTCTGATTCTGATTCTGATTCTGATTCTGATTCTGATTCTGATTCTGATTCTGATTCTGATTCTGATTCTGATTCTGATTCTGATTCTGATTCTGATTCTGATTCTGATTCTGATTCTGATTCTGATTCTGATTCTGATTCTGATTCTGATTCTGATTCTGATTCTGATTCTGATTCTGATTCTGATTCTGATTCTGATTCTGATTCTGATTCTGATTCTGATTCTGATTCTGATTCTGATTCTGATTCTGATTCTGATTCTGATTCTGATTCTGATTCTGATTCTGATTCTGATTCTGATTCTGATTCTGATTCTGATTCTGATTCTGATTCTGATTCTGATTCTGATTCTGATTCTGATTCTGATTCTGATTCTGATTCTGATTCTGATTCTGATTCTGATTCTGATTCTGATTCTGATTCTGATTCTGATTCTGATTCTGATTCTGATTCTGATTCTGATTCTGATTCTGATTCTGATTCTGATTCTGATTCTGATTCTGATTCTGATTCTGATTCTGATTCTGATTCTGATTCTGATTCTGATTCTGATTCTGATTCTGATTCTGATTCTGATTCTGATTCTGATTCTGATTCTGATTCTGATTCTGATTCTGATTCTGATTCTGATTCTGATTCTGATTCTGATTCTGATTCTGATTCTGATTCTGATTCTGATTCTGATTCTGATTCTGATTCTGATTCTGATTCTGATTCTGATTCTGATTCTGATTCTGATTCTGATTCTGATTCTGATTCTGATTCTGATTCTGATTCTGATTCTGATTCTGATTCTGATTCTGATTCTGATTCTGATTCTGATTCTGATTCTGATTCTGATTCTGATTCTGATTCTGATTCTGATTCTGATTCTGATTCTGATTCTGATTCTGATTCTGATTCTGATTCTGATTCTGATTCTGATTCTGATTCTGATTCTGATTCTGATTCTGATTCTGATTCTGATTCTGATTCTGATTCTGATTCTGATTCTGATTCTGATTCTGATTCTGATTCTGATTCTGATTCTGATTCTGATTCTGATTCTGATTCTGATTCTGATTCTGATTCTGATTCTGATTCTGATTCTGATTCTGATTCTGATTCTGATTCTGATTCTGATTCTGATTCTGATTCTGATTCTGATTCTGATTCTGATTCTGATTCTGATTCTGATTCTGATTCTGATTCTGATTCTGATTCTGATTCTGATTCTGATTCTGATTCTGATTCTGATTCTGATTCTGATTCTGATTCTGATTCTGATTCTGATTCTGATTCTGATTCTGATTCTGATTCTGATTCTGATTCTGATTCTGATTCTGATTCTGATTCTGATTCTGATTCTGATTCTGATTCTGATTCTGATTCTGATTCTGATTCTGATTCTGATTCTGATTCTGATTCTGATTCTGATTCTGATTCTGATTCTGATTCTGATTCTGATTCTGATTCTGATTCTGATTCTGATTCTGATTCTGATTCTGATTCTGATTCTGATTCTGATTCTGATTCTGATTCTGATTCTGATTCTGATTCTGATTCTGATTCTGATTCTGATTCTGATTCTGATTCTGATTCTGATTCTGATTCTGATTCTGATTCTGATTCTGATTCTGATTCTGATTCTGATTCTGATTCTGATTCTGATTCTGATTCTGATTCTGATTCTGATTCTGATTCTGATTCTGATTCTGATTCTGATTCTGATTCTGATTCTGATTCTGATTCTGATTCTGATTCTGATTCTGATTCTGATTCTGATTCTGATTCTGATTCTGATTCTGATTCTGATTCTGATTCTGATTCTGATTCTGATTCTGATTCTGATTCTGATTCTGATTCTGATTCTGATTCTGATTCTGATTCTGATTCTGATTCTGATTCTGATTCTGATTCTGATTCTGATTCTGATTCTGATTCTGATTCTGATTCTGATTCTGATTCTGATTCTGATTCTGATTCTGATTCTGATTCTGATTCTGATTCTGATTCTGATTCTGATTCTGATTCTGATTCTGATTCTGATTCTGATTCTGATTCTGATTCTGATTCTGATTCTGATTCTGATTCTGATTCTGATTCTGATTCTGATTCTGATTCTGATTCTGATTCTGATTCTGATTCTGATTCTGATTCTGATTCTGATTCTGATTCTGATTCTGATTCTGATTCTGATTCTGATTCTGATTCTGATTCTGATTCTGCAAACAGCCTTGGAATCTGATTCTGATTCTGATTCAACTTATGATTCTGATAAAGATTGATAAAGTGTATATTAGGTTGCATGTAATAAGTTTACGACATGTGAATGTAATCTATCTTATTTCAATGCAATTATATTTCATCTTTATTATTATTATCATGATTATTCATTGTATTCTGGTGTTCATTTTGTGTAATCTTAATAGATGATACAGATGATGCAGAATTATTCTTTGATGGTGATGAACTTGAGGAGGGTGAGTTTGTTCCTGAACCGGATTTAAACATATTCAAGAAACCTTATGGGTTTGATGATGTTTGGGACTCAACTCCTGAAGATTTCAAGTTGAGATCGAATATGAAAGACTCTGAGAAACCAAAGTTTCATATTGAACCAAGACGGAAGAAGAAGGTGGTTAAGCCAGATAAAAGCGTTGAGTATATTCAACATGATATCAAGTGTATGATCAAAGTCCCTGCCAAGAAGTGGGCACAAGATGTCTTGGATAAGATGGATAATTGGGAGATTGATCAGAATTCTGGTGAAGCCAAGATGTATGCAGACTCGAAGAAGAAGATATTGTTGAGAAGGATGTATGATCCAATGCAGTTGGTTAACTTTTCAAGAAATGATCAGAGAAAATTATACGATACTGAATGTTCATTTTTACCATTTTGGAAGAATGAAGAAGGTCGATATCGTAAGATTCTCCAAGTCTGTTTACACGAAAATATCCATGCAAATAGCAAACGATTGTTATTTGATGGATGATGAAGATTTTTTTTTGAAGACTGAAGAAATCGAAGATGCTGCTGTCAAGGGGGAGTTTGTTGATGCATGTTGATGTGACAACAGCAACTTAGATTTGATTAGTCTTTTAGATTAAGACATTATGTTATTTTATGTCTTATTTATATATGTGTAATTGATAGATTATGGACTTCATGTTTTGGTAATGATCGATTACATGTTTTGGTGTTATATATATGTTTATATATGATGTTTGTTATGTGTGTTATACAAGTACAAACATAATATATGTTAGGTTTCTTGTACATGAAGTACTTGGAAAATAACTAGGCATAGATGCTGATGGAAGTTGTACTAACGAAGATGATCTTCGTTAGGAACAAACGAAGATAATCTTCGTTATATGGGCTGGGCTGCTAAGTTCGTAAGAACAAAGCCCAGCAGGCCCAATATCGATCAGAAACATATATAAATGAATGGAAACCCTAAATTGAGGTAATCCGTTCAACTCTCACACACCTACGGCGACTAAGTTCGTTTCTAGCATATAGAAAACGAAGATAGACCACATACGGCTGATTATATACATATAATTAGCAATATATTCGATAACTAATCAAACTAGTTATCTCGTGAGGATTCCGCACTCACGACATAACAATAGACGATCTCGAGAGCGATCTGCAGCTATCGAGGGACTCACAAAAAGATTAACACCTACCATAGATAATCATTCGTTTAACCATTTAATCTCGTGCTTGATCATATAGTAGCATGCGTTATATTATAGTAAATCAAATTTAGTGAGACGTACATTATCTCATATAAAAATATATAACGTAACATAGGCTATCATTAAAAAGAATGTTATCTTATCTTAATGTATATACTAAAGGCAATTGAACTATTGACATATTGACCAATCATATCGTTCGATTTCATCAAATTGACTTTCGCTTATGTCATCATTTAGTTTATTATAAATTAAAATTCCTAATAATTTGTAACATAGCTATATTAAAAAGAATCTTATCTTATCTTAATATATACTAATAGGCAATTGAACTATTGACATATTGACCAATCATATCGTTCGATTTCATCAAATTGACTTTCGCTTATGTCATCATTTAGTTTATTATAAATTAAAATTCCTAATAATTATGTAACATAGCTATATTAAAAAGAATCTTATCTTATCTTAATATATACTAAAAGAAGTTGAACTATTGACATATTGACCAATCATATCGTTCGATTTCATCAAATTGACTTTCGCTTATGTCATCATTTAGTTTATTATAAATTAAAATTCCTAATAATTATGTAACATAGCTATATTAAAAAGAATGTTATCTTATCTTAATGTATATACTAATAGGCAATTGAACTATTGACATATTGACCAATCATATCGTTCGATTTCATCAAATTGACTTTCGCTTATGTCATCATTTAGTTTATTATAAATTAAAATTCCTAATAATATTTGTAACATAGCTATATTAAAAAGAATCTTATCTTATCTTAATATATACTAAGGCAATTGAACTATTGACATATTGACCAATCATATCGTTCGATTTCATCAAATTGACTTTCGCTTATGTCATCATTTAGTTTATTATAAATTAAAATTCCTTAATTTTGGTAACATAGGCTATCATTAAAAAGAATCTTATCTTATCTTAATATATACTAATAGGCAATTGAACTATTGACATATTGACCAATCATATCGTTCGATTTCATCAAATTGACTTTCGCTTATGTCATCATTTAGTTTATTATAAATTAAAATTCCTTATAATTGGTAACATAGGCTATCATTAAAAAGAATCTTATCTTATCTTAATATATACTATAGGCAATTGAACTATTGAC
Organism: Erigeron breviscapus; assembly: GCA_034093135.1. Lineage (NCBI taxonomy): Eukaryota > Viridiplantae > Streptophyta > Magnoliopsida > Asterales > Asteraceae > Erigeron > Erigeron breviscapus. The sequence goes on along the minus strand of CM067167.1, from coordinate 50,467,785 downwards.
ATATTGACCAATCATATCGTTCGATTTCATCAAATTGACTTTCGCTTATGTCATCATTTAGTTTATTATAAATTAAAATTCCTAATAATTTGTAACATAGCTATATTAAAAAGAATCTTATCTTATCTTAATATATACTAAAGAAGTTGAACTATTGACATATTGACCAATCATATCGTTCGATTTCATCAAATTGACTTTCGCTTATGTCATCATTTAGTTTATTATAAATTAAAATTCCTAATAATTTGTAACATAGCTATATTAAAAAGAATCTTATCTTATCTTAATATATACTAAAAGAAGTTGAACTATTGACATATTGACCAATCATATCGTTCGATTTCATCAAATTGACTTTCGCTTATGTCATCATTTAGTTTATTATAAATTAAAATTCCTAATAATTATGTAACATAGCTATATTAAAAAGAATCTTATCTTATCTTAATATATACTAAAAGAAGTTGAACTATTGACATATTGACCAATCATATCGTTCGATTTCATCAAATTGACTTTCGCTTATGTCATCATTTAGTTTATTATAAATTAAAATTCCTAATAATATTTGTAAATAGCTATATTAAAAAGAATCTTATCTTATCTTAATGTATATACTAATAGGCAATTGAACTATTGACATATTGACCAATCATATCGTTCGATTTCATCAAATTGACTTTCGCTTATGTCATCATTTAGTTTATTATAAATTAAAATTCCTTAATTTTGGTAACATAGGCTATCATTAAAAAGAATGTTATCTTATCTTAATGTATATACTAATAGGCAATTGAACTATTGACATATTGACCAATCATATCGTTCGATTTCATCAAATTGACTTTCGCTTATGTCATCATTTAGTTTATTATAAATTAAAATTCCTTAATTTTGGTAACATAGGCTATCATTAAAAAGAATCTTATCTTATCTTAATATAGACTAAAGAATTGAACTATTGACATATTGACCAATCATATCGTTCGATTTCATCAAATTGACTTTCGCTTATGTCATCATTTAGTTTATTATAAATTAAAATTCCTAATAATTTGTAACATAGCTATATTAAAAAGAATCTTATCTTATCTTAATATATACTAAGGCAATTGAACTATTGACATATTGACCAATCATATCGTTCGATTTCATCAAATTGACTTTCGCTTATGTCATCATTTAGTTTATTATAAATTAAAATTCCTAATAATTTGTAAATAGTATTAAAAGACTATTATACCCATCACGTGCAAGTCACATGATGGGTTTTTAAACGTCCGTTAGTCATCTGGACTAAAAGTGTTGACGAAGCAAACTTTTTTGGACTAAAACTGTAATTTTTGAAAGTTAGGGACGAAAGCTGTAAGTGACGGTCCACGACATGGACGATTTCTGTAATTAACTCTTTAATTAATTTAAAAAATTCAACATATAAAATATTGTCTACAAAAAGGTATTTCAAAAGATGAAATACAATATATGTGTTCAATGCTCTAGAAGTATATTCTTTTAAATTTATTTTTACATTTAAATTTATATATTTAATAATTTATCTTAACTTTAAAATGTTATAAACAATTCGTGTATTTGACACGGGCATAAATCTACTATAAATGTAATTGAACATGTTCAATTTTATATTATTATGTACAATAAAAAGTAAAGAAGAAATAAACAGAAGAGGGTCGCATAATCACACATTATTCCAGTTAATACTAGGGGTGAATACGGTTCGGTTTTGATGGTTTTTGACTAACGGACGTTTAAAAAGCCATCACGTGCCAGCCACGTGATGGGTATCTTCGTCTTTTCAATTGTTCATGGACCAAAAGTGTAAATAACTAAATTTTGATTTAATTCTTAATACATTATGTTTATGTGTCTAGCTATATCTATATCTATATCTATATCATCATCATCATCATCAAATACAAACTATTCATATCATATCTATATCTATATCTATATCTATACTATATCTATATCTATATCTATATCTATATCTATATCTATATCTATATCTATATCTATATCTATATCTATATCTATATCTATATCTATATCTATATCTATATCTATATCTATATCTATATCTATATCTATATCTATATCTATATCTATATCTATAGTGTTCTGATCTATATCTATATCTATATCTATATCTATATCTATATCTATATCTATATCTATATCTATATCTATATCTATATCTATATCTATATCTATATCTATATCTATATCTATATCTATATCTATATCTATATCTATATCTATATCTATATCTATATCTATATCTATATCTATATCTATATCTATATCTATATCTATATCTATATCTATATCTATATCTATATCTATATCTATAGTGTTCTGATCTATATCTATATCTATATCTATATCTATATCTATATCTATATCTATATCTATATCTATATCTATATCTATAGGTAAATAGTGTTCTGATCTATATCTATATCTATATCTATATCTATATCTATATCTATATCTATATCTATATCTATATCTATATCTATATCTATATCTATATCTATATCTATATCTATATCTATATCTATATCTATATCTATAGGTAAATAGTGTTCTGATCTATATCTATATCTATATCTATATCTATATCTATATCTATATCTATATCTATATCTATATCTATATCTATATCTATATCTATATCTATATCTATATCTATATCTATATCTATATCTATATCTATATCTATAGTGTTCTGATCTATATCTATATCTATATCTATATCTATATCTATATCTATATCTATATCTATATCTATATCTATATCTATATCTATATCTATATCTATATCTATATCTATATCTATATCTATATCTATATCTATATCTATATCTATATCTATATCTATATCTATATCTATATCTATATCTATATCTATATCTATATCTATATCTATATCTATATCTATATCTATATCTATATCTATATCTATATCTATATCTATATCTATATCTATATCTATATCTATATCTATATCTATATCTATATCTATATCTATATCTATATCTATATCTATATCTATATCTATATCTATATCTATATCTATATCTATATCTATATCTATATCTATATCTATATCTATATCTATATCTATATCTATATCTATATCTATATCTATATCTATATCTATAGGTAAATAGTGTTCTGATCTATATCTATATCTATATCTATATCTATATCTATATCTATATCTATATCTATATCTATATCTATATCTATATCTATATCTATATCTATAGTGTTCTGATCTATATCTATATCTATATCTATATCTATATCTATATCTATATCTATATCTATATCTATATCTATATCTATATCTATATCTATATCTATAGTGTTCTGATCTATATCTATATCTATATCTATATCTATATCTATATCTATATCTATATCTATATCTATATCTATATCTATATCTATATCTATATCTATATCTATATCTATATCTATATCTATATCTATATCTATATCTATATCTATAGTGTTCTGATCTATATCTATATCTATATCTATATCTATATCTATATCTATATCTATATCTATATCTATATCTATATCTATATCTATATCTATATCTATATCTATATCTATATCTATATCTATATCTATATCTATATCTATATCTATAGGTAAATAGTGTTCTGATCTATATCTATATCTATATCTATATCTATATCTATATCTATATCTATATCTATATCTATATCTATATCTATATCTATATCTATATCTATATCTATATCTATATCTATATCTATATCTATATCTATATCTATATCTATATCTATATCTATATCTATAGTGTTCTGATCTATATCTATATCTATATCTATATCTATATCTATATCTATATCTATATCTATATCTATATCTATATCTATATCTATATCTATATCTATATCTATATCTATATCTATATCTATATCTATATCTATATCTATATCTATATCTATATCTATATCTATATCTATATCTATATCTATATCTATAGGTAAATAGTGTTCTGATCTATATCTATATCTATATCTATATCTATATCTATATCTATATCTATATCTATATCTATATCTATATCTATATCTATATCTATATCTATATCTATATCTATATCTATATCTATATCTATATCTATATCTATATCTATATCTATATCTATATCTATATCTATATCTATATCTATATCTATATCTATATCTATATCTATATCTATATCTAGGTATCTCTCTCTATATCTATATCTATATCTATATCTATATCTATATCTATATCTATATCTTCTTATATTTATCTATATCTATCTATCTATATCTATATCTATATCTATATCTAATATAAAGTTGAGAATTTAATCACAATATTTAATAATGTCTAATGTTTTGATTTTTTTTTATCTGGGTATTTTTTTTTTTTTTTTTTTTTTTTTTTTTTTTTTTTTTTTTTTTTTTTTTTTTTTTTTTTTTTTTTTTTTTTTTTTTTTTTTTTTTTTTTTTTTTTTTTTTTTTTTTTTTTTTTTTTTTTTTTTTTTTTTTTTTTTTTTTTTTTTTTTTTTTTTTTTTTTTTTTTTTTTTTTTTTTTTTTTTTTTTTTTTTTTTTTTTTTTTTTTTTTTTTTTTTTTTTTTTTTTTTTTTTTTTTTTTTTTTTTTTTTTTTTTTTTTTTTTTTTTTTTTTTTTTTTTTTTTTTTTTTTTTTTTCTTGTTGTGTATTTTCACATAAAACATATAATAATTATTGTTTTGTACACTAACAAAAGCAAATATATTAACATATTTAATGAGAATGAGTATTAAAAGATATAAATAAATAATTAATAAAATATATTTTTGGTTCGGTTCGGTTTTTATGGTTCGGTTTTTCATATGAAACCGAAACCGAACCAAAACATTCGGTTTTTAGAAAATCAAAACCGAAAATCATTGGGTTTTTCACGGTTCGGATTTTCCGAGTTTTGCTCACCCCAATTTAATACAATAACAATTTAAGTTCTAAATATTCAAATGAAAAGACAAGGTGCACACGATATTTTATCTTTGAGTTTCGGCCAAGTGGGTCAAATCAAATGTACAATCTGCACCGTCAAGGCGTCAATACACATCCGATTATGGAATATAAATATTGAAAAAAAATAGCAGGCCAAGGCCCAAAATGTGAAAAAGGCTATCTCTAGCCTCTAGTTGGTTTCGAGAATTCGGCCCAAATATGAAATATTTAACTTCTTTTTAATTAATATATCCTCCTAAATAAATCCTTACATGATCATTGTACCCTTCATTTCAAAACAATGTATCAATTTTTTAGAAAAAAGTGAAATCTTAAACTCAAAATTAAAAAGCTAAATATATTGATTGCAAAAACAATATTTGCGATTCATGATCGAATTAAAAAGATAGAGTTTAAGATAAAAATGAATGAAAATAGATATTAATAGTGAATAATTAGTTAATAAAAATAAAACAAAAAATAATTAATTTCAAAGTTATAGAATTATGTAAAATCGTTGTTGACTTTTGCTAATCATATTAAATATCTGGTCTAAGATAAGAAATGTTTAGTAAAATCAAGGATTTTGATTTGTTGATAGGTCGTGAAAGTATACTTTTTAATATATACACGGGTAGACACAAAACATTATAAAAACTATTTTTGGTTATGAAATTTATATGCTTTAGATGCGTACATGTTAAATAACTACATGCTAAGCTATTGTATATCAAAAGGATTGCAAACATTACTATATCATTATTTATTTAACTTATTTGTTAGATTATAATATTGTATACAGTGGCGGATCCAGACATTAATAATGTGGAGGGTCTAAATCTTTTTCTCCCGTTTTTTCTGAGTTTTTTGATACCAGGAATGAGACAGAAAAAATTATATGATATTAAGTTTTTAGACAAATAACGCACTAGTTTTAAAGAGTAATAATGTAGTCAAATTAGCCGACACATTCTTTTGATGATTATATTACATTGAAAAAAACTCTTACAAATTGAGAATACAATGTCCAAATATAATAAACTAGAAAAAACTATATCTTTTAAAGTTTAAGACCGAGAAGTTGATTATTTGTCAAACTAATACTATGTATTTTATTATGTCAAATAACACCTTTCAAAAGTTTAGGATTAGATTGAAACTTTAAACATACAGTAAGGACTTAAATGGACAAATATCAAAACAGTGTCGTCTTGTACAATTGAATTGGTTTGTTTCCTTAAAATCCATCCTCAGCCGCCACCAGGCCAACTACCATTCCAGACATCATCTCACCCCAATTATAAGTTGGTTTCTTTCTTCTTTGATTTCGTTTAGAAGCACGACTGCTTTCTTGTTTATATATAACCTTAGGGGCTTGATTTAGTTTTAATATACTAATAAAATTAGGTTGAGGGTGGGGTGGTGACCACCCTCATTTAACATTGGATCCGTCATTTGATTGTATATATTGTTAGCTTTAATAATATAGTTAGTGCATGTTTGTAACAATGTAATAGAATTGTCCTTTTGTCTAATATTGTTTAGTATGGAAGGTTGTTAATGTAATTAGACAAGGACTAGTTTGTAATTAGGGATGGGGTTTAGTGCAAATGTCAAGCCTATATAAACCCCCCACCCCATCCATTGTAAGTTAACACCTTTAAAGATAGTTTCCTTACTTTTCCCATTTTCTCTCTACTTTCTCTCTCACACACTTAAGCCTTATAACCTTGAATCACGATTTAGCATTGTTTACATTTGGTATCAGAGCAAAATCACAACTTGTGTTAGATCCATGGCTTGATTTTGTTCCTTTTTGTGCTAAATTGTGTTTTTCCCACTTTACCGAAAGATCCAATCTTTACCCTCTAAACATGTTAAAGTTTCTTCCTTTCTAGTTTCATTCCACTCATTACCTTCCTATAATCATCCTCAAGAAGTTTTAAATCCCAATTCAAAACCAAATGGCTGGAAATTGAAATTTTAGCTTTCTGTTCTGAAATCCGGTTTTCCTTCCGGTTTTCATTTTCCTTTGAATTTCAGTTGTAAAACCGGCTTTCCTTCCGGTTTTCCTACCTGTATTCCTTCCGGTATTCCTTCCGGTTTTCAATTTGGTAAAAAATTTTAAATTTTGTTGTTATATTCTGAAATATCTGGTTTACACCAAAACCGATATTTGTACTTAATTCCTTAATTTTCCATCTCGTCGTAATGCCCAACTTTCTCCACGAAAACCGGATTTAGTGAAGTATTTCTTGAATTCCGGTTTTAGTGAAGAATTTTCTGAATACCGGATTTAGTACACATTTTCTGAAACCCGGATTTAGTACACATTTTCTGAAACCCGGATTTAGTACACATTTTCTGAAACCCGGATTTAGTACACATTTTCTGAAACCCGGATTTAGTACACATTTTCTGAAACCCGGATTTAGTACACATTTTCTGAAACCCGGATTTAGTACACATTTTCTGAAACCCGGATTTAGTACACATTTTCTGAAACCCGGATTTAGTACACATTTTCTGAAACCCGGATTTAGTACACATTTTCTGAAACCCGGATTTAGTACACATTTTCTGAAACCCGGATTTAGTACACATTTTCTGAAACCCGGATTTAGTACACATTTTCTGAAACCCGGATTTAGTACACATTTTCTGAAACCCGGATTTAGTACACATTTTCTGAAACCCGGATTTAGTACACATTTTCTGAAACCCGGATTTAGTACACATTTTCTGAAACCCGGATTTAGTACACATTTTCTGAAACCCGGATTTAGTACACATTTTCTGAAACCCGGATTTAGTACACATTTTCTGAAACCCGGATTTAGTACACATTTTCTGAAACCCGGATTTAGTACACATTTTCTGAAACCCGGATTTAGTACACATTTTCTGAAACCCGGATTTAGTACACATTTTCTGAAACCCGGATTTAGTACACATTTTCTGAAACCCGGATTTAGTACACATTTTCTGAAACCCGGATTTAGTACACATTTTCTGAAACCCGGATTTAGTACACATTTTCTGAAACCCGGATTTAGTACACATTTTCTGAAACCCGGATTTAGTACACATTTTCTGAAACCCGGATTTAGTACACATTTTCTGAAACCCGGATTTAGTACACATTTTCTGAAACCCGGATTTAGTACACATTTTCTGAAACCCGGATTTAGTACACATTTTCTGAAACCCGGATTTAGTACACATTTTCTGAAACCCGGATTTAGTACACATTTTCTGAAACCCGGATTTAGTACACATTTTCTGAAACCCGGATTTAGTACACATTTTCTGAAACCCGGATTTAGTACACATTTTCTGAAACCCGGATTTAGTACACATTTTCTGAAACCCGGATTTAGTACACATTTTCTGAAACCCGGATTTAGTACACATTTTCTGAAACCCGGATTTAGTACACATTTTCTGAAACCCGGATTTAGTACACATTTTCTGAAACCCGGATTTAGTACACATTTTCTGAAACCCGGATTTAGTACACATTTTCTGAAACCCGGATTTAGTACACATTTTCTGAAACCCGGATTTAGTACACATTTTCTGAAACCCGGATTTAGTACACATTTTCTGAAACCCGGATTTAGTACACATTTTCTGAAACCCGGATTTAGTACACATTTTCTGAAACCCGGATTTAGTACACATTTTCTGAAACCCGGATTTAGTACACATTTTCTGAAACCCGGATTTAGTACACATTTTCTGAAACCCGGATTTAGTACACATTTTCTGAAACCGGATTTGGATTGGATTGAAAGACAACCTCTTGGGGACGACATCAAAGCTTCTTATGAAGAAGGCCCGGCTGTTCATACAAATCCAGTCACCAAAGAACTTCTTCCAAAAGAAAGTTGGAGCACAGCTCAAAAGAACCGCACTCAGGCTGATAATCTCGCAAGATCTCATCTCTACATGGCTCTTCCTAATGATATTTATTCCAATGTTGATTCATATGAAACTGGATAAGAGATTTGGGATGAAATTGAAAAGCAATTGCAAGGTTCAGAGGTGTCTTCAACGATCAGATTATCCAATGTTCTTGATATGTATGAATCATTCAAACAAGAGAACAGTGAAACGTTGGAAGAAGCGTATACACGATTCTGTAATGTGATCAATGAACTGAGAAAGAATGCTATTAAAAAGACTGACTTGGAACTAAACATCAAATTTATGAGAAATCTCCATGAAGAATGGCAAGTATTTGGTGCTCAACTCAATCAACAAGATGAATTTGACAAACTTTCTATTCATACCTTGTATGAGAAGTTGAAGATCAACCTTCGAGCTGTCCAAAAGCAACAAATGAAGACTGAAGGAAGCTCCTCATCAGACCCACTTGCTTTAGTTGTTGATAGAAACTTGTCCAGATCTTCAAGGAAAAGTGTCGTTGAAATTGCTGATAATGATGAATCAAGTGATCCCAGTGATACTGAAATGGATGAAAAGGAAAAGGAGATGTCCAGAGACTTAGCCTACTTCACCAGATCCTTCAAGAAAAAGTTCTTCACAAAGAAACCTACAAACAATCAACTTCGAACTTCATCTGTGTCTTCCTATGTCAAGAACTCCCAAGCTCCAAAATTCGACAAGCACTATGACAATGCTGGTGGAGAAAGGAAGTATGAAGCTACAAAGAAGTTTGAAAAGAGGGTTATTGAGAAGAAGACTGAAGATAGAAAATTCTACAATTGTGGTCTCACTGGTCATTTTGCTATCCACTGTACCAAACCTCGTCAGAAAAATTCAAACTACTACCAGAACAAGCTCTTGCTGGTGAAACAACAAGAAAGTGGTATTGCTCTTCTAGCTGAGAATGACGAATGGCTACACCTATCTGATGAAGAGACTGGAGAACTTGCAGCTAATGTTTGCTTCATGACCAAGATCAAGCGATCCACGGAACTTGATGAAGGTGGTACCAGTTCTGAATCTGATGATGATGAGGTATGCACTATCTCTAAACGTGACCTTGATCAATACATGAATAAAGTTGTCGAAACTAATGAATCTTTGCAAAAGGAAGTTTCTAATTTAATTGAATCTTTGAAAGAAAAAGATAAATCTATGATTGAATTTCAAAACAAACATGACAAACTGCAAAAAGATTTTGATGATTTGACAGCTAATCAAGTTTCTGTTTCCTTTACTCCTTCTTTTGAGTTACTTATAGCAAATCAAGAACTTGAGACTAAAGTTTTTGACCTAACCCAAACCATTAAAGAAATCCAAATTGCAAAGTCCAATGAAATGTTTCGAGCAAATGCTTTGGCCGAAGATCTTGAATCATTGAAGATTAAAATTGAAGAGACCAACCCTGCTTTAAAAGAATTAGAAGACAAAATCTCCGATTTAAATTATGCTTGTTGCATAAAAGATTCATATAACCAAAAACTGGATAAGAAAATTGATGAACTTAAAGAGGAAATCAAGTTTTATCAAGTGAAAGTTTACAAGATCGATCAATCGAATAAACAAATCTTTTTAAACAAGCCAAGAGATTTTGCCGATGGGTTTACTCAAGGGTTGGGTTTTGAAAATCCAAAGAATTTGCTCAAAGGACAACAGGAAGTTCCACCGTTATATGACGCCAACTTAATGAGATATGACAAGACCATTCTGTATGTTCGACCAAGTTATGGTGATTATGAGACAGAGGATTGTCTAGCAAAGTGTGCAATTAAATGTAATTATGACAAAATCAATGAGTCAAATGATCTTTTCAATCTTCCACTTGTTCCTAAAAGAAAAACTCACTCTGTTACTATTGTTCAACTTGATGAAAACTCGAGTGACCAACAACTTGTGGTTCTTTCTAATGAGTCTAAACAAGTAGAAGAAAGTTCTGTTCCAAAACCTGCTTCAGTTCGACCATACATTCCACAAAGTGTTTTGGAAAAGCAGATTGAAGATCTAAAAAGAACACTTGATGAAAACTCGAGTGACCAACAACTTGTGGTTCTTTCTAATGAGTCTAAACAAGTAGAAGAAAGTTCTGTTCCAAAACCTGCTTCAGTTCGACCATACATTCCACAAAGTGTTTTGGAAAAGCAAATTGAAGATCTAAAAAGAACACTTGATGAAAAACAACTTTTGCTAGATAATCTAATGCCTCAAAATCACTGTCACAAGATTGTGCCAGTTGTTCCTACCACACCAATTGGTGTTGTTTATGATTGTGCTGAACCTAATTGCTCTGCTTGTGAAGATATCATGTCTTCTTCTTCTCTTTCCTATATTTCTGCATGTGATCTTGTTGATGCTGCTGTGCAAACTGAATGGGATTCTGTTAAGACATATAATGTTTCAATTCAAATAGACCTTGACATTCCTACCAATGAGATCCCATTTGACCCCCAGACTTACTTGGATGAGATTGCTGCATTAAAACTTGATTTAGAAAAGGAACGGTGTATCAAAAAGGATATTTTTGAAGGTGTTCACGTTTCGGTTCAAACTGATTGTGAATACGAAGTTGAAAACGATCATTTCTTTCCAAACGTTTTTGATACTGAACCTCTAAAGTTTTCTGAGGAAACACAAACTTACTTGAATGAATTTGATACTTTATCTAAAAAGTTTGAAAAAGAAAGAGAACAAAGATTGAAAGTACTCGCTGAACTTAATAAAAGTAAGATGGAAATGGAGTACAAGAATATTGTTCTTCAAGCTTTTGCAGATAATAACAATGAAAAAGCTTCAAATTTACTCAAGGGAAGTTACAGTTCAGTCAAATCAGGTGAAATAAGTCACTCAAAGTTTTCAAATGCAACAAATGCTTCAATCTCATCCAACGAAAGTCCTTGTCATCCTAAACCAAATGTCCCAAGTGCGAGTTTGGAATCCAAATCTAAAGTTAAATATGCCAAATGGATTTCTCAAATCTTCCTAATCTAAACAATTTTTTAGAATAAGATCATTCATATGATCCTGATTTTGAAAAACAATTTGTTCAAAAGGAAGAAAAGGTTGAATTTTCATTAAAAAGGATTCCAAAATCACACTCTTCGAAGCACACCCCATTTCATGAGAAGTTTCAAAGACCTAAGACCAACCAAGTACCCAAAACATCTACAGCACAGAAGACTCCTACCCCAAAACCCCAACTCAATAAGATGAAACAACCTCCAATTGGTAATCATGCTTCTGCACAACCTAGATATCACAGGTATTCTAGCTCTCCTAAGCAATCTTCAGTTACACCTAAGAACGTCTTAAAGGTATTTAGAGATGATGCTGTAGGAATAGTTAGATATCAAGATCAGTATGGTTGGTTTTCTCCCACTTACAAAAAGCAAACACCACCTGCCAAAGTGACCATCAAGAAGAAACCTGTCAAGAACACACAGTCATCCACTAACTCTAAAAATGTTCATGTTTCAGGTTACTTGTGCTTAAATTGTCAAAGTAAATGTCTTCCTAAAGATAGATACTTACATGCTACTAGGAAAGTCAAGCTTGCTGGAAACGCTACATCTGTAAAACAGGAGTGGATAGTTCGTAGACCTAATGCTCTAGATAGATCAAATGCTTCTAGGACTAGTCCATCTTGTTCTCAAACTTTGTAATAAGGATTTTGTTCTGTAATTCGTACCTTTACATTTAAACTCTGTTTGTGTGTTTACTTGCTTTCAATAAATTCCATGGTGAATTGTGTGTTTGTTCGTATGTTTGTTTAATGCTTGTATCTTCCTTATGTTTTCGTTTGTTGTTCCTTTTATTTACTTGTTCTCCTAATAAATGTGATTGCATGATGAATCCCTAACCTTTCATGGACCCAGTTTAAGTGGGTACCTAAAACCTTATTTCCTGATCTTACAGGAATTTCTCATCTGTGTCTGGTATGTCGATTCCGGCTGCTCTAGACACATGACTGGTGATAAATCCTTACTAAAGAACTTTGTTGAACGTTTCATGGAAACGGTTAGATTTGGAAATGATCATCTAGCCCCCATTCTTGGCACAAGTTGGTTGGTTGGTCCTCAAAGAAACAAAATTGTGTTTCCACATCCACTGCTGAAGCTGAATATGTAGCAGCTGCTAGTTGCTGCTCTCAAGTTCTGTGGATGAAGACACAACTCTCTGACTATGGGTTCAAGTATGACAGAATTCCCATCTACTGTGACTCCAAAAGTGCCATTGCAATCTCTTGCAATCCTGTTCAGCATTCTAAAACAAAGCATATCGATGTCAGGTATCACTTTATCAAAGATTATGTTGAAAAAGGTAATATCGAACTTTACTTTGTCCCAACTGACTACCAACTTGCAGACCTTTTCACAAAACCTTTGGATGAACAAAGGTTCAATTTCTTGAAAACCAAGTTGGGTATGCTTGATCTACAAACTTAAATGCTTCCTTGCCATGTATTCTATGTTTATTTTCTTGGTCAAATCATTGATGTGTGCTTGTGTGCTCTTACATGCAATGTTTGAGGGGGAGAACAAGGGTAGAATGCATGATTTTAGGGGGAGTTTGTAGAATTGATCTGAGTCTGCATGTTCCTAGGGGGAGTTTGTATATATCATTACTCATTTTTGTTCTTTGCGAACCTCTCTTTCCTTGCTTAATTTTTCTAAATTCTTGAAACCTTTTTCCCCTTAAATTTTTCTAAGTCCCTAACCGAACCTTACCTTTTAAAAAAAAAAAAACCGGGTTTGACCCAAAAACCGGAAGTCATACCCGGTTCTGACCTCTATAAATACCGCTTCTGACCTCCATTTTGACTTCCTTCAAAAAATTTCTAAGTATTTTAATTCTTCATTAAAACCGGCTTTCTCTCATTCAAAACCGGCTTTCCTTTTTCAAAAAACTTTTCCAAAACGAAAACCGGTTTTACTACATAATTTCTTCATTCCATATATTGAAAACCGGATTTAGTTCATCAATTCATCATTACCGGCTTTTAGGTATATTCTTCTCTAATACCGGCTTTCTTCTATTATTTCCGGATTCCATAAATTCTGCTTTAAAACCGGCTTTCATAATTCTTGTCTAAAACCAGCTTTCAGTAATTTCTTTACTATTACCGGTTTTCATTCCTTAACAACATATTTTGTGATTATCTTTCCAGGGGTGATTTACTTGTGTTTGTTTTCCTTATTTGTCATACATTCTAGCAGGTATAATCTCATTTACGATTGTGTCATTTCATCATACTTCATATTTATATGCTTTAATTTGATCATGATCGTATGTGCTTTAATTGCTTGCTTGAATATATGTTTGCATGTATTGCTTGACTGTGCTTGATTGTTTTCATGACTGCCTGCTCAAAACAAGTGCATCGATACTTGGTGTTATACTAAGTATCTTGATGCTTTGTCAACACCGGCTTTCTAAAAACCGGTTTTAGTTATCTTTTAAATCATCTTTGTTACAAAAGGTAATTTCTTCACTAATACCGGTTTCCCACTTGAATACCGGTATTACAACTAAAATTCATGTTTCAATATGAAAACCGGTTTTTCATAACATTTTCTGAAAACCGGATCTACATAACATTTTCTGAAAACCGGTTTTACTCCACATTTTTCTGAAATTCTTTTATAAAACCGGTTTTCAACCTTTTTAAGAAATTTTTCATATTTCTTCAACCCTAAAATCTCATTTTCATTCAGGTTTGATTTTTAATGAAACTTTTCTTATACCAACTTTGTGAGTCAAATCCTCTTTCTTGAACAAAATTCCATGTTCATCGATTTGTCTGGCTTCACAAACATTTGTCCCTGTACTTCTTTAAAAACTGTGCTTAATTTTTTCAAAATCTATCTCTCAGTTTACTTAGGATGCAAGGTATCGAACGCCTTGATGTACTACCTTTGTTGTCCTTCGGAAACTGAGTGTTAGAACACTTTTTGATGTGTCCTTAATTTCTTAAAAATCTTTTCAATCTTACATTGGTTTTCCCTAAGAAGCAAGGTATCGAACGCCTTGTTGTACTGCCTTCGCATCTTCTGTGAAAAATGGTGTACGATTAAATCTTTTTGATTAAATTAACCTTGGAAACAATGTTTCCCATTCGTCTTCTTCTTAACCGCAGAATGAATTTTCTCCAAGATGGTGCGACAGAAAACATGCCAAACAACTATCAGTTGATTATACCATTTTCCTGTCATCATGGGATCATACCGGTCATGCTTACATACCATCCACTATATCATGTCTTGACTGTAACTGCACCGGGTATCGAAGAAGAACTGCTATTTCAACTATGGCGTACCATCGAATTCATCGCACCAAGAGGAAGATCGAGCGTACCATACTTCCAATTTGAGCTCCTAACAACTGATAGATCAACTCAAGCTTTCACTTTCACGCTTGAAGATTTCCGAAGAGTAATTGGTTATCCTACAGCAACTTCTCGCGAGGGAGCCACCGACTTTGTAGATCTACCACCTATTCGTGAAATGCTTGAACGGGTCAGAGAACTTGGCTATAACGGTCCGCTCAACACTATAGGTGAATTCAAGAAGAAGAATCTTCATAGATTGTGGTATCCATTATGCTCGATCATCAACTATTGTCTATCGCCTTCAAGAAAAGGTCAAGAAGCGATAACCTCCCAAACTCTGACATACTTGTTTGCTATCGCCTTCGATGTACATATCGACTTTACAGCAGTTGCTTGGGATCATCTTAGACCGAATGTCAAAGGGAAGTATAATGCAACGAAGAAATATATTCCTTTCATCCGTTTCCTGACAATCATTCTTCAGGGGACTCTTAACACACATGACAACATCCAACGATTTCCTGGCTCCCACCGAATTCGTTTTCCTCGCTATTCAACTGTATATGGCAATTCTGGTGTGGAAAACATTCCTTTTATGCCAATTCCAGCTTCGCTTCTTCGCTTGGTGCCCCATGGAGATAGTGACCTCATGAATTACAGAGTGTTTTTAGCCGGGGGTATGGCTGCTCAACGCCGAGAGCCGCCTACCGCTCCCCCGCATAGGTCGCCTGGTGAGGGTGGTAGGTCTAGGAAAAGAAATGAGGGGTTAGCAGGAGAAGAGGCACCAAGCTCATCTGTACAATCTTCATCCACTTCCGCTCCACCAAGAAAGAAACACAAGTCCCATCACAAATCAAAGACGAAATTCAAAGCAAAATCAAAAACCCTTCTTCGTGATGAACCATCACCTCCACCTGATCAATCCTTCACCATTCCTTCTCCTTTCACTTCATCTTCCACTTCATCCGAATCTCAAACATCTTCTTCGACTCAACATAAATCAAAGAAAATCCGAAAGGTCAAATTCAAATATTCCAAATCTCTTCCACCGATTGAGGAAGAGGTTATCTTAGAATCTCCAGAGAGATAAGGTGGTTTGGAGGGAGGGGTTGAAAAACATAATGGAGAGAATGAGCGGTCCGGGCTAGGAACAGGGCATAAAGAAAACGTTGGCCCTTCGATAGTTGAACCAATTATTCGCCGGGATGACAACCCCAGGATAGAAGCCGAGGACTCCCCACCCTCGCATATTTCACCTCCTCGCCGCTCTGGGTCCTCTCTACAGGATCCAGATGCATTTTTGCACAGGCACCAGCCGCATCCACTATCGATTCCTCATTCGGAGGAAGCCGATATTGAAGCAGCGGAGACTCTTGCCTCTCTCCCATCTTTTCTTGATAACACAATTGAGTCTAGATCGCCAATTAGGCCACTTGATCATGTGCACGCACGTCCTTTGGATGTTGCCAGAACATACAGAGAATTGGTTCGTGAACCATTTCCAGGACCGTTTGGAAGACCTGTCGGTGCCATCATCGAGCAAGCACTGAATACAGGCACTGAGGAGAGAAGCTTCGAGGAAGTTAGGCTCGCCTGGCTTCCTCCTAGCCCATCTTCCAGCTCAACGGGCAATCCAGAGGATCCCGAAAGTCCCACCAACCGAAACATTGTGCTATGCATTCGTGCAAAGCCAATTCGTTCTGCAACAACCAATGTAGAGCTTTCGCTTCATAAACCATTGGGAAGCCCTGTTGGCTCACAACCTTCAGGACGCACTGTAAACCCTCCGGAGCCTACAGTTGCGACAACGACATCTACGTCGGTAGTACCTCCTTCTTCCATTGAACCGTCACTAACCGAAGCGCTCCATAAAGACAAAGGCAAAGCCATTGCCGCTCCTGAACCTTCTGAAAGTGATAAGTCTGATAGTCCTCCTGCAGCCGCTGAACGCCTAAACATTCCATATGATCTAGAAGAGCGTGCATACATCATAGCTCTTGACGCTGCAGGGCTTCTTCACACTAAAAGAACCAAACTTAACCTCCACCAATCATCCCTTGTAACTCACCGTCTCCTTCTCACTCATTTTCTTCATCATCATCATCCGATAAAAATTCTAAATCTGGATCCACACATGCTCCTTCTCCTAGCCATACTCGCCTAGCGGAAATTTATAATGATTTATATGCCCATCTCATATCCCTCGATGATCAAACTGATTCATTTGACAAAGCTATTCTTGCAACCCTCCAAGCTCGCTATGATCATCAAAACCAGATAAATCTTTTAAAACAACAAGCAGAACAAGATAAGTTTGTTGCCGATGCAGCACTTGAAGCGGCTCAGAAAAGAATTGTTGATCTTGAGGCCACCTGCAGGCAAGCCGTTGTTTTACAACAAAGACGTGATGATTCTGATGATCAGGATCAACACGAGGGGGAGAATATGGATGAGGATGTGGCTAATATAAGAGCCAGTGCTGCTACTGAGGTTATAGATGACACAGATATTCGTGATGATGCACAATCAAGAGATCCTCCTCAAGATGTTGATATTGTAGAGCACGTGGTTGATAATGTTGTTGTTGATAATGTTGAGCACACAGAAGTAGTTCGTATTGATGAATCAATGGTTCGAGCCAGTGCTGTTACTGATATTGTTATTGGCTCAGATATTCGTGATGATGCTCACTTTCAAGGATTACTTCGTGATCCCTTGATTATTGGCGAAGATTTTGGTGAAACAGAGTTCCCTGAGAATGATCCAAGAGACAATGATCCTAATGATGTTAATGATTCCTCTGATGATGATGATATACCCCCAGGCTTTGATACCTATCAATCTATTCCTCAACCAAACCCCGCTCTCAACCAAATGAACCTTCATAACCTAATTCACCACCTTAATAATCCTCATCTTCAAAACATCACCAGAGCTCCAATTGTTCGAATAAACGATGGTGGTTTCAGAAAGAATGTAGAAAGAAAGATTGATTATCTCAGAATACCAACCAGACTCTTCAAATCCACAAAATTCCTCGAAGAAAAAGCATATGAAATCTTCTCAAAGGAACAAGAGTTGGTAAAGATAGACGTTGATGAATTACGGGCGAGGAGAGCTTATGATCTTGATCAGCAAAGGGCAAAATACTTAAAGGATCTCATAGAAGCCAAGAGTCATAAAGCCAACAAAGTATGGAGGAATCAGTTCAAATTGAAGATTGTAGAAGTTGTCAGCATTCATTTCAAAGAATGGTGTGATCCCGGGTTTGCAAGACCCCCTGGCTTAATATGGTTAATAGTGAGACGTGAAGATAACTGTCGGTATATGTTTGGAGAAGCCAGGTTCAATCTACTATCTGCTGATGATCTCATTTTTCTCCTCCATCACTTTGCAAGCAAACTTATTCAGCCTAATCCAGAGAATCATGAAGCCTACTATGCTGTGAAAAGATATTTGGATAGTCTTGTTCTGAGTCAAACTCAAAAAGACTTCCAATTGGCTGTTGAAAAGAAAAGAAAGAAAGTGAACCTCACCATGCCTAACCAAAGGATTCAAGGAATCAACCTTGAAAACTTCAACACTGGAGCCGTGTTTGATAATCCCAGAGGGTTTGTATTTCCTAGTAATCAAGGGCATAAGATTTTTATAAGACTCGACGAACTCTCCAAGTATTCAGATGGCACACTGATGCAATGTTTGGCTGTATTTGAAAGTCTAGCTGAGTTCGAAGAGTCAGTAAAGGAAAAGAAGAGGTTGATGAGAGTGATTAAAAAGATCAAGTCAAGATTGGATCACAGAGATAGAACGAGACAGATCATTCTCCTAATAATGAACAAGGTCCTCATAACATGCCCCTAGTTGATTTTGCTGACAACATCATTGAACCACCAAATCGCCCTGAAGATCCAAAGTACCATTTTGTACCAAAGAAGTTCTGGAAGGAGAATTACCACAAGTACAGAAAGCGAGCCTTCAAATCACAATCAGTTCAACATGATAAGCCTGAATCATCCACAAACAAAAGGAATCGAAGACAGAGAAAGAGATCAAGAAAGTGACCATTCACAAAACAGCACTAAAGGGGGAGATTGTTAGCTTTAATAATATAGTTAGTGCATGTTTGTAACAATGTAATAGAACTGTCCTTTTGTCTAATCTTGTTTAGTATGGAAGGTTGTTAATGTAATTAGACAAGGACTAGTTTGTAATTAAGGAGGGGGTTTGGTGCAAATGTCAAGCCTATATAAACCCCCCACCCCATCCATTGTAAGTTAACACCTTGAAAGATATTTTCCTTACTTTTCCCATTTTCTCTCTACTTTTTCTCTCACACACTTAAGCCTTATTACCTTGAATCACGATTTAGCATTGTTTACATATATATATATATATAAGAATAATTATCATATAAAAAATAGTTTAAATATAAATATTTTTTTATATAATATATATATTATTATACCTATATTATTTAAGAAAAAGTATTATATATAATAAATATTAATATATTATATAATATAGTGATAAAAAAAATTTATTCATCGACAATTACATCTATTTTTTCATCTTCACCTAATATATATATAACACCCTTAAATAAAATAATTTACACATAATCCTCTCAACCATTAAAATAACTACACTACTCTTTTACATCAATTAATTTTACATTAATAACACACACCATCATCGCTGTGGTCGCCACCATCGCCTCTGTTATCACCCCATCGCCGCCACCATCACACGTCACCGCTACCACCATACCGTCGTCGCTACCACCATTGTCACCATATCAAGCGAGCATATGTCTAGTGTGTGTGTGTATATATATATATAATATATATATATAATATTTAGGGGGAAGTGAAGGTGAGGCTTGCCTAACACCCAATTTTGGTGAAAAATCCATCACATCTTGATTTGTTTTCCATAAAAATAATGGGGACTCAATCATATATTCATTTAAAATAGAGTAATCGACACGAATCGTCCTTGTGGTTTACCCAAAAAGTCTGATTTCGTCCTTTAAGTTTAAAACTGTCTGATATCATCCTTTATAGCTGGAAAATGATCACGTTTCATCCTTTACGAAAACGGACGTTAACTCGAATCCGTTAACCCCTCACGTGCATTCCACGTGAGGGTACTTAGGTCATTTCCTACCTTAAAGGACGAAATCAGACTTTTTGGCAAACCACAAGGACAATTTGCATCGATCACTCCAAAATCAAACCTTTTTCAGATCAAACAAACACAATATAAAAACTCATCAACCCATATCTTTCTCCCCACTACCAATATCAGATCTCGAAGAAGTGAAAATGGGTGTGTTTTTTCGGTTTTCAAATCTGGCCGAATTCAAAAGAGGCACAAAAGAGACTTTCGGTTCTTGTTTCTCGATCTATGTAATTGTATAACAAAATATTTTGGTTTTTTTGAAAGTTTTCAAATGGATGCTTTTGGTGGGTATTGTGTTAAACCAAAAATAATGAAAGAAAAGAGAGATTTTAGGTTTTTGGTGATGGGATGGTGATGTTGGAGAGCAATGTCGTGGTGGTGCCCTATTGTTGGCACATGGGCGGCAGGTAGCGGCAGTGGGTATTGGGCGGTGGTGCTTGTGTTGTTTAGTTGGTTTATGAGATATACAAAGTGATAGGGGTGTTTGGGGTTTGAAATGGTGAAATGGATATGGTGGCCATGATTTCCCGACGAGTTTGTGGCCGGATTTGGGGGGAGAGAGAAAGAAAGTAGTTATATACTTATAGAGTCATCGACACGAATCGTCCTTGTGGTTTGCCCAAAAAGTCTGATTCTGTCCTTTAAGATAGTAAATGACCTAAGTACCCTCACGTGGAATGCACGTGAGAGGGTTAACGGATTCTAGTTAACGTCCGTTTTCAAAAAGGATGAAATGTGATCATTTTTCATCTATAAAGGATGATATCAGACAGTTTTAAACTTAAAGGACGAAATCAGACTTTTTGGGTAAACCACAAGTACGATTCGTGTCGATTACTCAAAAATTTAAATAATAGTATGTGTGGGGTTTTTCACCCAAATTAAATGTGAGACAACACCACATTCACTTTTCCCTTATATTTATATAGGAAAATTTGAATATGGAATTTTCCCCAAGCTTAGATGGAAACTTCTCACACTATAAATATTTTAATATTTGTTGAAAAATAAATAAATACTTTGAGCCCATGATTTTTATTGGAATAAAATTAAAGATGTGAGAGGTTCCCTATCTAAACTTAGATAGAGACAACCTCATAATAATTCCCATATAATATGTATATATATAGGAGAGAGATCAAATGAAAATGTTGCTTAAGGAGAGAAGGGAGAGAAGTTGATTTTTAATTTTTTCTTTTATTTTTCATTTTTATATTTTTTTTATATTTTTTTTATTTTTTTAGTGAACCATTCAAAAAAAAAATTAAAAAAATAAAAATAAATCCCTACACATGTGTAGATTTTTATACCTTACACATGTGTAGATATTTATTTTTTATTTTTTTTTTATTTTTTAAAGTTTTTAATTTTTTTCCGAATGGGTTTATGTTAAAAAAAATATAAAATTATAAAAAATTTATAAAAAAACAAGCTAAAAAAAATCAAAAATGAACCTTCTCCCTTTCTTCCCTTAAGCTACCTTGTCTCTGGATCTCTACCTGTTAGGTCGAAAATCGACCAAGTATAATTTGTTCAGAAATAGCTGAAGCTCAGTAAAGAATACTTGTACAGAATTCTGAAGTTGTTCAGAATTAGTTCACTGAAGCTTCACTTCAGTTCAGATCAACGTATCAGAATACCATTCAGAATGAAGTCAAAGACTGAAGTCTGAAGAAAGAGAATCAGCTCAGATGTGGAGCTCAGAAGTTGATTCTACCTGATCGAAGACTGAAGCATCTCAGTGTAAAGTACTTAACACTTTACACTGATTACGAGGAAGCCTTTTTACTTTATATACCTTTACCCGGTTAATAGATTTGTCTATTAATAAAAGTACAAGGTTAAGTAAAAGGTTGGGAATAAAGTATGATATGTCACATCAATTGACTTTCACACTTTACCTTAAAATAAGCATGTAAGGAATTAGGTTTAATTCCTTAAATGCTCCCAACCATATTTGTACGACCTAAGTCCACATCAGCATGGACTTGGCCTATAAATATAAGGCTTCTCACAACTTGCAAACGGCTTGAAACTTTAGCATTGCAACTTGTGAGATATACTCTAAGTAATCCTTACGAGTATTCCCAAGTTATTAGATCACTTGTATTTCTAGGTTGCTTAGATATTTACACTTGGGTGTTTATCTTTGTTCCGCAACAACCTTTGTATTTGTTTATATCAATAAATCAAATACATTGAAAAAGTACATCGTGTCTCAATGCTACATACTTGGAATATACATATTATTTATATAGTTTCAGCACTTATTGTTTCTAGCATTTACTTTCGGTATCTTTACCTTATTGATTATCCATATCTGGATCGTATTCTGAACTGGACAACTTCCAGTTAGAACTACTTGCCAGTCGGGTATCAACCATCTATATTTGGGACTCACAATTGCTTTCAGAGCAGCAAGGTTGAATTATATTAATTCATTAACCTTTGATCTGCAAAGATGGTTGACCAACTATTCAATGAAGGTTCTAACCCTAATGCTAATGCTAATGCTAATGCTAATACTCCACCTACTCCACCCCCTATCATCAACAACAATATACCATCGCATAATGTAATGCTAACGTAATGCTAATGCTAATGCTAATGCTAATGCTAATGCTAATGCTAATGCTAATGCTAATGCTAATGCTAATGCTAATGCTAATGCTAATGCTAATGCTAATGCTAATGCTAATGCTAATGCTAATGCTAATGCTAATGCTAATTAATGCTGCAAAGATGGTTGACCAACTATTCAATGCTAACCCCTAATGCTAATGCTAATGCTAATACTCCACCTACTCCACCCCCTATCATCAACAATAATATACCAGCACATAATGTACACGTACACTTTCCAAATAATCCTGTTCCCAAGTTTGATGGGAACAGTGAATATTTTCAAACATGGAAAACATGCATGCTCAAATATATTGCTGGTGTTGAAAGACATTTGTCCGATATTCTTAAAGAAGGACCCTTTGTCCCCATGAATGCCTCCACTGTTGTCAGAAATGCCGATGGGACTCCTAGGGTATCACCTAAGGAGAAGGATCATTGGTCTGAAGAAGATCATAGACTGGTAGACCTTGATACCAAGCTACAAAATATGATCTTGTATGCTGTTCCTAAAACTCTTATGCCCACCCTTGTTTTACTTGAATATTCAAAATTAATGTGGGAGGAACTCATGACACAGTTTGAAGGCACCTCTGAGACTATTGTCACAAGAAAAGTTGCTTTAAATAAAAGATATGAGTCTTTTTTTGCTATCCCTGGTGAAACTTTAACCCAAACCTACATCAGATTTACTAATCTGGTAAATCAATTGAAAGCCCTGGGTGTAACTAAAGACAAAGAAATTTTGTTAGAAAAGTTCTGTGACATCTTACCTTCTAAATGGGAAAACTTGATCTTGGTTTTAAGACAAGGAAAAACCTTGCACAGTCACACTCTTGCTTCCCTATATGGAGCCTTCAGATACACTGAAGAGAACAAAGCTGAGAGAGCTGTAGCTGAGCAAGATGCCAAAAATCATGCTTCTACCAGTTCAGTCATGGTTCAGTATTCTGAGCCACGTGGGACTGCTATACTATCTTCTGAGATTGATCATTCTAACTCGATGAAGAAGATGGTCTCTGAAATGTTAAAAACTGGTATTTCTGGTAATGTAACTCATAGTTGTGATGAGGATGACAATGATGATCTGGTTGCCATGCTGGATAAAACGTTCAATCGTTTTAAGGCCAAATCTAATCGATCTGGCAAACCATTTGCTTCCAGCGCTTCTATTGACAAGTCTAATCTTGAATGCTTTAAGTGTGGCAAGAAAGGACATCTCATGAAGGAATGCAGATCTAGTCAGCCTTCATCATCATAATCTGCCCCTAACCATTCTATTTTCCAGAAATCTGATGAATCATCTGATGATGAGGAAGAAGTTAGGGATATGTGTTTCGTGGCACGTGAAGATCAAGGTCATTTGGTCAAGTCTGATGTTGAATCTGGTCGATGGGTGGATA
Source organism: Erigeron breviscapus (assembly GCA_034093135.1). Taxonomy (NCBI): domain Eukaryota; kingdom Viridiplantae; phylum Streptophyta; class Magnoliopsida; order Asterales; family Asteraceae; genus Erigeron; species Erigeron breviscapus. Next base: position 50,443,272 of record CM067167.1, on the reverse strand, counting down.
TAGTCATGAAAAAGGTTAGTGACTTTGGTTTTGAAAGTAATGAGGAACAAAAATTGGACCTTTTAGTTCTTTTAGAGGCTGACATTTCATTTGTCGAAACTGTGCGTTCAGAAAGCCTAAAAATGTTTGAAAGTAATGAGGAACAAAAATTGGACCTTTTAGTTCTTTTAGAGGCTGACATTTCATTTGTCGAAACTGTGCGTTCAGAAAGCCTAAAAATGTTTGAAAGTAATGAGGAACAAAAATTGGACCTTTTAGTTCTTTTAGAGGCTGACATTTCATTTGTCGAAACTGTGCGTTCAGAAAGCCTAAAAATGTTTGAAAGTAATGAGGAACAAAAATTGGACCTTTTAGTTCTTTTAGAGGCTGACATTTCATTTGTCGAAACTGTGCGTTCAGAAAGCCTAAAAATGTTTGAAAGTAATGAGGAACAAAAATTGGACCTTTTGGTTCTTTTAGAGGCTGACATTTCATTTGTCGAAACTGTGCGTTCAGAAAGCCTAAAAATGTTTGAAAGTAATGAGGAACAAAAACTGGACCTTTTAGTTCTTTTAGAGGCTGACATTTCATTTGTCGAAACTGTGCGTTCAGAAAGCCTAAAAATGTTTGAAAGTAATGAGGAACAAAAATTGGACCTTTTAGTTCTTTTAGAGGCTGACATTTCATTTGTCGAAACTGTGCGTTCAGAAAGCCTAAAAATGTTTGAAAGTAATACTTCTGAACTGAACGCCAATCAGGCCAGACTAAAAGAGCTGAAAGATGTTCAGTTAGCTTTAAAAAGTTATCAGTCTATGGTTGCCACTTTAGAGTTGGAAAAAGAAGAATTAAAAACCATCCTTGAAAAAGAACAGAAAATAATTAAATCTTGGATGAAAGCACCTAAACCAGATGCTGCAATTAAAAACACTTTTGCAAATCAAAGAACAACATATGAATCTGGTGATCTTCATTTGGCATCTATAATCACTGATTTAGATGCACTTCAAAAGGAAATGAAACCAGAAATTATTTTTCCTAAAGTTGGCAAACAGAAAACTGTGACTGATGAGGCCCAGGAACAATCTGAGGGTAAATCTGAAACAGCTCAGACAACTGTTTCAGAAAAGAAGGCTAAAACCAAAAAGCCATCCCCTCAGACTTCATCTAAGGTTCCAAAAGGCCAAAAGAAGAAGAAAATTATCTCCCCTACTGAGCCTTCTACCTCAGATTCAGGTAAGGCTCAGGTGTCTAATGAAGAATCAATTTTGTTAAGGTTAGAGAGTCAATTTCAGTTATTAGCTAGACAAGTGCAGAGTTGTAATGCACGTTTAAAAAATGTTGAAACCACTCCTCTTCAACCTAAGCAAAATGAAAAACCTTTTTCCAAACCAATCAAGCAAAAATCTGAGAAGAAAAAGGTTGAAACCCCCATCAATCCAACTGTTTTTGTGTCATCTGAGATTATGACTGAGATCCCTTTTGATCCTTAAGTTCCTTCTGAACCAAAGAAATCTGAGACTACTAAGGGAGAGTCTAGCGAACCCATCACGAGATGGGTTCCCAAAAAGAACTAATATTTGTGTTTGTGCAGGGAGACCGAAAGAAGAATATATGGTATCTTGACAGCGCTGCTGGCAGAACCATGACTGGTTATCAAACCCTGTTGGAGGAATATAGGGTGCAAGAGGGGCCCTCAATAACTTTTGGTAATGATGAAAATGGAAAAACTGAGGGATATGGTGTGGTGAATAATGGACAGGTCAAATTCACACGTGTTGCATATGTGAATGGTTTGAAATATAACCTGATCAGTGTCAGTCAACTGTGTGATGATGGCTTCAAGGTACTATTTGATATTTCACAAGGCACCATATTCAACAGAGATGGAAAGGTAGTATTGATTGCACCAAGAAAAGGAAACATTTATATCATTGATATGAATAGTTCACCCACTAAACAATGTTTCTACACAAAGGCAGATGAAGACACAAACTGGTTGTGGTACAAGAGATTATCCCATATGAACTTCAAGAATATTAACAAGTTGTCAAGAAAACAACTTGTGGATGGGATACCCTCAATGTCTTTCAATAAAGACAAGCCATGTCCGGGGTGTGAAATGGGTAAGCAGAAAAGAGCTTCATTCAAGACAAAGCAAAAGTTTCAGTGTAACTGAACCTCTTCACATGTTTCACATGGACCTCTTTGGACCAGTGAATGTTCAGACAAAGCAGGAAAGTTTCAGTGTAACTGAACCTCTTCACATGTTTCACATGGACCTCTTTGGACCAGTGAATGTTCAGACAAGAGCAGGAATGTTCAGAATGTTCAGACAAGCAAAGTTTCAGAATGTTCAGACAAGAGCAGGAATGTTCAGAATGTTCAGACAAAGCAAAGTTTCAGTATACCCTTGTTATTGTTGATGAATATTCAAGATATTGCTGGGTAATTTTCCTCAGATCTAAGAGTGAAACTGCTGCTGAAATCATTGCTCTCATCAAACAAATTGAACTCAAGCATAAGCAAAAAGTTTGTCAGCTCAGAAGTGACAATGGCACTGAATTCAGAAATGCCACTCTGGAGTCCTTCTGCACTGAAACTGGTATATCTCAGAACTTCTCCTCAGCCCACACACCAGAGCAGAATGGTGTTGTAGAACGAAAGAATCGTACGCTGATTGAAGCTGCTAGAAGTATGCTAAATGAATCTGGTCTTCCTAAGAATTTCTGGGCTGAAGCTGTTGCAACTGCTTGCTACACTCAGAACAGATCTGTCTATGTCAAAAGACACAAGAAGACAGCCTATGAAGTACTCAGAAATAGAAAGCCTAATATTGGATATTTCCATGTATTTGGATGCCCAGTATACATTCTGAATGATTCCAGTCAGCTTGGAAAATTTGATGCAAAAGCTGATGAAGGGTACTTCCTAGGATATTCAACAAATCGCAAAGCCTTTAGAGTCTATAACAAGAGACTTGAAAAGGTTGATGAGTCAATTCATGTTACCTTTGATGAATCTAATTCTGTAATATTTAAGAATTCAACTCCTGTACCACCCTCAGAAAGTCCAATAAGTTTTGGTGATTCTGATCCTATTGTCCAATCTGATCAGTCACCTGAACCTATTTCTGAACATCTCAGTTCAGAACCAATAACAAGCAAGTCAAGCAACATTCCATTCTATCCTCAGTCAGTTTTAAACTACCTTCTGAACTGACTATTGGATCAGATGTACATGCTGCTTCACCTCAGATACCAGGTTCCACTGAATTACCCCAATCTGAACAGTTTCATGATGCAAATCATGATCTGCAGGAGGAAGATGATGAGACTGAGGTAGTCTTTTTTGAAGCACCTCCTGAAGTAATTCAGAGGAGTTCTTGCACTGATATCATTGTTCATCCTGGTCATTACAGTAAGTGGACAAGAGCACATCCAATCGAGTAAATCATTGGAAATTCCACTAGTGGGGTTCAGACCAGAAGAGCCACAAGCGATCAATGCTTAAATGTCAGCTTCTTATCACTGATAGAACCGAAGAAGATTGACGAGGCTATGAAAGACCCTAGCTGGATTGAAGCCATGCAAGATGAGCTTAATCAGTTAAAAAGGAACGATGTTTGGGAACTTGTTCCTTGTCCCAGTGATCTAAAGAAAAAACCAATTGGGACAAGATGGGTCTTCAGAAACAAGATGGATGAAGATGGTCACGTGATTCGAAACAAGGCAAGACTTGTTGCAAAGGGTTACTCACAAGAAGAAGGAGTAGACTTTGATGAAACTTTTGCACCAGTTGCTAGACTAGAAGCTATCAGAATTTTCTTAGCTTTTGCAGCTCATTATGAGTTCAAAGTCTATCAGATGGATGTTAAAAGTGCATTTTTGAATGGTGAATTGGAAGAAGTTGTGTATGTGCATCAGCCACCAGGGTTCATAAATGAAGAAAGACCACATTGGGTGTACAGACTGAATAAAGCATTATATGGTCTGAGACAAGCACCTAGAGCCTGGTATGATACTCTTACTAAACATCTTCTGAAAATGGTTTTAAAAGGGGTGCAATAGATAACACTTTATTCATATTGCATGATAAAAGTGATATCTTACTTGTACAAATTTATGTCGATGATATTGTGTTTGGGTCTACAAATAACAAAATGTGTGAACAGTTTTCTGAAATAATGTCATCTGAGTATGAAATGAGTATGATGGGTAAACTGACATATTTTCTAGGTCTTCAAGTGAAACAAACCAGTGATGGTATTTTTATAAATCAAGAAAAATATGTGAGAGATTTATTAAAGAAATATCAATTTGATTCTGTCTCATCAAAAGATACTCCCATTTCTGCACCATTAACTTTGGACTCAGATCCCAATGGAAAACAAGTGGATCCCACAAAATATCGTGGTATGGTGGGATCCCTCATGTACTTAACTGCTAGTAGACCTGACGTAATGTTTGCAACATGCCTTTGTGCAAGATTTCAGTCTGATCCCAGAGAAGCACACGCAAATGCTGTAAAAAGGATTTTTAGATACCTTAAAGGTGTCCCCAGACTTGTTCTTTGGTATCCCAAAGGCTCAAGTCTAGATCTAATGGGTTATTCAGATTCTGATCATGCAGGTTGTAAAATAGATAGGAAAAGTACCACAGGTGGTTGTCATTTCCTAGGCGGCAAATTGGTTAGTTGGACAAGTAAGAAGCAGACTGCAGTATCACTCTCCACAGCTGAAGCTGAATACATTTCTGCAGCCAGTTGCTGCGCTCAGATTTATGGATGAAGAACCAACTAACTGATTATGGTGTTAAGTATACAAAGACTCCAATATTTTGTGATAACACCAGTGTCATTGCCATCTCTCACAATCCTGTCATGCACTCCAAAACCAAGCATATCGACCTCAGGTATCATTTTATTAGAGATCACATTATTAAAGGTGACATTGAACTTCATTTCATTCCCACTGATAAACAACTCGCTGATGTTTTTACAAAACCCTTGGATGTCAAAACATTTAAACATCTCATCAGTGAGTTAGGTATGCTAAATCCTATATAGCATCACCTCAGGGGGAAGTGTCAAATATTTTTATGTTTAAAAGAATTTTTCTCTAAGGGGGAACTTTACTTTCAGAAAAATATTTTGACTGAAATGCTTCAGAATTTCTGAAATGATTTCAGAATAATTGTATAAACTGAGATGATTCAGATTTCTTAAATCTGATCATGCTCAGATTTTGTGTATTATTTCTGAGATGAGTCAATCCTTTATAATGTATTTTGGATACTTGGTCGTTGTGTGAACACGTGAAGGTTACTGTATAACGTTTGAATAATAATACCTTTTGCTGACGTGTCACACAAGTTGCGCCGTAAATGGAAAGTAATGATCACTTTTTCTTTAAAGTGTTGAAAAGTTTTGTGAAAATGTGGGGTCATAGCCGTCGTTGCATTAAATGCGGACGTATACCCAAAATTATTTTCGGACTTCAAACCCGATCAAAACTGATTTCATTAAAATAATATTTTTTTTGTGGGTTTGAATTTCAAAATCAATTTTAATTTATTTATTTTGGAAAACCCTTTGTATTCCATCATAAATATAAATACCTTTTCGAGAACAATTCCTTCATTTACTTCTCTTTACATTTACTCCCAATCATCATTCTCTCTCATTTTCTCATTCCTTCATAACTCCAAAACCCTAAATTCATCTTTCACATTCAGTTTTTCCTTGTAGAAATAATGGCTAAAGTAGTCAAATCACTAATAGCTTTCGAATACAAACCATCCAAAGTAGTCAAGGCAAGTGCACAATGGCCAAAAGGGTTTGAGCCATCGACCCTTAGATTCAATATGAATAATTTCATGGCCGCACTGAACGCCAAAGGCAAAACCTTAATGGGGAGGATTAATAAATTTCTTGAACAATCCCCTCTCCATTATGCCTTGACTGCAGATCCTCAAGTAATGTATCATAGATACTTGCTTGAATTCTGGTATACTGCTACTCTAAGCAAGGATGAAAAATCCATTGCTTTTTCTTTACAAGAAGGCACTAAGCAGTATATCCTTTCACTTGATGGGTTTCGGGAGGCCCTTCATTTGAACTACCTTCACTCTTCTTCAGCCTATGCAAAAAGGCTAAAAGGAGTTAAATTCAGGGAGGTACTGCACGCCATGGGTCATGATGACATGGTCGATGCTGAGCACAATCTGAGAACATCTGGACATATCTTTCTGTCTGGATTTAAAAATTGTTGGCGTTATTTCTGGACTCAGATTGTGGAGTGCCTAGGTGGAAACTGGGGTGGATTGGACCAGATTTCCTTAACACAAGTAGAAATCGGGTACTACTTGTGGCATGGGATTGAGGTGGACTTCGCTGAGATACTTTTTTCTCAGTTGGTAACAAAGTTAAAAGGGAAAAGGAGTCCACATATCTCATTTCCCAGATTTTTAAGCATTTGCTTCATGAACATGCTTGGAGATGCGTATCACATGGAGGGGCTTGAATCTTCAGCGACGGAGTTCTGCAGGGATCTATCAAAGCTATCTACTTCAGATCCAGAACCAGAACTCTCCGCTGCAATGCTTCAGGTAATTAATAAAACTGAAACAGCACGACCGGCTGGCTCAGAAAGGTCACCGAGCGGGTCGCAAAAGAATGCGAGACCCATTGGTGCACCTGGTGGTCAAATGTTGAAGTTGTTTAAAACCCCAGCAACTTCATCTACCCAACCACCAATTCCCTCCTCCATTGACCAACCTGAGGATCTCCCAAAAGATCCCTCAGGATCTCCAAAGGGCTTATTAAAACGTCGTAAATTTAAGCCGTCCTCACAGCCCAAGGACATTAGTAATGAAGCAAACCCCTCTGGATCTTCCCAACAAGAACCAGAGGAATCGAGTCCAAAGGGAAACCCACAAGCAGCCATCTCCAAAACTTTTTTAGGAAGAGATGGTGAAGATAATATTAGTGTGCCAGCCCAGCACACATTAGAGTCCGTGTCTGCACGCGCATCCCCTATAACTTCACAAATCTCACACTCTTCTGCAGCACGAATTGATGAAGTCTTTGGTGTGACACCACCTGAGACTGAGATTCCAGACTCTACGGCCGATGAAGTGACTCTTGATGATGGTACGAGGGTCATTAAGGCAACCCCTGTGTCTACTATCTCTAGCGATGAAGCTATGGCTGAGCCAACCCATAAATCTGGTGACGATGCATCTGCAGCAGCAGTTGTTGAACCAGAAGCTGGTTCAGGTACCAGTGATCTGAACCAGGGCATATCTGATCAGACTGCAGTTTTAACTGACCTCTGGGATGAAGATGAGCCACCTCAAGGGAATCTTGATTCCTTTGCTGACTTTGAGTTTGATGAGGGCTTACTGGGGAGAATAGTCTTCTGATTCTGAGCCAACCTTCGGCCTCACAAACGTCCCACCTCCCCCAGAAATCCAAAATTTAATTGTTGAACAACCATATCGCCAACCTGAAACCTCTGATGCATATCCATACTTTCCACCTGGCTCTACACCTGCCTATGTCACTTCACCTCGTTTTCAACCACAACTCCAGCACTTACACCCACAATCTCACCAAGTACCAAGGCCCATCAGTTATGATGATCAAACTGAAAAAGAGTTGGACTCTGCTACTGAATCTGAGAGTCCAACTGAAATGCAATTGGAGAAGGCATTAGATGGGCTTGGTTGAATTCCCTTTGTGGCTTCTGTTTTTGCACAACCACCTCCTCCTTTGAGTGTAGAAGCACAGTTAGAGAAACAACATACCGAATTCCAAAGCCTACTTCTCAAGGTAGAGGACTTAACAAAATCTTTAACTGCCAATACTACGTCCCTGGCTGAAATGAAAGGTGCTCAGATGTTTCTTGGCACTGAGTTTACCAAGGTTGCTGGGAATGAGGGACTAGTAAGTGGGAAGCTAAATGAGCTGGTGCATTCTTGTAATAAAATAAGTATGGCTATCAGGGAAGCCTTCAGACTGGCCAAAAGAGATGTGCAAGCTTCAGTTGTTGCGAACTTGACATCTGGTATTGAATTGATCAAACAAGAAGTTATGGCAGTCGGGAAGGAGGTGAATGAGTTGGTTAAAAGGCCAAGTGTTAATGAGAAGGAACTTGGGTCTTCTATTGGTAGTAATGTGATTGAGAAGCTGAAGTCTGAGATATCTCAGAATCTTGTTGCTCAGATTTCAGCTTCTGTGGCTGAAAAGGTTGAAGAAGGGGTCAGAAGGATGGTCTTAGAACTCACCAAAGATACTTCCAAGAAGGTAGATAAGGCTGTTGCTGAAGTTCAGAAATCTGTATCTACTCTTGATGAAGTTGTTAAGGGCCAGTCCAAACAGTTAGATAAAATTCTGACCCTTCTCAAGAAAGAACAAGTTGTTGCTCCTTGTAAGTCCCAACTCAATAGATGGTACTACCTGAAGACACCTCTATGTCGATGGTGGAGTTGCTTTGCAATATAAGCGCTGAACTGGAGACGACCAGTTACAGTGAGTATATATCAAGTTCTAGATAGATTACTTATTTAAGTGACAATAAGTAAAGAACAATGCAATAATATAAAATACTTGTAAAGTAAATTGGTGAGACAATATGTAATTTTCAAGTGTAATTATTTATTAACTTTAAATAAATTGGTGAGACAATATGTCTTTCCGACTCACCTTGGACTGGTGCATCGGTTTTTGCGAATGCCAGCCGCATTCTATCTGGAATCTCGACCTCTCCAGCTTCAGATACTAAAGAGTCAAGATTCCTCAACAAATCTGGGACAGTGTAAAGTGAATCTGTGCTTAAATAAGCTTCACTGCCCAGAATTTGTAGAAAACAAAGAGAGAGAAACCTGGAGAAGGGGATACATAGTCCCCTGGTGCCCTTCAGTTTTTGTACCAGGCTTCTGTAAAGGATATAAGCAAAATCCACTCTTAATCCATTCCACAAGCAGTATGCCATCTCTTCCTGTGCGGAGTTAATCTGGTCAAGTCTACCAGAACTCCCACCCATACTTTAGACAAGGTGGATGAAAAAGTACCTCCATGAAGGTGTAAGGCCCTTCATGGTCATCGCACCTTTAGTTTTCAAAACCCCTTTTTCGAGGCACTCCTTGTGTCCCATATCAAGGAGGACTTGGCGAAAACTGATGTTTGGGGAGATGACAACAGGAGACTCTCCTTGTCTCAAGTAATTGAGGTGTAAAGCATCCCTCAATACATCTGCTGATAAGGTACACTGGACTGTTCCACCTTTTAATGTGAAACTGATGGAAGAACAATCGGAAGAAAGAGAAGCGGTGTACCAAAACTCACACAAGTAGTCGTGAAACATATTGCGTGGGTTTAAGGAGAATGAGGGTCCAATTGGAGAATACCTAAAAAATCTTTGGATTCTCCCAATAAGGGTATCGGACCCTTGGGTTCCTTGTAAACATGCCATCGGATTATTTGGATTTAGTTTGATGAGCGTAGTATTACCAGGAGCACCAGATGCCTGTTTGACAGCTGGTGGAGGAGCATATGGGACAGATAAGAGATTTACATCTCTAGAACGGGATGATTTAAGTGCCATTGGAAAATGAAATTGAAATTTTGGAATTAGGGTTCTTGATTTATGAAGCAGAAAGAGAAAAGAAGCAATTTTAGATGATTGGGAAGTAAATGAAAAGAATGTAAAGGGAAGTAAATGTGATCGGAGTAAATAAGGGTATTTATAAGGAATTCAAGATCCCAATCAAATACCAAAAATTATATTTTATTTAACAAAATCAATTTTGTGGATATTTTTACAAAATAAGTTTGAATTTTGAATCAAAAACATAATTCACCGTGTCAGCTTAACTTACCCACGCGCCCATTAATTTTCATTTTCCCAATAAAAACAGTTGTCATTTACCAAAATGTCTATTAACACGTCAGATGACGATATCAAGTGGGTTAAAACACTCGAGTACCATCACGTGTCTCAGATATTGACCAAGTATTTTCTAACGTTATGAAAAATTAAGACAAGACTGAACCTGGTCACTGGAGGATTCGTCCAGCGCCAGTTTCCAACTGGAGAGTTCTCCAGTTGCCATTTTCAAACAAAACGAATTTTAGTCAGAAAATTATTTTGAGTCTTTCCCCCTAAAATGATGATCCAGAAATCGATTAGTGCCAGGATAGTATCACAAAGGCGTTCGATAGCCTGGCGAGCAAATATTATCTGGACCTCCTCAACTGGAGAACTTCATCAGTGTCACTGACGCGTTCATAACAAAAATCTCCAGTTTTAAGGATTTAACATTCCCAGTTCGCTGATGAGATGTTTAAAGGTTTTCTCATCAAGAGTTTTTGTAAAAACATCAGCGAGCTGTTTCTCAGTGGGGATGAAATGAATTTCAATGTCTCATTTCATAACATGATCACGAATAAAATGATACCTGATGTCAATATGCTTTGTTTTGGAGTGCATCACTGGGTTGTGAGATATAGCAATTGCACTGGTGTTGTCACAAAAGATTGGGGTCCTTGTATACTTTTGACCATAATCTAGTAACTGGTTCTTGATCCAGAGAATCTGGGCACAGCAACTGGTCGCAGAAATGTACTCTGCTTCAGCAGTGGACATAGAGACTGACGTCTGCTTCTTACTGGTCTAACTTACCAGTTTTCCTCCAAGGAAATGACAACCACCAGTTGTTGATTTTCTATCTATCTTACAATCCGCATGATCTGAATCTGAATAACCCATTAGATCTAACCCTGAGCCTTTGGGATACCAAAGACCAAGATTAGGACACCCTTTCAGGTATCTAAAGATACGCTTAACAGCGTGCAGATATGATTCTTTGGGGTTAGCCTGAAACCTCGCACATAGACATGTTGCGAACATTATATCTGGTCGACTGGCAGTTAAATACATCAGTGAACAAACCATACCACGATATTCAGTGATGTTCACTGGTTTTCCAGTTGGGTCAAAGTCCAAATTTAATGGTGCTGCAATAGGTGTGTTTTTTGATGGGATTGAATCATATTTGTATTTTCTTAACAAATCTCTGACATATTTTCCTTGGTTTATGAAAATTCCATTTTCAGTTTGCTTAATCTGAAGACCTAAGAAAAATGTCAATTCACCCATTAAACTCATTTCATACTCAGATGACATGATTTTAGAAAACTTTTTATACATTGCATCATCAGTTGAACCAAATATAATGTCATCAACATAAATTTGTACCAATAAGATATTACCTTTTTCTTTCAAGATAAATAAGGTATTATCTATTGCACCTCTTTGAAAGCCATTTTTAAGAAGATGTTTAGTTAAAGTATCATACCAGGCTCTTGGGGCTTGTCTAAGACCATACAAAGCTTTGTTCAGTCTATAGACCCAGTGAGGATGCTTCTCATTGATGAAGCCTGGAGTCTGGTTAACATACACAACTTCTTCCAATGTTCCATTAAGGAACGCACTTTTGACATCCATCTGGAAGACTTTAAACTGCAGATGGGCTGCATAAGCCAAAAATATTCTGATGGCTTCAAGTCTTGCAACTGGAGCAAAAGTTTCATCAAAGTCAATGCCTTCTGCTTGACAATAACCCTGCGCAACTAATCTGGCCTTGTTTCTTACAACATGGCCATCTTCATCCATCTTGTTTCAGTAGACCCATCTTGTACCAATGGGTTCTAACCCTGGTGGACAAGGAACAAGCTCCCACACATTATTCCTTTCAAACTGGACGAGCTCTTCTTGCATAGCTTCCACCCAGCTTGGGTCTGCCATAGCCTCGTCAATCTTATTCGGTTCAATTAGTGAGAAGAAGGTGACGTTTAAGCATTGCTCACTGGTGGCTCTTCTAGTCTGAACCCCACTATTTGGATCTCCCACAATCTGTTCAATTGGATGTGCTCGATTCCATCTAGTGTATTGACTAGGCTGGTGAATTACAATATCAGTGCAAGTCACCTGGCGATCTTCTTCAGTTGCAGCAGCTTCTGGAGGATCTGTCCAAACTACTTCTACATCCTCATCAGAGTCAATGAGGTCACGATTTGCGTCATGAAATTCTTCATTCAAAGGCATTTCTTGAAGAACTGGAGAAGTTGGAGTTTGAACTGGTGCTGATATTGGAGTGGCACGTACATCAGATCCAATCACCAAAACCTGTGGTAAATTGAAATTGATGGAGGGATAGAATGATGTGTCACTGGTGGTGCTCTTCTTCTTAACTGGTTCCAATTTGTTGTAACTGGAAACATCTTCTGGTGAAGCAACTGACTGATGAACTTGTTCAGTTTCACCAAAATTTATTGGAACGACTGGAGAAATATCAAGGCTTGGTCTCTTATTGATTGCTTCAGTTGATTCGTCGAATGTGACATGAATTGTCTCATGAACCTTTTGGAGTCTATAATTATAAACTCTAAAGGCCTTTCGAATATCTGAATAACCTAAAAATAACCCTTCATCAGCCTTTGCATCAAACTTTCCAAGCTGACTGGAATCGTTTAAAATATAAACTGGACAACCAAATACATGAAAATATCCAATATTTGGTTTACGATTACTGAGTACTTCATAGGCGGTCTTCTTATGTCTCTTGATGTAGACTGACCGGTTTTGGGTATGACAAGCAGTTGCAACTGCCTCAGCCCAGAAACTGGTGGGAAGACCTGATTCAGATAGCATACTTCTGGCTGCTTCTATCAGTGTGCGATTCTTTCTTTCCATAACTCCATATTGCAGAGGAGAGTGTGCTGATGAGAAGTTTTGAGAGATGCCAGTGTCATTGCAAAAGGTTTCAAGTACCTTATTTTGAAATTCAGTACCATTATCACTTCGCAACTGACAGACTTTTCGAGTATACTTGAGTTCTATTCTTTTGATGAGAGAGATGATTTCAGCAGGTGCATCACTTTTGGATCTGAGGAATACCACCCAACAGTATCTGGTGAATTCATCGACCACAACTAGAGTGTATTTCTTCCCAGCTCTAGTTTGAACATTCACTGGACCAAAGAGATCCATATGTAGCATGTGAAGAGGTTCAGTGATGCTAAAGTTTTGCCTAGTTTTGAAACTGGCCCTTTTCTGCTTGCCCATCTCACACCCTGGACATGGCTTTTCTTTATTGAAAGAAATCTGAGGTATCCCATCAACCAGTTGTTTGCGAGACAACTTGTTGATATTTTTGAAATTAAGATCGGATAATCTTTTATGCCACAGCCAGTTGGTGTCCTCATCAGCCTTGGTATAGAAGCACTGCTCTTTTGGAGCTGGTTTCATATCCATGATGTACACATTACCTTTTCTTGGTGCAACCATCACCACTTTCCAATCCTTGTTGAATATGGTGCCGTGAGCAATATCGAACAAAACTCTGTAGCCATCATCACAAAGTTGGCTGACACTGATCAGGTTGTATTTCAAACCATTCACAAATGCAACTCTTTTGAATTCGACCTGTCCGTTATTGAGCACACCATATCCTTCAGTCTTTCCACTTTGATCATTACCAAATGTCACTGCCGGTCCATCTTGGACAGTGAACTCTTCAAGCAGGGGATTACATCCGGTCATAGTCCGGCCAGCTGCGCTGTCCAGATACCAGATATTCTTCTTTCGATCGCCCTGCACACCCACAAAAATCATCAGTTATTTTTGTGAACCCATCTTTTCTTGATGGGTTCACTGGACTTCTTTACAGAAGTCACAGTTGACTGTTGTGGTGGTAAACTGAAGACTACATCTGGATCTTTTTCACCAGATCCAGGTGCAGGAGTAAAAACGATTGGTATTTGATACCTGCTCCCCTTTTTCTTATCAGATTTAGTTCCAGATGGAACATTCTTTTGTTTTGGTTTTGAAGGGGGTTTAATATTTTGTTTTACAACTGGAGGTGATGAACCTCCTTCCAGATTTTTAATCCGGGCAATACAACTCTGAACCTGTCGAGACAAAAGTTGGAGTTGACTTTCCAGTTTAAACAAAATATTGTTTTCATCAGGCTGCTGAACCTTGGACCTTGGTTCAGCTGGAGTTTTAGTCTGTTGGGTCTTGGGCTCCTTAGACTTCTGAAGTAAAGGCTTGTTACCAGTGGCCTTTTTAACTGGAGCACTAGCCTGGTTGGCTCCAGGTTTAACCTCAGTTGGGGTGGTCTCAATGGTTTCAGTTTCAACAGCCTCAGGTTGATCATAAGGAGTTTCAACCCTGAGAGCTGGAGGCAATGCATGAAGATCTGGTATGAGAGCTGCCATTTCCAGATCTCCAGATTTCCATGCATTTTTCTGGGCATCAATTGTTCTAGAAAATGCATCATAGTTCTTTCCAGATGCTTTTACCCATGACTTGATAATCATTTGTTCTTTTTCAAGATCAGAAATTAATTTTTGATCAATTGTTCTAGAAAATGCATCATAGTTCTTTCCAGATGCTTTTACCCATGACTTGATAATCATTTGTTCTTTTTCAAGATCAGAAATTAATTTTTGATTATCAAATTCCAAAGCCTCAATTTTTAAAACTGACTCCTTGAGAGCCAACTGGACACTTTGTAAATCGTTAAATTGTGGCTTAACATTGTTTAGTTCAATTAAGATAGTGTCCAGATATCTTTCACTATCTGCTCTAACAGTTTCCACAAAAGCCAAATCATCACTTAATGATTCAGCAAGGTCCAGTTTCAGTTCTGGATCCACCTGATTGTCGTAATCACAAACCTTTTTCAAAATGATGTCCACCCATCTTCCAATGATGACATCTTCTTTTGCCACATGCTGCTGTTGATCTTCCAAGGCCATGAAACACATGTCCCTTTCCTCTTCTTCATCAGCTGATGAGTCATCAGAGTACTCCCATTTTCCCTTAGTTTGTGCCATCAAGCACTGATCCTTTTCCTTTTCCATGGACAAGAGGGTAATCTGGGCCTTAAGCTTCTTATATTTAGCTTTGTAGCTATCATCAGGCCGATTGAAATTTGGGACAGAGGAACCAATTTGGTTGTTCATCTGACTAGATCTGCATTCCTTCATAAAATGACCTTTCTTACCGCATTTATAGCAGGTAAGATTGGTTTTATCCAGAGAGCTGGAGCTGGAAGCATTGTTTGGGCCATTAAATCTTTTAGATTTATGCTTAAACCTATTAAAGGTTTTAGCGACCATGGCTACCAGATCATCATCGTCAGTTTCATCACAACCGTCACTGATTTCAGTGGTCAGGCCAGAGTTCAAGAAACTGTTTAACATCTCCTTCATTGAGTGTGCCTGGACACTCTCTGCAGACATTAAAGCAGTACAAGGTCGCTCAGTTACACTAGCAACCTTGGGACTCTGGGCATGGTTCATGGCATCCTGTTCAGCCACCAGTCTTGCAGCATTATTGTCTTCAGTGAATCTGAAGGCTCCATAGAGCGATGCAAGAGTATGGCTGTGCAGGGTTTTACCTTGTCTTAAGACAAGAACCATATTTTCCCATTTGGAAGGAAGAATATCACAAAACTTCTCAAGAAGAATATCCGTATCCTTCTCTACACCCAAGCCTCTCAACTGATTAATGAGGCTAGAAAATCTGGTGTATGTACCAGTTAGACTTTCATTGGGCAGAGCAAAGAAGGATTCATACTTCTTGTTCAAGGCAACTTTTCTGGTGACAATGGTGTCATCACCTCCTTCAAACTGAATAACTAATTCATCCCACATTGACTTGGCACTGGGGAACAACACAAGTGTTGGAATTAGATCTTCAGGGACAGCTCCAAGGATCATGTTCTTGAGTCTGGTGTCCAGATCTACAAGTCTGTGATCCTCATCAGACCAGTGGTCTTCGAGCTTTTCTCTTGAACCTCTTCTTCCAGTTGGATCTAGAAGAGGATTTTCAACATATACCTCTCTATCCCACCAAAATGCAAAAGCATTCTGGCCTTCCATGTACCGAAGGTCTCACTATTTCCATCAAATTTGGAACAGGAGTGTTAGAATAATGTACATGGACATGGTTAGGGGCAGTAGGAGGAGGACGGTTTGTATTAACATTTTGAAGAGGTGGTGTATTAGTATTCAAAGGGTTTTCACCTGAACCAGAACCATCTCCACCTTCAGTAGTAGTCATCTAAGCAGATCTAGGCAAGTTTATTAGCCTTCTGCTCTGATACCACTTGTAAGTCCCAACTCAATAGATGGTACTACATGAAGACACCTCTATGTCGATGGTGGAGTTACTTATCAATATAAGCGCTGAACTGGAGACGACCAGTTACAGTGAGTATATATCAAGTTCTAGATAGATTACTTATTTAAGTGACAATAAGTAAAGAACAATGCAATAATATAAAATACTTGTAAAGTAAATTTGGTGAGACAATATGTAATTTTCAAGTGTAATTTATTTATTAACTTTAAATAAATTACAAGGTTGTTGCGGAACCAAGATAATACAAAGTATGTAAATATCCTAACAACCTATGAAGTACAATTGATCTACACTTGGAATTTCTCTAAACAATCAAAACACTTAAAGTTGTGAAATGTTCCTTTTTACGATTGAGAGAAGATTGCACAAGTACACCAAGAATATTGCAGGTTTGCAAAGTATGTGTTCTCTGAGATCTTATTCTTGTTGTGCAATGACTTGTATTTATAGGCAAAGTTAACATTGGGATGTTAACTTTGGCCATACAAATATGGTTGAGAACATTTAAGAAATAGCATTTAATTCCTTAAAATGTTGTGTAAAGTTGCAGTATAAAGCAACTTTACTCAACCAGCTTTATGTACCTTTTTGTACTTTATACATAGATAAATCTTATTATCCGTGTAATGGCACATAAAGCATAAAAGTCAATTCCTCGTAATCAGTGTAAAGCTTTGTAAGAGCTTTCCACTGATGGTCTCCAGTTTGTAACTGACTAGAATGACAACTGGGCTCCGCTGCCATTGTCATTCTTTATCTTCCACTTGTTGTCTTCGACTTCAACTAGAATGATTCTTCAACTGGTCAGTTCTCAACTGGAGGAAGTCTTTAGTTGCGTTAATTGTACGATGCAACTGGACTTCAATATATTTCTGGACAAATCTTCTGGGTCTCCAGGTGCAACTGGAGACTGGCCAGTTTCACTGAAACTGGTCCTAACACTCCTCCTCCCACTGCTTCATTTACTGAAGAAGATTGAAAAATGCTGAAGGAACTAAAAGAACAAGAGGCACTGAACCTTAATTCATCCTTTAGATTAAGGGCTCAGTTCTCTACCATGGCTAAGGGTATTTCTGATAGCCTAGAGTGGCAAAGTTGGGAACCTCTGAAGTCAATGAAAACAACCATTGATCTTTATGCCAAGATGCCTTCTGAGGTCCCCAAAGGGGGAAATGTGCCTATTGGTTTGCTCTCCAGTACTCAAGAATTAATAGAGGCGACCAAGAAGCAAACTGAAGTACAATCTGGTAGTGCTTCAGTTCAGGGGGAACAGGTTCAGAAATCTGAAGTACAAGGTTCTGAACCAGCTAAGAAAGATAAGGGCAAGGCCCCAGTGGTGGATGAACCTACAAAGAAAGATTCTAAGGGTTCTGGTTTGGTGGTTGGTGAAAATGTAGATGAGCATGGTTATCCCCTTCATGATCCTAATGCTGATAGCAAGAAATTAGAGGCTTTGCAGAAGCAAGTTTCTAATCAATTCATTATGTGGAGGGAAAACAAGGAAAGAGAAAGGGAACAACATCTGAAGATGGGGACCCTTGATCATGTTGATGCTGCAGCTCTTGGTCTCTCTTTGGAAAGATATCTGAAAATCAAAAATGATCCAAGAGTGCAGAAAGTTGTTGTTGATATGCTTGAGTATGAGTATGGGGTAAATTATTCTCCCTTAGAACAAAAGCTGGACCATCTCACATTCAAGTTGTCCATTGAGGACTTGGTGAAAAATAGAGAAAAGGAGATGGCAATCAAAAAGAAAGAAATTCTGGCTGGAGTTCTGAAGGTTGAAAAAGAATTGTCAAGACCAACCACAAAGCCCAAAGTGACTGGACCAAGGTCTTCAAGAAAGAACATTCGTGATGCTGACCTTTCCACCTTCAAGCCAATGTCTGATGATGCTGCTGAGATCCAAAGAAAGCATGAGAAGGATCAATATGAGCATTATCTGAAGCATCGATCTCATCCAGCTAAAATAGTTGATATGGAAGTAACAAAAGCTGATGGATTGAGGCTTTTTGATCTGATTGTCAAAAGAGAAGGTAGAGCAGTTGAAGAATGTAATCAAACTTCAGTGCATGAATTTGGGATTTCTGAACACAGGGAGATGATCCAGATTCTGAGGGGGAAGCCAACATCTGCTCTGATTGGTGCATGGTTATCAAGAATACAACAAAAGATGCAAGCCAAGGTAGAGATTGAAGGCAGATTGTTTGGAAAGAAGGATCATTCTCCACTGAAGAGAAAAGCTACTGAAGCACCTTCTGGTTCGAGGCCTGCGAAGAAGTAGTTCTCTTTTCAGTTTATCATTTACTTGTATAAATATTTGCAAATGTAACAAACACTTCAGTTTGTATATATATGTTACATTTTGTAGCTTATAAGTAGATGATAGGTTTAAGTTAGAAAAATCACAAGTAAAATTCTGAGACATCAATGATCTATAAGATGTACTTAGAAAATCTTTACAACTTAAACAAAAACTTGCATTTCAGACTTACAAACATGTATAGATAGAAGTCTGAGATGCATGCACTATTTCAGAACAAATAGGGGGAATTTGTTAGGTCGAAAATCGACCAAGTATAATTTGTTCAGAAATAGCTGAAGCTCAGTGAAGAATACTTGTACAGAATTCTGAAGTCGTTCAGAATTAGTTCACTGAAGCTTCACTTCAGTTCAGATCAACGTATCAGAATACCATTCAGAATGAAGTCAAAGACTGAAGTCTGAAGAAAGAGAATCAGCTCAGATGTGGAGCTCAGAAGTTGATTCTACCTGATCGAAGACTGAAGCATCTCAGTGTAAAGTACTTACAACACTTTACACTGATTACGAGGAAGCCTTTTTACTTTATATACCTTTACCCGGTTAATAGATTTGTCTATTAATAAAAGTACAAGGTTAAGTAAAAGGTTGGGAATAAAGTATGATATGTCACATCAATTGACTTTCACACTTTACCTTAAAATAAGCATGTAAGGAATTAGGTTTAATTCCTTAAATGCTCCCAACCATATTTGTACGACCTAAGTCCACATCAGCATGGACTTGGCCTATAAATATAAGGCTTCTCACAACTTGCAAACGGCTTGTAACTTTAGCATTGCAACTTGTGAGATATACTCTAAGTAATCCTTACGAGTATTCCCAAGTTATTATATCACTTGTATTTCTAGGTTGTTTAGATATTTACACTTGGGTGTTTATCTTTATTCCGCAACAACCTTTGTATTTGTTTATATCAATAAATCAAATACATTGAAAAAGTACATCGTGTCTCAATGCTACATACTTGAAATATACATATTATTTATATAGTTTCAGCACTTATTGTTTCTAGCATTTACTTTCAGTATCTTTACCTTATTGATTATCCATATCTGGATCGTATTCTGAACTGGTCAACTTCCAGTTAGAACTACTTGCCAGTCGGGTATTAACCATCTATATTTGGGACTCACATATATATATCTCATATAAATTATATTATATATATATATATATTATATACACTAAAAAGTTAGCATAGGTATCCAAAAAATGTTGGAACCTATGGAAACAGTTTGGTTTAGTCGATGTGATACTAAATGACCAAGGGTATTTCTATTTTAAGTTTAGTAATGATGAAGGATTGCAGTATGTACTTAAGAATCGCCCTTGGTTGTTTAACGATATACCTGTATTGTTGAAACAATGGGAACTTGGTATTAAACATGATAAGGTTAGACCGAGTACAATTTCTTTATGGGTAAACATTTATGACCTGCATGCTAGTATGTGGGATTATGACATACTAAGTCATATTGTTAGTGTTATTGGGATCCCTGTTACAGTAGACAGGTACACTGAAGAGTTGTGTGAGAAAAAGTCTGGCAAGGCTCTTTTTGCTAGAGTTTTGGTTAAGGTTAATGTTGACCATGATATCCTTTCTTTTGTTGAGGCACTTGTTTTGGGTAAAATAAGGCTACAGTATTACTGGAAGCCGGATAGATGTTCACATTGCAATATCTTTGGGCATAAGTTTATTGATTGTGTAGACAGACCTAGATCAGCAGAGGAAATGGAAGCCATGTTGGCGTCTACAACCTCTGTTAATGAGGTTGGCCCATCTGGCACTAAGGATAAGGATAAACTAGATGTCGAGGACAATCAGGATTTCCAAAAGCCTAAGAAAAGAAGACGACCTAAAAAGGCCCAAACAACAGGGGCTATTCAGATTCCCAAGCCCAAAGGTCAGCACATCTCGAAGAAACAAGAGGATCCAACAGGCAAAGCTAAGATTTCTACACCTGAGGCTACAACTTCATCAGATTCACCTCAACCAGCAAGGATTCCACAGGTAGAGAATCTTGTTCTAGATACCCAGTCAGATACACATGTTCCCGCTGAGCACGATATTTGCTCTAATTCAGTACCTCTTACAGGTAACCATCTTGCCCCTTCAACAAATAAAGAGTCACATTCTAAAAACATTTGGAGCTATAGAGATCCTGATGGGATAAGTGATGGTCCGTTCTCTCTCATTCAGTTACATAAATGGATCGATTCTTTCCCTATCGATCTTAAGATTTAAAGTATACCGGGTACTGAGAAAGAAAGCATTTTTTTACTCAGTGCCCTAAAGAACAGTGGATTCGAAACAAATGTCGGTTAGATCCTTATGCATTTGTGGCTTCTTGCAACGAGTGTTCGATTTTGTTCATGGGAGGTCGTTTTCTTCTCGCATTACTGGGATCTCATTGTTGATCTTAGTAGTTGTAGTTAACTTACGTGTTTGTCTCTCATATAGCTATGTTAGCCTTCAATTTATGTCTTATGTTTTGGACCGTATTGTATGGAATTTGTATCGGCTAGTTTTTTGCTAGCAATTTTTATTTATAAATTAAATGTCGTTATAAAAAGATCTCTACAATTAATGATTTTTTACATGATGATTGTTTTTTGAGTTATTTAAGTGCAATTTTGGATTTTACAATTGTGTGAAGATATGGATCTCATTCGATATATAATTATGTAGAGAAATTAAATGGTATCTATGAGCATATATATATGAATAGTGCTATGAGCATAAATGTGCAAGTCAAACATATGTATGCAAATATTTTTTAAACAGATGTTTCTTTAGACAGTTGGTGATCAAATGTATATAGATAGTCATATGAACATGTTTAATGTTAGGTCCAGATTTACTAGACTCGCTCCAGACTTGACTACTGGAGCCATACTGAAGATCTGTCCAGAAACTGACCTACTCCAGACTTGGAATCTGGAGTCCCTCTGAAGATTTGTCCAGAAATAATGGAAGACCAGTGAGCAAATACTTGTATAGGAAATCTGGAGTATTCCAGATTAGCTCACTGGACTTCACCCCAGTCCAGATCTACTCTACTGAAGACGTTCTCACTGAAGTCAAAGACTGAAGTAAGAATAAAGAAGACTGACAAATGGCGGAGTCCACTGGAAGTCTTACCAGATCTGCACACTGGAGGATTGTCAGTGTTCTAGACCTTACAAGTCTGAACACTGATATCGAGGATTTGACTTTAAGCCTTTGCACACTTTCCAAAGAACAACCCACTTGTTCTTTACCAAAGTATACGTGTGTAAAGGTGGTTGGATAAAAGGATACACTTGCATTTGATGTGACTTTATCCTTATTCTTATCCAATACATTTAATGTTCTTGTCGGATCATTAAATGTATGCAACCATATTTGTACGGCACAAAATTCACTGGTGAATTTTGTTGCCTATAAATACAAAGTCATTTCTTTGAGAAAATCACTTTTTAGCAAATTGGTGAACTTGCTTAAATACTCTCGATCTAAACAGTTATACTTCACAACTCTAAGTATATCGATCAAAGGAGTTAATTTAGCAAGTATAGATCACTTGTAATTCAAAGATTGTTTAGATACTTACATACGTGTAATATCTAGGTTCCGCAACGATCTTGTATTTTGTTTATTCATCAATAAAGAAAATACACTTGAAAACTACATTTGTGTTCCACCATTTATTTACTTGTTTAAATATTGCTTAAGTCATTTATTACTTTGTTTATATTCTTGCATATTTATATTGAAGTAATACTAGTCCGATTCTAGTTCATACTTGTCTTGTATTTTACACTCGTGGGTTAAACCATCGTGTGAGGGACTTTACATTTAAGTAATTATATAGTAAATAGTTTTGATTTAAAGAATGTGTCTAGATGTTCCTGCAATTTTTGAGGTTTCTAATATATTCTATAATACCTTATAAAAGGGAACCCCTCCCCAAAATCTCAAAATATGAATTAATATACCTAAAATACCCCTCTCCTTTATTCATTAATTTAAATGTTCTCACCTAATATACCTATAACTAGATTATATCCCGCGTAATACGCGGATAAACATATATAACTAATAAAATACTAATGTTTCATGATATCTTCTTATATTTACAAATTGTAAATAAAAGGTATTGAAAAAACATTAATGCTATATTTGTTTACATATAATTAAATGAGTTAAAATATATGTAAAAAAAGAATTGCATGATGTAAATATAAAAAAAGGGAACATAGATTCTAGTGATCAATTATCCACATACCTAATATTCATATTACATTTGTATCATTTTATTAATTTAACAATATTAAATAAAATATGTTGAAAAACGGTGATGTTGTCATTTTTATAATTTTTTTATTTTTGATTATTCTAGACACCATATATACAGATCAGAAATATCTTTTATTTAAATATCATAAGATATTAACGATTTAAAATTAAATACTTATAACTATAACTAATATTTATTACGTTATATGATAAAACATATATAAAGTCATAATTTGATAACAACAAAAAAAAAAAAAAGTGATTTTAAAAAATAATATAAAGTTTAGAAACTATTTTCCATAACTATATCATTAAATTTAATTACTTTCTATAATTATAAAATGTAGAAAATTACTTTTCATAATTAATTACCATATTTAAATTTATTATATTAGAATTAAATTTAAAAAAGGTATAAAAGGTATATGACATCAGCATTTTGATCCAATGGTTCTAATTAAAAGTTGAGTTTCATCTAATGTTCCAAACTTCTCCATTTTGGAATTATGGTTTCTCTTTTATATATATTTAGAGATACCCTTAATTAAATATTTTACAACATAAATCTTTCAATCCTTAAAATAACTAGACTACCTCTTTAACATCAATTACTTTTACATTCACCACCATTGCCGCCCCCACCACCCGTCACCGCCACCGTTGCCAACGCCACCGCCACCATCGGCGCCACCACGTCCCCGCCACCACGACCCCGCGCCGCTACCACCATTGCCGCCGCATTACGCGGGCATATGACTCATATATATAATATGTGTGTGTGTGTGTGCACGCGCGCGTGTAAAAATCACAAATTAAATTGAGATCATTGACTGTAAGACTGACTATTTCACCCACCGGTTCATCCTCACTCCTCAAACCCAACGAGAAAACTTTCCTTTTGTCACATGTAGGACTTGAGATTAATTAGCTAACATTGTGAGTATTATTATTATTATTATTATTATTATTATTATTATTATTATTATTATTATTATTATAAAAACATCACTTTATTAGAAATTAAGATTTACAAGAAATTAGTGGGAACCCGAGATACTATCTGGGCCCCCACTCCTCTAGCTATAGCAAAACTGATCCTATAAAAATATGAGTAGAAGCACGCGCCCCAATGTCTTGAGTCACGGAGAACTTTCGGATCCTTTTCAATAACAATGAATAATAATATATTATTATATTATTATTATTATTATTTTGAAATTTTTTATCATTGTAGCCTAGATCTTCATTCATGTATATCTAGTTGTATACTATTGTATAGAATAGTTTAGAAAAGCTAATGGAAAAGTGAAAAATGGTGGTCACAAGTGAAAGGTAATCCTGATGATCCCGTGGGGTAAGGGCATTGTCAAGTTTGCTGTGTGATTAATAAAAGCTGCTAACGAACACGGAACACCTGTATCTCGCTTTAATACTACTTTGCCCATGTTCCACCAAGCTCCCCATCATTTTTTGTTGTTGGACATTTCAAAAATAAAATAAAATGGGGTTCAAGTGAGTGAATGATTTGATAACTTTTATAACAATAAATATGCAATAAAATAAAGTATTCATAACAGAGACAAAAATATTTTTAAAAAATAGCCCGTTTTAGGATGGGTCTGAATGTCTAATGGGAGTTCCAACATAATATTGAAATGGAAAACCGAACTTTCATAGTTTATATGATATGATTTTTTTTAATGGTGTGAATTACTCGTGAATATTGACAGGTCTAGCTTACGTTATTTTAACGGGGCCCGTATAGAGAGCTCATCGCCAAATAGATACTCAATTAAAACCCCTCGATGAGAAATCCTTATCAACCAGAGATATGAAGGGAAAACTAACCCAATCATATATCCGTTTGTCAAAATTATGTATACCAATCATATATCCGTTTGATAATATATTATGAATTTTTTAATGTCTTTGACACCTTCATTGGTTGTTGTGAATATGTATAAAATAGTTATATTTTTATTATAGAATTCAAAATATGTAGTTTTAAAATTATTTTAATTATAATTATAATAAAAAATAAATATAATTAGCTAAAGGGTAATTACACTGTTACAAACGACCTTAAAATATTAGCTATATTAATGATGGTTTTAGAGTTTATATATAAAAAATAAAGTTTAAGCTTGAGCTTATGAAACCATAAACTCAATCTTAAAAACTAAATAAATAATAAAAACGTCAAGTTATGGTTAATTGTCTACAGAGGCGGAGTCAGGATTTTCGATTGACGGGGGCCGGATGCTGAAAGATATAGGGTCGGTCTTGAGTTTATCTAAGACCCTAGGCGAGATAACTAAAATATGCCCATAGTAAGCCGTTCTAAAAAAATAAATAAAGAAATATGTCGTAAACAAACATTCTAAGGGTTTATAAGATTATAAAGCTAAAGACTAGAACCGGTCCTAAATAATTAGATGCTTAAGGCGACACGATCAAATTACGCCCCTACTAAATTTCCTTAAATAACCAAACGCGTTATTCTTGAGAACGAAATCTAGTCAACTTAAACAATGTCTCAATGTATATTAAATTTAAATGGCTAAAAATACTTAACTGAGATCTTTCAAGTAATAACAATACTTGGTCAAATCAATTACCATTTGGTAGCATACATACATAATATTTACAAAATACATGTGCACCTAATTTATGCATTGAATGATTAGTTTTCCCAAATTAAACTTCTTATATCTCTTATTGGTAAAGGTATGTCTTTCATTTTCTAACTTAAACCATCACAAATTGTGACATCGAATATATATAGACATCAATTTTGACATCTAAAAAATATAAAGACTTCATATATGATGAAGATACAGTATAGTCTATTTATTTTGATCGATAACTAAGATATTTATTCTATATCAACAAATTAAAATAATTACAAAGTTAAAGGGTTAAAGTTGAGTTTGAACTAACAATGAGGGCTTTTAATAGAAAAATTAAAATAAAAGTAGCCACATAAGAAAAAGTGATAGGCAGACTCATCGGTCATCTTCTTCTTTGCTCCGATTGCTCCATTAAAACAATTCTCTCTCGTCTCCCTCCACCTCTGATTGTCTATAGAATAAACAATATTAAGTCCCTATAAGAAAACCTTAATTTTTGCTGTTAAATTAAGTGAAACCCACTACAATGACGTGGGTTACACTCTTCAGTTATTGTCACAAACATGAAACATTTTTCGTGACTTACGACGTGTAAAATTACCACAGGTTTTAATATATAAGAACTTTAAAGTCGTTTCGCTCAATCACTTTTGTACACAATTTTCATGTTAAGTAGAACTATAAATCACATGACCAATCCACGCCAAAAAGTGCACGTGATTTCGATACTTCAAAATCTATAAGCCCTCATAATATTTTACACCTATTTTGCTAAAAAGTTACAAAGTTTGAGTAGCGAAATGATCAATATAACCTTACAAGTTAAATCTTAATTAATATATATTTTATATATTTAGTCAAACATTCTATTTTTACAATTAAATCTATTTTAACTTTTTATATTTTTAATAATTTAGTAGCTAAAGACCGTACATGAACCGTCTATCACTTCAACACATTCATGGCTTCATGAATACATCAGTAACTCAGGTCCCCTATATATCTCTACTACTTTATAAAAATTATCACATTCTCTTTCCTAACACTTTTCAACACTCTCTCATAAAAATGTCCCCTTGCAAAATGATCATTCTACCCTTAATGAACTAATTATTCTCTCTCTTTTATTCACTAATTTAAACATCTCCACTTAAAATACCTATAATACCATTAATAAAATAATTTACAGCATAGACCCATCAACTCTTAAAATAACTACATTACCCTTTTACATTAATTATTTTTACAATAATAACCACACCGCCACCACCCGTCACGCCACCACCACTACCAACCACCGCCGCCAACACCACACCACCGCTACCACCACCGCCGCCGCATTGCGCGGGTAAAATGCTAGTATATATAAATTACCATCGTTCCTCCCCGCCGCCACCCGCCATCGCATGTCTTTAGTGTCGTCACCTTCCAATTTACTATGGGAATCAATTAACACAATGTGACTTGTTACGGGCTTCAGCCTTATGGATATTCATAAATAGGAGATAGTGTGGTGATCAGTGATAGCTGTCATCAAAAATACTGATGGTTACAATCGCCGGATGGGAGAGAGAGGGAGAGAGAGAGAGAGTTCCGGTGAACCAAAATCAATGTCTAAAATGTGTACCTTGGTTTTTGACCTAAAATGGTTTTCAAATGAAGATCTCAGTCACATTTCTTTTCCCTTTCCTTCTTCCTCTCCTTCCTACCATCCGTTACCACCAACTCCACCCGTTGTCAATACCATCGCCATCACTCTGTGGTGGGGCCATGGCGGTTAAGGGCGGAACCCTTCATTAATACCTTAAGGTTGGAACCCACTCCGAGTCACAGTTTCTATCGATGCGCTGGTGGTGGCGGCGGCAACGACAGCAGGAAAGAAGGCCGATGGTAGGTAATAACAATTTTGTTGGTTGTGGCTGAAGCGGTAGAACGGTGGTGGTTGTAGCGGCGTTTGGGGGAGAAAGAGATGAAGACAGGGAATAACAAGTTTGAGAAAATGCGTGGTTGAGATTTATGTCTTGGCATTCAATGTATTTTTTTTTATAGTTTTCATTAAATTATAAACCTATATATTTATATGGACGCTTTCAAAAACTCTTTTTACAATAACCGCGAGAACTCTTAAATTAGGTATTGGATAATATGTTTCTAAAGTTTCATTCACATATGAAACGCTATGAAAATTCATGTTGGAAGTAATTTATTTTCAAAACCTAATATGTAGCCGTTTGTTCATATGTGAACGTAAACTTTAAAAAAATCATTCACAGGTTCACAAAAGACTATTTTGAATGTTTTGGAAGTAATTTATTTTCAAAACCTAATATGTAGCCGTTTGTTCATATGTGAACGTAAACTTTAAAAAAATCATTCACAGGTTCACAAAAGACTATTTTGAATGTTTTGGAAATAATTTCTTTTACAATCTACATTTTTATAACGTTTGACATGCAAATAAACTTTAAAAAAATCATTCACAGGTTCACAAAAGACTATTTTGAATGTTTTGGAAATAATTTCTTTTACAATCTACATTTTTATAACGTTTGACATGCAAATAAACTTTAAAAACATATAGTCCAATACATAATTTACGAGTTTTCAAAGTTTTAAGAAAAAAGGTTTTCGAAATAAAAAAAATTATATATATATATATATACATATATATATATATGTATATGTGATAAGGAAACTTTGCTTATTAACAATTAAATTAACATAGCACACATAAATGTTATCAAGTGTAAGAATGAAAAAGAAAACTTTGGTATAGTTATTAGTAAGTAAACGTTAAAAAAAATGGCAAGTAAATAAGTAATACCTAATGTGTATTCGAAAGTATATAAGGGAAGTTGAGATGCATGTAGTGTTATCTCTATAGCCCCTCGTAGTAAGCCATGGACGAGCTCGTCCATGGAAGCTTTCTCCTCGTCAATTTAGGACATTAATGCCACGGGACTCGTCTACCTCGTCCAAATGAAGCTTGTTCGGAATTAAGAAGGTGTTGGACGAACGTGTGTGGGGCCGGGGAGCGTGTTCAAGACCGTTTAAAAAAAAGTTTTTTTTTATACATAACGACTATTTTAGTTTTAAATACATATATTTATATCTATATAAACACCATCATTTTACAACAATCAATCAAAAATAACATACCATTTCACATATCAAACTATCATTCTAACATTTTCATATCAAACAATCAAACATATTAACCACCATGTCGAGCTCAGACAACGATGATTCGCGTTCATATATAAGTAAATATACGAATCCCGACTTGTTCCAAACGTTTGTTAATTTCTTACAAAATGAAGAACAAGAAGAGGCCGAATCCTCAAGGGTGCCAAAAATACCACGAAGAACCATACCCAGAAATCACGTCGAAGCCGCACATCGTTTGTTTTCTCATTACTTTGCTCCACAACCGGTCTTCCCACCCGATTATTTTCGAAGGCGTTTTCGAATGCCCAAGGATATGTTTATCCGCATATGTAGAGATATTCACTCCTTTAATGGCGTGCAACCATTACCGGATTACTTTCAGTATTTCCAACTTGCTCCAACCGATTGCACTGGTCGACCAGGGTTCAACATCTTCCAAAAATGTATTTCCGCCATACGACAATTGGCGTACGGTTGTCATGGCGACCAGCTAGATAAGTACTTGGAAATGGCAGAATCAACTTCATATTTGTGTTTAACAAACTTTTGCAAGTGCATTATTCAATTGTATAATGAACAGTACTTGAGAAGACCGGCCCAGGAAGATGTGGTGCGCATAGCTGCTAGGCATTTGGAGGTACATGGTTTCCCGGGAATGCTTGGAAGCATAGATTGTATGCATTGGGGTTGGAGGAACTGTCCAGTGGCATGGCAAGGACAGTACACACGGGGAGATAAAGGACACCCGACGATTATGCTCAAAGCTGTTGCTTCGTATGATTTGTGGTTGTGGCATGCGTACTTTGGTCCTGCAGGTTCGAACAACGACATCAACGTCCTAAACGAGTCAGATTTGTTCGATCAGTTGCTGGAGAACAAAGCTCCTCAGCTCGATTTTACTGTGAATGGTGAACAATTTACAAAAGGGTATTATCTGGCTGATGGTATTTATCCAGAATGGGCCACATTAGTGAAGTCATTTAAATGTCCCATGGATCCGAAGACCACGAAGTTCAAGCGTTACCAAGAAGCTGCAAGAAAGGACGTCGAACGGGCATTTGGGGTTCTTCAAGGTCGTTGGGGAATCATTGAGAGACACGCACGTCCGTACAGCGTCAATAAAATTAAACGCATCATGTACTGTTGTGTGATCTTACACAACATGATCGTTGAAAATAACGGTCATGCAATATCCCCAATTGATTTGGAGTTGTTGAACAACGTAGGTCCGCAACCACCACGTTCATGGAATCAAAGGGTGGCAACACAATTGAGGATGATGGGTGAGTTACGCGATAGAGGGACACATCATCAACTTCGCGGTGCTTTAATCGAACACATTTGGACGCTTCCAGAAAACCATCGTCAACGTTAATGTTCTTGTTTTTAATTTTAATTTTAATTTTTAGTATTTTGAATTTTATTTTTAATTTTAATTATGTAATGTTTAATTTATATGTGGTGTTTTTATTTTTATAAAAGTTTTATTAATTTTAGATAAAGAATTTATTAATATTTGGGTTAAAATAAAATATAATAAAAAAATTTTAGAAAGAGGTGAGGAAAAGGTTTTAATGCTAGGGGTAGTTCTTAAATTAGAAGAAGCTGACATGGCATTTAGGAAGAGCTGAGGAAGAGATTTAAGAACAACCTTATTAAGATGGGCCTTATAGGAGTCTGATTTCATGTTATATAAGATAAAGAAGAACATCCTGCCTTAAAATGAGTGAGGATTGAATTTTTAACATCCGTAGAAAATATTAGCCACTTCATCGAATCATGTTGGTTTAAATCTTTGATATAGTTGTCACGGCTATAAAAGAAAAAGGTGGGTCGTGCCTAGCTCCTCGAATCCTAAATCGTACGTACGTAGGTTCAATCTCCATATATATACCATAAAAAAGGTACTGAACTATTTAAAAAATCCAAATTTCAAGAGAGAAACCCACCCGGCCAGTTAGCTAAACAATTTAAAAAGAAAAGTAAGAAGAAGAGATCGATCTGGAAAATGGTTCTCGGACATGAAGCTGAAGAAGCACAGGTGGGGAAAACCCTCCCTGATGCTTGGGACTACAAGGGAAAGCCGGCAGTCCGTTCAACCACCGGAGGCTGGGCTAGCGCCGCCATGATTCTAGGTACGCGCCACCACTTTTACTAATTATAATTATCATAAATGATGAGTACTATAATAATAATAATAATGAAATTGATTGTTATAAAGAATTATATTGAAGAAGCCATTAAAAAAATGCCGCTAATATAAGTATGTACACTGCATGCACACGTACAGGGGTGGAGGCATGTGAGAGGCTAACGACGTTGGGAATAGCCGTAAACTTGGTGACATACTTGACTGGTACGATGCATCTAGGAAATGCAAACGCCGCTAATGACGTCACTAACTTCATGGGCACCTCTTTCATGTTATGTCTCCTTGGCGGTTTCATCGCCGACACCTTTCTTGGCCGTTATCTTACCATTGCCATCTTTACCGCCATTCAAGCTACGGTAATATATTAATCCGTTCCGGTCTTAATAATTAATTTATTACGGAGTATGAAATGAAATGATGGAATGTCGTATATATGTATGATTAATTAACAGGGTGTGACGATACTAACGATATCAACCGCCATACCAAGCCTCCAACCACCAAAATGCAGCAAGCAGGGTTCATCAGATTGCGTTCCTGCAAACCATCTCCAACTAGCCGTTCTTTACATGGCACTTTACCTAACCGCCTTGGGAACAGGGGGCCTGAAATCCAGTGTGTCGGGTTTCGGTTCTGATCAGTTTGATGAATCAAACAAACAAGAAAAGGCCCAGATGACCACTTTTTTTAACTGGTTCTTCTTCTTCATAAGTATCGGGTCATTAGCAGCTGTGACGCTTCTGGTTTACATACAGGACAATCTTGGGCGTCGATGGGGGTACGGGATCGTAGCCTGTTGTATCGGGTTGGGGTTGTTGATCTTCTTGTCGGGTACACCAAGATACAGGTTCAAGAAACTGGTAGGTAGTCCCTTGACACAGATAGCATCCGTTTTTGTGGCGGCCTGGAGGAAAAGGCATTTGGAGCTCCCTTCCGATCCTTCTTTGTTATTCAATACTAGTAGTATTGGAACAACAACAACAACTTCTTCCTCCTCCTCTCATTTGAAGCAGAAATTGCCTCACAGCAAACAATTTCGGTACCCACCCACCCAATCTATCTACGAGTAATTAATTACTGTATTATTCGGTTTTCAAGTTAATTCATTTCCTATAGCTAGCTAGTACTCTATATAGCACTACTACTCGTAATAAAATACTACTTAATATGTACACATCTATCATGAGCACTGCACCTGAAACAACATTAACTTTCAGAAACTCAATGTTGGGCGGTGAAATTATTATTATAAACTAACTGTACGTGTCTTGTATGGATACAGGACCACATAAAATGAAATAAACCAGCTTAATTTAGTAGATATACAAGTATATATTACGTAGTATTCATTAAAAGTGCGTGTATATATGTATGTGTATTGTTTGCAGTTTCCTTGACAAGGCTGCAATCAACAACACTGAAAAATCTGGGGAAATCTTGAAGGTTAACAAATGGTATCTTTCGACTTTAACTGATGTGGAAGAAGTCAAAATGGTGATCACCATGTTACCAATTTGGGCTACCAACATCATGTTTTGGACAATCTATGCACAAATGACCACTTTTTCAGTCTCACAAGCCACCACCATGGACCGACACATAGGGAAATCATTTTTCATCCCTCCTGCGTCCCTCACCGTCTTCTTTGTTGGCAGCATCCTCTTGACTGTCCCTGTCTATGACCGTATCATAGTACCAGTCGCCAAACGGTTCCTTAGACACCCACAAGGGCTAAGCCCTCTTCAACGAATTGGTGTGGGACTAGTCATGTCCACATTTGCTATGGTTGCAGCCGCTCTTATTGAGATCAAGCGGCTTCACATGGCCCAGTCTCATGGTTTGGTTGATGACCCATCCAAAGTGATTCCACTTAGTGTGTTTTGGTTGGTTCCCCAGTTTTTCTTTGTTGGGTCGGGTGAAGCCTTTACATACATTGGTCAACTTGATTTCTTCTTAAGGGAGTGCCCCGCAGGGATGAAGACTATGAGCACGGGCTTGTTTTTAAGTACGTTGTCGTTGGGTTTCTTTTTTAGCTCATTGTTGGTGACAATAGTGCACAAGGTGACTGGAGACAAGGAGCCATGGCTAGCTGACAATCTGAACAAGGGGAAGCTATATAACTTCTACTGGTTGCTTACAGTTCTAAGTGTTTTGAACATGGGGTTGTATTTGATAGCCGCAAGATGGTATGTTTACAGGGAGCATAGGCTTGCCAGAGAGCAGGGTATTGATGAGTTGGAACAAGAGTAAGTCAGTCACTAAATTTCCCCTTAATTAGTAACTATGTAAAACTACTTCGTGTAATCTGTTAACTGTTGTGAGAAAATGACGATGGCAAAAATGAAGAAATCATCCTTATTTCGTTTAAGTATGTTGATCGAATATAAAGTTCATTTCTCTACGTGTATATGATGTATTTCACTCGTTTATATTCATTTTTCTACCTTTAATCTGGTTTATGTCGTTCACCTTGTTAGTCGACGATGTCATAGCGCAGAGAGGTTAAATATATGGTATCATAAACATCACCAGACTCGAAATTTTGACATTTATTCATAGCAGGACTAACGACCTGTTAGTTTTTCTATTCGATCATTAAATGACGTCTTGATACAGACCATTCATTTCAATACTTTCTGACGAGGTCTGAAAACATCAAGTTCAAAAGTAACAGATCACGATCAATAAAAAGGATGTGGAAAATAAAATGGAATGGATGGTAAGTAAAAACTTAACCAAATATGTTTGAGCATGGATTGTTAAGCTCAATCACGAATGGATTTAACCACGAAAATCATCAAGATCTCCTGCAATGCAGTGCAAACCTACTAAATTCTTCACGAATCTAAGGTGGATGATGATTTTTCCCAAAGAGATGTTTCGATCTTTGGAGGATAAAAATGTGTGTGTTTTTATGCTATGATTGATTGATTGATTGTGTGAGTGAATGAATAAATGAATGTCCCTTTTTCCATTTGTGAGGAAGGTGTTTATAAGCTAACTAGGTAAAATCCGTGCGTTTCACCGGTCTATCGTAAATGATATGCAAAAAAAACAATGTTAACAAAAATGTATTTCGTTCGTTGAATATCTAATTAGTTACAATAAAAAATGAGCACGAATAAAGTGAAATTTTATTTCTTTAATTTCTTATTAAGGGGAAGTTTTATTTCTAGGTGATACTCGTACATTGCACGGATTATCGTATTTCTAGCCGCTCACTTGATGGGTTTTCAGTTCATATGTAGTGTACATGAGCATTAAGCATAATATTAGTATGAAATTAAACAAAATTAAAAATCAATTATAGTCCAGCCACATAAAACCATTGTCTAAAACAATAAAACCGAGAGAGTATCTAATAAAAAAAAGTGAAATAGAAATCCAAGCTAATTAAAAAATCTAGTCTAAATGGATAACATATCCATTATTTAATAAACCGACTACTCGTCATCTGCTTACTATAGACGTGGGCAAAAAAACCGGTTTCAAAAAAACCGATTTGGATAATCTTAGAACCGGAACCGATTGGAACCGGTTCTTGAGGAACCGGTCCTCAAGAACCGATAGATAGGAACCGGTTCCACTTTTGGATCCAAAAATCGGTTCCTTCCCGGTTCCAAATCGGTTCCGAACCGAAAAAAACCGAAAAAAGCGGTCAAACTTTGATCAAGAACCGGTTCCAAACCAGTTCCGGTTCTTGAAGAACCGGTTCCGATCCAATGCCCACCTCTAGCTTACTACATGAGTCTCTTTTCCACCTTGGTCATTGAAGCCTTATTGGAAACAGGATCATTGTCTTGTCTGAATTAGGAGCAAGGTGCTTACCAAGAGGACTTTCGGTTGTTCTTGCAATATCAGCCAGAACCAACTCCACTTAGGTGGATTGGCCAGGGGTATCTTCTAAATCCACTATGTGGGCCCCGGAGGTGAGTTTTTTCCCAAGGTCTCGGGTTCGAGTCTTGGGTTTCTCATCTCAACGTATTTTCCATGAGGGGGTGGGAGGTCCAGCAAATTGCTGGTTAAAATTGCCTCCAGCACGTCTGAATCGATGTACTCCTTATATAGAAGGATTTATTAAAAAGAATAATACAATATAAACATTTAAAGGTGATAGCAAACCTTAACTGAATTCTGCCCACCTTCAATATATGCACGAGTTGTATGCGCCATTGCATTCATATCCGCCTAAGTCTCCTAGTACAAGGTAAAGAAACCAGAATGCATAACATAAAAATACTAAAACTTGTTAGAGACCACTAAAACATACAAAGAGTTTATTAAGGTTTAAAAGGAGATGAGTAGGTTGACCAGCAATTCTTTTTCATAAAATTTTAATATGGAAACTATTGATACAACAAACAACAATCTTAAGCTTCTAAAAATGATTTAGAAAGTTACTTGTGTTAAAACATGACTGAGGAGACTCTCAACCTGATTGCTATTACCCTTCTTGATATTTAATTTTAATCGGACTTGTTTGAAATAAAAAACACAACCCAAACCAACATATTGTCAAAATTTCCAACTCTAAAAGTAAAGGATGAATGCAGCCTATCTGTGAGAACAGCTAAACCGTTCATCCGATCAACGGCACGATTTTTTTGGCCAATTCTCATCAATCGAAGAACACCTTGAGTACATTTAACCAAAACTAAAGATGCACTAGGAACATTTAACCTTGAGTAATTTTGATATTTCAAAGATGAATTATGTTATATAGAAAAAATAAGTAAAAATGGCTTCAAGTTTGTACTTTATAGGCAAGAGAAATGGAAGTATTAATAAAATTCACATAACTAACCTGGGAATTGACCCAAGAGGTGACCAGCTTAGCAGTTACAAGATTAAGTTTTGCTACAAACATTAGTTTTACAGCAAGGTGGTGTTCTGGAAACCGGAACTCATGATTAAGTTTTTGACAAAGGAGAAAATGATGTCTATGCAAAACCTACAAAGATGCAAAGAGTTGCTCATGAAACTCCTTTGAACAATATTATACAAAGGAGGGCAAGGAACTTACTAAGCTCAAGTTGACTTAAAAAGTCAAAGAAACTAATATTTGACTTCAAATTTTTTATGTTAAAACCTTTAAAACATTTAGTAAAGATGATAAACACATTATACTATACAACGATAGTTAATTTAAGCATGAAGTCAGTATTTTTAATAAAGCACGTACTAAATCTAATATTTGAAAATTTTAGCAGGTTGACTTTGAAAGTCAGCCCATCATTAAGAGCTCTTTGATTATTACTATTACTTGTTCTTTAGGTGGTCTACTGCAAGAAACTCCTAACTAATAATTACAAGAGACTCATCTTACGCACGATCACCATACTCCAGGGTGCTAAAACAAACCAGAAAACCCACACACAGTCCTTAAACATACAGATTTAATCCTATAACCTGGTTGATAAACAAAAGAGAAAAACTAAAGCATAATGAACACTTATCAAAAGATAGCATAAGCATTAAAAGTAAGAGCAAATCATCCTTCTATTAAAAATTACGGTTGAATCATATGCATCAGATACCACAAGTAACAATGGTGAAAGTACTCGCAACTCTCAATCTACTTATACGCTCCAACCACATTTATATTACACCTTAAAGTAGTACAAACACAATGCTTTTATACTAAATTGAAAAAACCCTAAAATAAACATAAAAAAGTAATGGTTTTAATCATAACACAGAAATCCATATATGAAAGCACCAAAAACATCTAATCAAACGCCTTATGTGAAGATTTCCAAATGACGAAACATGTGTAGAAGACAGTTTTAGATTTTCATAAAAATCTACTAATAAAATTTATAAATCCATTAGTAGAGTACCAAGTAATACCATAATACAATTAAAAAGCGGAAAAAAACTTCAAATACCTAATCTCACATAATTAAATTGGAAAAGCAAGCGTGAGTGAATATACTAAATCCTTCCTATACACTAACAAATTAACCGGAGGTTGAATATACATAATTAAACCCTTATGTTAAATATCCATACTTCCAGCAATGTTAATATTGGAAACCGGAGGTTGTGGATTCAAATTAACCAATATAACACAAACATGAAGAGGACAAATAATTGTATAACCATTTTTGTTTTCATCGGTATATCCATGTTTTTTTGGTAGTAATGCGTTAAAGCAACCAAAAACATTGAGGGCATAAGAACAGAAGAAGCAAAACAACAAACAACAACAACAACAACAAGGGTACCCAATCCCGGCATAAGCCGGGCTATGGGGAAGGTATGATGTAGACAGACCTTACCTCTACTCAAAGGTAGAGAGGCTGCTTCCAGATCCACCAAGGTGGAAGGGACCTCCGGCCCAGTGTGCAAAAATACCCGACGGCCGGCGAAGCCAAACCGAATAGGGGGAACTCTCGATCTCCAACTCTTAATCTCAACCTCTCAATCTCTATCTCTTTCTCAGCCTCAAATCTCAGATCTAGATTTGGATCTAGAAGAGATAAGGAGCCGTTGGAGAAGAGAGAGAGAGAGAGCAGGGAGAAGAAGCAAAACATAAATATGAATTTACCAAAACCTATTTATAAAAACAAAAGAAAAATTAAATTTTTGATTAAACAAAATACCTGAAAGAAATACCACATCATTGTTTCTCCAAGAGTCCAAGATAGGGGTTGATTTTTCTTTGATGAGGCAATGGATCGTTATTGAAATTTTTTGATAAAATTCATTCAATTTAAAACCCCTAAATTGAGTTGTGTAATTTAAATATAGCAGTGTAAGAAGATACCATGTTTAAGTAATGTTGATTCCAAAATAATGAAACAAAAGGTCTTGTGGTACGGCTGGCAAATCTATTCACATCTAACCTGGAAGTCGCCGGTTCTATCCCCACATCCAGCTTTTTTAAACAACTTTTGACAAAATATGATTGTGCCTCTTAAATAGTACATGGAAGCTGACTAAGCAGATTCGGTGCCAATGTGTATGCTGAAGTGTCACTTAGATTAATATGGTGATGTCACGTAAGAAAAAACTGATGTGGCGAGCTTAGATAACGCCACGCGAGACCTTTCCGATCTATATATATATATACTAGCATGATACCCGCGCGTTGCAGCGGATACCATAAAAATATGTTGGATGTCGTGATTACCGAAGACAGTATAAGTGGCGATCAATTAAGTGAGATACCACAATGAATTTCTCTGCTCAACAACATTGTCTGAGGATGGATTCGAGTTATAGGGGAACAAATTATCCAACAACTTGAAAGAATTCAGATAATGTAATGTAGCTATTAAAACAAATATCCCAATCACACCGACGTTTGAGATAATACAATGTCATTAGTAAAACAATTGAGATAATACGATGTCTTATACATCAGCACACACAAAGTCATGAACAAATAATGTAAATATTCTGGATAGTTTCTGCTAATTATGCAAAGACGGGAGTGTAATCCAGGCATTTAGTCATGGTTGCAACATGAGAATTGTCATTTGGCGACAAAAGTAGGGACATAATGTAGTGCCAGACAGCCACCGAAAACTGCTACAAATCTGATCAGTCTCACCAAGGAAGATTGTTAGTCAAACGGGTCGGCTGGACAAACACTAATGTGTACATGTAATGGGCGGCAAGATCCATAAGTGCTAA
Source organism: Erigeron breviscapus (assembly GCA_034093135.1). Lineage (NCBI taxonomy): Eukaryota > Viridiplantae > Streptophyta > Magnoliopsida > Asterales > Asteraceae > Erigeron > Erigeron breviscapus. Next base: position 50,404,885 of record CM067167.1, on the reverse strand, counting down.
AACAAAACCTTTTTTTGATATTTTATTACAAACCAGGTCATAGTTTCACCTTGTGCAACTTAACCCTTTTGACACTTTGCTCAGCCCGCTTAATCCGAATTTCAATGAAGTCAGGTATGATCTTTTATATTAACCAAAAAGCATATATGGATGGAAACGATTGTTTAGCAACAAAGCTGCAACATACATGTTCTACTTTACAATAAAAAATATACAATCCATGTTGGATAGTCACTTAATACTTAATTTCAGTTGTAACAAAGGCAAAACACATTCAGGTTTCACTTAAATGACGGTGGAAATGTAGCAGCCAAGTGTAGGTCGACATGTCAAGTCAGCGTAATGGTACTTGAAGTCAGTGAAGTGTATGAATACTGCTACTTTATTAAAATTTATCCAAAATTCACCTACAACATCTCCCTCTATCCAGATAACATTTAAATACCTACAACCACAGATAACAAAATACCATGTGACTGATCTGTTTCAAATGATCTTAACATTATAGCGTGATCATCCTGTTCGCTATTTAGTTTAAATAATATGCAAAAGTTGATCCCTCGTCAATGACTGTAATGCAGATATTAAATCATTGTAGAAATTCAATAAGGCGTGTAAGACCTCAAAATAAATACAAAAACAAAATACTAAAAGACACACACGCCTTATCTAAATTATGAAACGTCTGCTTGTTAAATTAAGACATGCTTGTTATCAATATGAAACAGTAAGTTATAAGCAAAACAAAGTTCTTTATTTTAGATTGACATGTATAAGCAAAATAAAGTTCTAACCTGAACAGAATGAGTAGGCCCGGTTAGATAGGAAGAGTGCCGAAATGGGCATAAAGCTAAGGAACTGAACAAAACGAAAACCAAAGAAGTGCATTATAAAATCAACGTGTTTTCACAATTATAAAGAGAATTAAAACATTAGATGTACTTAAAACCACGCACCTTATATAAATGTAATACTTCACTATACATCACGTTTGAGGTGTATACTTCGGGTTGATTAAAATCTTTAGTAGGCTTGAACAACACCTTTGTCTTCTCGCGTGAAATGCCCACGTAAAGTTGTCCAAAGTCATTGAGAACTTTTCTTTACAACTAAACTTTGAACAAACAACATCATATAAAGAATACTATGGTGAAGTTCGGCTGAAGTTTAATAAAAAAAAAGTAACTTGTAATTAATGTTTTGGCAAGCTCTTACCTTATCAGTTAATGTTTTGGCAAGCTCTTATCTTATCAGTTGAGTCAACAGCAATAGGATCTCCGTATCTTTGCAAAGTCATGAAAGTGGCTGCGGGCAGTAAACCAAACATGCAATTATAAGTAACTACTCGTCTAAGTGTAGATCATGCATAAAATAGTACACAACTTTAACAAATCATATCATACCCTCATTGAATTGATATATAAACTACGTCATGACAAAACTCCATACCGTATCTTTATGACCACAAACAGCAAGATTGGGTTTTATAACTCAAAACAATAATTTCTTCTCACATAAGTGCAATTGATCCCCTGCACTAAAACAAAATAAGGTTTTATATAATCTGCTCAATTAGTTTTATAAGTGAAAAACATAAACTTTTTTATACAAGCTAATGAACACTCTAAACCAAAAAGGTGTTTGGGAAAGCTAATGAACACTCTATCACAAAGAATTCCAGTTGATCATTCTAGGCAAGTTTTATACACGCTAATTAATCATTTTTTCTAATCAAACTTGAATTGACCCGAGCCCAGATCACAAAGAATTCTCACACATAGGAGTAACCCGATCCCAGATCTCGAGATGGATCGCAAAATGGTTGATTTTCCGTCTCCTAGATTCAATATTTATTACTTACAGTTTTCCCCAAATCTGAAAATAAATTGAAAAAATTGATATGTGAAGAACAATTGGACAAATATATTGAAAAATAAATTGATAAAAGAAACAACAAAGATTTAACGTCGACTCAAATCGTTTGTCATACAGTTTTGACGGTGGTGTTGGTGATTGATCATAACAGTGGTGGGCCGGCGGGTAGGGTTAATATGATGGTCGATCGGATTAGGGTAGAATGAGAGAGGGGGGCATATGAGGCGTGGAATAACATTTTGGACGTGTAAATTCAAAGAGAGAAGGGTAGTTTAGTCAAATCCCCTGTGTAACTTTCAACGGTGTCTATTTTCTTTAATAGATAGTATAGATAATAATTCTCTATCTCCCAGCGCCTATGTGGCACATCTTAGAGCTCGACATGTCATCCGACTCGAACCATGCCCCCAACTTTACATATGGGAAATTGCAGCCACTTCTTCTAAATTTGCTTTTGTTTATTTCATTAATATCCCACATTAATGAAGTTTATGTTCGTCTATCCCTATTCCTAAATTATTCAATATATTTAGTTACAAATTATTCAAATATTCTGGATCAATCAATCCCAATTATTAAATATGTTTACTTTTATTCTATACAATTTTTCAATTAAATTATCAATCTACCCTTTACATATAAAGAGATTTTATTTATTTATTTATGTTAGAACGGCATTTTAATTTACTTCTTTTCTAAATTACACGCATGTTAGGATAAAACCTAAGACTATCGAAATATCCTCTTTAATCCACCTACACAAATGTGGGAAGTGAGACTCGAACTCAGGTGGATTCTTTCAAGAATAAAGATCTTATCAATGGGTTTTCAACCCCGGTAGATTTAATAATAGTATATATAAATCTCTATAAGTCAATCATAGATTGCGACATATGATTTATAAGATAAAATCATATGTGTTATCTTGATATATAGTATATTTTTTTTTTCATTACAATACCAATTTAATTAAATGCCAATATATTTGAATAAAACAATCAAATCTTATTTGTCTCAAATAAATAATTGCTATCAACTCTTTTTTTTACTTTTGTGAAACTAAACAAACTTATTATTATTTATTTTTAAAACCAAATTAATAAATCTTATTTATTAAATTTTTCATAATGATATTCGTCTATAAACCAATTTAGTTCAATAAATAATTGAAAGTAACTTCTAAATAAATAAAGAATATTATATAGTTCATGTAGATGAATAATACGGTATTGCGTATCACACGGATAAATAACTTATAAGTTATTTGTAATATATCACTACAAATTCATCACTTTTGGAGAAAAAAAGCTACCAACTTCAATGTTTATAATCAAATGAATAACTTATTATCTGATCTATTGACATTGTAATGGAAAAACTTTGATAAATGTGGACATACTCATTATGAGTTTAACCAGGTTTTTACAGTTGAATGTATATCAACGTCTACTTTATAATATGTATTCATTCACCTCAATTTTTACAACTATTTATACTGTATATAATTTACGATAAATTAGTATGAAATAAGATATAATCGTGCAACGCACGGGGTCTAAACTAGTAGCTCTATATATATACCCGCGCGATGCGGCGGTTTGGTGGTGATGGCGGCTGTGGTGGTGGCGGAGTGTTGGTGGTGGTGGGTGTAAGTAATTGATGTAAATGTAATTGATGTAAAGGGGTAGTAGAGATATTTTAGAAGATAAGGGATTGATGGTGTAAATTAATTTATTAAGGATATAATGGTAATTTTGCATCTAACATATTTATGAGAGAGAGTATGATAATAATTATAAGATAGTATCGATATAGAGATTGACAATAGTTATCACCCCTTTTCTAAAACAATATATATTATAATATAAATAAATAGGATGCGCCAAAAGGGTTATCTTGTTATGCCCTTAAGCCATCTTAACATGTATATACGTGATCAAAATACATAAGTATCCTGATAAGTATGACTTAAGTGTTTACAAGAAGACGGTGAATTGAAGACTTTATGCGAATTAAAATGACAATGCAATGCACTTTTTTTTGGGTAAAAGGACTTGCGCCCTTTGGAAAAGCTACAAGTCAAGATACCGGAATAAGAATCCCAAACAAGGCAAAACAAACCGAGGCATCGTGCCCGAGTCTAAAGATCTACAATGCATCCAGATATCCATTAAGTCAACTATAGGCATCAACTCCTAGCTTGCAAGCGATTTCTGGTATACCTGAAAAGATACTCAAAAAGTCAACACTAGGTTGGTGAGTTCGTAGGATCACATAGTTTCAAATTAAGCCACATATTCGATGCTAGTGTATATACACCTATATGCATAATTATATCCAAAGATAAGTGAGTATCGAATAGCTGAGCAACAAAAGTCCCGCACCGGGAGATATTCCACCACATTGAAATATCACAAGTATCTCATCCCAAAGCTACCAAAATCACAAGAGTCACAAAACATATAACACATCAAAACGTCTAGATCACAACCACAATAATCGCCATACCGCATCTATCAACATCAAGATCACGCAAGGATACGAAATAGATATAACATATATATCAAATATATAACCACGTGGAATCCTTTACACATTTCTAGTAGATTGTACCCTTGAGGGCACGTAACTAGCATTTCTAGTATCTCAATGGGAATACAACCCAATAACAAAGCATCACTATGGGAATTGCCCAAGAATCAAGTATCACACAAATAATCTACAATGGGAACACAACCCAAGAATCCAATAATCACTATGGGAACTACGCCCAAGAATCACAATAATCACAATGGAAACTATGCCCAAAAATCACAACAATCATTAGTCAAGTACATACACTTCATACGATTCTACTTTTGAGGGATCATAGATGCTTATATATAGGGTCACCCGCAGCCTTCCCACCACATCTATAACCCTTCAAAGGCATTATCGTCTTCCATGTATGCACAACTATCCCAACTCACAATATAACATATTCCATATACGAAGTTACAATCAAACAATCAAGTATCACATGCCACATCAAAAGATCATCCTAGCATAGGCTACAACAATCTTCTATGTTCAACAATATTCACATTGTTACCACCATTGTTAGGTCCAGATTCGACTACTGGAGCTTACTGAAGATCTGTCCAGAATCTGACCTACTCCAGACTTGGGATCTGGAGTCCTTCTAAAGATTTGTCCAGAAATAATGGAAGACTAATGAGCAAATACTTGTATAGGAAATCTGGAGTATTCTCCAGATTAGCTCACTGGTCTTCACCCCAGTCCAGATCTACTCTACTGAAGACATTCTGACTGAAGTCAAAGACTGAAGTCTGAAGAAAGAAGACTTATCAAATGGCGGAGTCCACTGGAAAGTCTTACCAGATCCGTACACTGGAGGATTGTCAGTGTTCTAGACCTTACAAGTCTGAACACTGATATCGAGGATTGACTTTAAGCCTTTACACACTTTCCAAAGAACAACCCACTTGTTCTTTACCAAAGTATACGTGTGTTAAGGTGGTTGGATAAAAGGATATACTTGCACTTGATGTGACTTTATCCTTATTCCTTATCCAATACATTTAATGTTCTTGTCGGATCATTAAATGTATCCAACCATATTTGTACGGCACAAAATTCACTGGTGAATTTTGTTGCCTATAAATACAAAGTCATTTCTTTGAAAAAATCACTTTTTAGCAAATTGGTGAACTTGCTTAAATACTCTCGATCTAAACAGCTATACTTTACAACTCTAAGTATATCGATCAAAGGAGTTTATTTAGCAAGTATAGATCACTTGTAATTCAAAGATTGTTTAGATACTTACATACGTGTAATATCTAGGTTCCGCAACGATCTTGTATTTTGTTTATACATCAATAAAGAAAATACACTTGAAACTACATTCGTGTTCCACCTTTTATTTACTTGTTTAAATATTGCTTAAAGTCATTTATTACTTTGTTTATATTCTTGAATATTTATATTGAAGTAATACTAGTCCGATTCTAGTTCATACTTGTCTTGTTATTTTACACTCGTGGGTTAAACCATCGTGTGAGGGACTTTACAATTGGTATCAGAGCAGAAGGTTAATATAATTACCTAGATCTGTTTCACGATGGCAATCCCAGAAAATACTCAAGAAACTCATGAAACTAATGTTAATGAACCACCCACTGGAAATAACAATACACCACCTCCTCCTCCTCCTGCTTCTCCACATGTGCATGTGCATTACTCGAATAATCCTGTTCCTAAATTCAATGGGAGCAGTGATGAATTTGGTACGTGGAAACCTAGGATAATATTGCATGTGACTGGTATTGAAAGGAATATGATGAAAATTTTAAACGAAGGACCCTATGTGCCAAGACTTCCTATCAATGCACTTCTTGACCCTACAGGATCAAGAAGTGGGAGGGAAAAGAGAGAGGAACACTGGTCCGAAGAGGAGAAAAGATTAGTAAATCTTGATACACTTCTTAAAAATATGATCCTCGGGGCTGTTCCAGAAACTCTCATTCCCACACTAGTTCTCTATCCCAGTGCCAAAAGTATGTGGGATGAACTAGTAAACCAGCATGAGGGAGGTGATGATACTGTTGTTACCAGAAAAGTCTCCTTAAATAAAAAGTATGAGTCATTTTTTGCTCTCCCCAATGAGTCCCTTATTGGTACTTACACCAGATTTATGAGCATCATAAACCAGTTAAGAGGACTAGGGGTAGATAAAAGGATATACTTGCACTTGATGTGACTTTATCCTTATTCCTTATCCAATACATTTAATGTTCTTGTCGGATCATTAAATGTATCCAACCATATTTGTACGGCACAAAATTCACTGGTGAATTTTGTTGCCTATAAATACAAAGTCATTTCTTTGAAAAAATCACTTTTTAGCAAATTGGTGAACTTGCTTAAATACTCTCGATCTAAACAGCTATACTTTACAACTCTAAGTATATCGATCAAAGGAGTTTATTTAGCAAGTATAGATCACTTGTAATTCAAAGATTGTTTAGATACTTACATACGTGTAATATCTAGGTTCCGCAACGATCTTGTATTTTGTTTATACATCAATAAAGAAAATACACTTGAAAACTACATTCGTGTTCCACCTTTTATTTACTTGTTTAAATATTGCTTAAAGTCATTTATTACTTTGTTTATATTCTTGCATATTTATATTGAAGTAATACTAGTCCGATTCTAGTTCATACTTGTCTTGTTATTTTACACTCGTGGGTTAAACCATCGTGTGAGGGACTTTACAATTGGTATCAGAGCAGAAGGTTAATATAATTACCTAGATCTGTTTCACGATGGCAATCCCAGAAAATACTCAAGAAACTCATGAAACTAATGTTAATGAACCACCCACTGGAAATAACAATACACCACCTCCTCCTCCTCCTGCTTCTCCACATGTGCATGTGCATTACTCGAATAATCCTGTTCCTAAATTCAATGGGAGCAGTGATGAATTTGGTACGTGGAAACCTAGGATAATATTGCATGTGACTGGTATTGAAAGGAATATGATGAAAATTTTAAACGAAGGACCCTATGTGCCAAGACTTCCTATCAATGCACTTCTTGACCCTACAGGATCAAGAAGTGGGAGGGAAAAGAGAGAGGAACACTGGTCCGAAGAGGAGAAAAGATTAGTAAATCTTGATACACTTCTTAAAAATATGATCCTCGGGGCTGTTCCAGAAACTCTCATTCCCACACTAGTTCTCTATCCCAGTGCCAAAAGTATGTGGGATGAACTAGTAAACCAGCCTGAGGGAGGTGATGATACTGTTGTTACCAGAAAAGTCTCCTTAAATAAAAAGTATGAGTCATTTTTTGCTCTCCCCAATGAGTCCCTTATTGGTACTTACACCAGATTTATGAGCATCATAAACCAGTTAAGAGGACTAGGGGTAGATAAAGACAAGGATATACTTTTGGAGAAATTTTGTGATATTCTTCCTACAAAATGGTCTCACATGATTCTGGTCTTGAGGCAAGGAAAAACCTTGCATTCCCATACTTTGTCAACATTGTATGGAGCCTTCAGATTCACTGAAGAAAATCAAGCCCAGAGGATTGAGGCAGAAAAAGATTCTTTTAATCATGCTTCCACTAGTTCCACAGTGGTCACTAATACTGCACCACCTTGTGCGGCATTAATATCTTCTAAGAATGTATTTTCTATGAAGAAGATGATGTCTGAACTAATGGATTCTGGAGTCTGTAATGATATCTCTCCAGACTGTGATGAAACTGACAGTGATGACCTGGTTGCAATGATGACCAAAACGTTTAACCGTTTTAAGGCCAGAGCAAATAGGCCCACTGGACTACATGCACCCAGTTCTTCCACTGACAAGACCAATCTGACATGCTTTAAGTGTGGCAGAAAAGGTCATTTCATGAAAGAGTGCAGGTCCAGTCAGTTTGTTTCCCAGTCTGGTCCAACTGCTTCTTATAACAAGCCTGATGATAGCTATAAGTTGAAATACAAAAAGCTTAAGGCTCAAATTGCTCTCTTGTCTAAACAGATTGAAGACAATAACAAATGCATGATAGCAACCACTGAAGAAGCATGGGTTCCCTCTGATGATTCATCAGTCGATGAAGAAGAGGAAAGAGATTGTTGTTTTATGGCTCTGGCAGATCAGAGCATCTGGTGAAGGATGATGTCACATCTGGTCGTTGGGTCGACATTGTCATTAAAAAGGTTAGTGAGTATGATCTTGAAACTAATCTTGAACTGAAATTGGACATCGCTGAAGCTCTAAATTCTGATTTAATTTTTGTGGAAACTGTTAGATTTGACAGTTTAAATGGTCTAGAAACAGATTCCTCTGAAATAGCCGCCTTAAAATCAAAATTTAAAGAACTTCAAGACATTTAACTGGCATTTCAAGCCCAGATTCTGGTAACTGAACAATTGATCCAAGAAAAACAAGATCTTGAGATCATTTTAGAAAAAGAAAAACTGGTGATTAAATCATGGCTTGAAACTAGAAAGCCATATGATGCTGGAGTAAATCAATTTCCTACTCAAAAACGTGCATATTTAGATGGAAATACTCATGTAGCATCATTAATACCAGTAATCGATCGATTACCAGAGGAATTCAGGCCCACCACTGTTTATGATGAGCCTGTAACTCCCAAGGCCAATATTCTCCCAGTTCTTTGCCCAGAGGTTAAGACTGGAGTTGTCCAGATGACTGCTCCAGTTAAAAAGGTTAAGCAGAATAGACCTTTGCCTCAGAACAATCCCCTACCTAAGCCTACAACTGGAAAGGCTCAGGTATCATCTGATGAAAATGTTTTGTCCAGGTTAGAGAGCCAGATTCAAACACTGACTCATCAAATTCAAAGTTTTAATGCAAGACTAAACTTTATTGAGGGTACTTCATCTGGCCCTAGACAAAATACTAAACCTTTTGCAAAGAAAGACAAATTTATTTCTCCAGTTGAGAAAAAGAAAAAGGTTTCTAAACTATCAACTCCAGTAGTGTTTTCAACAAAAACTACTGTTGAAGTAAGTGAACTAGACCAGATTGCCCCAGGGACCTATAAGGGAGGGTCCAGTGAACCCATCAGTCGATGGGTTCCCAAATCTAACTGATTAATATCTGGTGTATGTGTAGGGCGATCGAAAGAAGTATATCTGGTATCTTGACAGTGCAGCTGGCAGGACTATGACCGGATGTAAGACCCTACTGGAGGAGTTCACCATTTCTGATGGACCCTCCATCACTTTTGGAATGATGGTTGTGGAAAGACTGAGGGATATGGTGTTCTGAACAATGGACAAGTCAATTTACACGTGTTGCATTTGTGAATGGTTTGAAATATAACTTGATCAGTGTAAGCCAACTGTGTGATGATGGCTATCAAGTCTTATTCAATGTTGCTCAAGGCATCGTATTCAACAAGGACTGGAAGGTAGTGTTGATTGCTCCCAGGAAAGGAAACGTATATGTGATGGACATGGAAAGCTCTTCGTCAGAGCAATGTTTCTACACTCAAGCTGATGAAGACACAAACTGGTTATGGCATAAAAGGTTATCCCATTTAAATTTCAAAAACATTAATAAGTTGTCCAGAAAACAACTTGCTGATGGGATACCTTCAGTTTCCTTCAAAAAGGAAAGGCCATGTCCAGGATGTGAGATGGGTAAGCAGAAACGTGCCAGTTTCAAGACCAGACAGAATTTCAGCATTACTGAACCTCTTCACATGCTTCATATGGACCTCTTTGGTCCAGTGAATGTTCAGACTCGTGCTGGTAAAAGATACACCCTGGTGATAGTAGATGAATTCTCCAGATATTGTTGGGTGGTCTTTCTCAGGTCTAAAAATGAAGCTGCTGCTGAAATCATCTCTCTTATCAAGCAGATTGAACTGAAGCATAAGCGAAAAGTGTGTCAGTTAAGAAGCGACAATGGAACAGAGTTCCAGAATGCAACTCTGGATAAATTCTGTACTGACACTGGCGTCTCCCAGAACTTCTCATCAGCACGCACTCCAGAGCAGAATGGAGTGGTAGAAAGGAAAAATCGAACGTTGATAGAAGCTGCCAGGAGTATGCTAGCTGAATCTGGTCTTCCTACCAGTTTCTGGGCTGAAGCAATTGCAACTGCTTGCCACACCCAGAATCGATCAGTGTACGTGAAGCGACACAAGAAGACTTCCTATGAAATATTGAGAAATAGAAAACCAAATATTGGTTATTTTTATGTTTTTGGATGTCCAGTTTACATCCTGAACGACTCCAGTCAGTTAGGCAAATTTGATGCCAAAGCTGATGAAGGATATTTCTTAGGATATTCAGCCATTCGCAAAGCCTTCAGAGTCTACAACAAGAGACTGGAGATAGTAAAAGAATCCATACATGTTACTTTCGATGAAACAAATGCTGCAATCAACAAACCAGCCCTTGACACACCCCCAGTACTTCCAATTGTCTTTTGTGAATCTGATCTAATAAACGACAAAATTGAAGATTCACCAGACACAGTTTCCAGTCATCCCGATCTGGAACCTGTTCAGAAAAAGAAACTCTCCAGTAGTACTCCATTCTATCCCTCTATTATTTTCAAATTACCTTCTGAAATTAATATTGGTTCAGATGTGCGTACTACTCCCCCAGTATCAGTGTCAGTTGAGAATGTACCAGAAATCCAAACTGAACTAATACTCCAGGAAATACCTTCAAATGAAGAATTTCATGATGCAAATCGTGATTTGAATGACTCAGATGAAGATACTGAAGTAATCTGGAATGATCCTCCTCCAGAAGCAACTCCAGAGGAGACTCAACTGAATTCTTGCACTGATATTGTTGTCAGTAACAATCCTGGTCAATACTCCAGATGGACAAAAGCTCACCCTATTGATCAGATCATAGGTGACTCCAGTCGTGGAGTTCAGACCAGAAGAGCCTCCAGTGATCAATGCTTATATGTCAGTTTCTTATCACTAAATGAACCAAAGAAGATTGACGAGGCTCTGGAAGATCCAAACTGGGTGACTGCTATGCAAGAAGAGCTTCACCAGTTTGAAAGAAACAAGGTCTGGTATCTGGTTCCTTTCCCAGTTGGAAAGAAAGAACCAATTGGAACAAGATGGGTCTTCAGAAACAAAGTTGATGAAGATGGCCACGTAATCAGAAACAAGGCCAGACTGGTAGCACAAGGCTACTGCCAGTCAGATGTCGACTTTGATGAATCATTTGCTCCAGTGGCTAGACTTGAAGCGATCAGAATATTTTTAGCATTCGCTGCTCATCATCAGTTCAAGGTCTACCAGATGGATGTAAAGAGTGCTTTCTTGAATGGAAAGCTTGAAGAAGAAGTTTATGTCAGACAACCTCCAGGTTTCGTTGATGAAAAGCATCCACATTGGGTATATCGTTTGGACAAAGCGCTGTATGGCCTCAGACAAGCCCCACGTGCCTGGTATGACACTCTGACTAAACATTTATTGAAAAATGGTTTTAAACGAGGTGCAATTGACAATACCTTATTTATTCTTCATGAACAAGGTAATCTGTTAATGGTACAAATTTATGTTGATGATATTATTTTTGGGTCTACTGATGAAAACATGTGCCAGAAATTTTCGAAAATAATGTCTACTGAATATGAAATGAGTTTGATGGGTGAATTAACATATTTTCTTGGACTCCAGATTAAACAAAATAAAGATGGCATCTTTATTAATCAGGAAAAATATGTTAGAGATCTTTTAAAGAAATATGATATGAACTCTTCACCATCTAAACCAACTCCAATTTCTGCACCACTAACACTGGACTCTGATCCAGATGGTAAACCAGTGAACACCACTGTCTATAGAGGCATGGTTGGTTCACTGATGTATTTAACTGCCAGTAGACCAGATATTATGTTTTCAACATGTTTATGTGCCAGATATCATTCTAATCCAAAAGAATCTCATATGCTTGCTGTAAAGCGCATACTGAAGTACCTTAAAGGTGTTCCCAGTCTAGGTCTTTGGTACCCCAAAGGCTCAGGCATGGATCTAATGGGTTATTCAGATTCAGATCATGCAGGTTGTAAGATAGACAGGAAATCCACTACTGGTGGATGTCATTTCCTTGGTGGCAAACTGGTCAGCTGGACCAGTAAAAAGCAAACTTCAGTTTCATTGTCCACTGCTGAAGCTGAATATGTGTCTGCAGCCAGTTGTTGTGCTCAGATACTCTGGATGAAGAACCAGTTGCTTGATTATGGTATTAAGTATTCAAAGACTCCAATCTTTTGTGATAATACCAGTGCCATTGCTATCTCAAATAATCCAGTCATGCATTCCAAAACCAAGCACATTGATCTAAGGTATCACTTCATTCGTGATAATATTGTGAAAGGAAAAATTGAACTCCATTTTATCCCCACTGACAAACAACTCGCTGACATTTTTACTAAACCACTGGATGTCAAAACATTTGAATATCTTGTTGGTGAGTTGGGAATGTTAAACCTTAAATCTGGAACCTTAGTATTGAACGCCATTGTGTACTACTAAGGATCTTTGATTTAAAGATTCATAAATTTATTTCTGGATCAACATTCCAGGGGGAAGACTTTGAAAGATATATTTTTTCTTAAAAATGTTTAAAGTTCAAAGGGAATTTATTAATTTATTTTCTTACTGGACAAAATTTTCTCACTGGACAAATTGTCCAGAAAATATTACTGGTGCTTTGTAGATGTGTCCCTCTCACTGGTAACTAGATAAGTTGAAGTGCGTGTTTGAGTTGACTTATGTCTCCTTGTAAATATGTCCCTCTCATTTGTCTATATTAGTTGACGTGCATGTTTGAGGTTACCAGTCTTTCAAAATGGTTTTGACTGGTACTTTACTGGAGTGTCCCTCCAGTGTACCATCAGTACATGCTTCACTGGACTAATCCACCAGTGATACTGGAGTGTCTAGTCAACCTTCAGATGGACTGAATTATGTCACAATACTTTTTAAAATACTTGGTCATTGTGTGTGCCACGTAAGCAAACTTTTTCAAAGATATTTATCTTATAAATCCTACGTGGCATGTAATTTTTCAAACGAAATGATGATATTTTTACATTGGGAAGATAAAAAGAACAAGTTGTTAGTTTTTGTGGGCGGTAACCATCACACATTAATGTGTGATGTAATGTAATTAATGCGGATCTCAGAACCCGATCAAAAATTGTATTTGATAAATTCAAATTAATCGTTTGAGTTCCACATTATTTCTCTCCTATATATACCCACTTTCACTTTCAATTTCATTTACTTCGAACATTTACTCCCAAATCTTACTTCCTTCATTCAATTCTTCATTCCTTCATTATTTTCCAATCATAAAACTCTCATATTTACTGCAATTCATTAAATTCTTCATAAGCCCTAAATTTATTCATTTTCATTCTCATCTATCAATCATAAATGGCACCCAAAAATCTTTTATCTGCTGAATATGCTCCGGTTGATGATGTTGTTAAACCGAGACATATTACTCTTGAAGCCAAAGCTATTCGAATAAATATGAATAACTGGATGGCCAAACTTTCCAGTTCTCATCCTGCTCAATCAATCATTGGGAGATTGAATACTTTCTTTCTCTCATCCCCTTTGTATGGTGCATTAACCCTAAATCCAGGGAGAATGTATCATGACTACTTATGTGAATTCTGGTACTCCGCTTTCTATAATGAAGAAACTTCATCAATTTCTTACACTCTCAATGGAGGTACCAGATCTTTGAGTTTTTCGGTGAATTTGCTCAGGTCTGTTTTACAGTTGAAATACCATGACCAGAATGAGCTGCCCATCGAACTCCCTACTGGCATAAATTTCAGGGAAGTGTGCAGGTTGATGGGGCACACAGAAATTGTAGATGACCAAGGCCAGTTGTTGAGAAAAGGAACAATTTATATGAGTAGGCTAACAGATTCGTGGAGATTTTTCTTCACTCATTTGGTAGAGTGTCTAGGAGGTAGTTCTGGAGGTCTTGATCAGATAAATCAAACGCAGCTCCAGATTGCCTATTGTTTGTGGTTTGGGATAAGAGTGGACTTCGCTCAAATTTTGTTCAATGATTTGGTGGATAGACTGAAAGCAAAAGGGAGAAAACCACACGTTCCATTTATTCGTTTTCTTTCCCTTATGTTCAGAAGTGGTCTAGGAGACCAATACAATATTAATACTACTCATTTTTCCATGAGTGAGTTTTTAAGGGATCTGAACAACCTACAGTCAAGAGATGGTGAGGTAGATATTCCTCAGTCCATGCTCTTATTTCAAAGGGCAGAAGAGATTGTGGCACCAGGAAGTGTTCAAGTTGTTGAAGAACATTCTGGTGACCAAGATGTCCAGGTTGTAGAGATGGTACAACCTATCAGTCAAGTGGCTCCTGTAGAAAGTATGCAACCGATTGTTGAGCTTTCCAGACGACCAAGATCACATAGGCGTCTGATGAGGGGAGGAGTCCAGGTAAATCCATCAACCCATCCTGGTGATATAATGAATGTTGATGGGTCTCCCATTTTTGAAGAGAATATTGAATCTGGTGTACAATTTGAACAGAGAGTGGATACTGAAGTCCAGGCTGTTGTACAAGATGATATTGCTCAAGTTGTTGAGGAGATGGTTCAGATTGAAGAACAAGCATCTGGTGAGCAAGAGGCTCAGATTGACTTGAATGTCCAGGCTGGTGAACAGGTTGATACATCTACTGGTGATATGTTTTGGGAAGAGGCTGATTCTCCCATTTCTGAAGGGCAGAACCTTGATATTGATATGAATTTTCTGGGTGAAGAAAATGTACAAGTTGAAAGTTCACCAGAAATGCCACCACCCCCACCAGAAACAAACTTACCACCACCAGAACCAGAAATGCCTCCACCACCACCAGAATCGAACATGCCACCACCTCCACCACCTTCAATTCCACAAACAACTTCATACTTCAATCCACCAACAATCCAATCTCAACCACCAGTCAATCTAACCGAACAAAGTGTGCCAGACTCAAATGTTGAATCTGAAGAGGTCTGGGCACAAGTACCAGTAATGGAGAGAATGACCTCTCATCTGGAACAACCCTCTGGTCTCTCCACTTCTTCTTCAACTGAGGTCCAAGGCCTTCTTAGTAAGGTGGCGGACCTGGAGAGATCACTTCAGTCATCTTCCCAGGTTATTTCTGATTTCAAGTCCTTATTGTCAAACAACTTAGCATCAGAAATGAACCTCTTCGCTGGGAATGAGAAGTTAGTGTTCGAGAAGTTAGATGAGCTGGTACTGGCCACCAATCGAAATTCTGAAAACTTTAAAGTGGCAGTCCAGGGTTTGGAGTCCAGACTGGTGAATTCTGTTCAGACTGCAGTGGATAGTCAAATTGTTCAACCACTGGCAGGTCTGAAAGAAGAGGTTGAGAAACTGGTTACAAGGGTTGGTTCTCTGGAGAGCAGGCCAACATTAGATCAGAATGATATTGTCAGAACCCTTAGTGATGAAATTATTAGAAAATTTAGGGGTGATATGCTAAAGACAATCACTGATGATATCTCTAATTCTGTTCTAAGAAACATTCAAGAGAGCTTGTTGCCTGAAGTTGTTCAGATGATTGAGGTTGAGCTGCCAAAGGACTTGCCAGAAGAAATTGAAAATATTAAAAGGGAAGTCCAGGCACTCAAGACTGGTATAACTGCTTCCATGCCAGAACAAGGAAGAACTTTTGGTTCTCTGGACAGGCACATGATGGAAAAATTGTGGAATGATCTGAAGTCCAGGACTAGAGATCATTCCAAGGGGGAAAAATTGTCTATTCCATCATCTGGTGTCCAAGAAAGTTTGATAAGAAAGAGGAAAGAAGAAGTTGTAAGGGCTGTTGCTACTGAAAGCATTATTCAAAGAAAACAAGTGACTGGTACTGATGCCAGTGCACGGTTAGCCCAGAGAGCACTTGGCACTGAAGCCATTGTGCAGACTAAAAAAGAGGCTACTGGTACTGAAGCCAGTGAGCTCTAGTTTGAAACCTTCCCAGATATTCCTACCACACTGAAGGCAGTTAAAGGAAAAGAAAAGGTTGTATCTGGTGAAGAGGAAGAGCAGATTGAAGATGTTGACAATGAAACATCAAGGAAGTTACAACAACAGTGCATCATGATTGAAATTTTCAAGACAAATCAAAAGAATGAACTGCTGGCCCATCAAAGGGAGATGGCTATAATGGGCACTCTGGATTCCTATAATGCTGGAAGGTTGGGCATAAATATTGAAGTTTTCAAAAGGATGAAAGATGACCCCAGAGTTCATCAGTGTCTTGATTCACTGAATGATGTCCATGTACGCTCGTTCTACGCTGAAGAAGAACAGGTATATGACTCATTGATTTATGGTGTTACAATTCCAGAGTTGATCAGACAAAGAAAGGAGGAGCTTGTAAGCCTCCAGAAAAAGATAAGAAGAAATGCTGGTGCTCTGGAGTTGGAATACAGGAAAAGGATGACTGGTCTACCAAAGCTTACTGCCAGACAAGTGAAGGCAATAAAAGATGGTGATCTTAGCACCTTCATTCCACTGGATACTACTCTTAGATTTAATCAACATCACCAGTCCACTGAAGGACAACAGAGTGGTGTATCCAAGGAAACTGAAGAAATGGTTCACTTGGCTAAGCAGAAGGCAAAATATGATGAAATGATGAATTTCAGGGCCAATGCAAGAAAGATTGTTAATGCTGAAATCAAATTGGCTGAAATTCATCAAGGAATGACCAGATTCAATGTGAAGTTGACCAGAGAGGGTAACTTTACAGATGAAAGGAAGGATACTTCAGTCCAAGCTTTTGGATGGACTGAACTGAAGAAGATAGGATTGACCTTTAAAGGTAAAACTGATCTCTCTCCAGATGTGAAGGCCTTTATGAAGAGAATCGAGAAGGTCTGGAGAAGAATTCAACAAATGGAAGCTGTGTTGGGTTTGAGACCACCAGTGTCTGTTCCATCATCTCCATCTCCAAAGAGGAAGGGCACTGAAGATGCACCAGGGCAGCCATCAAAAAGAAGGGCCTAAATCTTTTTATCATTGTACTTATTGTAATTAATTGTCTTATGAAAGTTGTAATTATTTTCCTTTTGATGAAAGTAATAATGGTTGCAATTTTTTATTTTTATAAGTAAATGACCAGATTTAGTCTAAGTTAGAACTTAAATGATGAAACTGAAAACACTCATGATCTATAAAGTGTTCTCCAGTAACTTAGATTTTTTAGACTTAAATCAACTAAGTGTTTTCCAGACATACAAATTTGTATAACTATAAGTCTGAAAACACTTGCATTATTTCTAAACAAATAGGGGGAATTTGTTAGGTCCAGATTGACTACTGGAGCTTACTGAAGATCTGTCCAGAATCTGACCTACTCCAGACTTGGGATCTGGAGTCCTTCTAAAGATTTGTCCAGAAATAATGGAAGACTAATGAGCAAATACTTGTATAGGAAATCTGGAGTATTCTCCAGATTAGCTCACTGGTCTTCACCCCAGTCCAGATCTACTCTACTGAAGACATTCTGACTGAAGTCTGAAGAAAGAAGACTTATCAAATGGCGGAGTCCACTGGAAAGTCTTACCAGATCTGTACACTGGAGGATTGTCAGTGTTCTAGACCTTACAAGTCTGAACACTGATATCGAGGATTGACTTTAAGCCTTTACACACTTTCCAAAGAACAACCCACTTGTTCTTTACCAAAGTATACGTGTGTTAAGGTGGTTGGATAAAAGGATACACTTGCACTTGATGTGACTTTATCCTTATTCCTTATCCAATACATTTAATGTTCTTGTCGGATCATTAAATGTATCCAACCATATTTGTACGGCACAAAATTCACTGGTGAATTTTGTTGCCTATAAATACAAAGTCATTTCTTTGAGAAAATCACTTTTTAGCAAATTGGTGAACTTGCTTAAATACTCTCGATCTAAATAGCTATACTTCACAACTCTAAGTATATCGATCAAAGGAGTTTATTTAGCAAGTATAGATCACTTGTAATTCAAAGATTGTTTAGACTTAAATCAACTAAGTGTTTTCCAGACATACAAATTTGTATAACTATAAGTCTGAAAACACTTGCATTATTTCTAAACAAATAGGGGGAATTTGTTAGGTCCAGATTGACTACTGGAGCTTACTGAAGATCTGTCCAGAATCTGACCTACTCCAGACTTGGGATCTGGAGTCCTTCTAAAGATTTGTCCAGAAATAATGGAAGACTAATGAGCAAATACTTGTATAGGAAATCTGGAGTATTCTCCAGATTAGCTCACTGGTCTTCACCCCAGTCCAGATCTACTCTACTGAAGACATTCTGACTGAAGTCTGAAGAAAGAAGACTTATCAAATGGCGGAGTCCACTGGAAAGTCTTACCAGATCTGTACACTGGAGGATTGTCAGTGTTCTAGACCTTACAAGTCTGAACACTGATATCGAGGATTGACTTTAAGCCTTTACACACTTTCCAAAGAACAACCCACTTGTTCTTTACCAAAGTATACGTGTGTTAAGGTGGTTGGATAAAAGGATACACTTGCACTTGATGTGACTTTATCCTTATTCCTTATCCAATACATTTAATGTTCTTGTCGGATCATTAAATGTATCCAACCATATTTGTACGGCACAAAATTCACTGGTGAATTTTGTTGCCTATAAATACAAAGTCATTTCTTTGAGAAAATCACTTTTTAGCAAATTGGTGAACTTGCTTAAATACTCTCGATCTAAATAGCTATACTTCACAACTCTAAGTATATCGATCAAAGGAGTTTATTTAGCAAGTATAGATCACTTGTAATTCAAAGATTGTTTAGATACTTACATACGTGTAATATCTAGGTTCCACAACGATCTTGTATTTTGTTTATACATCAATAAAGAAAATACACTTGAAAACTACATTCGTGTTCCACCTTTTATTTACTTGTTTAAATATTGCTTAAAGTCATTTATTACTTTGTTTATATTCTTGCATATTTATATTGAAGTAATACTAGTCCGATTCTAGTTCATACTTGTCTTGTTATTTTACACTCGTGGGTTAAACCATCGTGTGAGGGACTTTACAACCATGTTACATGTCTACCTATAAACATGTAATAACACAAAAACATATGCACGTAGATACTATAGGCGTAATCTACGTCATAGCACATTAGCACATAGCGAGTATCTTTCCACTCCAAAAGCATGCAAATAGTAGGGGCTACGAACTCACCTGTGACGAGCAAATAACCTCCAAAGATAGACGGGTACAACCCAAAACTTCCACAACGATCACAACCTACTTTATAACATCAAATTATCACAAAGGTATCCCAACAATAAAGTCTAACTTTCTATACTATGCCACAATCCCCAATGACACTTTAGAACACAAAATATACACAACTAGCAAATATGTGGCACGTACGAAATGCATGTGGCGCATATTTGCCTCTGTTCATGTTTTACACAAAAAATGTGGCACATGCATGAATGCATGTGGCGCATCTGGGCATGTTCTTGCTCAAAAACGGGTTTTGACACTAAAATCGACCAACTTAGAAGCCAAATCAAGTTACCAAACTTTAATACAACCAAATACAAGTATAACCACACCATAAAAACATACCAATTCACAAATCCACTTCCGATTTCTCAATCTTTCATTTCAAACCCGTTTTTGACTAAAAACACACATTTTACACCCAAATTTACCACAAATCATTTAGATCTAGACAAAGGAAGTATACTACAATGTAATTCAAACATTTTAAGAGTGAAATCCGTTACCAATTCGTCTTAGAAGTGTGAAATCCGGTTTTTGGAGCTCTTGAGGATGAAGAACACTTTCACAACCAAAAATCTTGAAGTTTTGAAGATAGGGAAGTATTACTTAACAAATTCTAACACTTTGATGCTATCGAAGACCTTAGATCCGAAATTTAGGAGAGAAAATGATAAGTGTGTTTGTTCTTGAGATTGAGAGAGAAAAGAGAGAGAGAGTTTGTGTGTAAGGATAAGGTGAAAAGGGAAATGGGAGGTAGGGAGGGAAGTTAGCCACAATACCCCCACCCAAAATACTCTTACACAATATTACCAATAACTAGTTACCAAACGGTACCCCGTCCAACACGTAAATGCTAAAATATCACCAAATACACTAAAGATCGTATAATCAAATTCGACTTCTATTAATCACATAAGTTCCAAAGCATCAATATCCCCATTAAATTCTCAATTATTCACATAGTCAATAAAAGTCAAACATAGTCAAATAAGTCAAGACTCGCGGGTGTTACATCATTCCCAGTTAAAAGAATTCCCTCTTCGATTCTGAACTTTCTTTTACTCATTTGATTTGTGCGCCTCAAATATTTTTGTTTTCTTTTATCTGTATACACTAGTTTTAAGTTTTTGTCTGTTCCTAGACGTTATCACATTATTTTGCTCGAACGAGGATTTGACGGTCATATTTTATCACTCTCGACTTATCATTTACATACTTTGTAAGTCTAGATCGATCTTCGTGTATATAGTTAACAAAATCCTCTCATAGGTCACCTTATGTTCTTTAAGTGATCTTAGAAATCGCTGAGACCATTTGCCATAACTTTTTGATCACTTCCATTTGAATTTCACTACATATGCCCCCAAAACATCTTACCATCGCATTATCAAAATTCGTTCAATATAGATGTCGTTTTATGTAATAAGTTCTTATTTTAAAATTTGTTAAATTATTAATACCGGGTGACGTCGTACGCATCCTTCATACCAAGTGTTATGATCTTTGGCCACGACTCATCGAACGCCGAGTTATAATCCCACTTTTTCCAAACTAGTTTATTGACACCTCCAAGTATTTCGATTTATTGCCCCATTCATATCGCGGTTAAAGTCTTGCCCACTCGGCTTAACATTAAGTTCATTTAGTTATATATAGGTAACACTTATTATGACGAATTGACATACAGTCAGCGCACTCGTGACGTGTTTCACCTGTTGGTCGGCGGCTCATTCACTGAAGCCAAAAGTTTGCTCCCATTCTAGAAATCAATTTCACAATGGGAGGGATTTTTATTCACGGCATCCAATCCTGGCAGCACCTTCCTTTAGGTGATAGAGGCAATCTAGTGATCCGTTTAAGGTCGAGAAGAGTCGAGAGTCGCACACTACAAGTACTCAAACTTCTCACATCTCACGTATGACTCGCACTAAGACACTCATCTGGCCCATCGTTCCCATGCGTATGAACTCTCGATTCCGCATTAAGTTAGGCGTTCATTTTGATCAACTTTTACCAACCGTATATATATATATATATATACTATATCACTTTATTATCATTTTGATCAACTTTTACAATATACTATATATATATATATATATAGATACTACCCGGGGTCGTGCCCACTTCACTTTATTACACGATGCTCACGTCCAAATAATTTTCACATTGGTTAGAATTTTAAACGCCAACTTATTTACTCAAATTTATGGTTAGCCTAACCAAAGTCGTTCCTTCACGCATATAGAAAAATTTTATAGTTGTACCAAGGCTCATGATATATTCGTTATATACTCGTTGTTGCCTTCACGCTGTCACTTCACCTTAGCTACTCAAGTATCGTCCTAAGGTTTAATCTTAGGGGCATAAGACAACGAGGTTCTTACGATCATGTTACAACTATACTCATAATTCACATGTTACCGACTAAGTCATATAATCCATATAGTAGGCAAGAATGAGACTTAGCAAAATATCTAACCGCCATGCCAATATATACACTTGTCCATGATACCAAATACATCTATGCATACATCTTCAATTTCTAACTATCTATTCAACAAGTAAGTTAGGCAACATGACCAAGACATATTTAAGCAATTAGGCTAGCATGACAACCTATACACACAATTGTTCCCAAACTAGTTTATTGACACCTCCAAGTATTTCGATTTATTGCCCCATTCATATCGCGGTTAAAGTCTTGCCCACTCGGCTTAACATTAAGTTCATTTAGTTATATATAGGTAACACTTATTATGACGAATTGACATACAGTCAGCGCACTCGTGACGTGTTTCACCTGTTGGTCGGCGGCTCATTCACTGAAGCCAAAAGTTTGCTCCCATTCTAGAAATCAATTTCACAATGGGAGGGATTTTTATTCACGGCATCCAATCCTGGCAGCACCTTCCTTTAGGTGATAGAGGCAATCTAGTGATCCGTTTAAGGTCGAGAAGAGTCGAGAGTCGCACACTACAAGTACTCAAACTTCTCACATCTCACGTATGACTCGCACTAAGACACTCATCTGGCCCATCGTTCCCATGCGTATGAACTCTCGATTCCGCATTAAGTTAGGCGTTCATTTTGATCAACTTTTACCAACCGTATATATATATATATATATAGATACTACCCGGGGTCGTGCCCACTTCACTTTATTACACGATGCTCACGTCCAAATAATTTTCACATTGGTTAGAATTTTAAACGCCAACTTATTTACTCAAATTTATGGTTAGCCTAACCAAAGTCGTTCCTTCACGCATATAGAAAAATTTTATAGTTGTACCAAGGCTCATGATATATTCGTTATATACTCGTTGTTGCCTTCACGCTGTCACTTCACCTTAGCTACTCAAGTATCGTCCTAAGGTTTAATCTTAGGGGCATAAGACAACGAGGTTCTTACGATCATGTTACAACTATACTCATAATTCACATGTTACCGACTAAGTCATATAATCCATATAGTAGGCAAGAATGAGACTTAGCAAAATATCTAACCGCCATGCCAATATATACACTTGTCCATGATACCAAATACATCTATGCATACATCTTCAATTTCTAACTATCTATTCAACAAGTAAGTTAGGCAACATGACCAAGACATATTTAAGCAATTAGGCTAGCATGACAACCTATACACACAATTGTCCAAGATGCCAACTACCTTTACGCATGCATTATCAAGTCTTAACGATTTATTCCACCAAATTAGTTAGGCAACAAAAATTCAAACATATTCACGATTAGAATAGCATGACAACCATACTTGTTCTACCGTATATTCGAACGTTCCATCCACATACTCAAGTTAGAAGGTAAAATTTTGCATGTTCTACCAACTAATCCCGCATATCAAGTTATACATATGATCTCTCATATGTTAGGTACAACTATGCATGAATTATCAACCCTTACCGATTCGTTCTTATAAGCAAGTTAAGCAATAAGGTTTTGGGCATACTCGGATAATTAGACATGTCTACCAATTTCATTCATACCATTGTCCATCGAGTAATTATTTACACATGCATCATTGCTTCTAATATCTCATGTTTACAATTTAGTTTAACAACATAATTATCACATACTCATACTATCAAACTAGTATATCAATCCATTCATGCATTTGCTCACCGATTAACACACCTACACATGCATTACCTATTTCCGTTATCTCATGCATAAAATCAAGCTTAACAACATAGTTTCCCATACTCATGTAATATAACTAATATGTTAAATCCATTCATATAATTTTTCGTTGATTAATACATTTTACACATGCATCACCAAATATATCATATCATGCATTCAACCAAGTTTAACAACGCCTCATACATGTTCAAGTTCACATACTATTAAATGACGCATCCTCATTGATCACTATATAGTGACAAGTTAATTCCAACATAAACAAGTACCGCCACATTATTTAGTCTCCCCAAGACTAAGGCACACATTGACTACCTCAAATTATCATTTCACACTACCGCATGACATTTGTTAGATCCGGGTTGACCCGATGCAGGATCCTATTCGAGATCTCCACGACATCAATGAGTGCGAAATCCTCATTGATCACCATATAGTCACAAGTTAATTCCAACATAAACAAGTACCGCCACATTATTTAGTCTCCCCAAGACTAAGGCACACATTGACTACCTCAATTTATCATTTCACACTACCGCATGACATTTGTTAGATCCGGGTTGACCCGATGCAGGATCCTATTCGAGATCTCCACGACATCAATGAGTGCGAAATCCTCATTGATTCGGTCTTGAGGTTTAACAATCACGCATATAATATACATAAACAAGATAGGAGATGATAACAATTCTTGTATTATTCAAGTCATATGATTACAATTGATTGAATCCGTATGACTACTTCATTATGTTAACGGATCACAAACATAATGACGACTTAATCTAGAATTACATGATGGCGGAACAATGAGATATTGATCACTATCTCATATCCCTAGAATGACACAATAGCGATTGTTAGGCTACCAAAATAACCTAGAATTCATCCATGACTGAAACCCTAGACCTATAACAAGTATATATAGTAAATACTATCACATGTGGGCTGGACTTCTTGTGGGCTTTGTGTCAAACGAACCTCATATGGAGTTCTAGGTTCGTTTGAGCTACAAGGTTCATATGGGAACCCGTTGATCAGAATTGTATTGCATCGGACACCAAAACGTGCACTAACAAACTCCCCTTTGACCGATGCACTCAATTCTGAGAAACTCCAGTATGCATTTAGTTATAGAGAACTTGAATCAGCTGGCTCCCCCCTAACTAATGCACTCTGGTCTTCTTGTGTTGAGACTTAATCTTCTGGCAAAGCACTCCGATCTTCAAATTGCAAAATCTCTGTATCTTCATGACAACCAACTAATCCAATACTTCTCATCGTAGTTCTCCCCCTCAATAGTAAGCACCTCCGAATTAAGCTCAATGTGAGTCTCTGCTCTTGAAGCAAAACCGGCATATAATAGAGAAGTCGAATTTCCAACAATCAGCATCAAACTAATTAGCTCCCATAAAAATAAGAAACCTGTAACTTGAATCACAAACTGTAAAACCTGAAATCATATATCTTCAACTAGCATAGTGTCTGAATCTTGTCTTGTACCCTTACAAATCTACCAATTACCCGAAGCTTTTCTTATCAGATCTCCCCTTCAATTATATAAACCGCCAATCTAGATAAAGATCTATAATCTGCAACCGGTCTTCAAATTGCCTGATTAATTATCTTAATACTAATGGAATATGGATAGGCTTGATCTTCAAATACTAAACAACAAGTAAGTAGCTTCATCACAAAAATATTTCAACAAAAACCTGTGAACACCCTTGCTTTAAACAGATCTTCTAATGAATATCTTCAATAAGAACAAAGATCTTCGAGACTACCCGAGTTTTTGCTTAGAAATTTGAAAACTTGTATACTTCCCCTATTTCTATGCAACAACTCTGTCTATTAGCCCATATCTGTCTTTGGTTTCAGCTATCTCCTATTTTGAAGGTTCTTCAACATGGCTTAGAGATGAAGCCATAATCTCTTTTGCCAAAAACAGGGTATATTGGATTTTCCCTCCAAATTTTGCCGCCAAAATATGTTCACACGAAACTTTGAAATCCATGTAAACTTTTGATCTTATGATAATAGGAAAATTTTGATATATGTCGAAAATTTTCAGCCAAACCGTGTCGAAAACACGCAAAAACGGACCGAATTTTTTTTAAAACTTATCAAATTTTGAATCTTCATAAATCAACACTTTCTAAGATCCTGGGCAAAAGTTATTTTTCCCGCCAAAAGACTTTTTTTTTATAAAAATTATTCAAAGAGTCTCTTGTTTGGAAACTTACCCTGTGATGTTTCTTCTTCTATGTTTCTGATAGAATGCTTGATCTTCTCTTCAAACTAGAAACATCTAAGAACCTTTTATGCGTGAAAGACGACCATCCTTCTTCTGTGACTAACAAGGTTCACATGAGCCTTGAGGTTCGAATCCCATTTAAGGTTCGAATCTCATTTGAGGTTCGAATCTGAATTGAAGTTCAAATGAAGATTGTAGTTCGAATGAGACATGTCTAAAACGAAGTTCGTTTGAGACAAGTTCAAACGAAGTTGAAGGTCGTTTGAGGCTTGTAATTCAAATGAACTCTATGGCTCGTTTGAGAGTGAAGTTCGAATGAGCTTTGTAGCTCATTTTGGCCATCTAGTTCGAATGAGAATTTAAGTTTGTTTGGGGATATAATCTGAAACGAACTTGGTGAGGTTCGTATGAGACACATTTCTTAAACGAGGTAAACAAGGATCGTTTGGGACTTGTGTGGTTCGTTTGAAGTGTGAAGTTCGAATGAGCCTCATCTGGCTGAGGTTCGTATGAAGCAACTGGTCGATCCTCCTCTCCAAATCTAACCTCTTTACACAGCCTCCTTGATGAAAACCCTAATTCTTGTTTGAATCCCGAAGTGATCGAAACCTGAATCTGGATAAAACCTCATATATGCGAATATCTTCAGATTTAATTTACAGTAACACATGAAACACCAAAAATTCAATCTGGTCAAAATTCCTATATCTATATTCGCATGAACAGATCACGAATCATGGAGAATTTGATCTCCTCCCTCTCTGATACCACTGTTAGATCCGGGTTGACCCGGATCAAAAACATAATGAAGACTTAATCTAGAATTACATGATGGCGGAACAATGAGATATTGATCACTATCTCGTATCCCTAGAATGACACAATAGCGATTGTTAGGCTACCAAAATAACCTAGAATTCATCCATGACTGAAACCCTAGACCTATAACAAGTATATATAGTAAATACTATCACATGTGGGCTGGACTTCTCGTGGGCTTTGTGTCAAACGAACCTCATATGGAGTTCTAGGTTCGTTTGAGCTACAAGGTTCATATGGGAACCCGTTGATCAGAATTGTATTGCATCGGACAGCAAAACGTGCACTAACAACATTCCAATTCACAACAAGATCAAGCTCAAGTTCAATTCACATCGTAAACACATCATTCAAGTTCACAATTCAACCTTAACAACACACATACATAACATATACGTTACTCAATCATACGAAAGAAAACATGCCATTCCATCATTAAAACCAAGCATTCATATCCAAACACATTACACAAATAAGCATACAAGAAAACAAGTGGTTTAAAGTATAGTCTGAATCCGATATGCCCTCTAGGTATTGA
Organism: Erigeron breviscapus; assembly: GCA_034093135.1. Classification (NCBI taxonomy): domain Eukaryota; kingdom Viridiplantae; phylum Streptophyta; class Magnoliopsida; order Asterales; family Asteraceae; genus Erigeron; species Erigeron breviscapus. The sequence continues at coordinate 50,377,366 of CM067167.1, read as the reverse complement.
TTGGGTTTGTATACAAGTGATACCAGCGGCTTTCCCTCCACCCAATCAACACCCATTAAGCATACTGGTTACCTACTATACTCTAGGCCAAGCATGTGCAATCCGTGATGCCATTAACTTGCATATACCACTGGGTGACCATAAAACCGTTGATCGGGCGGTTTTAGGGTTGCCACAATGTTATACTACGTTAATGTCATAACTTCACTTTGCTATAAATAAATACACACAACAAATTCCACATTCTATCATCGACCACGCAAAATTTTGTTCCACCAAGAAATCGTTCCACACAATACATGTTTCACACCACATATAACTACATTAAGCATCAATAATCAAGATCACAATCAACAAACAACCATAGCCATAAGATCACCAAGCTCACAAGTCCCCACGGGACACATGATTAGCGGATGTTACACCAAACCAAGCTCACAAGTCCCCACGGGACACCAATCATGCGGAGCACACTCCCACACACATGATTAGCGAGTGTAACATCATAAGAAGCTCACAAGTCCCCACGGGACACAGATTGCGGATGTTACACCAAACCAAGCTCACAAGTCCCCACGGGACACATGATTAGCGATGACACACAAACCAAGCTCACAAGTCCCCACGGGACACCAATCATGCGGAGTTA